>JASDDO010000024.1:594612968-595812968 GCA_030015575.1 Agapanthus africanus
ACAGGGCATCGATACTCCGGAGTAGACTAGTGTGTACGCTTCTCATCCCAGTTGGGGAGAGGGTCTGTCCCACAGCCATCAGTACGTCGTACTGGAGATAGTATACAGGTGCTCGTTAGGTTACGGGTACACCGGACAGGACTCGCCAGGAACTGCAGTTTGTATTTATATCCATCGTCAGATAGCAGTTCCCAGGTGACATGAGTATAGCTTAGTCCGTCGACTTGATACAGCTACTTCGCCTTGGGTGTGTTCCCACTGTACTTAGATTACTACCCTACTACGGCTCAAAGGAGTCGTGAAAACAGGTAGTAGTTGGGTGCAGTCCCGAAGCACTTGGAGGCAGTGGCGGTTAGACAGGATTCGTCTCTCCCGGTATTGGGGGTTGATATCGCGCTGTGTATGAAGAGCCATTAAGCAAAGTCCCTGGCCAAAGCAAGCGAGATTTACTGGTGGCTTCCAGTTGTTTCTCAAGTTGTAATGGGCTTCACTCCGACACGACTTATACCGCTATTAGGGGTCTGATGTTTACCGCCCCCTAGGCCCGATATCCGATAGTCCTAGACGAACAGACCGGACTGTACAGAGATTGTCACATCAGGCTCAGTAGGAGTTCGGATGGGTTTCCTCATCGGCCTTCTTATCGACGTCTACCTGGGGACCGTTACGTACAGCTAGTGGTGCTTGCAGTCTGTGGTTAAACCCACTGCCAGCGTAGTGTCGAGTCTTTAGAGTCCCACACAGAGAGTTTCTTTGCTTCGGGCGAAACGATATAGAGGTCGTATGGTTTTACGACAGGGTTCGGACGCATACGTGTTTTTACGCACGTACGAGGTTAGGACAGTTTTTACTAATCGGCTTTTGTTTAAGCCAGATTCTAGTATCGGATTATTGGATTTATACTGTCTAAAGTTTTTCCGTGTTTTCACGGATAGGAGGGGCGTTCTCGTAATTCTTCGAGAAGCTTCTAGAAGTATGATGACTTGGAGGCTAAGCTGGCATTTGCATTTATTGGATTAATGAGTCATGAGAGTGAATCATCCATGGAGTTAATGTTGCATTAATGTTTTAAATGACTCATGAAATGAATCACTTTATGAATTAATGAAGCATGATGACACATATTTATTTGTTATTCATTTTAATTATATCATATGCTTCATATATTCAAATGATATCAACATTCAAAAAGGATGCTCATTCTCACCTTCTCTCTTCTCAAGCTCTCTCTCTTCAAATCCTAACCCTAACCTCTCATGTGTTGAGATCAAGGGTTAGCAAGACTTATTAATCCATAATCCTACTCTATATCCCCTAAGTTGCTTAGATTAGCACTTTGAGAAACCTAGTTACCTCAATTTAGAGGTCAAGCTTGGAGTAGTAGCTCTCGGGTGGATCGTCTTTGACTCGAGGAGGCCGTTGAGGTGTCGACGTTCCGTAGAGCCTACGAGGAGTGGAGGACAGCGATGAAGACCCGAAAGACAAGTAACGTGAGGTATAACTTCGAATCCGAGTTGTTAAACCCTTCGTAGTTTGCTAGTAATGGTTTAGACACGATCCGTGTGCTCAAGTCCGTGTTACGAAGTTTTGATAATTGTTATTCATATATTCCGCCTCCCCGCAAGCTCGTGGGGTACGTGACATGGACTTACAGTAGTATCAGAGCTTACTAAACCTTTACTAGCTTATTAGCAACTAATTAGAACTTCGATCGTCGGAAAAACGCGAAAACATAACCCCAGACCCCTCAAGTTTCTATCAATTTTAAACGCGTCGAAAAAATTATTTGATAGGCCTGAAAATTAACAGCAGGGGATTCTAAGAATTCTGGGAAAATACGAGCTGCTAACTCGGTAATAAGGCCGCAGATCCGCCGCGGAATAGTGCTTTTGGTCGCGGATCCGCCGCCGAGTCAACTCCGAGTTGACTCGGATTTTCACAGTAATTCTTATTTTATGGTGTTTTGTTTTCCAGTATATTCTGTTTCTGCACAAGTTACTTCTGTGCTGGCTTGTATTTGGGGTAGACACGGAAAAAGGTTGTCGATCGATATTCTAAGTTATTTGCTAATCGGGTTTTTATCTGTAATGTTTAATGTGTTCGTAAACCTCCCCTAACTGCTAGTATGTCGGTTGGCAGGGGGTTGCACATTTCTGTAATGGTTTTTACTGTTTGAATATATGAACTTGATTGGATCGTTGTGATGATTAGCCGGGGTTTGAGATGGGTTATAATATTCATTCATTCGATGTAAATTGTAATATCATGTAATATTCTTTTGCGGGGCACATCCAGGTTGTGATTGTAGCCACCGTTGTATTATTTCATTTACTATTTTATGCTCCTAGGATAGACCCAAGGTGGGGTACACAAACTACCGGGTACTTAGAAGTGTTTAGTGGCCTACTCACGTTGTTGAGGGAGACCGCTTCACTTCGGGTAGTTGGAGGGTAGTTTGCCGTACCCGTAGGGGTCTAGGCTGGGGTAACGGTTATTCATCACAACTGTGTAATCCGTCTTTCGTTGTAGGCTCGAAAGAAACGCGGATTGCTTGTATATCCAATAATGTTCATCAGTGATCTGGAATGCCTATTATTGCGTCTGACGAATGTACAATATCTATATATGATAGCTATTTAGACGTCACTTAAGTTTTACACCCGCGCTATATCGTTAGTTAAGTAACCTAACGGGTGATAACGGGACCCAGTGGCGAATGCGGATGGCATAAGAGGACGTTGTATTTTCGTTGTTTTCTGTAATGATAGGTTAATTGATGGGACGCATTATATTAATGCAAAGAAAACAAACCACGTTGGAACAAATTTAAAACAAACCACTCGGTTATTTTAAAAGAGCAGAATTTTTTAATTGCGGAGCTTTAACCACTCCTTTTAAAAAGCTATCAGATTCTTTCGATTATATCAAGTTCACTTCGTTCACGGTTTCGCCAAAACCAGTCGTAGCCCTCCGTCATTTCTTATGGATGGTCAGTAGTATTCAAGCTATGTTTGTTTGGCCCTTAGTCAAGACATAGTGATTAGTAGCTGCTGGGGTATTCATTTATTGCATAAATAGATGAGTTGGTTTGGGACAGTCATATTACTTTGTTTGGCCCTTAGTCAAGAGTATATATGGGTGTGTTCAAATTAACAAGATAATGATGGGTAGAACTTGATATGTGACTTAGGACTTGTTGGCCCTTAGTCAAGGTCATAAGAACATGGGGCAAAAATCCACATCGGGAGTTTCTAAAGAAACTGAAACTTGCTAGTGTTGCATACCATTTGGAGTTTGATGAATGTTGGTAAGATTCCTTCAACATTATCACATAATGATATTTGGATCCAGATCCTACTGTGAGTATATGCTACTTATCAGGAGATTTGTCACTTAACGATCAATGCTATAAACCAAGTAGGTGTGGAGAAAGGTGTCAGCGGGGATACGCCCCCCCGAGAAAAGAGGTTATTTAATTAAGGAACTTCGCGAAAGCGTTGGAAAACCTCTCTCGAAGTACCGACACCGGCTTGGCTGAACGGTTAAGCAAGTATTGTACGGTGAGATCAGTCCTGGCTAATTCTTCTTTTATGGTTTGAGGAAGGATTCGAGAAACAGTTGGAGCCATCCAGTTTAGATAAACTAAAAACCAATCTAAACTTGCAAGAGCATCATGCTAAAGTGTTTTCTTCTCTCTCTCACATTTGCAGCGACCTTATGACCATGACTAGGTTACATCTAGATAACAAGTTGACTGAATCTGACTTATATGACTGGCAAAGGTCTGTCCAGATGTCCATTGCCTATGACAAGCTGGACCACCCTATTACTACTCAAGATCCCGCCGTCTCAGGTCCAGTTTCCACCATCACGGATATGGATATCCGTTAGACAAGGGAAAAGGATAATGCGAATGCCAAGTGCCTCGTGTTGGCTTCAGTTGATGGTGTATACCAGAAGCAGCACGAGAAGATGGACTTAGTTTCCATCTTTCTCCATAACAAAGATTCATATGGAGAGCAATCTCGTATCGCAAGATATGAGACCTCGAACGAATTGCTTCAAGCGAGGTTGGCTGTCGGGTCATCTGTAGGGGACGACGTCCTTACGATGACTAGCTATATTGATGAGCTCAAGGACCAGGAGACCACGTTGGGAAACATGTCATATGCTGACTTATTTCCACAGTCCTTACTCTCTACTTACACCCTGAAAGAAACCAGGGAGACACATGTTCTACTTAATAGGGGACCTTCTTCTTCTACATCCAGGGCGAAAGCAAAGGGTGAAAAGAAGAAGACCTCTACAAATCCGATATACGGTGTCAGTAAAGTAGGAGGAGAGGGAAGAGCAAATGTTTCAGGACTTGGTGTAGCTAAAGAGGGATGTTCCTATTGTTATGGGATTGGGTATTGGCAGAAGGATTGCAGGGCTTTGGAAGCCAGAAGACAGGATACGAAGCATGTTGTGGCTTCGGCCTCAAGTGTGTTTGTAATTAAGAACTGTTTGTCAATTAACTCTACTTCCTGGGTACAAGATACCGGAGCAGGATCTCATATCTTCAATTCATTACATGCTTTGAGACACCGTAGAGTTATAAGGGTAGGTGATTTGTCTCTCAGAGTAGCAAACGGAATGAGCATGGACTCTGAATTCGTGGGAGAATATCGCCTAAGTTTGACAAGTGGGCAGATATTGATTCTACGTAACTGTTTGTATGTACCTAGTTTGACTTGTAATATCATATCAGTGTCCTCACTTTCGAGAGAGGGATATGACTTTACATTCGTAAGCGATATAGTTTACATCCACCTAAATCAAGTTCTGATTGGGTCTGGTACATTAGATGACGGTATATACGTATTGAATCAAGCTCAGGTTTACAATGTCCAGAACAAACTTAAAAGAAAGTCTCCAGAAATAAATCAGGCTTTCTTATGGCATTGTAGACTAGGTCACATCAATGAAACACGGTTGACAAAGTTACATAGAGAAGGATATTTGAATCCGTTCGAATATCAATATTATGCTACTTGTGAATCTTGTCTCATGGGAAAGATGATAAAGACTCCGTTTACTGGACACAGAGTAAGAGCGAGCGAGCTCTTAGGACTCATACACAGTGACGTGTGCGGTCCAATGTCTACACATGCGCGAGGTGGTTATTCCTACTTCATTACTTTTACGGATGATTTCTCTAGGTATAGATATATCTTCTTAATGAAGCATAAATCCGAGGCCTTTGAGAAATTCCGAGATTACAAGAATGAAGTGGAAAAACAAACAGGCAAAAGTATCAATACACTGAGATCCGATCGAGGTGGTGAATACTTAAGTGCCGAGTTCCTGGGATACTTAAAAGAGAATGGAATTCTCTCTCAGCTTACTTCTCCATACACACCACAACACAATGGTGTATCGGAAAAGAGGAATCGAACCCTATTGGATATGGTTCGTTCCATGATGAGTAAGGCTGAGTTACCGCGATCTTTCTGGGGTTATGCACTAGAATCAGCTGCATATCTTTTGAACCAGGTTCCAACCAAGACTGTGCCTACCACACCATATCAGATGTAGAGTGGGAAGAAACCCTGTCTTAAACACTTTAGGACATGGGGATGTCCAGCTTTTGTAAAAAATCAGCATCCGGACAAGCTCAAGGCACGCTCAGTACAGTGTAAGTTGTGGGATATCCAAAGAACTCCAAGGGATATTATTTCTATTACGCAGAGGAACAAAAGGTTTTTGTTTCTCGTCATGCCCACTTCTTAGAAACTGAATTTTTAGAAAATCAGAAGAGTGGGAGTGCAATAGAACTGGAAGAAATTCCAGAACCACAAGCTGTTACTGAAAGTTTGGTAGAACATGAAGTTTCAGAAGAAAGGGACATACCGGCGCCTATCCGAAGAAGTAGTAGGCAGTCTCATCCGCCTGAGTGATACTACGGTTTTCTCATAGATGGGGATCAACAAGATTGCGTCATTGATAATGATGACCCCACTAGCTTCTAGCAAGCCATTCAGAGCGGCGACTCGGTAAAATGGCTGGATGCAATGCGGACCGAAATGGAGTCCATGTACACTAACAAAGTATGGACTTTGGACATTGCTCCAGATGGGGTAAAACCCGTAGGATGCAAATGGATCTTCGGAAAGAAGATTGGTGTAGATGGACAGGTTGAAACCTATAAGGCTAGACTTGTTGCAAAGGCTTTCCGTCAAAGACCCGGTTTGGACTATGACGAAACCTTTTCTTCAGTGGCTATGCTCAAATCCATTCGGGTCCTTCTTGCCATTGCTGCCTTCCACGATTATGAGATCTGGCAGATGGACGTAAAGACGGCCTTTCTAAATGGTAATTTGCAAGAGTGCGTCTATATAGATCAGCCAGAGGGATTCATTCAGACTGGGAGCAGCGGTAAAGTGTGCAATTTGCTTAAGTCCATTTATGGACTAAAGCAGACATCACGGAGTTGGAACATCTGTTTTGATGATACTGTCAAAGAATTCGACTTTATTAAAAATCCAGATGAACCATGCATATACAGTAAGATTGTAGGGAGAGTTGTTGTATTCCTCATCTTGTACGTGGATGACATTCTCCTAATAGGAAATGATATTCCTATGCTACAGTCAGTTAAAAGATTCTTGTCACAGAAGTTCTCCATGAAGGACCTGGGTGATGCCACCTACATTCTGGGGATCCAGAACTATCGTGATAGATCTAAGAGGATGTTGGGACTTTCGCAGTTCAGGTACATAGACACCATATTGAAAAGATTCAGTATGGAAGATTCTAAGCGCGGTAACCTACCGGCTTATCACGGAATCACCCTCTCCAAAGAGATGTCTCCCAAGACTGATTTGGAAAGGGATAGCATGTCGATTATACCCTACGCTTCTGCGGTAGGTTCTATAATATATGCGATGTTATGTACCAGACCAGATGTAGCATACACAATGAGCGTTGTAAGCCGGTATCAGGCAAACCCAGGGGAGAAGCACTGGATAGCAGTAAAGAACATTCTCAAGTACCTGAGAAGGACTAAGGAGATGTTCTTGGTGTATGGCGGAAAAGACCTCCAGATCGAGGCCTTTGCTGACTCCAGCTTCCAGAGTGACAAGGTTGACTCCAAGTCCATGTCGGGTTATGTCTTTACCCTCAATGGAGGGGCGGTCTGTTGGAAGAGTTCCAAGAAGGAGACCGTTGCTGACTCCACGATGGAAGCGGAGTGCATAGCTGCTTGCGATGCCGCAAAAGAAGCTGTCTGGATGAAGAAGTTCCTCACAGAACTTCAAGTGGTTCCTACCAGTGTTGGTCCAATACAACTGTATTGCGACAACAACGGCGCTATAGCTTTAGCGAAGGAACCCAGGTCCCATCAGAAGTCCAGACACATCTTAAGGCGGTATCACCTGATCAGGGAGATCATAGATCGCCGGGAGATCGAGGTAAAGAGAGTAGACACGGAGAATAACATTGTTGATCCATTCACAAAGGCCATTCCTCAGAAGCAGTTCGAGAGGCTATTTGGGATCGTAGATCTGCGATATGCCAATACATGGCCCTAGTGCAAGTGGGAGATTGTTAGTGTTTATGCCCTAGAGGCCATTATTGTATCATACTAGCTTGTATATTACTTAATGGAAGCTTGGGATATTCACAGTTATATTGACAGTCTTGCTAAAAATGGTAGTATGCTACTTGGTTTGAGTCTACTTTAATATGTGCATATGTTTCTTGTAACGTATCACTTATACATATTAGTAGAGCCCTTAAGATCTTTGCTTGATTACCAGCGTTGTGATGGCAATCACGCTAGTGGGGGCTGGGTAGTCTATAAGCAACATCCTATACAGGTCCCTATTCGTAGGGTTATCGAGACAGGGCATCGATACTCTGCAGTAGACTAGTGTGTACGCTTCTCATCCCAGTTGGGGAGATGATCTATAACAAAACCATCAGTACGTCGTACTGGAGATAGTATACAGGTGCTCGTTAGGTTACAGGTACACCGGACAGGACTCGCCAGGAACTGCAGGTTGGATTTATACCCATCGTCAGATAGCAGTTCCCAGGTGACATGAGTACAGCTTAGTCCGTCGACTTGATACTGCTACTTCGCCTCGGGTGTGTTCCCGCTGTACTTAGATTACTACCCTACCACGGCTCAAAGGAGTCATGCAAACAGGTAGTAGTTGGGTGCAATCCCGAAGCACTTGGAGGCAGTGGCGGTTAGACAGGATTCGTCTCTCCCGGTATTGGGGGTTGATATCGCGCTGTGTATGGAGAGCCATTAAGCAAAGTCCCTAGCCAGGGAAAGCGAGATTTACTGGTGGCTTCCTGTTGTTTCTCAAGGTGTAATGGGCATCACTTCGACATGACTTAGGGGTCTGACGTTTAGCGCCCCTAGGCCCGATATGCGATAGTCCTAGACGAACAGACCGGACTGTACAAAGATTGTCACATCAGGCTCAGTAGGAGTTCGGACGGGTTTCCTCATCGGACTTCTTATCGACGTCTACCTGGGGACCGTTACGTACAGCTAGTGCCGCTTGCGGTCTGTGGTTAAACCCACTGCCAGCGTAGTGTCGAGTCTTTAGAGTCCTATACAGAGAGTTTCCCTGCTTCACGCAAAACGATATAGAGGTCGTATAGTTTTACGACAGGGTTCGGACGCATACGTGTTTTTACGCACGTACGAGGTTCGGACAGTTTTTACTAGTCGGCTTTGGTTTAAGCCAGATTCTAGTATCGGATTATTGGATTTATACAGTCTAATGTTTTTCCGTGTTTTCACGGATAGGAGGGGCGTTCTCGTAATTCTTCGAGAAGCTTCTAGAAGTATGATGACTTGGAGACTAAGGTGGCATTTGAATTTATTGGATTAATGAGTCATGAGAGTGAATCATCCATGGAGTTAATGTTGCATTTGTAAGTCCACGTTGCCCATCCCGGTGCTTACGGGGCGGCGGAAACGGTATAAAAAATCAATTTTTAGAACTCAAGGCAACATTTACTAAAAGTAGGATCTTTGCTAAACAAAAACTAACAACCGTGCTAAAAGATTTAGCTACTCGGTTAAAGGGTCTTGAAATCCTTCTCTTCTTGCTCCTTGGAGTGGGATGAACGGGTCGTCCTCGTCTCCTTCTCTTGCCGAAGAAAGATCCACCCGATGGTCTCTACCTTTGGCTCCTACCTCAAACTAGAGGTAACTAAAGTGCTTGGTGTGCTAAACCTAGAACCTTAGGATGAGTAGAGAGTAATTTTGGTGTTTTATCTCAAAAGCAAAATGGTTCTCAACTCATGAGAGGGAGAGCTTTGAGAGAGAGGAAGAGGATGAGAGAGAATGAGCATGAGAGAATGAGGATAATATCAACCATTCTCACATATATGTGAATTATGATAATTAAATAATTAATCAAAGATAATAGTGATGGTTAACTTGAAATGACCATTATCACTTCACATTAATGAATTTTGCAAGAATCAAAGAGCATCTTTCATGTGAAATGATGATGGTCAATATGTCAACAAGTCAATCCTAGTCAAATGGTCAACAACCCTAATCATAACACAATTATAATTATTAATATTAATAATCATATTTCATACATATATATTAGGGTTAAGAAAAAGACAACGGTCATCAACCCTAATGAAAGTCCTCTGCCTCTGCCTCAGTCAACTGTGCATACACACCCGTATCCATGTTCCGAGGAACACGAATACAATGAGATAAAACCAATCCCCAAGCAAATACTAGGATCTGGTTTAAACCAAAGCCCGCTAGTATAAGCTGTCCGGACACCAAACGTGCACAAGTGCGCGGATGTGAACGAACCCCGTCGCAAAACCATGCGACCTCTACTTTGTTTTACCTAAAAGCGAATAACCCTCTGTGTGGGACGCTAAAGACTCGACACTACGCTGGCAGTGGGTTTAACCACAGACCGCAAGCGGCACTAGCTGTACGTAACGGTCCCCAGGTAGATGCCGATAAGAAGACTGACGAGGTGAACCCATCTGAACTCCTACTGAGCCTGAATGTGACAATCTCCGTACAGTCCGGTCTGTTCGTCTAAGAATATCACATGGCGGGACTAGGGGGCGGTAAACGTCAGTCCCCTAATAGCGGTACAAGTCGTGTCGGAGTGTAGTCCAGAACACCCTGAGATAACACTGGAAAACTACCAGTATATCTCGCTTGCCCTGGCCAGGGACTTTGTGTAATGGCTCTCCTAGACACAGCGCGATATCAACCCCCAATACCGGGAGAGACGAATTCTGTCTAACCGTCACTGCCTCTAAGTGCTTCGGGACTGCACCCAACTGCTACCTGTTTGCACGACTCCTTTGAGCCGTGGTAGGGTAGCAATCTAAGAACAGTGGGAACACACTCGAGGCGAAGTGACTGTGTCAAGTCAACGGACTAAGCTGTACTCATGTCACCTGGGAACTGATAACTGACGATAGGTATAATACCAACCAACAGTTCCCGACGAGTCCTGTCCAGTGTACTCGTAACCTAACGAGCACCTGCATACTATCTCAAGTACGACGTACTGACGGCTGTGGGACAGACCGTCTCCCAAGCTGGGATGAGAAGCGCATACGCTAGTCTACTCCGGAGTATCGATGCCATGTCTCGATAGTCCTACGACTAGGGACCTGCATAAGGATATGCTTGTGGATTACCCGCCCCCACGAGTGTGACTGCCATCACAATGCTGGTAATCAAGCAAAGATCCTAAGGGCTCCACTAATGTGTAAAGGCGATATGCTATAAGAAACACATGCACACATTAAAGTAGAAACAAACCAAGTAGTATACTACCATTTTGAGCAAGATTGTCTATACAAGGTGAATGTCCCAAGCTTCCATTAAGTAATATACAAACTAGTATGATACAGTAATGGCCTCTAGGGCATATACACTAACAATCTCCCACTTGCACTAAGGCCATGTACTGGCTTATCGAAGACCTATCATCTCGATCAGCTGCTCGAATTGAGTCTGGGTTAAGGCCTTCGTGAATGGATCAGCAGTGTTATCTTCCGTAGCAACTCTCCGAACCTCGATCTCCTGGCGACCCACGATCTCCCTGATCAGGTGATACCACCTCAAGATGTGTCTTGACTTCTGATGGGACCTGGGTTCCTTCGCTAAAGCTATAGCCCCGTTGTTGTCGCAATACAGAGGTATTGGATCAACAATGGACAGAACCATCTGAAGTTCTGTCAAGAACTTCTTTATCCAGACGGCTTCTTTTGCGGCATCTGCAGTAGAGATATATTCTGCTTCCATCGTCGAGTCAGCAACGGTTTCCTGTTTGGAACTCTTCCAACACACCGCCCCTCCATTAAGGGTAAAGACATAACTCGACATGGAATTGGAATCATCCTTGTCACTCTGGAAGCTGGAGTCAGCAAAGACCTCGATCTGGAGGTCTTTTCCGCCATACACCAAGAACATCTCCTTAGTCCTTCTCAGGTACTTGAGAATGTTCTTTACCGCTATCCAGTGTTTCTCCCTAGTGTTTGACTGATACCGGCTTACCACACTCAGTGCATAAGCTACATCCGGTCTGGTACACAACATCGCATACATTATAGAGCCTACCGCAGAAGCGTAGGGTATAATAGACATGCGATCCCTTTCCAAATCAGTCTTGGGAGACATCTCTTTGGAGAGGGTGATCCCGTGACAAGCCGGTAGATTACCGCGCTTGGAATCTTCCATAGTGAATCTTTTCAGTATGGTGTCGATGTACCTGGACTGTGAAAGTCCTAATATCCTCTTGGATCTGTCACGATAGATCCGGATCCCCAGAATGTAAGAGGCATCACCCAGGTCTTTCATGGAGAACCTGTGTGACAAGAACCCTTTGACAGATTGTACCATAGGAATGTCATTTCCTATTAAGAGAATGTCATCCACGTATAAAACGAGGAATACTACAGTTCTTGCTACAAATCTACTATAGATGCATGGTTCATCTGGATTTTTGATAAAGCCAAATTCTTTGACCGTCTCATCAAAACAGATGTTCCAACTCCGCGATGCTTGCTTTAGTCCATAGATGCACTTAAGCAACTTGCACACCTTTCCGCTGCTCCCACTCTGAATGAAACCCTCTGGCTGGTCCATATAGACACACTCCTCTAAATTTCCATTTAGAAAAGCGGTCTTTACGTCCATCTGCCAAATCTCATAATCGTGGAAGGCAGCAATGGCAAGAAGGATCCGAATGGATTTCAGCATAGCCACTTGAGAAAAGGTTTCGTCATAGTCCAAACCAGGTCTTTGACGAAAACCCTTTGCAACAAGTCTAGCCTTATAGGTCTCAACCTGTCCATCTACACCAATCTTCCTTTTGAATATCCAGTTGCATCCTATGGGTTTTACCCCATTTGGAGCAACGTCCAACGCCCATACTTTGTTGGTGTACATGGACTCCATTTCGGTCCGCATTGCATCCATCCATTTTACCGAGTCAACGCTCTGAATAGCCTGCTGGAAGCTAGTCAGCTCATCACTATCAATGATGCAATCCTCTCTATCCCCGTCTATGAGAAAACCATAGTATCTCTCGGGTGGATGAGACTGCCTACTATTTCTGCGGAGCGGCGCAGGAATGTCCTGATCTTTCGAACTCTCTGGTTCTACTAAGCTTTCAGTAATAGCTCGTGGTTCTGGAATTTCTTCCAGTTCTATTGCGCTCCCACTTATCTGATTTTCCAAAAACTCAGTTTCCAAGAAGTGGGCATGACGAGAAACAAAAACATTTTTTTCAACTTCGCAATAGAAGAAATATCCCTTGGAGTTCTTTGGATATCCCACAAACTTGCACTGCACTGAGCGTGCCTCGAGTTTGTCCGCATGCTGCTTTTTGACAAAAGCTGGACATCCCCATGTCTTAATGTGCTTAAGATAGGGTTTCTTCCCACACCACATCTGATATGGTGTTGTAGGCACAGTCTTAGTTGGAACTCGGTTCAAAAGGTATGCAGCTGATTCTAGTGCATATCCCCAGAATGATTGCGGTAACTCAGTGTTTCTCATCATGGAATGTACCATATCCAATAGGGTCCGGTTCCGTCTCTCCGATACACCGTTATGTTGCAGAGTGTATGGAGGAGTAAGCTGAGAGAGAATTCCATTCTCTTTTAGGTAATCCAGGAACTCGGCACTCAAGTATTCACCACCTCGATCAGATCTCAGTGTCTTGATAT
Organism: Agapanthus africanus; assembly: GCA_030015575.1. NCBI lineage: Eukaryota > Viridiplantae > Streptophyta > Magnoliopsida > Asparagales > Amaryllidaceae > Agapanthus > Agapanthus africanus. The sequence continues at coordinate 594,626,205 of JASDDO010000024.1, forward strand.
TTTTGCCGGTTTGTTTTTCTACTTCATTCTTATATTCCTGGAATTTTCCAAAGGCTTCGGATTTATGTTTCATTAAAAAGACATATCCATACCTTGAAAAGTCATCCGTAAAAATAATGAAGTAAGAATAACTGCTTCGTGCATGCGTAGACATTGGACCGCACACGTCGCTGTGTACGAGTCCCAAGAGCTCGCTCGCTCTTACTCCATGTCCAGTGAACGGAGTCTTTGTCATCTTTCTTTTGAGACAGGATTGACAAGTTGCATATGATTGATATTCGAACGGATCCCAATATCCTTCTGTATGTAACTTCGTCAACCTTCTCTCATTGATGTGACCCAGTCTACAATGCCATAAGAAAGCCTGATTTGTTTCCGGAGACTTTCTTTTGTGTGTATTCTGGACATTGAAAATCTGTGGTTGGTTTAATATGTATATACCATTGCTTAAAGTACCTGACCCAATTAGAACTTGATTAAGGTGAATGTTTACAATATTGCTTACAAATGCAAATTTATAACCTTCTTTAGATATTAAAGATACAGAAATGATATTACAAGTTGCATTGGGTACAAAATAACAATCACGTAAAACCAAAACATGTCCATCTGACATTCCCAGGTGATAGTCCCCCACGGCCTCAGCATCCATGCCAGCTCCGTTTGCAACTCTGAGGGTCATATCACTTGCCTTCAAAACCCTACGCTTTCTCAGTGCCTGCAAAGAATTACAGATATGAGATCCTGATCTGGTATCCAATACCCAGGAAGTAGAGTTTATTGATAGACAGTTTTCAATAATATACACACCTGAAGCCGAAGCCGCAACTTGCTTCGGGTCCTGGTTTCTGGCCTTCCAAGCCCTGCAATCTTTCTTCCAGTGTGCACTCTTGTGACAGTAAAAGCATTCTTCCTTCCCCACAAGCTTTCCCGCTACCTTTGTTGCCTTTGCCTTTCCCTTCGTATCCACTTTACTAACACCGCCCCTTGGTTTGGTGGGGGTTTTCTTCTTCTTTCCCTTGGCTTTCGCCTTGGACCTAGAAGAGGAAGATCCTCCTACAAACAAAGTGGATGTTTCCCTACCTTTCTGTAGGATGCCCTCTGCACTCCTCAGCATGTTGATGAGTTTTGAAAGTTCAACTTCTTTTTCTTGCAAGTTTAAGTTCAGGATAAACTGGGCGTAAGTGGAAGGAAGGGACTGGAGAATCAAGTCAGTATAGAGCTCGTTCTCTAACGTGGTCCCAAGGTCCGCGAACTCTTCAATATAGCCAATCATCTTAAGCACGTGTTCCGCTGCCGATGATCTGACGGCCAATCTCGCCGAAAACAGCTTTTTCGAGACTTCGTATCTGGCGATACGGGATTGCTCTCCATACAGTTCTTTTGTATGGAGAAATATGGATTCAAGGACCATATTCTCGTGCCTCCTCTGATGTTCATTGTCCATAGAGGCAAGTACGAGGCACTTGGCCTTCGCGCAGTCGATTTCCCAGGTCTTACGGATTTCCTTATCCGCAACGCCAGTTTTGGGACCTGGGACAGGGGGAGCTTTGGTGGTAAGGAGATACCCCAACTTGTCATAAGTGATTTCCATTTTGACATTCCTGAGCCAATCTTTGTAGTTTGGCCCTGTCAGTATGTTTTTATCTAGTAGTAACTTAAGTCCGGTCATGATGTTTGGTCGCTGGAATTAGGAGAGAGAGAAGAAACACTTTAGCATGATGCTCTTGCAAGTTTAGAGTGGTTTTTAATTTGTCTAAACAGGATAGCTCCCACTGTCTCTCGAATCCCTCCTCAAACCAAAAAGGAAGAATTAGTCGCGATCAATCTCACCGTACAATACTTGCTTAACCGTTCAGCCAGGCAAGTGTTGGTACTTCGAGGGAGGTTTTCCAACGCTTTCGTGAAGTTCCTTAATTAAGTAACCTCTTTTCCCTGTGGGCGTAGCCCCACTAACACCTTTCTAGACACCTACTTGGTTTATAGTATTGATCGTTAAGTGAGAAAGTTCCGGAGGAGTAGCATATACTCACAGTAGGATCGGGATCCAAATATCATCGTGTGACAAACTGAAGGAATCCTACCTGAACCATCACACTCCAAATGGTATGCAGCGCTACCAAGTTTCAGTTTCTTTAGAAACTCCGGATGTGGATTTTTGCCCCATGCTCCTATGACCATGACTTTGGCCAACAAATCATAAGTCACATGTCAAGTTCTACCCGTCATTCTCCAGGTTAATTTGAACCCACCTGTACCTACCCTTGACTTTGGCCAACAAAGCAGTACGACTGTCCCAAACCAACATATCTATCTATGCTGCACATGAATACCCAATAGCTACCAATCACTATGCCTTGACTTTGGCCAACAAACATAGCTTGAATACTATTGACTATCCATGTGAAACGACGGAGGGCTACGAATGGTTTTGGCGAAACCGTGAACATAGTGAACTTTATATAATCGATGGAACGAGATAGCTTTTAAAAGGAGTGGCTTAAGCTCCGCGTTTAAAAGTTGTTATGAAAAGAAACCGAGTGGTTTTGAAAGTGTTCCAACGACTCTACTTTGGTTTATTTTCTTGCATTAATTTTAATGCGTCCCATCATTTAATCCTACCATTACAGAAAACAACGAAAATATGACGTACGCTTATGCCATCCGCATTCGCCACGGGGTCCCGTCATCACCCGTTAGGTTACTTAACTAACGATAGAGCGGGGGATGGACTAGCGCGGATGCAAAACATAAGCAACGCCTAAATAGATATCATATATAGATATATACATTCGTCACACGCAATGATAGCCATTCCAGATCACAGATGAACACATTGGATATACTAGGAATCCGCATTCCGTACGAGCCTGTAACGAAGAGCGGATTACTCGGTCGCGATGAATAGCCACACCTCACCCTAGACCCCTACGGGTGCGGCAAACTACTCGCCAAGTACCCGAAGTGAAGCAACCTCCCTCAACAACGTGAGTAGGCCACTCGGCACTTCGAGGTACCCGGTAGTTTGTGCACCCCACCTTGGGTCTATCCTAGGAGCAAAAACAGTAAAAGAAATTATACAATGACGGCTACAACCCCATCCCGGTTGTGCGGCCTTATAAATAATATTACCTCAATTTACATATTACATGAATTGAAAGATAAAGAAAACTCTCATCTCACAACCCCCCGGCTATTCATCCGCGACAATCCAACGAATTCGTATACACAAACCATCAACATTACAGATCACAGATATGTATAACTCCCACTAATCGACGTATAGCGATTTGCAGATGTTCAATACATATATCACATCACAGATATAACCCATTAGCCAATATCTAGAGAAGTTCGATCAAAATACGGATTTGTAACCACCCCAAAAACAAATTTGTTCTCTGAAAAATCTAGGCAGAAACAAACCATCCTAAAAATCCCAAAACATCAATATAAGAACACTGCAGGAGAAATGACCCACGGCCGAGTCAACTCGGCCGCGGATCCGCGGCAAGAGCATGCTCTTTGCCGCGGTTCCGCGGTGAGTTGGTCGACTCGCTGGATCATTTTTCTTGGGTGTTCTTTAAAAACCCTGAGCCGATTTTTAGTGTATGATTTATTATTTTTAAAGCAGGTTTAAAAATCGGCAGAAAGTTAGGTTTTTGAAACGTGTTTTGCGATTTTTCTCCGATCGAAATTCTAGATACTTTGCTAACTTGCTAGTTTGTGTTTAGCTAGGCTCTGATACCACTGTAAGTCCACGTTGCCCACCCCGGTGCTTACGGGGAGGCGGAAACGGTATAAAAAATCGATTTTTAGAACTCAAGGCAACATGGACTAAAAGTAGGATCTTTGCTAAAAAAAAACTAACAACCGTGCTAAAAGATTTAACTACTCGGTTAAAGGGTTATACCTAAGTCTTGAAATCCTTCTCTTCTTGCTCTTTGGAGTGGGATGAACGGGTCGTCCTCGTCGCCTTCTCTTGCCGAAGAAAGATCCACCCGATGGCCTCTACCATTGGCTCCTACCTTAAACTAGAGGTAACTAAAGTGCTTGGTGTGCTAAACCTAGAACCTTAGGATGAGTAGAGAGTAATTTTGGTGTTTTATCTCAAAAGCAAAATGGTTCTCAACTCATCAGCGGGAGAGCTTTGAGAGAGAGGAAGAGGATGAGAGAGAATAAGCATGAGAGAATGAGGATAATATCAACCATTCTCACATATATGTGAATTATGATAATTAAATAATTAATCAAAGATAATAGTGATGGTTAACTTGAAATGACCATTATCATTTCACATTAATGAATTTTGCAAGAATCAAAGAGCATCTTTCATGTGAAATGATGATGGTCAATATGTCAACATAGGTCAACAAGTCAACCATAGTCAAATGGTCAACAACCATAACCATAACACAATTATAATTAATTAATATTAATAATCATATTTCACACATATATATTAGGGTTAAGAAAAAGACAACAGTCATCAACCCTAATGAAAGTCCTCTGCCTCTGCCTCAGTCAACTGTGCATACACACACGTATCCATGTTCCGAGGAACACGAATACAATGAGATAAAACCAATCCCCAAACATATACTAGGATCTGGTTTAAACCAAAGCCCGCTAGTATAAGCTGTCCGGACACCAAACGTGCACAAGTGCGCGGATGTGAACGAACCCCGTCGCAAAACCATGCGACCTCTACTCTGTTTTGCCTAAAGGCGAATAACCCTCTGTGTGGAACTCTAAAGACTCGACACTACGCTGGCATTGGGTTTAACCACAGACCGCAAGCGGCACTAGCTGTACGTAAGGGTCCCAAGAGGTAAAACCCATCCGAACTCCTACTGAGCCTGAATGTGACAATCTTCGTACAGTCCGGTCTGTTCGTCTGAGAGTATCGCATGGCGGGCCTAGGGGGGCGGTAAACGTCAGTCCCCTAATAGCGGTACAAGTCGTGTCGGAGTGTAGCCCAGAACACCCTGAGATAACACTGGAAACCTACCAGTATATCTCGCTTGCCCTGGCCAGGGACTTTGTGTAATGGCTCTCCTAGACACAGCGCGATATCAACCCACAATACCGGGAGAGACGAATCCTGTCTAACCGTCACTACCTCCAAGTGCTTCGGGACTGCACCCAACTGCTACATGTTTTCACGAATCCTTTGAGCCGTGGTAGGGTAGCAATCTAAGAACAGTGGGAACACACTCGAGGCGAAGTGACAGTGTCAAGTCAACGGACTAAGCTGTACTCATGTCACCTGGGAACTGATAACTGACGATAGGTATAATACCAACCAACAGTTCCCGACGAGTCATGTCCAGTGTACTCGTAACCTAACGAGCACCCGCATACTATCTCAAGTACGACGTACTGACTGCTGTGGGACAGACCGTCTCCCAAGCTGGGATGAGTAGCGCATACGCTAGTCTACTCCGGAGTATCGATGCCCTGTCTCGATAGTCCTATGACTAGGGACCTGCATAAGGATGTGCTTGTGGATTACCCAGCCCCCACGAGTGTGACTGCCATCACAACGCTGGTAATCAAGCAAAGATCCTAAGGGCTCCACTAATGTGTAAAAGCGATATGCTATAAGAAACACATGCACACATTAAAGTAGAAACAAACCAAGTAGCATAGTACCATTTTGAGCAAGATTGTCTATACAAGGTGAATATCCCAAGCTTCCATTAAGTAATATTCAAACTAGTATGATACAGTAATGGCCTCTAGGGCATATACACTAACAGCTTTAATGTTTTAAATGACTCATGAGATGAATCACTCTATGGATTAATGAAGCATGATGATACATGTTTATTTGTTATTCATTTTAATTATATCATATGCTTCATATATTCAAATGATATCATCATTCCAAGAGGATGCTCATTCTCACCTTCTCTCTCCTCAAGCTCTCTCTCTTCAAACCCTGACCCTAACTTCTCATGTGTTGAGATCAAGGGTTAGCAAGACTTATTAATCCATAATCCTACTCTATATCCCCTAGGTTGCTTAGATTAGCAATTTGAGGAACCTAGTTACCTCAAGTTAGAGGTCAAGCTTGGAGTAGTAGCTCTCGGGTGGATCGTCTTTGACTCGAGGAGGCCGTTGAGGTGCCGACGTTTTCTAGAGCCTACGAGGAGTGGAGGACAGCGATGAAGACCCGAAGGACAAGTAACGTGGGTATAACTTCGAATCCGAGTTGTTAAACCTTTCGTAGTTTGCTAGTAATGGTTTAGACACGATCCATGTGCTCAAGTCCGTGTTACGAAGCTTTGATAATTGTTTTTTATATATTCCGCCTCCCCACAAGCTCGTGGGGTGCATAACATGGTCTTACACATGCGTAGGCAATAGGTTCTAACCTATGAGCGCACCGCGTGCCGTATTTGGATTTCGGAATTTGATGTTAATAGCTTTGCGAATTCATATTGATTGTAGGTACATTCGCGTGGATTCCGAGACGACGAAGTACATCGATACGGCTAAGCGTGGAGTTTGGCAGCTGAATAGATTTATATCTACGGGGGAAGTCGGGTGGATGGCGTATTGCACCCCCGCAAACATTGATATGGAATATCATTTGATTATTTTATCCTGATAAATGATATGCGACGGACATGATTGTAGGATTCACAAACGATAATATGATAGAAGTTGATGCTAATGGACATATTGACATATGTGAATATAAATGATAAGTGAATCATGATAGGTATGAATTGAAAGAGAACAAGTGTGACGTTTTTATATTGTGATGCGAGATATTAATGTGATGAACGATTATATAATGTTATGATGACTTAGTGTGATATGTCATTTTATGGATTCAAGTCGATATGAGATTGTTGATACCTTTGTAGGTCTCCTGATACGAGTTTGACATGGATGTAACCTGAGAGATAGGTATATATATATATAGATAATGTTTTTGCATATTGAGTGATATGCCGTACGAGACTTAGATCCGTACCCCCGATGTTGTATAGGTTGATAGAATCCCTAGATTTTTTTTTAATGCCGCCGTATGATGGATTGTACCGTACGTGATGTTGTGAGGCTGGATGCCGATTGATGGGTTCACCGACTAGGATATATTGTAGACACGTATATCTTATAGCTTTTAGCTGATGATGTACTTTATGCTATGATCATGTTATTCTCATTGCATTAAATATACCTGTGCTGGTACTCCTACACAATTATCGATGATGCGTATGTTACACTTACGCAGATTTTCCGGTTCACACACCTTCATCATCGATAATTGCCATGTCACTATACAGTAGAATTTCTATATCATGCCATGATATATTTGTTACGCCCCTCTTCCCAGTATACGGGCAGAGGACGCGACGAGGCCGCTACGTATTTACTGTGAAGTAAATACGCTAAGCGTATCTAAGCAATAAAAATAAAGCACAAGAGACAAGATATAATAAAAACAGCAACTTTATTTATTCACATTCTTTCTGTACAATGCATGGAAAGTAAATACAACTGAAATAAAGCAATGCCTAAACAATGGCATAACAGAAATGAAAAGTACTGAATAGAAAGTGTACAATGACTAAAGCTCGGGGTCTTCACTGAACTGGTCCAAGTCTTCAGCAGTAGGCTCGATCTCTGAAGTGTCCAGATCACCTAACGACATTCAAAGAAGAAAGAAAGAGAATGTCGTCAGCAAACAGATCGCTCGGTAAGTCCCAAAGATAAGAGGGAAATAGAATAGACAGAATAAGGAAGTGGCTTTTAAAGTTGTATTATATTGTTGTAATGTTGTTTTAACACTGTTGTTTGTAGTTTGGTACAGAAGGATGCCAGTGTATACGAGAGGGGTCTCTATATGCTAGAGACCAAGGCAAACGGAATGTACAAGGAACCGTTAAGCCACAGTACAACAGTAACGGAATATAGGTTAGGTGTCTTAATCTTACTGTCTCGTGCCGCTTTTAACACCTTCCGTACCAATCTACCCCTTAAACCCCGTAATGTTTTGATTGTATTGTTGTATTGTATAGATTGTATAGTTGGATGACTGACCAAAACCATGATATCAGTAAACGGATGTAACTGGAGAATCATGTAAATGGAATAACTGTAGAATCATGTAAATGGATGTATATCCATGGTTCGGTTCAGTCAATGTAAATTGAATGTATTGAATAGATTGAATATAGGGATTCATGTTGAATCAGAATATTGTAGATTTTAGATTGTAGATTGTACTTGAATCATATTCAAGTCAGATTATAATGAGACTCAAAGTAAATTGAAGTCCTGATTGTTTTGAGGTTATCGGTAACCGCTGCACATGGGTGGCAGGATTTGTGTCTTTTTCAAAGACGATTACCGTATTGACAACACCGTTGTTAAGTTGTCTACCTTAGATAGGCAAGCACCCACTTCTCCGGCTCCTTGAGGCTCAAGAGATTGGTCCCGCTTAAACCTATGTTTACTAGTGTCCTTAGGGTAAATTATATAACTAGAGGGGGTTTTATGTAAAAATACTTTTATATACTTTTCAAAATACACCCCAAGTATTTATTAATCGTCTTTAGAGTTGTAATGAATGTAGATTTTATATTGTGATATTTCTAGTGGAAATATCCTAATTTCATAATAAATGGTATTTATTTGTAATAATGGTTTTGTATGGAATTTATGGTATTTTAGTGTAAAATTGATTCTTGTGACTTTTAGAAAAAGGTGGAATATTTATATCATAAAATAATAGGTATTTTAATGATAAATATACATATATTTATACAAAATAATTTTAATATATATTTTATATTATAAAAATCTCATTTTCGTAAGATGTCGTATTTTAAATCTTTCGAGACCGAATGCTCCTTGTGGAGGTCTGAATCTCGCACTACTAAGACCGAGGATGTGCGATAATCCGTACCATCCCGAACGGGTTCCCTAAAATGGGTTGTAGCGGCGCTTTGCAAAGATTTGTATAAATACTAAATCCTTTAGAAAACGGTTTTATTAAGTAAATGGTATTTAAATGAAAATGTGTCGCTTTCCCGTATTGTATGTTCCCAACGGTATGGTGCTATGTTGCATATGAGTGTGTGAGGAGGTAGGTTATTACCTCGTGATCTATTTAAAGGTATAGCAAGTTTTGTGATGTTGTATGTAGAATTGAAACTATGTGGTATTTAAATGAACATACGGTAAAATGAAATAACAATTGCTTTTGATTTGAAACTTGATCAATATGGTTGATTAGTGTTTAATAATCAACATGAATTGTTTTAAGCATGATTGTATTAAAGAAAAGTGAGGTTTTATAAAGAAACCGAATCGTAAATCGGTTTTGTTCCGATTCCGTCGGGTTTTGTAATTCTGTATTTCTAGAAAAGAATAGAGAGATAGAATTTGGGGACTTACGGGTTTAGGACAACAAGGAGAGGGAGATTGATCGGGAGGAGTCGCCGGTGAGTCGTTTCATCGCTTGGAGCTCCTAGGATGGTCGTCGGAAGTTCGCCAGAAAATTCGTCGTAGCTTCGCTTCTTACTCGTTTTCAAAGTACACAAGGTTTCTTGGAAATTTTTAAGAGTTGGCTCAGAGTTTGGGATGAGAGGGTAGAAGGTAGGGGTGGTATTTATAGGGTTAGGCTAGGGTTTGTAAATGCACGGCGGCGCCCCGGCAGTCAATCCGACGCCGGAATGCGGAAACGAAACTTTTTACGAAACTTATAAACCGGCATCACCGCGCACTATAAAACCCGGATCGGGCCATTAACCTACTCCTAGCTAACTAGAGAAGGGGTAGAGAGATATACCGAGCGATCCGTGTCCTTCGGTCTTTTCGTCGTCGTCCCGATCTCCCCGCGGAATCTCCGGTCTTCATCTCCTCGTCGGAAGGGTACCACATCGCCGGGTTCTTTTACGGGCTCCCACCTCTGGACCGAGGCAACTCGGGCACAAAGTTGGCGAGTCGACGTACCCAAGAATTGCTGTAGAATATTGTGGAATTCTATGTCTCATGGGGTTGTAAGAAGTTGCCTTTTGGTGGAGGAAATGAACTATCAACTTTTTGGATGAACTAAGGGATTTTTAGCATGGAAATGAGACTCATTTTTCACCTTCCAAAAATTGGACAGCCCCCACCTCTCTTAGTGGCCGGCCATGTAAAAAATTGGAGAGGAAAAAATCCAAGGGGGTGGATCAATAATGCAAGAGAGAATGATGAGAAGAAACGATCACCAACAAAATCCAACACTCCATCATCAATCATAACTCCAAAGGTCAAGCCAACATAACTCCAAAGAAAGTCAAGGGATGGTGGAACCATCATGAAACCATCATGATGCAACAAAATACAAAGACCACCCTCCACAATGCTAATTTGCATAATTGCAAATAAGCCCTCTTCCAACAATTTTCAGCCAAGGAAAGATACAAAGAAAAATGGCCGAAACGGAATGCAAACTGGCAACTTCAGAAAAACGATCCCCTAATAAATTAAAGGAAAACCCCGCTACTGTATATACATACCTGCATTTGTATTCCGACCGAATACAAATGCAATGAGACAAATCTACACAGTGCAATACTAGGATTCGGCTTAAACCAAAGCCCGCTAGTATAATCCGTCCGATCATGATCCGTGCAATACCGCACCTATCTGATCGAACCCTGCCATATCTCCATACAGCCTCTACAGCATTTCGCCCGAAGCTTGAGAAAACGGTCTGTGGGGGACTCTAAAGACTCGTCAATACTTTGGTTGTGGATTTAACCACTAGCACGTCAGAGGTATTAGCCATACGTAACGGGCTAACAGGTATTGACCAAAAGGGACGTCGATGAGCGAACTCATCCTGACACCCTACTGAGCCTGTCAGTGACAATATCCGTACAGTACGGTCCGTTCGTCTATGAGCATCGCATGGCGGGCCTAGGGGGTTGGTAAAAGTCAGACCCCCAAAAGCGGTATAAGTCGTATCGGAGTGTAGCCCAGAACACCCTGAGATACTACTGGAATACCTACCGGTAAATCTCCTGTCTTGGCCAAGGACTTCGTGTAATGGCTCTCCTAGACACAGCGTGACCTCACCCCCAATACCGGGAGAGACAAACCCCTGCAGATCCGCTCACTGCTTCCATGTGGCTCGGGACTGTATCCAACTAAAACCTGTTTGCACGTCTCCATTGAGCGTGGTAGGGTAGTAATTAAAGTACAGTGGGAACTCACACGAGACAAATGACGATCTTAGGTCGATGAACTAATCTGTACACATGTCACCTGGGAACTTCTATCTGACGTCAGGTATAAGACCAACTAGCATGTTCCCGGCGAGTCCTGTCCGGTGTACTCATAACCCAATGAGCACCTGTATACATCTTAGGTGAACCAACTGACACCAATGGCTTGTGAGACCAGCCACCGCCCCTCGTCTGGGTCTCGACTGTATACACTAGTCTACTCTGGAGTATCGATGCCCTGTCTCGAAACTCCCACGATTAGGGACGTTTTAAGGATGTGCTTATAGACCCCAGCTCCACGTATATGATCACCGTCATACTGCTGGCAGTCAAGCAAGAATCCTAGGGCTCTATCAACGTGTAATAGTGACCTGTAAGGTCACCTGAAGCAGTACACGATGATAAAGGTAAACCAGATAGCATACTATCATCTTGAGTAAGACTGTCCTATCGGGATCGGTCCTCCATCAATCATTGCAATCACGTGCCTGTGATCCAATAATTGACTCTGAGGGCACTATCTCCAACAATCTCCCACTTGCACTCAAGGCTAATTATTGCGATGTCGCATACTCACAGCCCGTGTGATACCGAACACCCAACTCCTCTACTAATCAGTCTCACAAAATCTGTTTACGAAACTATTGCGTTCGAGAAATAGCCTCAGTGAGTGGATCCGCCTTGGTGTTTCTTTCTATGTCTCTCTATATCTCAAGTTCGCGGAGAAAGCCATCTCCCAAAATGAGCAATAACTGACTTAGAATATGTCTGGATATCTGATGGGACCTAGCTCATAAATGAACTCCAAATCCAAACTTCTTAGACTGTATCGACGACTGAACTTAATCAGTATCCCGCGTAATGCCTCCCTCAGTGTCCGCTTGGACCACCTGTCCAAAATACTGCCCCTCGTCAGAGGGAAAACTATAACTCTGACAGTCACTCTGTCATCCAGGTCACCTTGGAAGCCTGGAATGATAACCGTCTCCCGAAGAAGGCTGTCGTTATCATATCCCTAGAACATCCACTTATGTTCTAAAACTGCTTCCGAATGTTTCTCCAGGATTGGATCAATATCAACTTATTGCATCTACTACAAAAACAACATCTGGTGTGGTACTTGACATCTCATGATTGACTCAATTGCCTAAGCAAGTGATCTTCCAATCATGCACATCCCTCTCCCTTTTATTCTGTGAGGCACCTTTAGAGAGGGTGACTCCATTACATGCAGGTATACTACCGTGCCAGGAGTCGTCCATTCTAAAACAGCTTTAGAATGCCGTCTGAGTATCCAGATTGGGACACTTCCTAAATCTAGATCTAAAACCATAGATCTAGTAACCAGAATGCCTGATATAATATCCAATTCCTATGTGGAGAAACCACTGTGTGAAAACCAAAGTATAACTGATCGTAGTATAGGAATATCACTTCCTACTTTGTGTATGTCATCCAAATACCAGGACATCACACACTACTACCTTCTTAACAGATCCATCCCTTATTCTGATGAAGTCAAACCTATGACTGTCATATCAGAAATAGATGATCTATCTCCGCTATTACCGTTTTAGTCTATAAATAGACATAAGCCTCTTGTCCACCAATGCTTCCGCTGCTCCCACTGACTACGACAACCCTCTGGAAGAGTCATATACATATACACTTCTAAAGCTAGTTTATAACGACGCTATACTCATCCTCCTGCCGAGTCTCGCAACCTGGAACAACAGCAATGGCAAGTCTGGGTAAACAAGAACCTCCCTGTCACCGTCCTTGAGGATACCGGAGTACCTCTCGGGTGCCTGAGGTTACCGACCGTATCTACGGAGTGGCCAATGGAATGTCAAGCCAGATTGAATCTTTAGGCTCCTATCAAACTTTCAGTAATCGTTTGCGGTTCCGGAATCACTTCTAGTTCTACCATACTCCCATTACTGTTTTCTGAAAAAATCCATTTTTGTAAAAACTGTGGCGAGTCAAGAACAATATCACTATTGATCTTCCAGATGGGAGAAAGTCAACCCTCGTCATAGCCTGGGTCAACCCACAAACAGCCACTACAGAAACGTGCCTTGAGTTATCCAGAGTCTGGTTTTAAGCATAAGACGGACAACTCCCCGTACTTTAACATCGTTAAGATATGAATTGTTTTATATCCAATACAGAAACAGAGGCACTGATGTAATTTGAACCAGATTCAAATCATGCAGCTTTATCCAGTGCATGTCAACTAAATGGAAAGAGGCCGATCAGCATTACTCAACTTAGGAGTACTTCCAATTATGAGTAACCTGAAAGAAAAGCAAGTTCTCTTAATCATTACTATCAACTGAATACCATGCACAAGTATCTACATCTTCGGTCACCTTGAAGAATCCCGATACTTGCAACATCTGGTTCTCTACTTTATTCATATACCTATAACTTCTCAAAACTCAGACCTTGTGTTTCTACGAAACACTTGTCTAAGAACTAGAGAAGTCATAAGTAAACCGAATATAGTACGAGGACCAACCCCTATGTCCTAATGGATACTGGACAACATACAATACTCTGTATAAGTCCCCTGAGTTGAATAACTCATACCCTGTGCGTCGTAGGTTGAAAACTGTACTTATGGATAAGAAGCATTACACCGCTATTTAATGCTCTTTACCTAACCATCCACTGATATAGGTAAATGTCATGGACATAATTTCAAAAAGGTATATCTCACTCTATAAAAATAGACGTACAGATGTATCAATTTGAAATTGGTGCATAACAACGGATATTCAAAACCAAATATTTGCCGTCCGGCAAACAACCCAGGTGACTTCCTCAAATATCACCAATTACAACGAATTCCGATATAATGAGGATGATCACCTAATTCCCAATAACTTACTCCGACTCATCATCTGTAAAACCATACAGATGCGAGAATCATAACTGGTAAATACATACCCTGGAGCAAGTGTCTAATTGGGAAATCAGTTTTCTTTTAACAGTACACACTGAAACTGAAACATTGAAATGTTTCGAAGGGGTATCCGGGTATTCCTAGTAATGCCTCTTCCATTATCCAGATTCACAACTGTAACCGTATATTTCTTTGCCATCTCTTCACATCCCTTCATATGTCTTCAGTCATTACCTTCTGTACACCCCTTTAGGCCAAATGGTTTTCTTCCTTCCCTACCGCTCGGCACCAGCCTATGGTTTGGAAGAAGACTATCCAATAAGCATAATGGGTGTATTGTCCTAATCCTAGGAGCACTCGCAATGCGTGAGAAGGTGAAGATAAAAGACACCTGAATAAACCTTATTCCTATTTCTCCTGAACCAGAATCCATCCCCGAACTGGAACAAGTTCCTTTCGAGTTCGTATATAACCATACGATGGAGTATCCAATAAACTATGGATATTCGTAGTGATACGGAGTGTCCTAGAGAAATACAAAGGTGAAGTGGGAGTGGTAATGAAATACTTGGTTTAGTCGTGAATAGCAGTCGCAATTTACTTTGTCCTCCTTCTAATCCCTTTATATGTCTTTACTTAATACCTTCTGCACACCATCGTTATGCTAATTGGTTTTCTTCATTCCCCACCGTTCTGCACCAGCCTAAGGTTTGGAAGAAGACTATCCAATTTGCGTAATAGGTGTACTATCTCCTAAATCAAGGAGTACTCGCAACCTAAAAGAAGGTAAAAGGAAAAGACAACTGAATAGTCCTATTCGTTTTCTCCAGAACCGGAAACCATCCTCGAATAAATTCCTTCGAGTTCGTATATAACCATACGATGGTTTTATCCAATGGAAGTGGACGTTCGTAGTAATACGGGGTGTCCTAGAGAAAAGGGTAAAAGTAGGAGTGGCAATGAGGTTTGCAACTCTGACAATCCAAAAGCCAGTGTTTAAGAAGGTTCGGTCAATTTTGGTCATTGATTCATAGTCAAGGGTCGGGTCATGGTCGCTGCCAAAGAGAGAGAGAGAAAAGAAACACTCAGCGTGCACTCTAACCTAGATCAGAATGGTTATCAATTTATCTGATCAGGAAACCTCCCACTGTACCGTCAAATTCTCCTCCAAACCTTAAAGAAGAATTAGTCGGGATCACCCGAGGAGTAAACCAACTCATCGGTGGGAATCGAGATCCATCTATCATCGCATGATAACGTGACGGAATCCGCTCACGTTATCATACTCCAGAAGGTATGCGCATATCTGGAAAGTTTCTGTTTCTTTAGAAACTCCCGATGTGATTTTTGCCCCATGCTCTTATGACCTTAGCGTGAGGTCAAAATGTCATAAGTCAAATGTCAAGTTCTACCCATCATTATCCAGGTTAATTTGAACCCACCCATACCTACCCTTGATGTAGGACAAAATGGCAGTACGACTGTCTCAAACCAACGCATTCTATCTATGCAAAAGATAAATATCCGGCAGCTACCATTCATTATGCCTTGGCGTGAGGTCAAAATACATAGCTTGAATACTACCGAATATTTAACTGAAATGATGGAGGGCTACGAATGGTTTCGGGCGAAAACCTTTAACGTAATGAACTTGATATCGTTGAAGGAACTGGATAAATTTATAAAAATATAGTGGCGAAAACCTTTGCTAAAGAGGTCACTCCCGGTGAAGGGATCTCGGCTCTTTCCCCGTAGAATGAGGTGCAGGATATTCCAACTGAATACCACGATGCAAAGCAAAAGTAATCAGCTATAGTGAAGTTATTACCCTGACGCAAACTTCTGTCCAAGGGGTCACTCCCGGTGAAGGGATCTCGGCCCTTGCCTCGTCGACTGAGGTGCTGGATATTCATAACCGAATACCACTGTGCAAAACAAAAGAGAACGCCCTTGCAATAACAGCTTTTTGAAAATTGTTCCAACAACATCAGAATAGGTTTGTTTAGCTTGCATTGATCCGAATCAACGCAGTCCCATCAATTGATCACACCAATAAAGAACGAAAATAATGATGTACGTATATGCCATCCGCATTCGCCACTGGGTCCCGTCATTACCCGTTAGGCTACTTAACTAACGACAGAGCGGGGACTGGACTAGCGCGGATGCAAAACATATACAACATCTACTAGTATATATATCAATATATAATATTCGCTCAAGGCGTGATAAAATGCAATTTCACAGAAAATGTAATAAGCATCACAGAACAATACAGATATCTGGGATCTCCGGGTTTCATAGAGCCGCTACTGAAACCTGACGTTCCCCTGGTCATGTGGATAGCCTGTGCAATGAAATCCTAGACCCCAACGGGCGCAGCAAGTTACCCGCCAAAACCTAAAGCGAGGCAGCCCCCTTCAGCAACATGAATGGACCACCCGGCACTTCACGGAATCTGGTAACTTGGGCACCCTTCCTTGGGTCAACCTGTACCCCCTACGAGTGCGGCGAATAGCCCGCCAATTCTAGAGTGAAGCCCCCTCCGTCTCAAAGCCATGAGATGCGGGCCGTTGACCTCTAGAAGCCGGCTATCCGTGCACCCCACCGCGGGGTAATCCTAGTACAGAAAGTAAAATATACATACAACGGGTACATCGACCTCAGCCCGGTCGTGCCCCAAAAGAATAATAAACAAACAGGCAGTGACGGCAGTCCACATGTCGGACGCTCGCCCCGCAATATCAAATGTACATAAATAACCAAACTGTACTAACATTGCATCCAGGCTATCCCCCACGATCAATCCGCAACATCACAGCACAACACAGAACATCAACGTGAATGTCACGTTTGCAAATCCGTCTAAAAGGGCTACAACAGTTAGACAGGATTTACCGATCAAGTGACATTCTGTTGCGCTACGGCAGCGCCCCGGCCGTCTATTCGAGGCCAAAATGCGGAATCAAAATTTTCTTAACTTTTAAACTGGCGCTACCGTGGACAATAAACCCGGATAGTAACCATTAACCGATACTAGCAATCAAGAGAAAGGGTGAGAGATATACCGAGTGATCCGAGTCCTCCGGTCTTCTCGTCATCGTCCCGATCTCCCGCGGAAACTCCGGTCGTCGCATCCTTGCCGGAAGGGCACCACATCGTCTGTATCTTTTACGGGCTCCCACCTCAATACCGAGGCAACTCGGGCACGAAGCTGGCTAGTCGACGTGCCCAAGGTTTGCTGTAGATTGTAGTGTAGAAATGCTTGTCTCATTTGGGGTAGTGAAGTTGCCATTGGATGGAGGGAAGTAATGAACAAAATGGAGATGAACTTTGGTGTATGAAAATGAGATGATAATTTCCCACTTCACAAAATGAAAAACCCCTCATCTCCCATTGTCAAGTGGCCGGCCATATACATGTGAGAATGGTGGAGGGAATTATACAAGGGAGGTGAGTGTAGGAGAAAGAGAATGGTGACCATATCAAAAGCAAACCTCACATCAACTCCTAATCAAAAATCAAATCCTTTCTCATCTCAAAAGCAAAGGAAAAGACTAAAAAAGAATCTCATGATTATGAACCATCATGAAGCCCCACATTATGCAAGAAAACCCCTCCACAAAATGTTATTTGCAAACTAGCAAATAACCCCCTCCATCGGAAAGTCCGGCCGGGAAAGAACAAAGGAAAACCGGCCGGAACGGAATGCAAACTGGCAACTCCAGAAAACTGGTCCCGTAATAAATTACAGGAAAACCCCGATACTGTGCATACACACCCTCATCTGTATTCCGACCGGATACAAATGCAATGAGACAAAATCTACACTGTACTAAACTAGGATCCGGCTTAAACCAAAGCCGGCTAGTAATATCCGTCCGATCCTGATCCGTGCAATACCGCACGTATCAGATCGAACCCTGCCATATCTCCATACGGCCTCTACAGCGTTTCGCCCGAAAGCTTGAGTAACTGAAAATGTGGTGGACTCTAAAGACTCGTCAATACTATGGCTGTGGATTTAACCACTAGCACGTCAGAGGTATAAGCCAATACGTGACGGGCCACCAGCTATTGACCAAAAGGGACGTCGATGAGCGAACTCATCCTGACACCCTACTGAGCCTGTCAGTGACAATATCCGTACAGTCCGGTCCGTTCGTCTATGAGCATCGCATGTCGGGCCTAGGGGGTTGGTAAAAGTCAGACCCCCAAAAGCGGTACAAGTCGTGTCGGAATGTAGCCCAGAACGTCCTGAGATACTACTGGAATACCTACCAGTAAATCTCCTGCCTCGGCCGAGGGCTTTGCGTAATGGCTCTCCTAGACACAGCACGACCTCACCCCCAATACCGGGAAAGACGAACCCCTGAAGATCCGCTCACTGCCTCCATGTGGCTCGGGACTGTACCCAACTAAAACCTGTTTGCACGACTCCTTTGAGCCGTGGTAGGGTAGTAATCAAAGTATAGTGGGAACTCACACGAGACAAATGACGATCCCCAGGTCGATGAACTAACCTGTACACATGTCACCAGGGAACTGCTATCTGACGTCAGGTATAAGACCAACTAGCATGTTCCCGGCGACTCCTGTCCGGTGTACTCATAACCCAATGAGCACCTGTATACATCTTAGGTGAACCAACTGACACCAGTGGCTTGAGAGACCGGCCACCGCCCCTCGTCGGGGTCTCGACTGTATACACTAGTCTACTCTGGAGAATCGATGCCCTGTCTCGAAACTTCCACGACTAGGGACCTTTTAAGGATGTGCTTATAGACCACCAGCTCTCACGTATATGATCGCCATCATACTGCTGGCAGTCAAGCAAGAATCCTAGGGGCTCTATCAGCGTGCAATAGCGACCTGTAAGGTCACCTGAAGCAGTATACGATGATAAAGGTAAACCAGATAGCATACTATCATCTCGAGTAAGACTGTCCTACCGGGATAGGTCCTCCCTCAATCATTGCAATCACGTGCCTGTGATCCAATAATTGACTCTGAGGGCACTATCTCCAACAATCTCCCACTTGCACTCAAGGCTAATTATTGCGATGTCGCATACTCACAGCCCGTGTGATACCGAACACCCAACTCCTCTACTAGTCAGTCTCACAAAGCTCGTTTACGAAACTATTGCGTTCGAGGAATAGCCTCAGTGAGTGGATCCGCTGTGATGTTTCTTTCTATGTCTCTCTATATCTCTAGTTCGCAGAGAAAACCATCTCCCGAAATGAGCAATACCTGTCTTGGAGTATGTCTGGATATCTGATGGGACATAGCTCATAAATGAACTCCAAATCCAAACTTCTTAGACTGTATCGATAACTGAACTTAATCAGTACCCAGCGCCATGCCCCCATCAGTATTGCCTTGGACCACCTGTCCAAAATACTGCCCCTCCTCAGAAGGAGAAATTATAACTCTGACAGCCACTCTGCCATCCATGTCACCTTGGAAGCCTGGAATGATAACCGTCTCCTAAAAGAGGCTGCCGTTATTAAATTCCTAGAACATTCACTTATGTTCTAAAACTGCTTCCGATTGTTTATCCAGGATTGGATCAATATCAACTTATTGCACCTACTGCAAGAACAACATCTGGTGTGGTACTTGACATCTCATGATTGACTCAATTGCTTAAGCAAGTGATCTGTCAATCATGCGTATCCCTCTCCCCTTTAGTCTGTAAGACAGCTTTAGAGAGGGTGACTCCATCACCTGCAGGTACACTACCATGCCAGGAGTCGTCCATTCTAAATACTCATAGAATGCTGTCAAGGTACCCAGTTTAGGAAACCACCCAAATCTAGATCTAAAACCATAGATCTAGTAACCAGAACGTCTGATATAATATCCAAGTCCTGTGTGGAGAAACCACTGTGTGACAACCAAAGTATAACTGATCGTAGTATAGGAGTTTGCTTTCCTACTTTGTGTATGTCATCCAAAACCAGGACATCACACCCTACTACCTTCTCAACAGATCCATCCCCTATTCTGATGACGTCAAACCTATGACTGTCATGTCAGAAATAGATGATCTATCTCCGCTATATCTGCTTTAGTCTATAAATAGACATAAGCCACCTGTCCACCAATGCTTCCGCTGCTCCCACTGACTACGACAACCCTCTGGCAGAGTCATATAGACGTACACTTCTAAAGCTAGTTTAGAACGACGCTACACTCATCCTCCTGCCGGGTCTCACAGTCTGGAACAACAGCAATGGCAAGTCTGGGTAAACAAGAACCTCCCTGTCACTGTCCTTGAGCATACCGAAGTACCTCTCGAGTGCCTGAGGTTACCCACCATATCTGCGGAGTGGCTAATGGAATGTCAAAACAGATTGAATCTTTAGGTTCTTGTCAAATCTTCAGTAATCGTTTGCGGTTCTGGAATCACTTCCAGTTCTACCATACTCCCACTACTGTTTTTCTGAAAAATCCATTTCTTTTAAAAATATGGCGAGTCAAGAACAATATCACTATTGATCTTCCAGATGGTAGAAAGTCAACCCTCGTCATAGCCTGGGTCAACCCGCAAACAGCCATTACAGAAACGTGCATAGAGTTATCCAGAGTCTGGTTTTAAGCATAAGCCGGACAACTCCCCGTACCTTAACAATGTCAAGATATGAACTGTTCTATATCCAATATAGAAACAGAGGCACTGATTTAATTGGAACCAGATTCAAATCATGCAGCTGTCTCCAGTGCATGTCAACTAAAATGGAGAAAGGCCGATCAGCGTCACTCAACTTAGGAATACTTCCAATTATGAGCAACCTGAAAGAGAAGCTAGTTCTCTTAATCATTACTATCAACTGAACACCATACACAAGTATCTAAATCTTCGATCACCTTGAAGAATCCCGATACTTGTAATACTTGGTTCTCTACTTTATTCAAATACCTATAACTTCTCAAAATTCGGACCCTGTGTTTCCACGAAACAGCTGTCTAAAAACTAGAGAAGTCATAAGTAAACCGAATATAGTACGAGGACCAACCCCTCTGTCCTGATGGACGCTGGACAACATACAATACTCTGTACAAGTCCCTTGAGTCTGATAACTCATTCATTGTGTGTCGTAGGTTGAAAACTGTACTTATGGTTAAGAAGAATTACACCGTTGTTCAATACTCCTTACCTAACCATCCACTGATATAGGTGAATGTCATAGACATAATTTCAAAAAGGTATATCTCACTCTATGAAAATAGACGTACAGATATATCAATTTGAAATTGGTGCATAGCAACGGATATTCAAAACCAAATATTTGCCGACCGGCAAACAACCCAGGTGGCTTCCTCAAATATCACCAATTACAACGAATCCCGATATAATGAGGATGGTCACCTAATTCCCAATAACTTACTCCCACTCATCATCTGTAAAACCATACAGATGTGAGAATCCAACCTGGTAAATACATACCCTGGAGCAAGTGTCTAATCGGGAAATCAGTTTTCTTTTAACAGTACACAGTTGAACTGAAACATTGAAATGTTTCGATGGGGTATCCTGGTATTCCTAGTAATGCCTCTACCATTTTCCAGATTCACAACTGTAACCGTATATCTCATTGCCATCTGTCCAAATCCCTTTATATGTCTTTAGTCATTACCGTCTGCACACCCCTTTAGGCCAAATGGTTTTCTTCCTTCCCTACCGTTCGGCACCAGCCTATGGTCTGGAAGAAGACTATCCAATAAGCATAAAAGGTGTACTATCCTAATCCTAGGAGCACTCGCAAAGCGAGAGAAGGTGAAGATAAAAGACAACCGAATAAACCTTATTCCTATTTCTCCTGAACCAGAATCCATCCCCGAACTGGAACAAGTTCCTTTCGAGTTCGTATATAACCATACGATGGAATATCCAATAAACTGTGGATCTTCGTAGTGATACGGAGTGTCCTGGAAAAATACAAAGGTGATTTAGGATTGGTGAAGAAGTACTTGGTTTGGTCGTGAATAGTAGTCGCAATTTACTTTGCCCTCTTACTAATCCCTTTCTTTGTCTTAACTTAATACCTTCTGTACACCACCGTTAGGCTAATTGGTTTTCTTCATTCCCCACCGTTCGGCACCAGCCTAAGGTTTGGAAGAAGACTATCCAATTTGCGTAATAGGTGTACTATCTCCTAAACCAAGGAGTACTCGCAACCTGAGAGAAGGTAAAAGGAAAAGACAACTGAATAGTCCTATTCGTTTTCTCCAGAACCGGAAACCATCCTCGAATTCCTCCGAGTTCGTATATAACCATACGATGGTTTTGTCCAATGGAAGTGGACGTTCGTAGTAATACGGGGTGTCCTGGAGAAAAGGGTAAAAGTAGGAAGTGGCAATGAGGTTTGCAACTCTGACAATCCAAAAGCCAGTGTTAAGAAGGTTCGGTCAACTTGGTCACTGAGTCATAGTCTAGGGTCGGGTCAATGGTCGCTGCCAAAGAGAGAGAGAAAAGAAGCACTCAGCGTGCACTCTAACCTAGATCAGAATGGTTATCACTTTATCTAATCTGGAAACCTCCCACTGTACCGTCAAATTCTCCTCCAAACCTGAAAGAAGAATTAGTCGGGATCACCCGAGGAGTAAACCAACTCATCAGTGGGAATCGGGATCTAACTATCATCGCATGATAACTTGACGGAATCCACTCAAGTCACCACACTCCGGAAGGTATGCGCATGCCTGGCAAGTTTCAGTTTCTTTAGAAACTCCCGATGTGATGTTTTTACCCCTAGGACCCAAGTGACCTTGACGGAGTCAACAAATCAAAGAGTCCTAGTCAAGTTCAACCCGTCATTATCTGGATTGCGTTAAACCCACCCGTACGTGCCCTTGACGGAGTCAACAAGGCCGCACGACTGTCCTAACCAATCCCATTTATGCAACAAACAAACACCACTTAGCTACCGTACACTACGCCTTGACGGAGTCAACAAACGCAGCACGAATACTAAATAATACCCATAAGAAATGACGGAGGGCTACGAATGGTTTTTGGCGAAAAACCTTTAACGTAATGAACTTGATATCGTTGAAGGAACTGCATGGCTTTTTATAAAAATATAGTGACGAAAAACCTTTGCTAAAGAGGTCACTCCCGGTGAAGGGATCTCGGCTCTTTCCCCGTAGAATGAGGTGCAGGATATTCCAACTAAATACCACGATGCAAAGCAAAAATAATCGGCTATAGTGAAGTTAATGCCCTGACGCAAACTTCTGTCCAAGGGGTCACTCCCGGTGAAGGGATCTCGGCCCTTGCCTCGTCGACTGAGGAGCAGGATATTCCAACTGAATACCACGATGCAAAACAAAAGTGAACGTCCTTGCAATAACAGCTTTTTGAAAAGTGTTCCAACAACATCAGAATAGGTTTGTTTTTAACTTGCATTGATCCGAATCAACGCAGTCCCATCAATGGATCACACCAATAAAGAACGAAAATATACTGATGTACGTATATGCCATCCGCATTCGCCACTGGGTCCCGTCATTACCCGTTAGGTTAGCTAACTAACGACAGAGCGGGGACTGACTAGCGCAGATGCAAAACATATACAACATCTACTAATATATATACCAATATATTATATTTCGCTCAAGGCGTGATAAAATGCAACATCACAGAAATGTACAGCATCACAGAACAATACAGATATCTGGAAGCCCCGGGTTTCACAGAGCCGCTGCTGAAACCCGACGTTCCCTTGGTCGTATGGATAGCCTGTGCAATGAAATCCTAGACCCCTACGGGCGCGGCAAGTCACCCGCTAAAACCTGAAGCGAGGCAGCCCCCTTCAGCACCGTGAATGGACCACCCAGCACTTCATGGAATCCGGTAACTTGGGCACCCCTCCTGGATCAACCTGTACCCCCTACGAGTGCGGCGAATAGCCCGCCAATCCTAGAGTGAAGCCCCCTCCGTCTCAATGCCATAAGATGCGGGCCCATTGCCCTCTAGAACCCGGCTATCCGTGCACCCCTCCGCGGAGTAATCCTAGTACAGAAAGTAAAATATACATACAACGGGTACATCGACCGCAACCAGGTCGTGCCCCAAAAGAATAATACAAACAGGCAGTGACGGCAGTCCACATGTCGGACGCTCGCCCCGCAATATCAAATGTACATATAAAACAAAACTGTACTAACATTGCATCCAGCCTATCCCCACGACCGATCCGCAACATCACAGCATAAACATAGAACATCAACGTGAAAGTCACGTTCGCAAATCCGTCTAATCGGTATAGCAGTTAGACAGGATTTACCGATCAAGTGACATTCACGGTCGCAGATATAATGTAAATACTGTGAACCAATGTGTTTAAAATATCCGATCGATCAAATTTTAACAAGTGGGCCCCCATGTACTACTGTAGCACATCAAGAAATTCTGGGCCCAAAATTAATGTTCCAAAACCCCTAAAATCAGCCCAGAAAGCAACTGAAGAAAAACGTCACAGTGATCTGACCATAGCGCGGCGGAACAGCGGCCCAAAGGGGGGTTTGGCCGCGGTTCCGCGCTCCCACTAAGGAATCACCCTGTCGAATTTCTACAGTAGCCTTAACATTTCCAGTACATCACTTTTCTGCAACCTGAAAAAAATTTTGAGCAATAAAAAAATCAACAGAAAACTGATGTAAAGAAAACGCGTATTTTTGGAATTTTGGTCGATCGGAAATGTAAAACACATTAGACAAAGCTAGACAAGGTTAATGGCGTGGCTCTGATACCATGTTGCGCCACGGCAGCGCCCCGGCCGTCTATCCGAGGCCAAAATGCGGAATCAAAATTTTCTTAACTTTTAAACTGGCGCTACCGCGGACAATAAACCCGGATCGTAACCATTAACCGATACTAGCAATCAAGAGAAAGGGTGAGAGATATACCGAGTGATCCGAGTCCTCCGGTCTTCTCGTCATCGTCCCGATCTCCCGCGGAAACTCCGGTCGTCGCATCCTTACCGGAAGGGCACCACATCGTCTGTATCTTTTACGGGCTCCCACCTCAATACCGAGGCAACTCGGGCACGAAGCTGGCTAGTCGACGTGCCCAAGGTTTGCTGTAGATTGTAGTGTAGAAATGCTTGTCTCATTTGGGGTAGTGAAGTTGCCATTGGATGGAGGGAAGTAATGAACAAAATGGAGATGAATTTTGGTGTATCAAAATGAGATGATAATTTCCCACTTCACAAAATGAAAAACCCCTCATCTCCCATTGTCAAGTGGCCGGCCATATACATGTGAGAATGGTGGAGGGAATTATACAAGGGAGGTGAGTGTAGGAGAAAGAGAATGGTGACCATATCAAAAGCAAACCTCACATCAACTCCTAATCAAAAATCAAATCCTTTCTCATCTCAAAAGCAAAGGAAAAGACTAAAAAAGAATCTCATGATTATGAACCATCATGAAGCCCCACATTATGCAAGAAAACCCCTCCACAAAATGTTATTTGCAAACTAGCAAATAACCCCCTCCATCGGAAAGTCCGGCCGGGAAAGAACAAAGGAAAACCGGCCGGAACGGAATGCAAACTGGCAACTCCAGAAAACTGGTCCCGTAATAAATTACAGGAAAACCCCGATACTGTGCATACACACCCGCATCTGTATTCCGACCGGATACAAATGCAATGAGACAAAATCTACACTGTACTAAACTAGGATCCGGCTTAAACCAAAGCCGGCTAGTAATATCCGTCCGATCCTGATCCGTGCAATACCGCACGTATCAGATCGAACCCTGCCATATCTCCATACGGCCTCTACAGCGTTTCGCCCGAAAGCTTGAGTAACTGAAAGTGTGGTGGACTCTAAAGACTCGTCAATACTATGGCTGTGGATTTAACCACTAGTACGTCAGAGGTATAAGCCAATACGTGACGGGCCACCAGCTATTGACCAAAAGGGACGTCGATGAGCGAACTCATCCTGACACCCTACTGAGCCTGTCAGTGACAATATCCGTACACTCCGGTCCGTTCGTCTATGAGCATCGCATGTCGGGCCTAGGGGGTTGGTAAAAGTCAGACCCCCAAAAGCGGTACAAGTCGTGTCGGAGTGTATCCCAGAACGCCCTGAGATACTACTGGAATACCTACCAGTAAATCTCCTGCCTCGGCCGAGGGCTTTGCGTAATGGCTCTCCTAGACACAGCGCGACCTCACCCCCAATACCGGGAGAGACGAACCCCTGAAGATCCGCTCACTGCCTCCATGTGGCTCGGGACTGTACCCAACTAAAACCTGTTTACACGACTCCTTTGAGCCGTGGTAGGGTAGTAATCAAAGTACAGTGGGAACTCACACGAGACAAATGACGATCCCCAGGTCGATGAACTAACCTGTACACATGTCACCAGGGAACTGCTATCTGACGTCAGGTATAAGACCAACTAGCATGTTCCCGGCGAGTCCTGTCCGGTGTACTCATAACCCAATGAGCACCTGTATACATCTTAGGTGAACCAACTGACACCAGTGGCTTGAGAGACCGGCCACCGCCCCTCGTCGGGGTCTCGACTGTATACACTAGTCTACTCTGGAGAATCGATGCCCTGTCTCGAAACTCCCACGACTAGGGACCTTTTAAGGATGTGCTTATAGACCACCAGCTCTCACGTATATGATCGCCATCATACTGCTGGCAGTCAAGCAAGAATCCTAGGGGCTCTATCAGCGTGCAATAGCGACCTGTAAGGTCACCTGAAGCAGTACACGATGATAAAGGTAAACCAGATAGCATACTATCATCTCGAGTAAGACTGTCCTACCGGGATAGGTCCTCCCTCAATCATTGCAATCACGTGCCTGTGATCCAATAATTGACTCTGAGGGCACTATCTCCAACATATTCATGGTCGTAGATATAATGTAAATACTGTGAACTAACATGTTTAAAATTTTCGATCGACTAAATTTTCCCAAGTGGGCCCCAAGCACAGCTGTAGCACTCAAAGAAAGTCTGGGCCCAAAAAGAATATACCAAAACCCCCATTTCCAAGTCTAAGAGCCTCTGTAAAAATTTGGCGCTACAAGGAGTCATTATGGCCGCGGAACCGCGGCCAATGCATGGGTTTGGCCGCGGTTCCGCGGTGGAACAGTAAAGTTAAGCCACCAAATTTTTGCAGAACTCTTAGAATTACCTGCATGTATTTCTGCAATGCACTGAAAAAAATTTCGAGCCAAAAAAAATTTGACAGAAAACTGATGCACTTGAAATCGCGGTTTTGGGATATTTGTTCGATCAAAGCTTTAAACTCGCTAGAGCAAGCTAGACTAGGTTAATGGCGTGGCTCTGATACCAGTGTAAGTGCACGGCGGCGCCCCGGCCGTCAATTCGACGCCGGAATGCGGAAACGAAACTTTTTACGAAACTTGTAAACCGGCACCACCGCGCACTATAAAACCCGGATCGGGCCATTAACCTACTCCTAGCTAACTAGAGTAGGGGTAGAGAGATATACCGAGCGATCCGTGTCCTTTGGTCTTCTTGTCGTCGTCCTGATCTCCCCGTGGAATCTCCGGTCTTCATCTCCTCGTCGGAAGGGCATCACATCGCCGGGTTCTTTTACGGTCTCCCACCTCTGGACCGAGGCAACTCGGGCATAAAGTTGGCGAGTCGACGTGCCCAAGAATTGCTGTAGAATAGTGTGGAACTCTATGTCTCATGGGGTTGTAAGAAGTTGCCTTTTGGTGGAGGAAATGAACTATCAACTTTTTGGATGAACTAAGGGATTTTTAGCATGGAAGTGAGACTCATTTTTCACCTTCCAAAAATTGGACAGCCCCTACCTCTCTTAGTGGCCGGCCATGTAAAAAATTGGAGAGGAAAAAATCCAAGGGGGTGGATCAATAATGCAAGAGAGAATGATGAGAAAAAATGATCACCAACAAAATCCAACACTCCATCATCAATCATAACTCCAAAGGTCAAGCCATCATAACTCCAAAGAAAGTCAAGGGATGGTGGAACCATCATGAAACCATCATGATGCAACAAAATACAAAGGCCACCCTCCACAATGCTAATTTGCACAATTGCAAATAAGCCCTCCTCCAACAATTTTCAGCCAAGAAAAGATACAAAGAAAAATGGCCGAAACGGAATGCAAACTGGCAACTTCAGAAAAACGATCCCGTAATAAATTACAGGAAAACCCCGCTACTGTATATACATACCCGCATTTGTATTCCGACCGAATACAAATGCAATGAGACAAATCTACACAGTACAATACTAGGATCCGGCTTAAACCAAAGCCCGCTAGTATAATCCGTCCGATCATGATCCCTGCAATACCGCACCTATATGATCGAACCCTGCCATATCTCCATACGGCCTCTACAGCGTTTCGCCCGAAGCTTGAGAAAACGGTCTGTGGGGGACTCTAAAGACTCGTCAATACATTGGTTGTGGATTTAACCACTAGCACGTCAGAGATATTAGCCATACGTAACGGGCTACCAGGTATTGACCAAAATGGACGTCGATGAGCGAACTCATCCTGACACCCTACTGAGCCTGTCAGTGACAATATCCGTACAGTCCGGTCCGTTCGTCTATGAGCATCGCATGGCGGGCCTAGGGGGTTGGTAAAAGTCAGACCCCTAAAAGCGGTACAAGTCGTGTCGGAGTGTATCCCAGAATACCCTGAGATACTACTGGAATACCTACCAGTAAATCTCCTGCCTTGGCCATGGACTTCGTGTAATGGCTCTCCTAGACACAGCGCGACCTCACCCCCAATACCGGGAGAGACGAACCCCTGCAGATCTGCTCACTGCCTCCATGTGCCTCGGGACTGTACCCAACTAAAACCTGTTTGCACGTCTCCTTTGAGCATGGTAGGGTAGTAATCAAAGTAAAGTGGGAACTCACACGAGACAAATGACGATCTCAGGTCGATGAACTAATCTGTACACATGTCACCTGGGAACTGCTATCTGGCGTCAGGTATAAGACCAACTAGCATGTTCCCGGCGAGTCCTGTCCGGTGTACTCATAACCCAATGAGCACCTGTATACATCTTAGGTGAACCAACTGACACCAGTGGCTTGTGAGACCGGCCACCTCCCTTCGTCGGGGTCTCGACTATATACACTAGTCTACTCTGGAGTATCGATGCCCTGTCTCGAAACTCCCAAGACTAGGGACCTTTTAAGGATGTGCTTATAGACCCCAGCTCCCACGTATATGATCGCCCTCATACTGCTGACAGTCAAGCAAGAATCCTAGGGGCTTTATCAACGTGTAATAGTGACCTGTAAGGTCACCTGAAGCAGTACACGATGATAAAGGTAAACCAGATAGCATACTATCATCTTGAGTAAGACTGTCCTATCGGGATAGGTCCCCCATCAATCATTGCAATCACGTGCCTGTGATCCAATAATTGACTCTGAGGGCACTATCTCCAACAGGGTTAGGGTAGATGAAAAGTTTAAAATGAAAAATGTGATAAAATGTAATAAAAATGTATTAAAAGTGGAGTAATTGAGATTTTAAAAGATCTCTGGAAATGGTATGAGGATAAAATTTTGCAGGTGTACAGGGGAGACCAAAAGACACATTTTTTGTGTTGGGGTCATCGCCGGAATCGGCCGACTCGGCCGTGACTCGGTCGGAGGCCTGAATCGGCCGAGTCGAGGCCGAGTTGGCCGATTTTCGGCCGAGTCAGGCGGCCGGAATCCCCCTTGACGGTTCATCTATCCTCTGGCAATGTTACATTTTAGGGTGTATTGGGGTTTTTGTGAGATATGCACGTGTAAACTCTTGGTATTCTAAAGGTTCAAAATAAAACAATATTAAAAATAATGTGGGGTATGGGATTTGAACTCTGGTGGCTTGGTTCAGCAGTGCACGGTATTACCAATGAGCTACAAGCTCCATCTTGTAATTATGGAGCTACTTAATTACTTAAAGTAATAACAGTAAATGTAAATACCCCAAGTATACATTAATTTTTAAGCAAATTTTGTACAATAAAAATGGAGTTGTTACATTATTTTAACTTGTAATTAAAAAGCAAATTAATTACTTATATCTTGTGCTCAGGCTAAAATACCCCTTTCTGGATTTTTGAAAAAATTGTACAGAAAATTGTACAGGAAATTTAGGGTTGTTACATTCTACCCACCTTATAAAAATTTCGTCCTCGAAATTTGTAAAAGGAAAGTGTAACAGATTTTAGGAAAGTTTAGTGACTGAAATACTGACAGTGTGTGAAGAATAACAAAGTGGTGCAAGGGTTTGAGAATGTGAACGTGAATTACTAGTGTTACCTTGGTCAACTGTCTTGGCTTTTATGGCTGCTAAGATGTTACAAGGTGTTAGAAGTACTTGATAGTGTATAAAAAATGTGTGAATGAATGAAAGGATGCGAAGGTTTTGGTAAGATCGTAAAAGAGGTGAGGGAATTTTGGGTTAGGACAGATTCAAAGTTTATGAAATGATAAGATTCAAGAGGTATGAATTGTAAAGAATGTTTGAGTTGCTGGTTCTTGTGTTTTATATTGCTTAGGGTTCCATACAGCTCTGACCTGCTTGGGCCACCAACATAACCTGTCACGCCCCGCTTCCCAGTATACGGGCAGAGGACGCGACGAGTCCACTACGTATTTACTGTGAAGTAAATACGCTAAGCGTATCTAAGCAATAAAAATAAAGCACAAGAGACAAGATATAATAAAAACAGCAACTTTATTTATTCACATTCATTCTGTACAATGCATGGAAAGTAAATACAACTGAAATAAAGCAATGCCTAAACAATGGCATAACAGAAATGGTCCAAGTCTTCAGCAGTGGGCTCGATTTCTGAAGTGTCCAGATCACCTGACGACATTCAAAGCAGAAAGAAAGAGAATGACGTCAGCGAACAGATCGCTCGGTAAGTCCTAAAGATAAGAGGGAAATAGAATAGACAGAATAAGGAGATAGCTTTTAAAGTTGTATTATATTGTAGTAATGTTGTGTTAACGCTATTGTTTGTAGCTTGGTACAGAAGGATGCCAGTGTATACGAGAGGGGTCTCTATATGCTAGTGACCAGGGCAAACAAAATGTATAAGGAACCGTTAAGCCACGGTACAACAGCAACAGAATATAGGTTAGGTGTCTTAATCTTACTGTCTCGTGCCACTTTTAACACCTTCCGTACCAATCTACACCTTGAACCCCGTAGTGTTTTGATTATATTGTTGTATTGTATTGTATAGATTGTATAGTTGGATGACTGACCAAAACCATGATATCAGTAAACTGATGTAACTGGAGAATCATGTAAATGGAATAACAGTAGAATCATGTAAATGGATGTATATCCATGGTTCGGTTCAATCAATGTACATTGAATGTATTGAATAGATTGAATATAGGGATTCATGTTGAATCAGAATATTGTAGATTGTAGATTGTAGATTTTATTTGAATCATATTCAAGTCAGATTATAATGAGACTCAAAGTAAATTGAAGTCCTGATTGTTTTGAGGTTATCGGTAACCGCTGCACATGGGTGGCAGGATTTGTGTCTTTTTCAAAGACGATTACCGTATTGATAACACCGTTGTTAAGTTGTCTACCTTAGATAGGCAAACACCCACTTCTCCGGCTCCCTGAGGCTCAAGAGATTGGTCCCGCTTAAACCTATGTTTATTAGGGTCTTTAGGGTAAATTATATAACTTGAGGGGGTTTTATGTAAAAATACCTTTATATACTTTTCAAAATACACCTCGAGTATTTATTAATCTTCTTTAGATTTGTAATGAATGTAGATTTTATATTATGATATTTCTAGTCGAAATATCCTAATTTCATAATAAATGGTATTTATTTGTAATATTGGTTTTGTATGGAATTCATGGTATTTTAGTGTAAAATTGATTCTTGTGACTTTTAGAAAAAGGTGGATTATTTATCTCATAACAAAATAGGTATTTTAATCATAAATATACATATATTTATACAAAATAATTTTAATATATATTTTATATTATAAAAATCTCATTTTCGTAAGATGTCGTATTTTAAACCTTTCGAGACCGAATGCTCCTTGCGGAGGTCTGAATCTCTCACTACTAAGCCCGAGGATGTGCGATAATCCGCACCATCCCGAACGGGTTCCCCAAAATGGGTTGTAGCGTCGCTTTGCAAAGATTTGTATAAATACTAAATCCTTTAGAAAACGGTTTTATTAAGTAAATGTTATTTAAATGAAAATGTGTCGCTTTCCCGTATTCTATGTTCCCAAGGGTATGGTGCTATGTTGCATATGAGTGTGTGAGGAGGTAGGTCATTACCTCGTGATCTACTTAAAGGTATAGCAAGTTTTGTGATGTTATATGTAGAATTGAAACTATGTGGTATTTAAATGAAAATACGGTAAAATGAAACAGCAATTGCTTTTGATTTGAAACTTGATCAATATGGTTGATTAGTGTTTAATAATCAACATGAATTGTTTTAAGCATGATTGTATTAAAGAAAAGTGAGGTTTTATAAAGAAACCGAATCGGAAATCGGTTTTGTTCCGATTCCGTCGGGTTTTGTAATTCCGTATTTTAAAAAAGAATAGAGAGATAGAATTTGGGGACTTACGGGTTCAGGACAAAAAGGAGAGGGAGATGGATCGGGAGGAGTCGCCGGTGCGTCGTTTCGTCGCCTGGAGCTCCTAGGATGGTCGTCGGAAGTTCGCCGAAAAATTCACCGTTGCTTCGTTTCTTGCTCGTTTTCAAAGTACACAAGGTTTCTTGGAAATTTTTAAGAGTTGGCTCAGAGTTTGGGTGAGAGGGTAGAAGGTAGGGATGGTATTTATAGGGTTAGGGTAGATGAAAAGTTTAAAACGAAAAATGTGATAAAATGTAATAAAAATGTATTAAAAGTGGAGTAATTGAGGTTTTAAAAGATCTCTGGAAATGGTATGAGGATAAAATTTTGCAGGTGTATATGGGAGACCAAAATACACATTTTTTTGTGTTGGGGTCGTCGCCGGAATCGGCCGACTCGGCCGTGACTCGGTCGGAGGCCTGAGTCGGCCGAGTCGAGGCCGAGTTGGCTGATTTCCGGCCGAGTCAGGCGGCTGGAATCCCCCTCGACGGTTCATCTATCCTCTGGCAATGTTACATTTTAGGGTGTAGTGAGGTTTTTGTGAGATATGCACGTGTAAACTCTTGGTATTCTAAAGGTTCAAAATAAAACAATATTAAAAATAATGTGCGGTATGGGATTTGAACTCTGGTGGCTTGGTTCAGCAGTGCAAGGTATTACCAATGAGCTACAAGCCCCTTCTTGGAATTATGGAGCAAATTAATTGTCACGACCCGAAATTGGCACATGACGGTCCTAATACTACGCAACGTCTACAGGCATAACGCAGTAAAAGAAAGCCAAAACCCAGCAATTTAAACCATCAAAAGACAAGAAAAGATAAGAAACATTTTTAAAACCTTTGAAATCGGAACCCAAATTCTTTAAAAGCCCAACTTATTTCTTTTAAAATTTTGGCAGCACCTCCTTTGTAAAAACTAGCCCTAAAAATGGGTACAACATAAATATAAATAAAGCATCCCCAAACGGGAGCAAATACACACCCAAAGGCGGAAAACAACCACCACAACAAATATACGACGCCGCAGCGAAGAAATAAAAGACGATAAAAAGGAAACTGTATAAAAGACAACAAGTCACAAAATAATATAAAATATCGTCCTCACACAAGTGTCTAAGTCAAACATGAAAATATAGTAGAAGGAGAGTACAAGGGTATAACGAATATACAATACAACACGAATAAATACAAAACCCACCTAAGCAAAACATCACACTGTGAGCCGATGCGGTATCCGTAGCAAAAGATGATAGATAGATGAATAGCCTGCCTCGACTACTCTGGTAAACAACCTGCAAAACAAACTGTGGCACAATGGGGGTGAGTTGCCAACTCGTGAATAGTAAATAACATATGCAGGTAATCGCAAGTATGCACGTACAACGCGAATCTAACATATGTAGGTAAAAAAACAGTAACAGGTCATATGTACACTAACAGGTACAACTAATACATGAAGCAATAGTAATATGACAATCAGTATGCAATAATCCTGCAATAATGATATGAAAATGTTTATATGCAACAGTCATGAAAGGTACGCTAGCAGGTACTTTTAATACATGAAGCAGTGCATATAAAATAATGTATGTAATTACAACAATCATGAAAGGTACTCTATCAGGTACAACTAATCCATGACGCAGTGCATAAACAATAAATGTGGAGTATGGAATGAAATATGTCATTTCCACGGAATCCTGATATCGTGGTAGGATCACAATCCATCAAGACAATCCAAATCCCAATTCCTCAAATCAGCCCCCAAATTGGCTCTCATATCATGTAAGTCTCACAATTTCTTAATGTACAATATCGAATAAATCTCCTATATCCTGAATGTACAGAATCCAGTGAATCTCACAAATCCTTTAGGTACAATATCAAGTAAATATCTGTCACGTCCCGAAAGTACGGAACATGACCGGCACTTAAACTACGAAACGTCTCGAGGCGTACGTAATCTAAGTAAGCCGAAAACCCAGAAATCCAAAGAAAGAAAAGTAGTAGAGTGAAGGAAAATCAATTTAAAATCAAGTATTTTTAATAGCATAAGCCGAATTATGCGGTTTTAAAAAAAACATCAAATATTTCCTGAAAATTTCGGCAGAGTCTCCTTTGTAAATACTGGCTCCCAAATGGGATACAACATGAATAGTATACGAAATCAATAAAAGGCATCCCCAAGCGGGAGCTAGCTCTTCGTCAATCGACGGTCACAACCACACAAGCAATATAATATACAACGCCAAGGACGAGGATCAAAACTCAAAAGGAAACTCAAAACCACAAGAAATCCATAGAAATATAACGCGCGACTCTAAGGTCAAAAGAATAACATCACTGGTCTCTATCTCTGAAATAAATACATGTTTGGTTGATGGAATTTACTAGATACAACTGAATAATATTATACAAGGTAATATGATGGGTACGATACCAAAAAAAACCCACCTACTAGCAAGTCACCCGAACGAAACTGTGCCCGCAAAGCCGTAATGAAACCTGTACGGCAAACCTGCAAGAAACTGGGGCACAACGGGGGTGAATTGCCAACTCGTGGATAGAAAAACATCTACAAATAGAAATCGCATGTATGACGCAATCCTAGATCATACGATCATAATATATAATCCTCAAATATATAACCAGCAACCCATAACCATGGATAGGGCAAATATCTAACCCAAGGGTAATCCCATGTGCCCGTGTCAGTGCCTCAGGTAGCAATGTATCATATGGATGCGGTATAAATGCATGAAAACAGAATACATGAAACTGAAGAAAACTGCTTTCATAAATTAGTGAGATTTCTGTATTTTTAAAATGAGGTATCATAATGAAATCAGCATAAAACAGTGCCTAGCATCGGCACAAAACGTAATCCTAATACTCGATATCTCTGTATCACAGTCTCTGTACCTCAATATCTCGAAATCTCAATGTCTCAATCACAATGACTAGGGCGCCGTCAGTCCAGGCCGGCCCCTACCATCCATCTCATGACCACGACGGTATCCTCCGGATATCCGACGCGTCGGGTAATATCACCGGTCGGTCGTGCTCCCCTGCACAGGCTCAACGTCAACAACACGATCTTCTTATCCCGGGGTACCGCACCGGGCCCACCGTGTACCCGAAATGGTTCATCCACCTCCTCGAATCGGGTCTCGAAATCCATCAGCAAACTCATGGTGGACGACTCATACATCATGGGAAAACCGCACTTTTTATTTAAAAGAGAGGAAAGAAGCTTATACAAGTTTTGCGGTTTTCCCCCAAATCCAGAAAATCTCATGGAAATCCGAATCCAAATCATCAATAGCATGTAAAACCATGAATATAGGCATGAGAATCCATGAATACGGCATAACAATGAATAACAGTATGCATGAAGTGACAAGTAATAACTACAATATCTACGCTGGCATATAAGGTAAGTACACTAATATCATGTCAAACTACTAGCTATCACGCTAAGTTAAGCCATAATATTTTCTAAGGTGTACGTGACATGGCAATTACCGATGAAGATGTGTGTGAGCCGGCAAGTAAGTGTACGTGCTACATACGCATCATCGGTAATGGTGCTGGTGTCCTAACAGCATAATATCAACAATACAATATGAAATAACAATGTAAGTATGCGATGCGGAGCGAACAAAAATAATGAGCGGGAGCTGAATACTAGACACAACGATAACTAAACTGCATTACCCTAATATAAGTCCTACAATAGTGCCTTTTGAAATAACACGAATCGCGATGTTTTGAAAATAAGGGCTACGGTGTTTTTTAAGAAAAGATACGTCTTTTGAAATATCCGTAGAATCCCTTGACCTGTCTCTTAAAATACCCATGAATCGTTAGTTTTTGAAATAGGTAGGAGTCTAATCTAGTCTAACAACTACACTAAACTATACGGTTGAACTAACAAGCTGAACTACAGGTAAGGAAACCGCCTAACATCTGAGTCGATACATATACATACCTGTATATATATTAGTCGGTGATCCCGCCTCAATAATATCATATCCGATACCATATCTATAATCAGACATCCCAAGTCAAGAGTGCGGATCAATCATCAATATATAGCTCGTACGTAAATCCGTCGTACGGCATCCCCAAATCTGGGTACGGGTCAATATCATACTCATCACACTGTTCATCTAGTATCCTCTTTATCAAGATCATCATCTGGGGTACTGACCTACGTCTAGTACACTACTAATATCACTATTCACATGGCATTGTCATCCAAAGATCCGCTATAACATCAGGACGTATCTCAAGTACGAATCATGTCGTATCACCGATCTCACGGCCTTGACTCAAATCCCATCGACTCATGGAAGCGGAATATATCACTGCTGCAGATGCCGCAAAAGAAGCCGTCTGGATAAGGAAGTTTTTAACTGAACTTCAGGTGGTTCTGTCCATTGTTGATCCTATACCTCTGTATTGCGACAACAATGGGGCTATAGCTTTAGCGAAGGATCCCAGGTCCCATCAGAGATCCAGACACATCTTGAGGCGGTATCACCTGATCAGAGAGATCGTGG
The DNA here is from genome assembly GCA_030015575.1 of Agapanthus africanus. NCBI lineage: Eukaryota > Viridiplantae > Streptophyta > Magnoliopsida > Asparagales > Amaryllidaceae > Agapanthus > Agapanthus africanus. Next base: position 594,663,553 of record JASDDO010000024.1, read on the forward strand.
GTCGCCAGGAGATCGAGGATCGGATAGTTGCTACGGAAGATAACACTGCTGATCCATTCACGAAGGCCTTACCCCAGACTCAGTTCGAGCGGCTGATCGAGATGATAGGTCTTCGATACGCCAGTACATGGCCTTAGTTTAAGTGGGAGATTGTTAGTGTATATGCCCTAGAAGCCATTACTGTATCATACTAGTTTGTATATTACTTAATGGAAGCTTGGGATATTCACCTTGTATAGACAATCTTGCTTAATATAGTAGTATGCTACTTGGTTTGTTTCTGCTTTAATGTGTACATGTGTTTATTTTAGTATATCACCTATACACATTAGTGGAGCCCTTAGGATCTTTGCTTGATTACCAGCGTTGTGATGGCAGTCACACTAGTGGGGGCTGGGTAATCCACAAACACATCCTTATGCAGGTCCCTAGTCGTAGGACTATCGAGACAGGGCATCGATACTCCGGAGTAGACTAGCGTATGCGCTTCTCATCCCATTGTGGAAGACGGTCTGTCCCACAGCCTTCAGTACGTCGTACTTGAGATAGTATGCGGGTGCTCGTTAGGTTACGAGTACACTGGACAGGACTCGTTGGGAACTGTTGGTTGGTACTATACCTATCGTCAGTTGTCAGTTCCCAGGTGACATGAGTACAGCTTAGTCCGCTGACTTGACACTGTCACTTCGCCTCGAGTGTATTCCTACTGTACTTAGATTACTACCCTATCACGGCTCAAAAGAGTCATGCAAACAGGTAGTTGTTCGGTGCAGTCCTGAAGCACTTGGAGGCAGCGACGGTTAGATAGGATTCGTCTCTCCCGGTATTGGGGGTTGATATCGCGCTGTGTCTAGGAGAGCCATTACACAAAGTCCCTGGCCAGGGAAAGCGAGATATACTGGTAGGTTTCCAGTGTTATCTCAGGGTGTTCTGGGCTACACTCCGACACGACTTGTACCGCTATTAGGGGACTGACGTTTACTGCCCCCTAGGCCCGCCATGCGATGTTATTAGACGACGGAGATTGTCATATCCAGGCTCAGTAGGAGTTCAGATGGGTTTCACCTCGTCAGTCTTCTTGTCGGCATCTACCTGGGGACCGTTATGCACAGCTAGTGCCGCTTGTGGTCTGTGGTTAAACCCACTGCCAGCGTAGTGTCGAGTCTTTAGAGTCCCACACAGAAAGCTATTCGCCTTTAGGCAAAAGAGTAGAGGTCGCATGGTTTTGCGACAGGGTTCGGTCACATCCGTGCACTTGTGCACGTTTGGTGTCCGGACAGTTAACACTAGCGGGCTTTGGTTTAAGCCAGATCCTAGTGTATGTTTTGGGATTGGTTTTATCTTGTTTGTATTCGTGTTCCTCGGAACGCGGATGCGGGTGTGTATGCACAGTTGACAGAGAGACAGAGGCAGAGGATTCTCATTGGGGTTGTTGACTGTTGACTGTTGACTTTTTGCTAAACCCTAATGAGAATAAGAAATATGATTAACAATAATATTAATTAAGTATTATAGTGACATGGTTGTTGAGGGGTTGACTTTGTTGACCGGTTGACTAGGTTGGACTAGTTGACCATCATCATTACAATGGCTATCATTTCATGGCAAAGACTTTTGCTTGCTTGTTTCTTTTTGCAAAATGAGTGCATGAAATGATATGGCCATTTTGACTTGAACCATCACATAATACTTGATTACTATTATTTGTTATGATGGTTTTGGATTATGAGAGCGTGGATGGCAAAAGACTTACCCATTCTCTCATTTGCTTTCTCTCTCTTGCTTGAGCTCTCCCTCTTGCTCTTCCTCTTGCTTTCTCTCTAGCTCAAGGCAACTCCCTCTCATGAGTTGAGAAACATTGCCTTAGAGATAAAAGAAAACACATATCACTTCTCTACTCATCCTAGTTCACAAGGTTTAGCAAACCAAGTGTTCTAGTTTCTTCTAGTTTGAAGAGAAGCCAAAGGTAGAAGCTTTCAGGTGGATCCATCTTCGGCGCAAGGAGACGACGAGGTGAGGCCGATCCGTACATCGCAAAGAGTTGAAGACGAAGGAGTTCAAGAAAGATATAACCCCCTAACCGAGTAGGTAAAACTCTTGTTAGGTTTGTTAGATAGTTGTTTAACAAAGATCCGTATTTTGAGTCCATGTTACCACCTCTTGAAAAATCGTTTTTCATCATTTCCGCTAGCCCGTAAGTATCGGGAGAGGTAACGTGGACTTATAGTGGTATCAGAGCCTAGTTAAACTGTAACCCTTCGAAAATCGTTTAAGCAGTTTTTCGGTAATCGGCTAATTTTTCGGCTTTTTCCGTAAAAAGTCAAATTAGGTATTTTTCATTGTAGACCTAATTATACAAAATTTAGATAAGATATTACTATAATTTTGTCACTAAAATGTCACTTATAATTTTCTAGTTAAATAAAAAAAATTTCGTAATTAATTATTTTTTTTATTATTTTAAGCTTTTAAAAATACATTAAATTAGTGATAAATACAAATTTAATTAGGTAAATTACACACTTAGGAACCATTATAAACTAATATTAATTGTAAAAAAAATTTTATCAAAACATTTCAAGTTTAGTTATTTTATGGTTTAAAATGGGTTGAAAATGAATGAAAATGGGGTTTTTTATGTAAAATTTGATGTGATATGCATTAAATGAGTTTAAAGGTTGGTTTTTGTGTAGAATTTTCTACACAATTCCCTCACACTCACCCCTCCCAACCTCAGGCCGAGCTCACCTTCAGGAAATCCCCCATTTCCCCCTCATTTCTTGCTTGAAAATTCCTTCAAAAATCATCAAAAATCCACCGAAATTCACTAAATTCTTCTCTAATTCAACCCAAAACCTTAAGCCATCCCTTCTCAAGCCCAAATTGGATTAAAACAAGGAGAAAAGAGGCCACTTTGGAAGTTTAGTGTAAAGGAATCAACTCTAGTAAGGTATATTTCTAATCTAGTGTTTAATTGTAGTTTAAAATTTGCTAGATTTAGTAGTTTAAGTGTGAAATTTGGTTTATTTTGCTTGCTCATGAAAATCAAGAGAGGGATTTGATTTCAAATTAGGGTTTGAAGCATGGTTGATGGAGTTAAGTTAGGGTTTGGTTATCTAATTGGTTAGAGTGGTTAATTGTACGATGTTACGCTCGCTAAATCGATAAATTGCGATAATTGCATCGAATCGGTATGAAATTGCTTACTAGATTTTTTATAAAAATTAGAATGTGATCTAATTGCATTATATTAGCGATATAATTAGCTTCATAAACGACTATTAGAGTGCGCGAACGCGGGGTTTTGTCTAGCCGGGTTTTAGTTTTGTCGATTTCCCCGAAACGGCAATTTTGGTTAAGGTTTTAGCGATTTTCGTGCGTTTTCTGCGCACCGAGTGCACGTTATGTTTAATTCGAGAGCGTCGATATTTGTATATTGTGACTTGCATCGTTTTAGGGGTATGTAATCTTATGCTTGGTGTTGTGCAAATATAGGATCGGTCGGGGAAACATCGGACACGGCGCGTAAAGGCAAGGCGGTGGTCGGATCGGATTAGCGAGGCATTCAGGTGAGTAGATGTATTCATCTATGGGGGAATCGTCTGGATGGCGTGAGACGCTCCCTAGTTAGGATTACCCTATTTCTTGCAAGATTTATATTGTTAGTTAGCTTACCCCTTTATTTACACTGCATACCCTTATAGTTAACAGTATGCTAGATTGCATGGTTATTCATATGCACATATGCGATAACACTTCGTAGGACACGAACACCATTACCATTGGCATCTGTTGCATGCGCACTATTCATGTGACACACACGCCTTTGGTAATTGCCATGCCACGTGCACTATAGAACCTGTTTAGCTTAGTATCGCCACTTGCATCGTGCATGATATATGAAATTGCATAGCATGTATATACCTCGCATCATCATCATACTTACACAGATTTTTAGCCACAATTCACATCGCATACCTTGTTATCATAGACATTTATCATATATAACATATGGACATTATGATTTTTCTTGAGGATTTCAGTATTGCTGCGATTTCTGGATTTTTGGGGAAAACCGCAAGAATTTAACAAAAGCTTATATTTATCATTTTTAAAATAAAGTTGCGGTTTTCTCGTGATGTATGTGTCGTCCACCATGAGTTTTCATGTTTTCTGTTGGATTTCGAGACCCGATTCGAGGAGTGGATGAACCGTCTCGGGTACATGGTGGGCCCGGTATGGTACCCCGGGGCAAGAAGATCGAGTTGTAGACGATGAGCCTGGCAGGGGAAGACTACCTACCGGTGATGTCTGGCGCGGTGGATATCCGGAGGATACCGACCGTTGTCGTGAGATTTGATGATATGGGCCGATCCGGACTGACGGAGCCCGATATTTGAGACATTGATACAGTGAGATATTGAGACAGATATGATTTCATATTTGGTGTCGATGCTTGACACGGATTTTAGATGATTTCTTGATGATATTTAGCTACTTCACAGATATTCTTTTTCTAAAAGTTAAGAATGCAGAACTCTTAGCATTTAAAACACTTAAAGACTTAGTAATGACATTGCATACATGTGCATGCATACTAGAGGTATTACATCACATCTGGACATACATGTTGTGACGCATTTGCGTGCATTCTTACGATTGCCTTACTAGATGATATATTCTACTCACGAGCTGGCAACTCACCCCCGTTGTGCCACAGTGTCTTGCAAGTCGGACCCGTCACCCTTGTAGCGACGGGCTATCTTATCATCAGCTCCTTTTGCTCAGACTCGCGACATCGCCCGTAGGTGGGTTGCGAGCACACTTTATTTCTTTTTGCTCCATCATTGTATCTAGTATTCTCCATCTACCATTTTATATTGTACATGCGACCTAGTGATGAGACTGAGAGATTTGTATATTTGTGGTTTCTTTTGGGTCGAGCTCACTTGAGCCGACGTTGTGTTTTCTGATATTTTGCATTTCTTTTATGCTCTTTTCTTGATATTACTTATATATTGCGTGTGGTTGTGATCCGCCTTGGGCGAAGAGCTAGCTCCCGCTTAGGGATGCCATTTTATGATTACAGGTTATATATATATATATATATATATATATATATATCTTTTTGTACCCATTTTGGGGGATAGAAAATACAGGGAAGACTCTGCCGAAATTTTCGGAAATTTTTGGATGTTTTTAAGAAAATGGGTTCTATGCAACTTAATTAATTTAAAAACCGTTTTCATTAAAGGTTTTTCTTCACTCTCTTTTGATTTTGGTTTAGATTCTTCTGGGCTTTGGCTGACTTAGGTTACGGTACGCCTTTAGACGTCTCGTAATCTAAGTGCCAGTCGCGTTCCGTACTTTCGAGTCGTGACAAAGTTGGTATCAGAGCGTAGGTTTTACCTTTCTGAGTGTAGGACGACCTTGGTAGATGGAGTAGATGACTTAAGCAGAGTGGCGTAGCGTGGGTATGATCCGCGGCATACTTACGATACGGTACTCCGCCTAAGTGACCTTAGGACATAATTGCTTGTATTTCCTTTCTTGATTCCTTGCATTCCTTGATTCAATTGCAATGTCCTTATCAGTCCTGTTTCTTATTCCAGCTTCGATGCCGCCAAAGACTACGAGAGCTCAGCGGGCTGCCGCTAGGAATGAGATTCGAGCGGGCTCGTCTGAGGCGAGGATCGAGCGGGATGATACACCTACCCCTCAAGGTCATACTGATCCGCCTTATCCTGACCGTATTGCCAGACTAGAGGCCGGCATGCAAGAGTTGCGACAGATGATGGGATCTTTAGTTGAGTCCAGCCGGGCACAGAGGTCCGAGGACGTTCCTTCCACCGCACAGACCACGATTATACCTGCTGCACAGATGGTCACTCCTGCTGCTACTACGGAGACTATCCCTGTTTCACTACAGGAGTTCATGAGATTGAGACCTCCAGCTTTTACCGGTACAGATGCGACAGAGGACCCACAGGCATTTCTTGATAGGATGGCTCGGATTTGCCGTTCGTTGAGGTGTTCTGATGATAGATTGGTGGAGTTTGCGAGTTTTCGTCTGGAGGGTCTTGCCCAGACATGGTATGATTCAGCAGAGAGAGGCCGAGCTGCAGGACTACCTTCTATGACCTGGGATGAGTTTACAGCTGCATTTCTTGCCCGTTTTCTTCCGGAGAGTGTCCGAGATGCTCGAGCCCGTAGTTTTGAGTCTTTGCGCAAGACTCCTGGGATGACGGTGTAGGAGTATGATATACAGTTTACCCAGTTGTCTCGATATGCTCCGTACCTAGTAGACACAAAAGAGAAGAGAATAAAGAGGTTTGTGCGAGGGCTTGATACACAGCTATTCCTTGCCATCGGCACCCAGCACTTTGATACATACGCAGCCGCGATGGATGCAGCCTTCCTTTTGGAGGAGCGTATTTCTGAGACTCCGGTCGTTTCTGGGCCGAAGAGGATCCGTACTGATACGCCAGCTCAGCGGCAGATGGGTAGACATCGTGATAGATTATTTCCGGGAGATGGTGGAGGCAGAGGATTGAGACGAGGTCAGTTATTTGGTTCATATCCACAGACCTAGCAGTCGTCTCCAGGATGTTTTCGGTGCGGGAGTCAGTACCACCGTATCAGAGACTGTACCATGAGACGTCAGGGCGCGGCGACAGTCCCGCATGTGACCTTACCACCCTCACCACCTCCTCAGAGAGCTCTACTTCCTACTCCTGATGATGCTCTACGCCAGCCAGATGCTTCTAGAGACCGTGGGCGTGGCGGTCCGGTTCAGAGAGGACGAGGCGACAGAGGCAGAGGCAGAGGCCGAGGTAGAGGCAGAGGACAGCCAGCTATTAGTGGTGGACATGCCCGAGTGTTCGCGTTGACTCCTCAGGATGCACAGGCATCCAATGCCGTCGTGACAGGTACTCTGCCAGTATGTTCTTTTGATGCACGGGTATTATTTGATCCAGGCTCCACACATTCCTATGTATCCACGTACTTTGCACTGAGGTTGGGCCGAGAGTCTTCTCCGTTAGATCAGCCGCTTGTCGTTATTACACCAGTAGGCGAGTCGTTTGTTGCCCATTTCGTGTACCGATCATGTTCCGTTCGTATCGGGGAGAGAGATTCTTCAGTTGATTTGATTCTCCTCGATATGCTAGACTTTGATGTTCTTCTTGGTATGGACTGGCTAGCCACCTGTTATGCATCCGTGGACTGCCGTGAGAAAGCAGTCAGGTTCAGTTTTCCTGGTGAGCCGGTTCTTGTTATTCAGGGAGATCGTAGCGCTACCCTTCCCAGCTTGATTTCTTCTCTGCGCGCTGGTCAGCTCTTGAGGAAAGGGTGTCAGGGATTCTTAGCATATGTTTGTGATACTAGCTCCACAGAGGTTCCGTTGGACCAGGTCCCTGTTGTGAGAGAGTTTCCTGATGTTTTCCCTGACGAGCTGCCTGGTCTGCCATCAGAGCGCGAGATTGAGTTCTGTATTGACTTGATCCCCGGCACGGGGCCTATCTCTATACCGCCTTATCGGATGGCCCCGGCGGAGCTGAGAGAGTTAAAGGATCAGTTACAGGACTTGCTGGACAAAGGGCTTATCTGACCGAGTGCGTCACCTTGGGGTGCTCCCGTCTTGTTTGTTAAGAAGGACGGAAGTATGTGTTTATGCATTGATTATCGTCAGCTGAACCGGGTTACTGTGCGGAACAGATATCCCCTACCCCGCATTGATGACTTATTCGATCAGCTCCAGGGTGCAGGGTTTTTCTCGAAGGTTGATTTACGGTCAGGTTATCACCAGTTGCGGGTTCGGAAGGAGGATATTCCGAAGACCGCTTTCCGTACTCGATATGGTCATTATGAGTTTTTGGTGATGTCGTTCGGGCTCACCAATGCCCCGGCAGCATTTATGGATTTGATGAACCGTGTATTCAGGCCGTATCTCGATCAGTTCATTATTGTGTTCATTGACGACATCTTGGTTTATTCTCGGAGCCGGGATGAGCATGAGCAGCACTTACGTATCACATTGCAGACTTTGAGGGAGCATCAGCTGTTCGCCAAATTTTCCAAGTGCGCATTCTGGTTAGACAGTGTCGACTTCTTGGGTCATGTGGTGACGAGAGACGGTATTTGTGTGGACCCGAAGAAGATCGAGGCAGTTCAGCGTTGGCCTAGACCAGTATCAGTTACAGAGGTTCGCAGTTTTCTAGGTCTGGCCGGTTACTATCGACGTTTTGTCCAGGATTTCTCCCGCATTGCTGCACCGTTGACCGGATTGACCCGGAAGGGGGGTCCTTTTGATTGGACCCAGGCATGTGAGGATAGTTTCCACCAGTTGAAGACTCGTCTGACTACTGCACCAGTGTTAGCATTGCCTTCAGGATCAGGCGGGTTCGTGGTATATTGTGATGCTTCTCGAGTGGGGCTGGGCTGTGTATTGATGCAGCACGACAGAGTTATCGCGTATGCTTCTCGGCAGCTGAGGAAACACGAACAGAACTACCCAACCTATGATTTAGAGATGGCTGCAGTAGTATTTGCACTTAAGATCTGGAGACATTACCTATACGATGAGTCGTACCAGATATTCACTGACCACAAGAGTTTGAAGTATATCTTCCAGCAGCGAGATCTGAACCTGAGACAGCGCCGTTGGATGGAGTTGGTGAAGGATTATGACTGCGAGATTCTATACCATCCGGGCAAGGCGAATGTGGTGGCAGATGATTTGAGTAGAAGGCCCGGAGGTAGCTTATCTTGTTTGAGCGCAGTGCAGATGCAGTCGACGGCGGATTGGCAGGTGTTATGTGACAGCAGAGTGCAGTTCGAGTTTACTCCTACAGGGGGACAGCTGGCCCATTTCAGAGCACGCCCACAGTTACTTGACCGTATCTGCGAGGCACAGTCCAGCGACGCCCATATCTTAGAGATTATTGAGCAGATTCGGCAGGGCAGAGTTTCTGAGTTCGTGATTGATGATCAGGGGATACTTCGATTTAGGACTCGACTGTGCATGCCAGATTCAGAGGGACTGAGGCGTGATATTCTCGAGGAGGCACATAGATCAGTGTACAGTGTGCATCCAGGTTCCACCAAGATGTACCGTGATTTGAGAGAGGTTTACTGGTGGGACGGGATGAAGAAAGATGTTACAGACTTTGTGTCCAGATGCCTGACTTGTCAGCAAGTCAAGGCCGAGCACCAGAGGCCAGCCGGCGAGTTACAGCCTTTGCCCATCCCTGAGTGGAAGTGGGAGCAGGTCTCCATGGACTTCATTGTGGGTCTACCCAGGACCAGTCGTGGGTACGACTCTATTTGGGTGATTGTGGATCGACTGACGAAAGCGGCTCACTTCCTACCAGTGAAGACCACTTTTGGATTTTCTCAGTACGCCCAGGTTTATATTGATGAGATAGTGTGACTGCATGGTGTTCCGACTTGCATCGTGTCCGACCGGGGCACCCAGTTTACCAGCCGATTGTGGCAGAAACTCCAGGAAGTTTTGGGCACCCGATTAAGTTTTAGCACAGCCTTTCATCCGCAGACTGACGGTCAGTCGGAGCATACAATTCAGACTCTTGAGGACATGCTCAGAGCTTATGTTTTAGATTTCGGTGGTAGCTAGGATCGTCATTTGCCTTTGATTGAGTTTTCCTACAATAATAGCTTCCAGGAGACGATTCAGATGGCACCTTTTGAGGCTTTATATGGGAGGAGATGTCGATCGCCTGTATGTTGGACAGAGCTTAGGGAGAGCAGTGTTTTGGGGCCGCAGATCGTACAGGAGACGACCGAGAAGATACAGTTGATTCGGGACAGGATGAGAGCGGCACAGAGCAGGCAGAAATCATATGCTGACAGGCGCCGTCACCGACTCGAGTTCGCTGTTGGCGATCATGTTTTCCTGAAAGTCTCTCCGATGAAAGGTGTGATGAGATTTGGGCGGAAAGGGAAGCTGAGTCCTAGATATGTTGGTCCTTTTGAGATCTTAGAGCGTGTTGGTCCAGTCGCTTATCGGTTAGCTCTTCCGCCCAGCTTCCCCGATGTTCACCTCGTATTCCATGTCTCGATGCTCCGCAAGTACCTTCATGATCCTTCCCAGGCGATTCAGCACCAGACGATCCAGCTAGAGCGTGATCTTTCTTTCACCGAGCAGCCGGTGGTCATTTTGGATCGGCAGGTGAAGAAATTGAGGTCGAAGGTTATACCGTCCGTCAAGATCCTTTGGCGTGGCCCGAACAGCGAGGAGGTCACCTGGGAGACCGAGGTCGAGATGAGGAAGAGATATCCCCATCTTTTTGAAGGTACGCGTAGTTAAATTCTAAATTCGGGGACCGAATTTCTTTAAGGGGGGAAGATTGTAACCCTTCGAAAATCGTTTAGGCAGTTTTTCGGTAATCGGCTAATTTTTCGGCTTTTTCCGTAAAAAGTCAAATTCGGTATTTTTCATTGTAGACCTAATTATACAAAATTTAGATAAGATATTACTATAATTTTGTCACTAAAATGTCACTTATAATTTTCTAGTTAAATAAATTTTTTTCCGTAATTAATTATTTTTTTATATTATTTTAAGCTTTTAAAAATACATTAAATTAATGATAAATACAAATTTAATTAGGTAAATTACACACTTAGGAACCATTATAAACAAATATTAAGTGTAACAAAAATTTTATCAAAACATTTCAAGTTTAGTTATTTTATGGTTCAAAATGGGTTGAAAATGAATGAAAATGGGGTTTTTTTATGTAAAATTTGATGTGATATGCATTAAATGAGTTTAAAGGTTGCTTTTTGTGTAGAATTTTCTACACAATTCCCTCACACTCACCCCTCCCAACCTCAGGCCGAGCTCACCTTCAGGAAATCCCCCATTTTCCCCTCATTTCTTGCTTGAAAATTCCTTCAAAAATCATCAAAAATCCACCGAAATTCACTAAATTCTTCTCTAATTCAACCCAAAACCTTAAGTCATCCCTTCTCAAGCCCAAATTGGATTAAAACAAGGAGAAAAGAGGCCACTTTGGAAGTTTAGTGTAAAGGAATCAACTCTAGTAAGGTATATTTCTAATTTAGTGTTTAATTGTAGTTTAAAATTTGCTAGATTTAGTAGTTTAAGTGTGAAATTTGGTTTATTTTGCTTGCTCATGAAAATCAAGAGAGGGATTTGATTTCAAATTAGGGTTTGAAGCATGGTTGATGGAGTTAAGTTAGAGTTTGGTTATCTAATTGGTTAGAGTGGTTAATTGTACGATGTTACGCTCGCTAAATCGATAAATTGCGATAATTGCATCGAATCGGTATGAAATTGCATAGCATGTATATACCTCGCATCATCATCATACTTACATAGATTTTTAGCCACAATTCACATCGCATACCTTGTTATCATAGACATTTATCATATATAATATGTGGACATTATGATTTTTCTTGAGGATTTCAGTATTGCTGCGATTTCTGGATTTTTGGGGAAAACCGCAAGAATTTAACAAAAGCTTATATTTATCATTTTTAAAACAAAGTTGTGGTTTTCTTGTGATGTATGTGTCGTCCACCATGAGTTTTCATGTTTTCTGTTGGATTTCGAGACCCGATTCGAGTAGTGGATGAACCGTCTCGGGTACATGGTGGGCCCGGTATGGTACCCCGGGGCAAGAAGATCGAGTTGTAGACGATGAGCCTGGCAGAGGAAGACTACTTACCGGTGATGTCTGGCGCGGCGGATATCCGGAGGATACCGACCGTTGTCGTGAGATTTGATGATATGGGCCGATCCGGACTGACGGAGCCCGATATTTGAGATATTGATACAGTGAGATATTGAGACAGATATGATTTCATATTTGGTGTCGATGCTTGACACGGATTTTAGATGATTTCTTGATGATATTTAGCTACTTCACAGATATTCTTTTTCTAAAAGTTAAGAATGCAGAACTCTTAGCATTTAAAACACTTAAAGACTTAGTAATGACATTGCATACATATGCATGCATACTAGAGTTATTACATCACATCTGGACATACATGTTGTGACGCATTTGCGTGCATTCTTACGATTGTATTACTAGATGATATATTCTACTCACGAGCTGGCAACTCACCCCCGTTGTGCCACAGTGTCTTGCAGGTCGGACCCGTCACCCTTATAGCGGCGGGCTATCTTATCATCAGCTCATTTTGCTCAGACTCGCGACATCGCCCGTAGGTGGGTTGCGAGCACACTTTATTTCTTTTTGCTCCATCATTGTATCTAGTATTCTCCATCTACCACTTTATATTGTATATGCGACCTAGTAATGAGACTGAGAGATTTGTATATTTGTGGTTTCTTTTGGGTCGAGCTCACTTGAGCCGACGTTGTGTTTTCTGATATTTTGCATTTCTTTTATGCTCTTTTCTTGATATTACTTATATATTGCGTGTGGCTGTGATCAGCCTTGGGCGAAGAGCTAGCTCCCGCTTGGGGATGCCATTTTATGATTACAGGTTATATATATATCTTTTTGTACCCATTTTGGGGAATAGAAAGTACAGGGAAGTCTCTGCCGAAATTTTCGGAAATTTTTGGATGTTTTTAAGAAAATGGGTTCTATGCAACTTAATTAATTTAAAAACCGTTTTCATTAAAGGTTTTCCTTCACTCTCTTTTGATTTTGGTTTAGATTCTTCTGGGCTTTGGCTGACTTAGGTTACGGTACGCCTTTAGACGTTTCGTAATCTAAGTGCCAGTCGCGTTCCGTACTTTCGGGTCGTGACATAAACACTATCTAACATGTTAGCAAAGTAACTAGAAGTTCGATCGGAGAAAAAGTCACGAAACACACCCGAAAAATCAACTTTCTGCCGAATTTTTTTCCTGTTCCAAATATGATAAATCTTACCTTAAAATTCGGCTCAGGGTTTTTATAACGAACTGTAGAAAAATGGTCCAGTGAGCCGATCAACGCGCCGCGGAACCGCGGCAGGAGCATTCTCCCGCCGCGGATCCGCGACCGAGTTGACTCGGCCGTGGACGATTTTTCATGCAGTTTGTTCAGAGGGGTGTTTTGTGATTTTTACAATATGTTTTTTCTGCCCAAATTTTCCAGAAAGAAAAATTTGTGTTTGGGGCCTAAAAATCCGTATTTTGATCGAACTTCTAAAGACTTAAGCTGACGGGTATATATCTGTGATGTGTTATATGTATTGAACGTCCGCTAATCGCTATACGTCGATTAGTGGGGGTTATACATATCTGTGATCTGTAATGTTGATGGTATGTGTATATGAATTCATTGGATTGTCGCGGATGAATAGCCGGGGGGTTGTGAGATGAGAGTTTTTCTTTTTCTTTCAATTCATGTAAATTTGTAATTGATGTAATATTATTTTTGGCCGCACAACCGGGGTGAGGTTGTAGCCGTCATTGTATAATTTCTTTTACTGTTTTCGCTCCTAGGATAGACCCAAGGTGGGGTGCACAAACTACCGGGTATCTCGAAGTGCCGAGTGGCCTACTCGCGTCGTTGAGGGAGGTTGCTCCGCTTCGAATATTTGGTGGGTAGTTTGCCGCATCCATAGGGGTCTAGGGTGGGGTATTGGCTATTCATCGCGACCGTGTAATCCGCTTTTCGTTACAGGCTCGTACGAATTGCGGATTCCTAGTATATCCAATGTGTTCATCTGTGATCTGGAATGGCTATCATTGCAATATATCTATATATGATATTATTTAGGCGTTGCTTATGTTTTGCATCCACGCTAGTCCAACCCCCGCTATGTCGTTAGTTAAGTAACCTAACGGGTAATGACGGGGCCCCGTGGCGAATGCGGATGGCATAAGCGTACGTCTTATTTTGGTTGTTTTCTGCAATGGGAGGATTAATTGATGGGACGCATTAAAATTAATGCAAGAAAAATAAACCAAAGTTGAGTCGTTGGAACACTTTCATAACCACTCGGTTTCTTTTCAAAAAAAAAATAACTTTTAAACGCGGAGCTTAAGCCACTCCTTTTAAAAGCTATCTCGTTCCATCGATTATATCAAGTTCACTACGTTCACGGTTTCGCCAAAACCATTCGTAGCCCTCCGTCGTTTCACATGGATGGTCAAAAGTATTCAAGCTATGTTTGTTGGCCAAAGTCAAGGCATAGTGATTGGTAGCTATTGGGTATTCATATGCAGCATAGATAGATGTGTTGGTTTGGGACAGTCGTACTGCCTTATTGGCCAAAGTCAAGGGTAGGTACGGGTGGGTTCAAATTAACCTGGAGAATGACGGGTAGAACTTGACATGTGACTTATGATTTTTTGGCCAAAGTCAAGGTCATAAGAGCATGGGGCAAAAATCCACATCGGGAGTTTCAAAAGAACTGAAACTTGCTAGCACTGCATACCATTTGGAGTGTGATGATTCTGGTAGGATTCCTTCAGTTTTGTCACGCAATGATATTTGGATCCCGATCCTACTGTGAGTATATGCTACTCCTCGAGAAATTTCTCACTTAACGATCAATGCTATAAACCAAGTAGGTGTCTAGAAAGCTGTTAGCGGGGCTACGCCTCCAGGGAAAGGAGGTGATTTAATTAAGGAACTTCGCGAAAGCGTTGGAAAACCTCCCTCGAAGTACCGACACTCGCCTGGCTGAACGGTTAAGCAAGTATTGTACGGTGAGATTGATCCTGACTAATTCTTCCTTTTTGGTTTGAGGAGGGATTCGAGAGACAGTGGGAGCCATCCTGTTTAGACAAATTGAAAACCACTCTAAACTTGCAAGAGCATCATGCTAAAGTGTTTCTTCTCTCTCTCCTAATTGCAGCGACCAAACATCATGACTGGACTTAAGTTACTACTAGATAAAAACATACTGACAGGGCCAAACTACAAAGATTGGCTCAGGAATGTCAAAATGGCAATCACTTATGACAAGTTGGGGTATCTTCTTACCACCAAAGCTCCCCTTGTCCCAGGTCCCAAAACCAGCGTCACGGATAGGGAAATCCGTAAGACCTGGGAAATCGACTGCGCGAAGGCCAAGTGCCTCGTGCTTGCCTCTACGGACAACGAACATCAGAGGAGTCACGGGAATATGGACCTCGAATCCATATTTCTCCATACAAAAGAACTGTATGGAGAGCAATCTCGTATCGCCAGATACGAAGTGTCGAAGAAGTTGTTTTCGGCAAGATTGGTCGTCGGATCATCGGTAGCGGAACACGTGCTTAAGATGATTGGCTTCATTGATGAGCTCGCGGACCTAGGGACCACGTTATAGAATGAGCTCTACACGGACTTGATTCTCCAGTCCCTTCCTTCCACTTACGCCCAGTTTATCCTGAACTTCAACTTGCAAGAAAAGGAAGTTGAACTTTGAGAACTCCTCAACATGCTGAGGAGTGCAGAGGGCACCCCCTACAGAAAGGTAGGGAAACATCCACTTTGTTTGTAGGGGGATCTTCCTCTTCTAGGTCCAAGGCGAAAGCCAAGGGAAAGAAGAAGAAAGCCCCCGCCAAACCAAGGGGCGGTGTTAGTAAAGTGGATACGAAGGGAAAGGTAAAAGCAACAAAAATAGCGGGGAAGCTTGTGGGGAAGGAAGAGTGTTTTTACTGTCATAAGAATGGGCACTGGAAGAAAGATTGCAGGGATTGGAAAGCCAGAACACAGGATCTGAAGCAAGTTGCGGCTTCAGCTTCAGGTGTGTATGTTATTGAAAACCGTCTATCAATAAACTCTACATCTTGGTTATTGGATACCGGATCAGGATCCCATATCTGTAATTCTTTGCAGGCGTTGAGAAAGCGTAGGTTTTTGAAGGCAGGTGACATGACCCTCAAAGTTGCAAACGGAGCTAGCATGGATGCTAAGGCCGTGGGGGACTATCACCTGGGAATGTCAGATAGACATGTTTTGGTCTTACGTAATTGCTTTTTTGTACCCAATGCAACTTGTAATTTCATTTCTGTATCTTTATTATCTAAAGAAGGTTATGAATTTGCATTTGTAAGTAATGTTGTAAACATTCACCTTAATCAATTTTTGATTGGGTCAGGTATATTAAGCAATGGTATATACATACTAAACCAACCATAGATTTTCAATGTTCAGAATACACACAAAAGAAAGTCTCCGGAAACAAACCAGGCTTTCTTATGGCATTGTAGACTGGGTCACATCAATGAGAGAAGGTTGACGAAGTTACATACAGAAGGATATTTGGATCCGTTCGAATATCAATCGTATGCCACTTGCCAATTCTGTCTTAAAGAAAAGATGACAAAGACTCCGTTCACTGGACAAGGAGTAAGAGCGAGCGAGCTCTTGGGACTCGTACACAGCGACGTGTGTGGTCCAATGTCTACACATGCGCGAAGCGGTTATTCTTACTTCATTACTTTTACGGATGACTTTTCAAGGTACGGATATGTCTTCTTAATGAAACATAAATCCGAAGCCTTTGGAAAATTCCATGATTATAAGAATGAAGTAGAAAAACAAATCGGCAAAAGTATCAAGACACTGAGATCTGATCGAGGTGGTGAATACTTGAGTGCCGAGTTCCTGGATTACTTAAAAGAGAATGGAATTCTCTCTCAGCTTACTCCTCCATACACTCCGCAACATAACGGTGTATCGGAAAGACGGAACCGAACCCTATTGGATATGGTACGGTCCATGATGAGTAATGCTGAGTTACCGCGATCATTCTGGGGATATGCACTAGAATCAGCTGCATACTTTTTGAACCGAGTTCCAACTAAGACTGTGCCTACTACACCATATCAGATGTGGTGTGGGAAGAGACCCTATCTTAATCACATTAAGACATGGGGATGTCCAGATTTTGTCAAAAAGCAGCATGCGGACAAACTCAAGGCATGCTCAGTACAGTGCAAGTTTGTGGGATATCCAAAGAACTCCAATGGATATATCTTCTATTGCGAAGAGGAACAAAAGATTTTTGTTTCTCGTCATGCCCACTTCTTGGAAACTGAGTTTTTGGAAAATCAGATAATTGGGAGCGCAATAGAACTGGAAGAAATTCTAGAACCACGAGCTATTATTGAAAGCTTAGTAGAACCAGAGGGTTCGAAAGATTATGACATTCCTACGCCGCTCCGCAGGAGTAGTAGGCAGTCTCATCTGCCCGAGAGATACTACGGTTTTCTCATAGACGGGGATAGAGATGATTGCATCATTGATTATGATGAGCCGACTAGCTTCCAGCAGACCATTCAGAGCGTTGACTCGGTAAAATGACTGGATGCAATGCGGACCGAAATGGAGTCCATGTACACCAACAAAGTATGGACATTGGACGTTGCTCCAGATGGGGTAAAACCCGTAGGATGCAAGTGGATCTTCAAAAGGAAGATTGGTGTAGATGGACAGGTTGAGACCTATAAAGCTAGACTTATTGCAAAGGGTTTTCGTCAAAGACCTGGTTTGGACTATGACGAAACCTTTTCTCCAGTGGCTATGCTGAAATCCATTCGGATCCTTCTTGCCGTTGCTGCCTTCCACGATTATGAGATTTGGCAGATGAACGTAAAGACCGCTTTTCTGAATGGAAATTTAGAGGAGTGTGTCTATATAGACCAGCCAGAGGGTTTCATTCAGAGTGGGAGCAGCGGAAAGGTGTGCAAGTTTCTTAAGTCCATTTATGGACTAAAGCAGGCATCGCGGAGTTGGAACATCTGTTTTGATGAGACGGTCAAAGATTTTGGCTTTATCAAAAATCCAGATGAACCATGCATCTATAGTAGATTTGTAGCAAAAATTGTCATATTCCTCGTATTGTACGTGGATGATATTCTTCTGATAGGAAATGACATTCCTATGCTACAATCTGTCAAGGGATTTTTGTCACACAGGTTCTCCATGAAAGACGTGGGTGATGCCTCGTACATTCTGGGGATCCGGATCTTTCGTGACAGATCCAAGAGGATATTAGGACTTTCACAGTCCAGGTATATCGACACCATACTGAAAAGATTCAGTATGGAAGATTCCAAGCGCGGTAATTTACCGGCTTGTCACGGGATCACCCTCTCCAAAGAGATGTCTCCCAAGACTGATTTGGAAAGGGATCGCATGTCTATTATACCCTACACTTCTGCGGTAGGCTCTATAATGTATGCGATGTTGTGTACCTGACCAGATGTAGCTTATGCACTGAGTGTAGTAAGCCGGTATCAGTCAAACCCTCGGGAGAAACACTGGATAGCGGTGAAGAACATTCTTAAGTACCTGAGAAGAACTAAGGAGATGTTCTTGGTGTATGGCGGAAAGGACCTCCAGATCGAGGCCTTTGCTGACTCTAGCTTCCAGAGTGACAAGGATGATTCCAAGTCCATGTCGGGTTATGTCTTTACCCTCAATAGAGGGGCGGTGTGTTGGAAGAGTTCCAAACAGGAAACCGTTGCTGACTCGACGATGGAAGCGGAATATATCGCTGCTGCAGATGCCGGAAAAGAAGTCGTCTGGATAAGGAAGTTCATAACTGAACTTCAGGCGGTTCCGTCCATTGTTGATCCAATACCTCTGTATTGCGACAACAACGGGGCTATAGCTTTAGCGAAGGAACCCAGGTCCCATCAGAGATCCAGACACATCTTGAGGCGGTATCACCTGATCAGGGAGATCGTGGGTCGCCAGGAGATCGAGGTTCGGAGAGTTGCTACGGAAGATAACACTGCTGATCCATTCACGAAGGCCTTACCCCAGACTCAGTTCGAGCGGCTGATCGAGATGATAGGTCTTCGATATGCCAGTACATGGTCTTAGTGCAAGTGGGAGATTGTTAGTGTATATGCCCTAGAGGCCATTACTGTATCATACTGGTTTGTATATTACTTAATGGAAGCTTGGGATATTCACCTTGTATAGACAATCTTGCTCAATATAGTAGTATGCTACTTGGTTTGTTTCTGCTTTAATGTGTACATGTGTTTATTTTAGTATATCACCTATACATATTAGTGGAGCCCTTAGGATCTTTGCTTGATTACCAGCGTTGTGATGGCAGTCACACTAGTGGGGGCTGGGTAATCCATAAGCACACCCTTATGCAGGTCCATAGTCGTAGGACTATCGAGACAGGGCATCGATACTCCGGAGTAGACTAGCGTATGCGCTTCTCATCCCATTTTGGGAGACGGTCTGTCCCACAGCCGTCAGTACGTCGTACTTGAGATAGTATGCGGGTGCTCGTTAGGTTACGAGTACACTGGACAGGACTCGTTGGGAACTGTTGGTTGGTACTATACCTATCGTCAGTTGTCAGTTCCCAGGTGACATGAGTACAGCTTAGTCTGCTGACTGGACACTGTCACTTCGCCTCGAGTGGGTTCCCACTGTACTTAGATTACTACCTTACCACGGCTCAAAGGAGTCATGCAAACAGGTAGTAGTTAGGTGCAGTCCCGAAGCACTTGGAGGCAGTGACGGTTAGACAGGATTTGTCTCTCTCGGTATTGGGGGTTGATATCGCGCTGTGTCTAGGAGAGCCATTACACAAAGTCACTGGCCAGGGCAAGCGAGATATACTGGTAGGTTTTCAGTGTTATCTCAGGGTGTTCTGGGCTACACTCCGACACGACTTGTACCAATATTAGGGGACTGACGTTTACCGCCCCCTAGGCCTGCCATGCAATGTTATCAGACGAACAGACCGGACTGTACGGAGATTGTCACATCCAAGCTCAGTAGGAGTTCAGATGGGTTTCACCTCGTCAGTCTTCTTGTCGGCATCTACTTGGGGACCGTTACGCACGGATAGTGCCGCTTGCGGTCTGTGGTTAAACTCATTTCCAGCGTAGTGTCGAGTCTTTAGAGTCCCACACAGAAAGCTATTCGCCTTTAGGCAAAAGAGTAGAGGTCGCATGGTTTTGCGACAGGGTTCGGTCACATCCGTGCACTTGTGCACGTTTGGTGTCCGGACAGTTAACACTAGCGGGCTTTGGTTTAAGCCAGATCCTAGTGTACGTTTTGGGATTGGTTTTATCTCGTTTGTATTCGTGTTCCTCGGAACGCGGATGCGGGTGTGTATGCACAGTTGACAGAGAGAAAGAGGCAGAGGATTCTCATTGGGGTTGTTGACTGTTGACTGTTGACTATTGACTTTTTGCTAAACCCTAATGAGAATAAGAAATATGATTAACAATAATATTAATTAAGTATTATAGTGACACGGTTGTTGAGGGGTTGACTTTGTTGACTTGTTGACTTTGTTGACCGGTTGACTGGGTTGGACTAGTTGACCATCATCATTACAATGGCTATCATTTCATGGCAAAGACTTTTGCTGGCTTGTTTCTTTTTGCAAAATGAGTGCATGAAATGATATGGCCATTTTGACTTGAACCATCACATAATACTTGATTACTATTATTTGTTATGATGGTTTTGGATTATGAGAGCTTGGATGGCAAAAGACTTACTCATTCTCTCATTTGCTTTCTCTCTCCTGCTTGAGCTCTCCCTTTTGCTCTTCCTCTTGCTCTCTCTTTAGCTCAAGGCAACTCCCTCTCATGAGTTGAGAAACATTGCCTTAGAGATAAAAGAAAACCCATATCACTTCTCTACTCATCCTAGTTCACAAGGTTTAGCAAACCAAGTGTTCTAGTTTCTTCTAGTTTGAAGAGAAGCCAAAGGTAGAAGCTTTCAGGTGGATCCATCTTCGGCGCTAGGAGACGACGAGGTGAGGCCGATCCGTACATCGCAAAGAGTTGAAGACGAAAGAGTTCAAGAAAGGTATAACCCCCTAACCGAGTAGGTAAAACTTTTGTTAGGTTTGTTAGATAGTTGTTTAACAAAGATCCGTATTTTGAGTCCATGTTACCACCTCTTGAAAAATCTTTTTTCATCATTTCCGCTAGCCCGTAAGTACCGGGAGAGGTAACGTGGACTTACAGTGGTATCAGAGCCTAGTTAAACACTATCTGACATATTAGCAAAGTAACTAGAAGCATGATATTGATTATGATGTCGCCTATCGTGCAGACAGATGAACCAGCTGTTGCTGATATTGATAGGATGTCGCTTCCGGAGCTTACGAGCTGAGATCGCCGGAGCTTCCAGGCAGATATGAGACAGATGATAGCTTGTCTACCCGATTTGAGAGACGAAGGTGATTCGTCCGATTTATGCACCGGAGCAGGCCCAGATGAGTTGAAGATTTCCATTGTGGAGAGTCTTACTCAGATCTAGAGCAGACCGATTTAGAGAGGACCACCAATGTATCTCCTTTCTTGGAGGATTGAGGCGCTGTTCAGCGTACAGACGAATGGGCCAGTTGTTGCTACAAATGACGAGATATCGCCCAGACGATTGGAGCTACTGCAGCATGAGTATATACTTAGAGATATGATGGTGAGTCGCTAGTCACCCGAGGATGAATGACTAGGATATGTGTTCGTTTGCTTACCCCGACGCGAGGTCATCAGATAGATTGCTTCCAGCTAGAGACGAATTCATGCGGAGACGTTGAGAGTCGACAGAGACGATCGAATGTCAGGAGCCCATTTTATAAGTTTAAAGCATACGGAAAGACATGCAGGCGATTCCATGGACCCTCTAGAAGAATGAAATCCTAACTCGACTTAATGACCGTGTGAAAGCCTTTGAACCTTAGGGTTTGCGGCTGTTCCGCGACGCTATTAGTGATGCTTGGGTTTGCCCTTCTACGACTGGACCACCGACGCTGTGGCATGTACTCGATACTATTAAACTGTACTCAAGATATTGATCTCTTGGGGGATTATGAGGTTCTGACAAGTTGATCGAATGTTTCGACATCATTCGGATATCATATGATGGGATGCATTGCTTGGGAGACTCCAGATACGAGTATAGCCGTTGCAGCGCAGTCCATGCAGCCACGATGAGACGAGTCTGAAGCAGTCGACATTGAAGCAGAGTGAAGTAAAGAGTTCGCAAGTGATTTCGACGATATGACGTCCCACTCCGCTGACATCAGAGATGCGATACGCACGCAGAGGCAATGTATATGGATATAGCTTCCAGAAAGAGGCGCGATGAGTATGCAGCCGTTCCGTAACAAGAATTAGCTTCAGTAAAGGACGATGACTTCCGGGCAATTCGGCAGAAAAGGGATATGCGAGAGACTTTGGATGGACCATAGCCGAGAACGTTGCAGTGCGTAGATAAAGACGTGACGTCGATGTGGACGATGATACAGACAAGCGGGACAAGAGGTTCGTACGAGACGCTGACGAGCTGTCATTACTTTCCATCGAGACCGGAGACCTGATATGCTTACAGAGGCGTTGGGATGCGACCAATTTCTGAGAGAATGCGGTGCCGAGGACACATATGTCCATCGAGTGAAAAGAGATTATGCAAGAGTACCAGCCTCCGTACAGACGGGCATAGGCAAGATCGGAAGAGACCTTGAGCGGGATTCCTTCCACGACACTGCTACAATGATATTTGCACCCAGGATCAGATGTGATATGCATTCAAATAACCAGAGGCCGACGCCAGTGACATGCTACTTTACGAGTGGTCGTGAGGATTGACCGAGAGATGACCAGAGAAGTGCCAGAACGGAATCGTCCCCGTTAGCACACCTGACAGGGCCGATGAGCCGATTAATTGTGAGATTGGTAATCCATAGAGAAGATAAGAACCTAGAGACAGAGGACGCCAGACCGTGAGCAAGAGGCAAGTAGATATCTTGCGCTGCTAGTATTGGATGCACCGACTCCTTCTCGACTTTGAAGGAGGAACTACCGACGACGGTACTTATGATTTGTGATTTTGTGATTGGGTTATCATGTATCCGTCATCTTGGATTTCGGTATTTTGGGCGTTCTGTTTGCATGATTTAGTTTTGATGACTGAGTTTCATTATATTTGTTTTATGTACCCACTGGGTATTTATATTTTGCACATAGTTATTACATTTGAGCTATTGATTGTGATTTCACGCCTATTTTATGCAGTGATTTGATTTACGTTTCCAGCATAGTTTTCATGCACCTTTAGTGTTTTGATACGATTTTAGTGCACACCAGATGCGCTAAATCGGGATTCCTTGTGCATGTCAGATACACCTGATTTTGCTGTCAGGCACACACGTTGCCTATGACAGATGTTTCGTGCACATCAGTTGCACCCAGATGTTGTTTTGTGCACCTGTATGACATATATACGGATTTTGATTCCTTGCGCACCAGACGCACAGGATATTCTTATATATACATTTTTGGGGATTGATTTCTTATAGAGCAGTACATTTTTATGATATTCGCTATGTATTGATGTTTTCGGAGCCCCGACAATTTGGATTTTTACTGAAATGTTTTAGTACTTGGGGGTTTAAATTTAAATTCGGGGACAGAATTTATTTAAGAGGGGAAGATTGTAACATTTCAAAAAAATAAAATATTATTTTTGGGAATTTTTATAATTTAATATTATTTTATTGAATATTTTAATATTTTGGTATAATTAAATACAGAAAAATTTGGAAAAAATTATGGAAAATTCTAAAATAGGTTATTTTATGGAATTATGCCATTTTAAAGTTTTTATGATTAGTTATATGCTAATTTAGTGCTAATCGCAATTAAAAATCGCTAATCGGTTTTTTAGCAATTTTGTGCAAAACATGCACATATCTTTTTTCTAAACTTGTGCATTTTTCCACCATGTTTCTTTTGGGGTTACTATTCTAGTGAGAAGGAAAAAGAAATGAAAAATGATTATTATATGAGGGTTGGTGTGAGAGAGAGAGGTATGGTCCTCTTTTGACCAAGACTTAGCCATTTCCTCTATCCCTTCACTCATCCCTCTTCCTCTTCAGCCCCTTGCTGCAGCTGCCGCTCCCTCTTCATCCTCCACCTTCAAGCCCTCTAAACACCTCAAAAACAACACCAAAACCCAACCCCCATTTCATTAAAAGTGTGCACAAGCTCAGGACCTACACATTAGACCAAGAAAGCAAGGATTTTGGCCACTAGGGGCAACTCAAGAAAATTATTGAGTTGCCAAATGAGGTATTTACTGAACCCTTAGCTTAGTTTTAGCATTTCTTTCACCCCCATGTTGTGATAGAATAGATATTGTTTGATATTGCGGAGTTAAGGAAAACCTAGTTAGGATTATGGGAAATTTTGTGTTGTAATGTGAAATTGAGCTCAGTAGAGGTTATATAAACACCCTAGTGCATGAATTAAGACCCAAACCTGAAGCTTAAACCCAGAATACGGATTTATGGAAACGATATCGGAAAATTTGTGAAATCTGTGAAGGTTTTATTGAATCTGCTTTCACCCGAGACATACTAAAATAAAATTGATTGGACAGTGACATGTGCAGGCATCCAGGAAGCTACCACCAAGACCCTAGCCCCTAACTCCATGACCCGGCCACCAATTAATTCCCTTTGGCCGCAATTTCTAGCCATACCTGCACCAAATTGAGTCGTTTTGGTTCTGCTGCTCCTACATGTATAGATTAGACACCTGGTATATATAGATTTGTCTAATTTGACCTAGGGTGAAATCTGGAGCCTATTTCCTATGTTGCTGTTTTGGGTTCGTGTTTCCGTATTTCGTATTTTTAATCCTGGAGTTGCGTATTTCGTTTTACCTCGACTATTTGGCATTTATACGACGGTATCGAGGATTGATGGTTGGTTTTGGAGGCGTACCCATAGGTTCCAACCTATAGGCCCCATAGCGTATCGTTTTGGTTTTCGTGTATCGTTTTAGCTTTTATTGGGTTTTAATGTGCATATAGGATACTTTGATATGTAGGTACCCCATGAAGACTTCGGGACGACAAGCAAGCGCGTGGCGACGTCCACAAATGAAGACGCAAGGTGAGTAGATTATATCTACGGGGAAAGTCGGGTGGATGGCGTATAGCACCCCCGCAGTCCGTAGTTGATATATTTATAATAGTTATAGTGTGTCGTGGATATTGTGATAGATGTATTATGGATAGTTTAGGGTTAGAAGCAACTAGTGTAGTTCATAGTCGCGAACCCTAGAATAGATTTACACCTACACGCACACCCTTGCATATTCATTATACTTGCACTCTGTATGATGATATAGGATGACATTGGAGATGAGTCGATGATATTGGTCATTGAGCCGCGAGATCGGTGATTTGATATGATTCGTATTTGGGATACGACATGCGATCTCTAGCGGGCCTTTCGACGTGTGTTTACACACGCAGTTCTATTGATGGCATCAGTTGTACCAATCAAAACCAACACTCCACCAACCTCATCATAACTCATCACCATGACAAAAGTCAAGCAATGATGAGGTCATGAAGTCAAATGATGGTGCAACCATCATGAATCAAGAATATGCAAAGACCACCCTCCACAAATGCTAATTTGCACAAATGCAAATAAGCCCTCCTCTACCAATCTTCAGCCAATGAAAGATACAAAGAAAATTGGCCGAAATGGAAAACAAACTGGCAACCTCATGAAACTGATCCCGTAATAAATTACAGGAAAACCCCGCTACTGTACATACATACCCGTATTTGTATTCCGACCGAATACAAATAGACAAAATCTACACTGTACAATACTAGGATCCGGCTTAAACCAAAGCCCGCTAGTATTAACCGTCCGATCCTGATCCATGCAATGCCGCACGTATCTGATCGAACCCTGCCATATCTCCATACGGCCTCTACAGCGTTTCGCCCGAAACTTGAGAAACTGGTCCGTGGGGGACTCTAAAGACTCGTCAATACTTTAGTTGTGGATTTAACCACTAGCACATCAGAGGTATTAGCCTATACATAACGGGATACCAGGTATTGACCAAAAGGGACGTCGATGAGCGAACTCATCTTGACACCCTACTGAGCCTGTCAGTGACAATATCCATACAGTTCGGTCCGTTCGTCTATGAGCATCGCATGGCGGGCCTAGGGGGTTGGTAAAAGTCTTTCCCCAAAAGCGGTACAAGTCGTGTCAAAGTGTAACCCAGAACACCCTGAGATACTATTGGAATACCTACCAGTAAATCTCCTGCCTTGGCCAATGACTTTGTGTAATGGCTCTCCTAGACACAGCGCGACCTCACCCCCATTACCGGGAGAGACGAACCCCTGAAGATCCGCTCACTGCCTCCATGTGGCTCGGGCCTGTACCCAACTAAAACCTGTTTGCACGTCTCCTTTGAGCGTGGTAGGGTAGTAATCAAAGTTCAGTGGGAACTCACACGAGACAAATGACGATCCTCAGGTCGATGAACTAACCTGTACACATGTCACCAGGGAACTACTATCTGACATCAGGTATAAGACCAACTAGCATGTTCCCGGCGAGTCCTGTCCGGTGTACTCATAACCCAATGAGCACATGTATACATCATAGGTGAACCAACTGACACCAGTGGCTTGTGAGACCGGCCATCGCCCCTCGTCGGGGTCTCGACTGTATACACTAGTCTACTCTGGAGTATCGATGCCCTGTCTCGAAACTCCCACGACTAGGGACCTTTTAAGGATGTGCTTATAGACTACCAGTTCCCACGTATATGATCGCCCTCATACTGCTGGCAGTCAAGCAAGAATCCTAGGGGCTCTATCAACGTGCAATAGTGACCTGTAAGATCACCTAAAGCAGTACACGATGATAAAGGTAAACCAGATAGCATACTATCATCTTGAGTAAGACTGTCCTACCGGGATAGGTCCTCCCTCAATCATTGCAATCACGTGCCTGTGATCCAATAATTGACTCTGAGGGCACTATCTCCAACAATCTCCCACTTGCACTCAAGGCTAATTATTGCGATGTCACATACTCACAGCCCGTGTGATACCGAACACCCAACTCCTCTACTAGTCAGTCTCATAAATCTCGTTTGTGAAACTATTGCGTTCGAGGAATAGCCTCAGCGAGTAGATCCGCCTTGATGTTTCTTTCTATGTCTCTCTATATCTCAAGTTCGCGGAGAAACCCATCTCCCGAAATGAGCAATACCTGTCTTAGAATATGTCTGGATGTCTGATGAGGCCTAGCTCACAAGTGAACTTCAAATCTAAACTTCTTAGACTGTATCGTCAACTGAACTTAATCAGTATCCTATGCCATGCCTCCCTCAGTATCCTCCTGGACCACCTGTCCATAATACCGCCCCTCGTCAGAGGGAAAACTATAACTCTGATAACCTCTCTGTCATCCAGGTCACCTTGGAAGCCTGGAATGATAACCGTCTCCCGAATGAGGCTGTTGTTATCATATCCCTAGAACATCCACTTATGTTCTAAAACTGCTTCCGATTGTTTCTCCAGGATTGGATTAATATCAATTTATTGCATCTACCGCAAAAATAACATCTGGTGTGGTACTTGACATCTCATGATTGACTCAATTGCCTAAGCAAGTGATCTGTCAATCATGCACATCCCTCTCCCCTTTAGTCTGTAAGACACCTTTAGAGAGGGTGACTCCATCACCTGCAGGTACACTACCGTGCCAGGAGTCATCCATTCTAAAGTACCTGTAGAATGCTGTCTAAGTACCCTGATTGGGAAATGATTGAATGCTTATTTTCTCGATTGGATGTAAAAGAAAGTATCGAATCAATTGTTTCCCGATAACGGTTTCATTTGATTGATAACAGTATCTTGTATCGGTATTTAGAAAATTGTATTAAGAAATCACAACCAAAGAATTAGATTTGACCGCAATCAATAACGGTGTCGTGTAGATTTCGTTAGCAAGTGCGGATCGTCCACAGGGATTGTGCGATTCGTTTCTATGTTTAATTTGTTTGAATCGAAAAGTTAATCGAAAAGGAAAGAAAACATGATTCAAGAATTTATCAATTGATTCAGGTGTCACGAGTTTAATCAAGAATCAAGAAACTGATAAACAATCAAGAATTGGGTTTCGATAATATTTCCAACCAAAATGTCAAGAATCTAAATGAGGCTCGTAGGAATCGATCGGATCTATAGACGTGATGTAATTTCAAGATTTCGTGTTCTTGTCCTTCGAAGGATTGATACTAGATCGATGATGATCGACGAGAGTTAGGGCTTTCTTGATGAACTAGGGTTTCATCGTTTAACCCTTGTTCTTTCGTTGATATCATTTGCATTCTAGCCTCTAACAATTTCAAGAAACGATCGTAACTCCCCAATCTCGAGCGATATCAATCAAGAAAGCATTGCAATGAATTGGGTCGTCGATTCTTGAACTTGCTAGGGTTTACAAAACTCGTAGGACTCAAGAATCGATTTAAGATATATTACATCATCATTCTATTGATCGTCTCGACTCCTCGACGAGCGGAGTATTACTCAAACATCATCACACAGAAAGTATTCAAGAATTGAAAAGATATCATGATGCGAGAATTTAAAGTAAACAAGATAAAAGAATATCACATTTTATTTATATCAACAATTTGATTACAGTCGCTCAAGAACTACAAGTGGAAGAACTAAATTGTTGAATTGGCGTTGCTCGGCTCCGTGAGTCGCGGATCGGCTTTGACCACTTGCTCCGTTGAAGATCGGCTCGGCTCATAAAAGGTTGCAAGGCTTCTTGCTTGATGGGTACTCGGGATCTTGGCTTTTGATTGGAATTTAGGGTTAGGGTTTCACACAAGTCCTCTCACTAGACTTGTGGAAGAAGAAGATGAAGGAAGAGATAGAATGGCTCTCAAATGAACTAATGGATTGATTTTTCCAAGCTCATGAATTATATCTTTTACAAGTGAGCCTATGGTCTTATTTATAGAGCACCCAAACCCTAAGCCTTTGAGTTCCCTCCAAAAGTTTATTGAAAGACTTCTAGAAAGAGTTTGTTAGGCTTAGCTTATGGTTTAAGCTAGGGTTTAGGAAGAAGTTTCTAGAATGATAGGCTAGTTTAGTGTTGATCCCAAAGCTTGCTGATCTGGCAGAAGTCTCTCGAGTCTTCTGGAACATGAGGTATATTTCTGAACTTCAGCCACTATGAGAAGCATTGTGCACTAAAATTGAGAGGGTGACGTGGCAAGATGGCCGCGGAACCGCGGCGCAAGCAGGCTCTGGCCGCGGTTCCGCGGCCATGTAGGAGGCTTGGTTCTTCTGGTGTCGTCTTTTGATGGTATTTGGGGCTTCATCTGATATGTTGATTTGTATTTGTCCCTTTGGATTGATACCAGAACTGAAATCATTGAGTTGGCGTAACGTTTTAGCTGTACCCTGCAAATTTTGGCCTTTCTGCTGGATTTTCCTGCACAGATTTCAAAACAAGTGTTGCGCAAATGTAGGGATGATGCGATGCCATGAAATGTGGTTAATTTCCTTTATCGTGTCGGTTTCAGAGTCTAATACATGCAATCTGATATTTTGCGACAGTTTTGCTAATATGTAAAATATGAATGCCGAACACTTCTATATGGATGCAAATGATGATGAAATTGCCGGCTAAAATATGCAATATTTTCGACTAATCAGGAAACCACCCAAATCTAGATCTAAAACCATATATCTAGTGACCAGAATGTCTGATTTAATGTCCAAGTCCCATGTGGAGAAACCACTGTTTGACGACCAAACTATAACCGATCGTAGTATAGGAATATCACTTCCTACTCTGTGTATGTCATCCAAATATCAGGTCATCACACCCTACTACCTTCTTAACAGATCCATCCCCTATTCTGATGAAGTCAAACCTATGACTGTCACATCAGAAATAGATGATCTATCTCCGCTACATCTGCTTTAGTCTATAAATAGACATAAGCTACCTGTCCACCAATGCTTCCGCTGCTCCCACTGACTACGACAACCCTCTGGCAGAGTCATATAGACGTACACTTCTAAAGCTAGTTTAGAACGACGCTATACTCATCCTCCTGCCGGGTCTCACGGTCTGGAACAACAGCAATGGCAAGTATGGGTAAACAAGAACCTCCCTGTCACCGTCCTTGAGACTACCGGAGTACCTCTCGGGTGCCTGAGGTTACCCACCGTATCTGCGGAGTGGCCAATGGAATGTCAAACCAGATTGAATCATTAGGTTCTTATCAAATCTTCAGTAATCGTTTGCGGTTCTGGAATCACTTCCTATTCTACCATACTCCCACTACTGTTTTCTGAAAAAATCCATTTTTGTTAAAACTGTGGCGAGTCAAGAACAATATCACTATTGATCTTCCAGATTGTAGAAAGTCAACCCTCGTCATAGCCTGGGTCAACCCACAAACATCCATTACAGAAACGTGCCTTGAGTTATCCAGAGTCTGGTTTTAGGCATAAGTCGGACAACTCCCCGTACCTTAACATCGTTAAGATATGAACTGTTCTATATCCAATATAGAACCAGAGGTACTGATTTAATTGAACCAGATTCAAATCATGCAACTGTCTCCAGTGCATGTCAACTAAATGGAAAGAGGCCGATCAGCGTTACTCAACTTAGGAATGCTTCCAATATGAGTAACCTGAAAGAGAGGCAAGTTCTCTTAATCATTACTATCAACTGAACACCATACACAAGTATCTACATCTTCGATCAATTTGAAGAATCCCGATACTTGCAACACCTGGTTCTCTACTTTATCCATATACCTATAACTTCTCAAAACTTGGACCCTGTGTTTCTACGAAACACCTGTCTAAAAACTAGAGAAGTCATAAGTAAACCGAATATAGTACGAGAACCAACCCCTCTGTCTTCATGGACACTGGACAACATACAATACTCTGTATAAGTCCCTTGAGTCTAATAACTCACTCCCTGTGTGTCTAGGTTGAAAACTGTACTTATGGTTAAGAAGAATTACACCGCTGTTTAATACTCCTTACCTAACCATCCACTGATATAGGTAAATGTCATAGACATAATTTCAAAAAGGTATATCTCACTCTATGAAAATAGACGTACAGATATATCAATTTGAAACTTGTGCATAACAGCGGATATTCAAAACCAAATATTTGCCGTCCGGCAAACAGCCCAGGCGATTTCCTCAAATATCACTGATTACAACGAATCCCGATATAATGAGGATAATCACCTAATTCCCAATAACTTACTCCCACTCATCATCTGTAAAACCATACAGATGTTAGAATCATGCATGGTAAATACATACCCTGGAGTAAGTATCTAATCGGGAAATCAGTTTTCCTTTAACAGTACACAGTGAAACTGAAACATTGAAATGTTTCGATGGGGTATCCGGGTATTCCTAGTAATGCCTCTTCCATTATTCAGATTCAAGACTGTAACCGTATAATTCTTTGCCACCTCTCCAAATCCCTTTATATGTCTTTAGTCATTACCTTCTGCACACCCCTTTAGGCCAAATGGTTTTCTCCCTTCCCTACCATTCGGCACCAGCCTATGGTTTGGAAGAAGACTATCCAATAAGCATAATGGGTGTACTGTCCTAATCCTAGGAGCACTCGCAATGAGAGAAGGTGAAGATAAAAGACAACCGAATCAACCTTATTCCTATTTCTCCTGAACCAGAATCCATCTACGAACTGGAACAAGTTCCTTTCGAGTTCGTATATAACCATACGATGGAGTATCCAATAAACTGTGGATCGTCGTAGTGATACGGAGTGTCCTGGAGAAATACAAAGGTGAAGTGGGAGTGGTAATGAAATACCTGGTTTGGTCATGAATATCAGTCGCAATTTACTTTGCCCTCTTACTAATCCCTTGATATGTCTTTACTTAATACCTTCTGCACACCATCGTTATGCTAATTGGTTTTCTTCATTCCCTACCGTTCGGCACCAGCCTAAGGTTAGGAAGAAGACTATCCAATTTGCGTAATAGGTGTACTATCTCCTAAACCAAGGAGTACTCGCAACCTGAGAGAAGGTAAAAGGAAAAGACACCTGAATAGTCATATTCGTTTTCTCCAGAACCGGAAACCATCCTCGAATAAATTCCTTCGAGTTCGTATATAACCATACGATGGTTTTGTCCAATGGAAGTGGACATTCGTAGTAATACGGGGTGTCCTGGAGAAAAGGGTAAAAGTAGGAGTGGCAATGAGGTATGCAACTCTGTCAATCCAAAAGCCAGTGTTTTAAGAAGGTTCGGGCAATTTTGGTCACTGAGTCATAGTCTTAGGGTCGGGTCATGGTCGCTGCCAAAGAGAGAGAGAAAAGAAACACTCAGCGTGCACTCTAACCTAGATCAGAATGGTTACCAATTTATCTAATCTGGAAACCTCCCACTGTAACCTCAAATTTTTCTCCAAACCCAAAAGAAGAATTAGTCGGGATCACCCGAGGAGTAAACCAACTCATCAGTGGGAATCGGGATCCAACTATCATCGCATGATAACGTGACGGAATCCGCTCACGTTATCACACTCCAGAAGGTATATGCATATCTGGCAAGTTTCAGTTTCTTTAGAAACTCCCGATGTGATTTTTACCCCATGCTCTTATGACCTTAACTTTGGCCAACACATCATAAGTCACATGTCAAGTTCTACCCGTCATTCTCCAAGTTAATTTGAGCCCACCCGCACAAGCCCTTGACTTTGGCCAACAAGGCTATACGACTGCCCCAAACCAACGCATCTATCTATGCTGCACATGAATACCCAATAGCTACCAATCACTATGCCTTGACTTTGGCCAACAAACATAGCTTGAATACTGATTGACTATCTATGTGAAACGACGGAGGGCTACGAATGGTTTCTGGCGAAAACCTTTAACGTAATGAACTTGATATCGTTGAAGGAATCGAATAGCTTTTATAAAAATATAGTAACGAAAACCTTTGCTAAAGAGGTCACTCCCGGTGAAGGGATCTCGGCTCTTTCCCCGTAGAATGAGGTGCAGGATATTCCAACTGAATACCACGATGCAAAGCAAAAGCAATCAGCTATAGTGAAGTTATTGCCCTGACGCAAACTTCTGTCCAAGGGGTCACTCCCGGTGAAGGGATCTCGGCCCTTGCCTCGTCGACTGAGGAGCAGGATATTCCAACTGAATACCACTGTGCAAAACAAAAGTGAACGTCTTTGCAATAACAGCTTTTTGAAAAGTGTTCCAACAACATCATAAAAGGTTTGTTTAGCTTGCATTGATCCGAATCAACGCAGTCCCATCAATTGATCACACCAATAAAGAACGAAAATAATGATGTACGTATATGCCATCCGCATTCGCCACTGGGTCCCGTCATTACCCGTTAGGTTACTTAACTAACGACAGAGCGGGGACTGGACTAGCGCGGATGCAAAACATATACAACATCTACTAGTATATATATCAATATATAATATTTTCGCTCAAGGCGTGATAAAATGCAACATCACAGAAATGTACAGCATCACAGAATAATACAGATATCTGGGATCCCCGGGTTTTATAGAGCCGTTACTGAAACCCGACATTTCCCTGGTCGTGTGGATAGCCTGTGCAATGAAATCCTAGACCCCTACGGGCGCGACAAGTTACCTGCCAAAACGTGAAGCGAGGCATCCCCCTTCAGCAACGTGAATGGACCACCCAGCACTTCACGGAATCCGGTAACTTGGGCACCCCTCCTGGGTCAACCTGTACCCCCTACGAGTGCGGCGAATAGCTCGCCAATTCTAGAGTAAAGCCCCCTCCGTCTCAATGCCATGAGAAGCGGGCTCGTTGCCCTCTAGAACTCGGCTATCCGTGCAACCCTCCTTGGGGTAATCCTAGTACAGAAAGTAAAATATACATACAACGGGTACATCGACCTCGACCCGGTCGTGCCCTAAAAGAATAATACAAACAGGCAGTGACGACAGTCCACATGTCGGACGCTCGCCCCGCAATATCAAATGTACATAATACAACAAAACTGTACTAGCATTGCATCCAGGTTATCCCCCATGACCAATCCGCAACATCACAGCACAACACAGAACATCAACGTGAATGTCACGTTCGCAAATCCGTCTAACCGGGCTATAGCAGTTAGACAGGATTTACCGATCGAGTGACATTCACGGTCGCAGATATAATGTAAATACTGTGAACTAATGTGTTTAAAATTTTCGATCGATCAAATTTACCTAAGTGGGCCCCCAAGCACTACTGTAGCACTTAAAGAAATTCTGGGCCCAAAAAGAATATTCCAAAACCCTTATTTTCAAGTCCAAGAGCCTCTGTAAAATTTTGATACGCTGAACAGTGCAAATGGCAGCGGAACCGCGGCCCAAGCATAGGTTTGGCCGCGGTTCCGCGGTGGGGTAATGGGTTCAGGCGACCAAAATTTACCAGAGTTCTTATACTTCCCTGCACATCATTCTGCAACTACCTGAAAAATTTTTGGAGCCAAAAAAAATTCGACAGAAACTGATGCACATGAAAACGCGGTTTTTGGAATTTTGTTCGATCGTAAATGTAAACACATTAGACAAAGCTAGACTAGGTTAATGATGTGGCTCTGATACCATGTAAGTGCACGACAGCGCCCCTGTCGTCAATCCGACGCCGGAGTGCGGAAACGATACTTTTTACAAACTTGTAAACCGGCACCACTGCGCACAAAAATCCCGGATCGGGCCATTAATCTAGTCCTAGCTAACAAGAGAAGGGGTAGAGAGATATACCGAGCGATCCGTGTCCTCCGGTCTTCTCGTCGTCGTCCCGATCTACTCGCGGAATCTTCGGTCTTCACCTCCTCGCCGGAAGGGCACCACGTCGCCGGCTTCTTTTACGGGCTCCTACCTCTGGACCGAGGCAACTCGGGCATGAAGTTGGCGAGCCGACGTGCCCAAGGATTGCTGTAGAATACGTGTAGTGCTCTATGTCTCATTTGGGGTTACTAGAAGTTGCCTTTGGTGGAGGAAATGAACTATGGAATTTTATGATGAACATGGGGATTTTTGCAAGCATGAGAGAACCAAAAATCCTCCATAAAAAATGGGCAGCCCACTCTCCTTGGCCGGCCATGGCATGAGTAAGAGAGTGAGAGGATAGTGAGAGAATGAGGGAGAGTCACACTAATCCAAGGGAGAGGAAGAGAATAGGCTATCATGCATGAGAGAGAAAAATATGTGATGATGAGAAGAAATCATCACCAATCAAAACCAACACTCCACCAACCTCATCATAACTCATCACCATGACAAAAGTCAAGCAATGATGAGGTCAAGAAGTCAAATGATGGTGCAACCATCATGAAGCAACAATATGCAAAGACCACCCTCCACAAATGCTAATTTGCACAAATGCAAATAAGCCCTCCTCTACCAATCTTCGGCCAATGAAAGATAAAAAGAAAATTGGCCGAAACGGAAAACAAACTGGCAACCTCATGAAACAGATCCCGTAATAAATTACAGGAAAACCCCGCTACTGTACATACATACCCGCATTTGTATTCCGACCGAATACAAATGCAATGAGACAAAATCTACACTGTATAATACTAGGATCCGGCTTAAACCAAAGCCCGCTAGTATTAACCGTCCGATCCTGATCCATGCAATGCCGCACGTATCTGATCGAACCCTGCCATATCTCCATACGGCCTCTACAGCATTTCGCCTGAAACTTGAGAAACTGGTCTGTGGGGGACTCTAAAGACTCGTCAATACTTTGGTTGTGGATTTAACCACTAGCACGTCAGAGGTATTAGCCTATACGTAACGGGCTACCAGGTATTGACCAAAAGGGACGTCGATGAGCGAACTCATCCTGACACCCTACTGAGCCTGTCGGTGAGAATATCCGTACAGTCCGGTCCATTCGTCTATGAGCATCGAATGGCGGGCCTAAGGGGTTGGTAAAAGTCAGACCCCCAAAAGCGGTACAAGTCGTGTCAGAGTGTAGCCCAGAACACCCTGAGATACTACTGGAATACCTACCAGTAAATCTCCTGCCTCGGCCGAGGGCTTTGTGTAATGGCTCTCCAAGACACAGCGCGACCTCACCCCCAATACCGGGAGAGACGAACCCCTGAAGATCCGCTCACTGCCTTCATGTGGCTCGGGACTGTACCTAACTAAAACCTGTTTGCATGTCTCCTTTGAGCGTGGTAGGGTAGTAATCAAAGTACAGTGGGAACTCACACAAGACAAATGACGATCCTCAGGTCGATGAACTAACCTGTACACATGTCACCAGGGAACTACTATCTGACGTCAGGTATAAGACCAACTAGCATGTTCCCGGCGAGTCCTGTCCGGTGTACTCATAACCCAATTAGCACCTGTATACATCTTAGGTAAACCAACCGACACCAGTGGCTTGTGAGACCGGCCACCGCCCCTCGTCGGGGGCTCGACTGTATACACTAGTCTACTCTGGAGTATCGATGCCCTATCTCGAAATTCCCGCACTAGGGACCTTTTAAGAATGTGCTTATAGACTACCAGCTCCCACGTATATGATCGCCCTCATACTGCTGTCAGTCAAGCAAGAATCCTAGGGGCTCTATCAATGTGCAATAGTGACCTGTAAGGTCACCTAAAGCAGTACACGATGATGAAGGTAAACCAGATAGCATACTATCATCTTGAGTAAGACTGTCCTACTGGGATAGGTCCTCCCTCGATCATTGCAATCACGTGCCTGTGATCCAATAATTGACTCTGAGGGCACTATATCCAACACCTATCACTAATGGTACAATACTCTATAGGTATACCAGTATCTAACATGTAAGTATGTGAAGGCATATGTGTGTAAGCATGTGGATATACAGGTATGCTATATGTCATATGCAATAAGAAATATGAATCAATGTCACAATGTCCCTAACCAAGCAATATCATATCTATAAATGGGATGTGCGTGACATGGCAATTATTGACGGTGTGTGTGGCATACAATCAATGCTCGTGCAACATGAATCGTCAATAATATGTGAAGTGTCCTAAGGATACTAGTTCAAGCACAATAATAGCTAAGCAGTAGGGTGAATGCGCAATTCTAAATATGACATAGAATATGCGACAGAAATAACATCTCTAGCCCAGAAGCATAACACCATACCGGCGATTCCCCTGTAGATGTTAAATCTAATCACCAACGCTCCCGGCTAAGTAAAGCCAACCACCTGTTTTCCTTTTGTAGCAGCGTCTGAAGTCCCTGCCTGCGAACCTGCAACATAATACTATATAACAGATATATATTAGCAAAAGACCCAAAACCCGTATAATCTACACGGACCAACACGACAACACAAACGTACTCTAAAGGGTTCGTATTGTAGCTAACGCGTATAGCGACACTACGAAACCAACTCAGAGCAACAGCAACACAGAACACGCACCGTATCGGATAACGTATCGCGTGAAACGAAACACGAGAAACACACAAGTGGTCCCAGATTTTTCTATACCAATAATTTGTAAAAATTTCAAGTACCATGAGATCACAAACAACCCCAGAGACCCCTACACCAAAATCCAGATCCTAACTCCCTACTCTGGCCGCAAGTTGCGTCCAGAACCAATAAATTTGCGGCCGTAGTATGGGGAAATGGGCTCGTATTTTGAGGGTAGGTTCTAGATCACTACACTAGGTTACTGTCAAGTCAATTTTTGCAACAAGTACCTGGTTTAACAGCAGATCATCCGAGACCCCAAAACAACACTAAAAATACGATATTTACCCGAAACGATACGATACACGATAAAAACAGCAACTTTAAAGCTAAGCTACACAATAAACACCAAAAGAACAGAAAGAGATCAATACCTATACAAAAGAACTCAAAGATCCAAGCTTTGCACACTCCAAGGCATCCAAGAGGCAAGTGATAGAAAAAGATATGATTTTGGGATATTTGTGAAGGATTGTGATGAATTTTCTATAGAAATGAGAGAGTGTTCAGTTTAGAAATAGAAAGAGATGAAGAAATGAGAAGGAGATAGAGAAAAAGAGAGAGGGTGATTGATAAAAAGAGAGGGAGGTGAGTGTAGGGTGAGAGATGAGGATGAGTGTAACCATAGCATTAATTTCTCATTAATGCCTTCACACACACCTCATCACTCCAAAGAAAATATCTTCTCACTCACACAAAAGATCTAGGGTTTGGGTTAAGAATTAAAGCAAAGGGATTAGATTAGGGTTAAGTGTCAAGGTTGCTAAGAACAAAATTAGCACAAACAAATCCTCGCATTTACGTGCACACGTGCGTGCATGCTCATAACAAATAAAAATAAATTATTAATTAAGTGTTATAAAATGTGAGGAACCCGAATCTGTAAACTTTTTACAGTAAACCCGCATTAACGTATAAACGAACACTAACCGAAAACTAAGGCGTTACAATCTCCCCCCTTATAAAAATTCGTCCCCGAATTTAAAATTCTCACTAAGCGTACCTTCAATGAGAAGATTTCAAAACTCCCAAATCTCGCTCGCAGCCTCCCAAGTGACCACCTCAGTATACGGCTACACCCAAGAAAACCCTCCACAGATGGCAAGACCCTTGACCGAAGTTTCTCCACCTGCCAATCCATTAACACAAATGGCTGCTGGTGAACGAAAAGATCGAGTCTAAACTATATGGTCTGATGCTGAATCATGTGAGAAAGTCATGAAGGTAATTGCAATGTATCGACACAAGGAATACGGGGTGAATAGTCAATAATCTGGGCGGAAGTGCCAGGTTAAAGGCAACGGGACTAACTCGCTTTAAGGATCTCAAAAGGACCTAAAATCCTGGAATAAGCTTCCCGAAACTCAACACGTCATACATCGGAAAATCCTTAGGAATACATGATCTCCCACTGCGAACTCAAGTCTGCGACCATCACGGTCGGCATAAGACCTCTTTCCGTAATGGAAAATTCTCATCCTGACCTAAAATAACTGGATCATCTCCGAAGTCTCTAGACTAGCTGGGGTCCAAAAAATCCTACTTACGCAGAGTCAGAAAAACAGACTGGTGATCGACACGACCAAACCCCTACCCTAAGGGTTGCCAATTGAAGTGACTCCTAATAACAGTTATCGAAGGAGAACCCTAACAATGGCGAGTGACGATCTCCAACCGCCGACAACAACTTATGCACGCACAAGCGTAACCTCCAGAGTCGGTATAGCCCGCTCTCACAAAACCATCATCCTGCGGATGGAAAAATGGAGCTAAAGCTCAACCAGTACCTAAGGCTTCCTGAAGCTCCTGCCCAAGACGGCAAGCAAACAGGGTGCCTTCATTGGATACGACCCATGAAGGAACTCCATGCAACGCACAAACTTAACAAAGGAAAACTGAGCAAACTAAGCAAAACCGGGCAACAGGCATCCGAATGGAGTCACACCCTGTCTAGACCTGGGTAGACACCATAAAGAAATTCGTGGAGATCTGCTCCCACTCCTACATCGGAACGGTTAAAGGTTGCAGCTCTCCAGCCGGTCTCAGATGCTCAAACAAAACACACCACAAGACAGACACCTTGAAACGAAACCCGAAACTTCTCTTTATATCCCTGCCCACCCGTAACTATCTCACAAGTCACGTCAATGTTGGTGGAACTTGAATGAGTACAGAGAGTTGACAGATGTGCCTGCTCTAGGATCTCGCGTCTCTACCCAATAGTATCAGGTACCCAAACGCGTCCCTAAACGTAGCACACCCTTGTCACAAATCAAGGAATCCGAATCATTACCCAGCCGAGTCTGCTCAAGAATCTTTGACGAACGAGCATCGGCGGGCAGTGCCTCGCGAAAGCGATTAAGGAAAAGTGGTCGGGCGTGGACATGAGCAAGCTGTCTCCTCAGTAAAGGCGAACTTAAGCTGTACTCAACGTTCGCACAAGAACTGCAAATCTGCAGAAGACTATCTCAACAATCAACACCCGCTGCAGGAAGATGTACATTAAGCTCTGGTGGTCCGTGAAAATCTGATACGACTCCCCGAACAAGTAGCGTCCTCAGATCTTCAACGCACGACCATCGCGGCCATCTCCAGATCATGAGTGGGATATCCTGCTCGTACTTCCTCCAACAGTAGGAAAGTAAAAGTGATAACTCTATAATGTCACCTCAGTACAAAATCGAACCCCACTCGCGAAATATTACAGTAAAACAACAAAGTCGCCCGAACCAGAAAGTAAGAAAGAACTGGTTCAGTTGTTAACCGAGTCATCAACTGCCGAAAAACTCTACACACATGCCTCAGTCCAAAGAAAAGAAACCTCCTTCCCGGTCAGTTCAGTCAACGGTGCAGCACTACACTAGCAATCCTGCACGAAACGGCGGTAAAAACCTGCTAAGCACAAAAATCAACGGACCTCCGTCCGTACACAAGTCTGGGCCAAAGCCGTATGGCCTCGATCTTCCTCGGGACTATACAAAAACCGTCTCCCGTAACTACAAGACCTAGGAGTCAACACAAACAAGCCTGAAGGAACACTCCAAGAATCTAGCAAACAGCTGGCGCTCTCCCAATGTCTGCAAAATAAATCCTCAAGTGCTGCTCCTGTCCCTCACGACACATTGAATAGACCAGAATGTCGTCAATAACACAACAATAACTAGTTGAGGAACGGCCTGAAGAAATCTGGTTCATCATATCTACAAATGCTGCTAGGGCACTGGTGAGTCCAATGACACCACCAAAACACACAAAGCCCGTAGCACGCACAAGGCAGTCTTCGGAATGTCATCACTCCGAACCAGCAACAATGATGACCTGATCCCAAACAAACTTAGAAAATGTCTCGCACTCTGGAGCTGATCGAAGAAATCATCAATGCGAGGTAAAGGATACCTATCCGCAACGTAAGCCGGTTCAATTGACGATCCATCAATACACAACCTCAAACTGTCTTCTTTCTCCTTGACGAACAAAAATAGGAGCTCCCCAATGTGAAACACTCAGACGCACTAGTCCCCACAACAACAACTCTGCAGCGGCTCCTTAAGCTCCCCAAGCTTCGCCGGCTCATCTGGAACAACATCGGAAACTCTCGCACGATAGGAATCCGGTCCAACAAACCCACTGTGGTTTCGGTATCACGAATGAACGCCAAGAATCTAGGACATCCTCCATTAAAAGCTGACTAGCGAAAAAGGCAGAATTCAAGATGTGAGAGGCGGCACCACTGTCCTCCCGCACAATAAGAACTGACTCGCCGGGAAAACAAAACCCGATTGTTTTCTCACAGCAGTCCACAGACGCATAGCACGTAAGTATCCAGTTCGTGCCTAGGAGAACGTCAAATCCAACATCTCTAGACGGATCAAAACGAAGGACGAATCTCCTAACCGATTGGCACACGACTGAAATACGTGTTGCGCAACTAAAGAATCGCTGACGGAAACTAACACAACAAACGGCTGATCTAGCTAACACGACTCTCCTCGTCCCAAACCACGGCACAAAGTGTGTAAAACAACAAGCACAATGAAAGAACATACAAATTATGAATACCTGAAATTTCTGCATTGGACGCCCGCGCGTCCCGATGAGTAGAAGCAAACTCTCGTGTCTGCCCCCTACCCGCAACTGGCTGAAATCTTCCTCTGCCAACCTGTCCCTTCTGAGAGAACCTTCCGCGTCCACGACCTCTCTGAAAACGACCCTGTCGTAGTGCTAAGGAACAATCCCTGATGAGGTGATGAAGGCTCCCACATCGAAAACATCCATACGATGGCTGCTGACCCTCTTGGGGATGAGAGCTGAACGATTGTCCACGTCCTAAGCCTCTGCTACTCCAGCGATGGTCATGAAATCTGTCTCGACGACCAGGCCTCTGTCTCTGGGCTGGTACACCGGTACGAGTCCTACACTGTCCCGGAACTCCCAAAGTCTCTGGAAGGCGTGCCTCGTCAACTGGGGCTGCATCCACTGGTGCTATATAGGTGACGGAATGCTGTGTACTGACCGCAAAGAACAACTGGGTAACAGGGGTGACAACCTCCTGTCGCTGTGCTCAAATGGCCTGAACCAAAGAACTCATTATCTGGCGCATGTCCTGCATCTCTGCTACAAGCCTAGCGATGTTATCTGTCGAAGGCGAATCCGTCTGCTCCTGTGCAACGAGCGTGCCATCCTGGTCAGTCCTCGTTTCACCCGAGTCAATCCTGACCTCGGCCCTCGCTGCATCACTCTGAGTCCCCATAGTCATTGGCGGCAATGCTATAAGTGAAGATAAGATTCGATAAGAATATGAAAATCGAATCACAAGGGTATGAATCATCAAGGAAGAAATTTCAAACAATTTGTACTTAGGTCACTCTAGGCGGAGTACCGCATCGTGAGTATGCTGCAGACATACACACACTACGTTACTCTGCTTAAGCAACCTACTCCATCATACCAAGGTCATCCTACACTCCGAAAGGTAAAAACCTAGCGCTGTGATACCAACTTTGTCACGACCCGAAATTGGCACGTGACGGCCCTAATACTACGCAACGTCTACAGGCGTAACGCAGTAAAAGAAAGCCAAAACCCAACAATCTAAACCATCAAAAGACAAGAAAAGATAAGAAACATTTTTAAAACCTTTGAAATTGTAACCCAAATTCTTTAAAAGCCCAACTTATTTCTTTTAAAATTTTGGCAGCACCTCCTTTGTAAAAACTAGCCCCAAAAATGGGTACAACATAAATATAAATAAAGCATCCCCAAACGGGAGAAAATACACTCCCAAAGGAGGAAAACAACCACCACAACAAATATACGACGCCACAGCGAAGAAATAAAAGAAGATAGAAAGGAAACTGTATAAAAAGACAACAAGTCACAAAATAATGTACAATATCGACCTCACACAAGTCTCTAAGTCAAACATGAAAATATAGTAGATGGAGAGTACAAGGGTACAATGAATATACAATACAACACGAATAACCACAAAACCCATCTAAACAAAACAGCACACTGTAAGCCGATGCGGTATCCGTAGCAAAAGATGATAGATAGATGAATAGCCTGCCTCGACTACTCTGGTGAACAACCTGCAAAACAAACTGTGGCACAACGGGGGTGAGCTGCCAACTCGTGAATAATAAATAACATATGCAGCTATTCGCAAGTATGCACGTACAACGCGAATCTAACATATGTAGGTAAAAAAACAGCAACAGGCCATATGAATGCAATAGTCATGAAAGGTACACTAAGAGGTACAACTAATACATGAAGCAATAGTAATATGACAATCAGTATGCAATAATCCTGCAATAATGATATGAAAATGTATATATACAACAGTCATGAAAGGTACGCTAGCAGGTACTATTAATACATGAAGCGGTGCATATAAAATAAAGTATGTAATTGCAACAATCATGAAAGGTACTCTATCAGGTACAACTAATCCATGACGCAGTGCATAAACAATAAATGTGGAGTATGGAATGAAATATGTCATTTCCACGGAATCCTGACATCGTCCTAGGATCCCAATCCATCAAGACAATCCAAATCCTAATTCCTCAAATCAGCCCCCAAATTGGCTCTCATATCATGTAAGTATCACAATTCCTTAATGTACAATATCGAATAAATCTCATATATCCTGAATGTACAAAATCCAGTGAATCTCACAAATCCTTTAGGTACAATATCATGTGAATATCATATGTCATAAATCTAATATCAAGTGAATCTCTTATAATCTAGGTATATTTGCATGAATAAATATGATGATGTATATAAATTGATATCAATACACATATATTAGCGTCCCATTCCACTAATATTGGTGTAAAGACATATAACAGCGTCCCATTCCACTGTTATATATACTTAGGAGTAAAAAGAAATATTATGAAACCAATGTGTCAAGTATCGACACAGAAATGCTGATCTATCAGGTGTTGTCACCAAGACTGGCACCGTGATAGGTACGTATCACACGCTATCCGAAAAGCACGAGTGCCTAGCTCTGACCCTCGTCTTTCCACGTATCCATACGTACATGACACCCGTCGGTATCTCCATGATAACCACCGAGTCATTGCTAATGTCACCGGAGTGTATGGTTCCCCTGCCAGGCCTCATCGGCATATTACATCGACATCCCTTTCTCTCCCCGGGGTACCTCCGGGCCCCACTATGTACCCGCAGACGGTGCCTCCCGCTCCTCGAATCGGGTATATAATCAGAACCGACGAATCTCATGGAGGATGCTGTAATATCATATCAAGGGAAACCGGGTTTTTCAAATAATGCATAATTTCATGAACTCCGACGGTCCCCAAATCCAGAAAACATCATGAAAAATCCATATCTCAATGCGAAAATCCATGAATATAATATATGCA
This sequence comes from Agapanthus africanus, assembly GCA_030015575.1. Lineage (NCBI taxonomy): Eukaryota > Viridiplantae > Streptophyta > Magnoliopsida > Asparagales > Amaryllidaceae > Agapanthus > Agapanthus africanus. Next base: position 594,707,751 of record JASDDO010000024.1, read on the forward strand.
ACATAAAACTGTAATGAAAGAATATAAAGGGAAAGCCGCTAATTAACCACAACAAGTTAATATAAAAATCACGCGGTTCCTATTTTCTCCAATTCTAAATAACATCAAATAAAAGTAAACATGTAGCTATAACCAGATATATGTGTAAACAATAAGGTATAGCAAGATATATGTATCTACCTATAAGTAATGATGTAGTATACCCCCTGGTATAAGTGAAATATGCGTGCAAGGTATACCTGTAGCTATGTCATGAGGTATGTATGTACCTATCACTAATGGTACAATACTCTATAGGTATACAAGTATATAACATGTAAGTATGTGAAGGCATATGTGTGTAAGCATGTGGATATACAGGTATGCTATATGTCATATGCGATAAGAAATATGAATCAATGTCACAATGTCCCTAACCAAGCAATATCATATCTATAAGTGGGTTGTGCGTGACATGGCAATTATTGACGGTGTGTGTGGCATACAATCAGTGCTCGTGCAACATGAATCGTCAATAATATGTGCAGTGTCTTAAGGATACTAGTTCAAGCACAACAATAGCTAAGCAGTAGGGTGAATGCGCAATTCTAAATATGACATAGAATATGCGACAGAAATAACATCTCTAGCCCAGACGCATAACGCCATGCGGGCGATTCCCTGTAGATGTTAAATCTACTCACCAACGCTCCCGGCTAAGTGAAGCCAACCACCTGTTTTCCTTTTGTAGCAGCGTTCGAAGTCCCCGCCTGTGAACCTGCAACATAATACGATATAACAGATATATATTAACAAAAGACCAAAAACACGTATAATCTACACGGACCAACATGACAACACAAACGTACTCTAAAGGGTTCGTATTGTAGCTAACGCGTATAGCGACACTACGAAACCAACTCAGAGCAACAACAACACAGAACACGCACCGTATCGGATAACGTATCGCGTGAAACGAAACACGAGAAACACACAAGTGGTCCCAGATTTTTCTGTACCAGTAATTTATAAAAATTGCAAGTACCATGAGATCACAAACAACCCCAGAGACCCCTACACCAAAATCCACACCCTAACTCCCTACTCTGGCCGCAAATTGCGGCCAGAACCAATAAATCTGCGGCCGTAGTAAGGGAAAATGGGCTCGTATTTTGAGGGTAGGTTCTAGGTCACCACACTAGGTTACTGTTAAATCAATTTTTGCAACAAGTACCTGGTTTAACTGCAGATCATCCGAGACCCCAAAACAACACTAAAAATACGATATTTACCCGAAACGATACAATACGCGATAAAAAACAGCAACATTAAAGCTAAGCTACACAATAAACACTTAAAGAACAGAAAGAGATCAATACCTAGACAAAAGAACTCAAAGATCCAAGCTTTGCACACTCCAAGGCATCCAAGAGGCAAGTGATGGAAAAAGATGTGATTTTGGCATATTTGTGAAGGATTGTGATGAATTTTGTGTAGAAATGAGAGAGTGTTCAGTTTAGAAATAGAAAGAGATGAAGAAATGAGAAGGAGATAGAGAAAAAGAGAGAGGGTGATTGATAAAGAGAGAGGGAGGTGAGTGTAGGGTGAGAGATGAGGGTGAGTGTAACCATAGCATTAATTCCTCATTAATGCCTTCACACACACCTCATCACTCCAAAGAAAATATCTTCTCACTCACACAAAAGATCTAGGGTTTAGGTTAAGAATTAAAGCAAAGGGATTAGATTAGGGTTAAGTGTCAAGGTTGCTAAGAACAAAATTAGCACAAACAAATCCTCGTATTTACGTGCACACGTGCATGCATGCTCATAACAAATAAAAATAAATTATTAATTAAGTGTTTTAAAATGTGAGGAACCCGAATTGGTAAACTTTTTACAGTAAACCCGCATTAACGTCTAAACGAACACTAACCGAAATCTAAGGCGTTACATTAATTACTTAAAGTAATAACAGTAAATGTAAATACCCCAAGTATACATTAATTTTTAAGCAAATTTTGTACAATAAAAATGGAATTGTTACTTTATCTAGCGAGTGGGGTTCGTTGTAAGTCGTCACTTTTTTGAAGGTTGTAAAAAGGATTATTTTAACTTGTAATTAAAAAGCAAATTAGTTACTTATATCTTGTGCTCAGGCTAAAATACCCCCTTTCTGGATTTTTGAAAAAATTGTACAGAAAATAGTACATGAAATTTAGGGTTGTTACAATATTTGCTATGTTTATATCACTGTTCCACGTTGCATGAGATATACGGACATGCTTGCTTCATGTTAAATGTTGCATACATACTTACATGTACACCCACATACTTGGTTACAGCTACATGTACTTTATGCATACATACTGACATGTACGCCCACATATCTTGCCATAGCTGCATATACCCCTAAGTGGTGTTGTATAGTCATTTGATATTGAGACGTTGATTATTATGCTATTGTGCTTATGAGATGCATCACACATACCTGCTTACATGTAGATACACATATCTTGCTATAGTTACATGTACACCTCATATGATGATGCACTTGATTTCGGAGAATTTGGGAACCACATGATATATTTTAAAAGCTGGATTCATTTAAAAGAGCGGTTTTCCCTTAATATGCTCATATTGCGGTTTTATGTTGCATATATCTGTTTTCATGGATTTACGCATTGAGATATGGATTTCATGTGATTTATGGATTTAAGAACCGTGGGGTTACTTCAAGAAACTATGTATTGTTTGAAAACCCGGTTTCTCTTGATATGATATTTCGATGCGTCCACCATGAGATTTCTCGGTTCTGAGATTTGTGATATATACCCGATGCGAGGAGTGGAGTGGGCTGTGTGCGGGTACATGGTGGAGCCTGGTATGGTTCCCCTCGACAAGAAGATCGCAGATGATGGCGATGAGCCTGGAAGGCTGGGCAAGTGCCTACGGATGATAGTATTTGGACTCGGCGGTTATCGTGGGGATACCGACCTGAGTGATGTACAGACATGACATCAGGTCCAGTCGTGGGGATAGCGCCTGAGGCATGAGGATTTACTTGTCGATGCTAGACACGGGTTTCATGATATTTCGAGTGTCGAGGTTAGACACTCAGGTTTCCATGATTTTGTTGTGTCGCAAGGGACACACGTTGTCTTATATGCTCATATTTACCTGCATATGCTTTTATGATATTTACATGCAGGAGTTGTTGTAACGCCTTGAAATTCGTTTAGAATGTTTTCGCGTTAATTAGCAAGTGTGCGTGTTTTTCGAAAAAAATGGATATCTTATTTTTCTTCTTAACTAGTGGTCTTTTGTGTTGTGAAGTGTTCTTATGGATATATATATATATATAGCGTTGTTAATTATTTTTAGTTGTGTTTAACCTAATTGGAAATTGTGTTAGTGTACACATGCACGCTTAATACATTTTTTGTGACTTTGGTTAAAAAGTGTATCATGTTAACCCTTTTTCTTTCTTGCATGGTTTTACTTATCCCACCCATTTAAACAAGTCAAAACCTTTTTATTATAATGCAAATTTAAATAGAAATGAAGGTATGGTGGTTAGGTATGGGATTTGACCTTGTTTGACCTTTGCTTCTCTCTCTTTTCTCTCTCTTTCCCTCACTCTGAGCTCCAGCAGAAAGAGAAGCAGCAACAACACCATTTTCTCCATTTCTCCCTTCTCTTTTCATTTCTCATTAAACCCCCATTCAAACCCTACTCAAAACAACACTTTTCCTTCACAAACCATAGAAAAAATGAGCTTTTGAGGTGTTTGGTGGTGGATCTGCACACTTGAGGAAAAAGCAGGGATTTTTGGTGTTTCTTAAGGTGTTTTGAAGGTATTAACTCACTCTTAACACCCCCTTTGGATAACTTGTTGTGTTTTTGGCTAAATATCACATTTTATGCATGTTTTGTGCTATATAAAGAGAATTATTGAGGTTATGATAAAAAATTAACTTTTTATGGCTTGATTAGCTTGGTAATGTGATATTAGTGTAGTTTTAGACTTGGGTTTGCTTCAGATTTCACAAATATACCCTAAAGTATCATTTTAGTGCAAAAGTGTGATTTTAAACTTGAAGTTGGGTTCTGTTGAAACTGCTACTACCCGGGGTGTTTTATAATAAAATTGTAATTACTGGGATATACACAGGATGTATGGAGTGCACACACCCAACCCGGAAGCCCACCCCCCTACCCAGGCCGTCGAAAAACTCATTCTGGCCGCAATTTGCGGCCAGATGGGAGGGTATTGGGTTGGGGTTCTGGTGGTTGGTGTCTGCTGATATTTCGGGTTTCATGGTATATTTATTTTTATAAAACTCTTTCTGTATCAAAATATGGGACCTATTACCCTATTTTCCGTATTTTAAATCTCCGCGACACGTGTGATACGTGTGTGGTTTTGGGTTGTGCTGCGTATCGCGACGCGTCAGGTTAGCTTCAGGAGCGTGATCCTACGTTTTAGCGTATCGCGTACACGCGCGCTTGGGTTACTACACGGGGTTCTAGTTTGACCTTAATATTGCGTTTTTGGTGGATTTGAGCTTATATGTGATATTTTGTGTAAATCTAAGTTCGCAGGCGAGTGAGACGGACGCTGCGAAGAAGGGGAAGCAAGTCGTCGGCTACACTTAGCGCGAGACTTCGGTGAGTAGATTTAACATCTACGAGGATATTGCCCGCATGGCGTTCTACGTCAGGGCTGATAGGACTTCATAGCTACACATTGCATTTACCTATATTGACTGTTCATGGATACTGTTGTCGCATTCTGCATTCCCTGCTACATGTATGAAAACTTAGAATTGATAGAACACCGCACTATTACTAACAGTTTATGTGGCACGAGCACTAATCTGCATGATACACACACACCGTTAGTAATTTCCATGACACACTCACTGTAGAATTGCCATGATCAATATACTGTAGTTCATTTCACATATGATTCGATATGATTTTCATAGAAATTAGAAGCCGCATGCTGTCTTTGAAAACTGAACTATCTTAAGAAACGCGGTTTCCCCTTGTACCTATATTATGATGACTTGATGTACATAGCACATCGTATTTGATTTACTCATTAGTGTTGGATTTTTATGTGATTTCTGGTTTTGAGGACCGTGGAATTATTTAAGAAAAGATGCACTATTTGAAACCCCGGTTCCTCGTGATATGATATTTTGGTGCGTCCACCACGCGTTTTCTCGGTGCTGAGACGTGTGCTTGAAACCCGATTCGTGGGGTAGATGATCCGTTTGCGGGTTCGTGGTGGACCCGGTATGGTTCCCCTCGGCAAGATGATCGATGGACTTGCCGATTGAGCCTGGAGGTGGGCGAGTACCAACCGGTGATTGGTTGGACCAGGCGGTTATCCGGAGGATACTGACCAGAGTCAAGAGATGGATGCGGGATGATCCGTACTGCCGGGACCGAGGGCCGATACCGCAGACGGAGCCCGTGGGCTGATCCGGACTTACGGAGCTCGATGTATAAGGATTTGCCTGTCGATGCTGGACACGAGTATTTATGATATTTTTGGTGCCGATGTTGGGCACTCGTGATTCTCAGAGTTATACAGGATTTGAGGGCTGAGGAGAGTGCCGGCGCCTGAGTTTATTTGGGGTTTGGGTACAGCTTGGCACCGACTATTTTTCCACGATTGATATTTCGTGTAGATGTTGTTTATCCCATGCTCAGCATTGATTATCATGTATCTCATCCTGTAGTTATTATACCTGACAGAGCATTTGCATGATTATTGCACTTACTGCTTGTCGCATATAGATTTACCTGCTGGCATATGATAGCGTAGCGCAGTACGTGCATGCTCGTGATTACCTTTATATGTTATCTCTATTCACGAGTTGGCAACTCACCCCGTTATGCCACAGTATTTGCAGGTTGCCCATCAGAGTAGTCGCGGCAGGCTGCCTTTTTGCATCTTTTGACTTCAGATACCACTACAGTTGGTGCGAGAGCTATTTTGCTATTTAGGTGGGTTGTGGTATCTGGTTACTTTTATTGTACACACTTTTGTATCTAGTATTCTCCATCTACCATATATGTACTTGATTAGAGACAGTGTGAGGACGATGATGTATATTTTTGTATGCTGGTGTCGAGCTCGTGGGAGCCGACTTTATATTTGCAGTTATTATTCTGGGATGTTACTTTTTGCATTCTTCACTACGGCGTCGTATTTTACTCTTGTGGTGATGGTTTCCGCCGTTGGGCGTGATTGCTCCCGGTTAGGGATGCTTTGTTCATTATATCTCTTTTTCACTTATATCCTGTTTTACCCGATTCTCGGGGTTACTTTTACAAAGGAAATGTTGCCAAAATTATTATAAAGATAATTTAACTTTAAAAAGTACCTCATTGAACTAATTAAGGTTTCTGAATGTTTTCATTAAATGTTTTCAACACTCACTACTTTTAAATGGTTTTGATTTCTGGGTTCGGCTTACTTAGTCGCGTTACGCCTGTAGACGTAGCGTGGTTAAGTGCCGGTCACGAGTCGAAATACTCGGTTCGTGACAAAGTTGGTATCAGAGCGTAGGTTTTACCTTTCGGAGTGTTCCTTGGATGACCCTGGTATGATGGAGTAGGTAGCTGAAGCAGGGTGGCGTAGCGTGCGTATGTTCCGCGGCATACTCACGACACGGTACTCCGCCAAAGCGACCTTAGGACTTATTGATTTAAATTTCTTTTGAGTATATACATTCTTGCGATTCGATTTCTGCATCCTTATCGAATCCTATTTTCCTTTCAGCCATTATGCCGTCAAAGACTACGAGGGCGCAGAGAGCGGCCGCGAGGGCCGAGATTCGAGTTGATTCATCTGAGACGAGGACTGATCCGGGCAGTACACCGGTTGTACCCGAGCAGGTTGTTCCTCCTGTGACAGATCAGATCGCCACGCTAGGGGCTGGTATGCAGGAGATGCACCAGACGGTGGGATCCAGCATGCAGGAGATGCGCCAGATGATAGGATCGATAGTTGAGACGCTTCGAGCGCAGCGACCAGAGGTAGCTCCACCCGTTACAGAGACCGCGATGGTACCTACAGCACAGCCAGTTGCCCCTGCAGCTACGGAGGTGATTACAGTATCGCTATCAGAGTTCATGAGGCTGAAGCCTCCGGTCTTCACAGGCACCGATGCAGCCGAGGACCCCCAGTCCTTCGTTGATAGGATGGCTCGGATATGTCGTTCCCTCAGATGCGCAGATGCGAGATGGGTTGAGTTCGCGAGCTTTCGCCTGGAAGGTCTTGCGCAGAAATGATGCGAATCAGTCGAGAAGGGCAGAGTAGTAGGTCTTCCTCTTATGACCTGGACAGAGTTCGTGGCACTATTCCTTGCCCGCTTTCTTCCCCTGAGTGTCAGAGATGCTAGAGCACGCAGGTTCGAGTCTTTACGCCAGACTCCGGAGATGTCAGTGACAGAGTATGATGTGCTGTTCACAGAGCTATCTATCTATGCGTCGTATCTAGTGGCTACCGAGGAGTTGCGAGTCAAGAGATTTGTTCGAGGCTTGCTTACACCACTGTTCCTTGCGATCAGCGCGCAGCACTACGAGACATATGCAGCAGCGATAGATGCGGCTCTATTAGTCGAGGAGCGCCTTGCTGAGACTTCGGTAGTTCTAGAGCCGAAGAGAGTTCGTACTGGTATATCAGCATGGAGACAGACATTCAGACGCCGCGACAGGTATCGTTCAGGTACGAGGAGTGGCAGAGATTCGGGACGAGGCCAGATGTTTAGTTCGTACCCACGGGAGAGTCAGCAGTCATCGCGAGGTTGCTATAGATGCGGCAGTTTACTTCACCTCGTCAGAGATTGTCCTGAGATTCACCGGAGGGAGACAGCAGCACCGCACATCACCTTACCACCTTCACCACCCCAAAGGGCATTGCCTGTTGTTCCTACTGTTACTCCGCGTTAGTCTCAGACACAGAGAGGTCGTGGGCGTGGAGGAGTTGCTCAGAGAGGACGGGATGACCGAGGCAGAGGACAGTGAGTCCCAGGTGGAGGGCAGGCATGAGTTTTTGCTTTGACGCATCAGGACGCGCAGGCGTCCAATGCGGTGGTCTCAAGTATCCTTCCAGTATGTTCTGTTGATGCACACGTGTTGTTCGATCTCGGATCAACGCACTCGTACGTATCCACACACTTTGTGCCGAGTTTGGGTAGAGCGTCCGGGTTGCTTGATCAGCCGCTTGTTGTGACTGCTCCTGTAGGAGAGTCGTTTGTTGCTAGGCACGTGTTCCGATCCTGTACCGTCAGTATTGCGAGAGAGAGCTGCCATTCGATTTGATCCTTCTCGAGATGTTGGACTTCGACGTTCTTTTGGGCATGGATTGGTTGGCCACGTGCTATGCTTCTGTGGACTGCCAAGAGAAGACAGTTAGATTTTGTTTTCCCGGCGATTCGGTTTTTGTTTTGTTGGGGGACCGTGGTGCCGCCCCACACTGTGTGATTTCTTCTTTTCGCGCTGGACAGCTTTTGAGGAAGGGATGTCAGGGATTTCTCGCCTATGTTTGTGATACTAGATCCACAGAAGTTCTTCTGGATCAGGTTCCGGTTGTTAGCGAGTTCCCTGATGTGTTCCCTGACGAGCTTCCTGGGCTACCGCCCGAGCGCGACATTTCTTTCTGTATTGATTTGGTTCCTGGCGCGGGACCTATTTCTATACCGCCTTATCGGATGGCCCTGGCGGAACTTCGAGAATTGAAGGGTCAGTTGCAAGATTTGCTGGATAAGGGACTTATTCGACCCAGTGTTTCTCCTTGGGGTGCTCCTGTCCTGTTCGTCAAGAAGAAGGACGGCAGTTTGCGTCTGTGTATCGACTACCGCCAGCTGAACAGAGTTACAGTGCGGAACAGATATCCTTTGCCGCGTATCGACGATTTGTTCGACCAGCTTCAGGGGGCAGGATACTTTTCGAGGATCGATTTGCGATCAGGCTATCATCAGCTGCGGGTTCGACAGGAGGACATTCCTAGGACAGCTTTCCGCACGCGCTACGGCCATTACGAGTTTTTGGTGATGTCGTTCGGACTCACCAATGCGCCAGCAGCATTCATGGATTTGATGAACCGTATTTTACGGCCGTATCTTGATCTGTTCATCATTGTATTCGTTGACGATATTCTGGTGTATTCTCGGAGTAGAGAGGAGCACGAGCAGCACCTGCGGATTACACTGCAGACCTTGAGAGATCATCAGCTTTTCGCCAAATTCTCCAAGTGTGCTTTCTGGCTGGACAGCGTAGACTTCTTGGGGCACGTGATTTTACGAGACGGTATATGTGTAGACCCGAGGAAGATCGAGGCCGTTCGGAGTTGGCCCAGACCCACATCAGTTACGGAGATTCGCAACTTTCTAGGGCTGGCCGGCTATTACAGGCGATTTGTGCAGGATTTCTCTCGCATTGCTACACCTTTGACCGGGTTGACCCGGAAAGGAGTTCCTTTCGTTTGGACAGAGGAGTGTGAGCACAGTTTTCAGCAGTTACGGGCTCTACTGACTACAGCGCTAGTATTATCATTGCCTTCAGGGTCAGGCGGATTTGTGGTATATTGTGATGCTTCTCTGGTGGGGCTAGGGTGTGTTCTAATGCAGCATGACAGGGTGATCACGTATGCTTCGCGGCAATTGAAGAAACATGAACAGAACTACCCCACTCACGATTTGGTGATGGCTGCAGTGGTCTTTGCACTTAAGATCTGGCGATATTATCTGTATGGAGAGTCGTGCCAGATACTTACTGATCACAAGAGGTTAAAGTATATCTTCCAGCAGCGAGACCTGAACCTTAGACAGCGCCGATGGATGGAGTTAGTGAAGGACTACGACTGCGAGATCTTGTACCATCCGGGCAGGGCTAATGTAGTGGCGGATGCTTTGAGTAGGAGGCCCGGAGGTAGTCTATGTCGTTTGAGCGGAGTACAGAGACAGTCATCGGTGGATTGGCAGATTTTATGCGACAGCCGGGTACAGTTCGAGTTTACGCCGATCCGAGCACAGATTGCGCATGTTCGTGCATGCCCGCAGTTGCTTGACCGTATACATGAGGCACAGCACAGTGATGACCATTGTTCAGAGATCAGGACGCAGATGGGACAGGGCAGATTTTCCGAGTTCGTGATCGATGATCAGGGGATAGTACGATTTGGGACCAGATTGTGCATACCAGATGCTGAGGGACTGCGGCGTGAGATTCTCGAGGAGGCACATCGATCGGTGTATAGTGTTCATCCAGGTTCCACCAAGATGTACCACGATTTGAGAGATGTTTATTGGTTGGACGGGATGAAGAGGGACATCGCAGATTTTGTGTCGAGATGCCTGACTTGTCAGCAAGTTAAGGCTGAGCATCAGAGGCCCGCGGGGGAGCTACAGCCGTTGCCCATTCCGGAGTGGAAATGGGAACAGATTTCTATGGACTTTATTGTGGGTCTACCCAGGACTAGTCGAGGGTATGACTCCATCTGGGTGATCGTGGATCGTTTGACGAAAGCAGCTCACTTCCTACCGGTGAAGATGACTTTCGGATTTGCTCAATATGCCCAGATTTACATTGATGAGAATATACGACTACACGGAGTTCCGGCATGTATTGTGTCTGACAGAGGCGCCCAGTTTACCAGCCGACTATGGCAGAGGCTTCAGGAGGCTTTGGGCACCCGCTTGAGTTTCAGCACAGCATTTCATCCGTAGACCGACGGACAGTCAGAGCGGACTATTCAGACTCTCGAGGACATGCTCATAGCGTGCGTACTAGATTTCGGAGGTAGCTGGGATCATCATTTGCCCCTAGTAGAGTTCTCCTATAACAACAGCTACCAGCAGACCATTCAGATGGCACCGTTTGAGGCTCTTTATGGGAGGAGATGTAGATCGCCCTCCTGTTGGACAGAGCTCAGTGAGAGCAGTATCTTAGGGCCGCAGATTGTGGAGGAGACGACCGCAAAGATCCAGTTGATTCGCGATAGGATGAGAGCAGCTCAGAGTAAGCAGAGATCTTATGGGGACCGTCGTCGGCGCAGAATTGAGTTTTCTGTTGGGGATCATGTTTCTTGAGGGTCTCCCCAATGAAAGGTGTGATGAGATTTGGGAAGAAGGGGAAGCTTAGTCCCAGATATGTAAGCCCCTTCGAGATCCTCGAGCGTGTTGGTGCGGTTGCGTATCGGTTAGCCCTTCCGCCCAGTTTTCCAGACGTGCACTCGGTATTTCACGTTTCGATGCTCCGCAGATATCTTCATGATCCTTCGCATGCGATTCAGCACCCGACGATCCAGCTTGAGCGTGACCTTTCCTATGCAGAGCAACCGGTGATGATCTTGGATCGACAAGTGAAGAAATTAAGATCGAAGGACATACCGTCAGTCAAGGTACTTTGGCATGGCCAGAGCGGCGAGGAGGTCACTTGGGAGACCGAGAGCGAGATAAGGAAGAGGTATCCCCATCTTTTTGAAGATATGTATAGTTAGATTTTTAAATTCGGGGACCGAATTTCTTTAAGGAGGGTAGATTGTAACGCCTTGAAATTCGTTTAGAATGTTTTCGCGTTAATTAGAAAGTGTGCGTGTTTTTCGAAAAAAATGGATATCTTATTTTTCTTCTTGACTAGTGGTCTTTTATGTTGTGAAGTGTTCTTATGGATATATATATATATATATATATATATATATATATATATATATATAGGGTTGTTAATTATTTTTAGTTGTGTTTACCCTAATTGGAAATTGTGTTAGTGTACACATGCACGCTTAACATATTTTTTGTGACTTTGGTTAAAAAGTGTATCATGTTAACCCTTTTTCTTTCTTGCATGGTTTTACTTATCCCACCCATTTAAACAAGTCAAAACCTTTTTATTATAATGCAAATTTAAATAGAAATGAAGGTATGGTGGTTAGGTATGGGATTTGACCTTGTTTGACCTTTGCTTCTCTCTCTTTTCTCTCTCTTTCCCTCACTCTGAGCTCCAGCAGAAAGAGAAGCAGCAACAACACCATTTTCTCCATTTCTCCCTTCTCTTTTCATTTCTCATTAAACCCCCATTCAAACCCTACTCAAAACAACACTTTTCCTTCACAAACCATAGAAAAAAATGAGCTTTTGAGGTGTTTGGTGGTGGATCTGCACACTTGAGGAAAAAGCAGGGATTTTTGGTGTTTCTTAAGGTGTTTTGAAGGTATTAACTCACCCTTAACACCCCCTTTGGATAACTTGTTGTATTTTTGGCTAAATATCACATTTTATGCATGTTTTGTGCTATATAAATGGAATTAGTGAGGTTATGATAAAAAAAAGTAACTTTTTATGGCTTGATTAGCTTGGTAATGTGATATTAGTATAGTTTTAGACTTGGGTTTGCTTCAGATTTCACAAATATACCCTAAAGTATCATTTTAGTGCAAAAGTGTGATTTTAAACTTGAAGTTGGGTTCTGTTGAAACTGATACTACCCGGGGTGTTTTATAATAAAATTGTAATTACTGGGATATACACAGGATGTATGGAGTGCACACACCCAACCCGGAAGCCCACCCCCTACCCAGGCCGCCGAAAAACTCATTCTGGCCGCAAATTGCGGCCAGATGGGAGGGTATTGGGTTGGGGTTCTGGTGGTTGGTGTCTGCTGATATTTGGAGTTTCATGGTATATTTATTTTTATAAAACTCTTTCTGTATCAAAATCTGGGACCTATTACCCTATTTTCCGTATTTTAAATCTCCGCGACACGCATGATACGTGTGTGGTTTTGGGTTGTGCTGCGTATCGCGACGCGTCAGGTAGCTTCAGGAGCGTGATCCCACGTTTTAGCGTATCGCGCACACGCGCGCTTGGGTTACTACACGGGGTTCTAGTTTGACCTTAATATTGCGTTTTTGGTGGATTTGAGCTTATGTGTGATATTTTGTGTAAATCTAGGTTTGCAAGCGAGTGAGACGGACGCTGCGAAGAAGGGGAAGCAAGTCGTCGGCTACACTTTGCGCGAGACTTCGGTGAGTAGATTTAACATCTACGGGGATATCGCCCGCATGGCATTCTACGTCAGGACTGATAGGACTTCATAGCTACCTATTGCATTTACCTACATTGACTGTTCATGGATACTGTTGTCGCATTCTGCATTCCCTGCTACATGTATGAAAACTTAGAATTGATAGAACACCGCACTATTACTAACAGTTTATGTGGCACGAGCACTAATCTGCATGATACACACACACCGTTAGTAATTGCCATGACACACTCACTGTAGAATTGCCATGGTCAATATACTTTAGTTCATTTCACATATGATTCGATATGATTTTCATAGAAATTGGAAGCCGCATGCTGTCTTTGAAAACTGAACTATCTTAAGAAACACGGTTTCCCCCTTGTACCTATATTATGATGACTTGATGTACATAGCACATCGTATTTGATTTACTCGTTGGTGTTGGATTTTTATGTGATTTCTGATTTTGAGGACCGTGGAATTATTTAAGAAAAGATGCACTATTTGAAAACCCGGTTCCTCGTGATATGATATTTTGGTGCGTCCACCACGCGTTTTCTCGGTGCTGAGACGTGTGCTTGAAACCCGATTCGTGGGGTAGATGATCCGTTTGTGGGTTCGTGGTGGACCCGGTATGGTTCCCCTCTGCAAGATGATCGATGGACTTGCCGATTGAGCCTGCAGGTGGGCGAGTACCTACCGGTGATTGGTTGGACATGGCGGTTATCCAGAGGATACTGACCATAGTCGAGAGATGGATGCGAGATGATCCGTACTGCCGGGGCCGAGGGCCGATACCACAGACGGAGCCCGTGGGCTGATCCGGACTTACGGAGCCCGATGTATGAGGATTTGCGTGTCGATGCTGGACACGAGTATTTATGATATTTTGGGTGCCGATGTTGGGCACTCGTGATTCTCAGAGATATACAGGATTTGAGGGCCGAGGAGAGTGCCGGCGCCTGAGTTTATTTGGGGTTTGGGTACAGCTTGGCACCGACTATTTTTCCACGATTGATATTTCGTGTAGATGTTGTTTATCCCATGCTCAGCATTGATTATCATGTATCTCATCCTGTAGTTATTTTATCTGACAGAGCATTTGCATGTTTATCCTCACACTGTCTCTAATCATCCTACAGTTGGTGCGAGAGCTATTTTGCTATTTAGGTTGGTTGTGGTATCTGGTTACTTTTATTGTACACACTTTTGTATCTAGTATTCTCCATCTACCATATATGTACTTGATTAGAGACAGTGTGATGACGATGATTTATATTTTTGTATGCTGGTGTCGAGCTCGTGCAAGCCGACCTTATATTTGCAGTTATTATTCTGGGATGTTACTTTTTGCATTCTTCGCTACGGCGTCGTATTTTACTCTTGTGGTGATGGTTTCCGCCGTTGGGCGTGATTGCTCCCGGTTAGGGATGCTTTGTTCATTATATCTCTTTTTCACTTATATCCTGTTTTACCCGATTCTCGGGGTTACTTTTACAAAGGAAATGTTGCCAAAATTATTATAAAGATAATTTAACTTTAAAAAGAACCTCATTGAACTAATTAAGGTTTCTGAATGTTTTCATTAAATGTTTTCAACACTCACTACTTTTAAATGGTTTTGATTTCTGGGTTCGGCTTACTTAGTCGCGTTACGTCTGTAGACGTAGCGTGGTTAAGTTCCGGTCACGAGTCGAAATACTCGGGTCGTGACAGTTGTTGTGTCAGTGGATGACACGTGGACGAGATCCACTGCATACATGCATTGATTATATTGTTGGACGAGATCCACTGCATACATACTTTGATTATATGGTTGGATGATATCCACTTGGTGATGCGCATTTATTTTGTGTTGGCACATATGCAGATACGGTCACCCTAGATATCATGTTATTACCTTTATGATATAGTTGACCTAGGAATCGTTGTTTATTACGATTTCTACCTGATGATGTTTTTCTATTCACGAGCTGGCAACTCACCCCCGTTGTGCCACAGTACTTGCAGGTTGTCCGCATGGATCAGTAGCGGCATCGCTGGCACACAACTTTCTTTCGGGTGTTTTTCTTTTGGTAGGTGGTACATATTGTTAGTTATATGTATGCCCTAGAGGCCATTACTGTACATAGGATATATATTGTAGTGGATGCTGGGACATATATAGGGAGGACTTTCTTGCTCGACATGATAGTATGCTATCTGGTTACCTTTTACCTTAACGTGTACACTGATTGTCTCTCTATTACATATTGGTAAAGCCCTTAGGATGTGTACTTGACTACCTGGACTATGATGCGGATCATACTAGTGGGGACATGGTAGTCCATAAGTACATCCTTCAAGGTCCCTAGTCGTGGGTATATCGAGACGGGGCATCGATATACCAGAGTAGACTAGCGTATACCTTCTCGACCCATACAGATGGGCGATGGATGATCCCATATCCATTGGTGTTTGACATCAGAGATGATATACGGGTACTCAGTTAAGACTGGGTACACTGGACGGACTCGCCGAGAACTCCCAGATGGTATTATACCTTACGTCAGATGGCAGTTCTCTGGTGACACTGGTACAGAGTAGTCTGTTGACCCGAGATCGTCATAGAGTCTTGTGTGGTTCCCACTGTGCTTTGATTTCCACCTTACCACGTCCAAGAGGGCGTGCAAAACGGTGGTTTTTGGGTACAGTCCCGAGTCACATGGAGGCAATGAGCGATAGGAGGGGATTCGTCTCTCCCGGTATAGGGAGTTGATGTTGCGTTGTGTTCGATTGGCTATAACCGGAAATCCCTGGCCAGGGTTGCTGAGATTTACTGGTAAGTGTTACCAGTAGTTTCTCAAACTGTTATAGACCTCTTATCTACACGACTTATCGAGCTATTGGGGTCTGACGTTTACCACCCCTAGGCGAGATATGCGACATATCAGATGATCAGACCGGACTGTACGGTAAGTGTTACTGGTTGGATTCACAGGAGTGTGAGCGGGCTTGCTCGTCGATCTTCTGATCGCTAAATACCCGGGTGGCTGTTACGTTTACCAGACCGCTTGCGGCTTGTGGATGCTTGATATGATCATCATCTGCTGCCGGCGTATTGACGAGTCTTTAGAGTCCTACACAGAGGTTTCCTGGCTCAAGCGAAACGAAATAGGAGCGCATATGAGATATGTGCGAGACCGAGAATAATACCAGTATGTGATACTGTATTCGATTCTCGCGATTTGTGACATTGATCGGTTATATGCGATATAGCCGGGTTATCGGATCAAGTGTTGATTCGATAAGTTGTTACTATGCATATTAGTCGGTTATATGCGATATGACCAAATCGTTAAATCAAGTGTTGATTTAATGATTTAATGCATAATTATATATTTGATATATTACTTTGCATTAACTAGTATATGTTCACTTTAAATGGTTTTTCTCACTTGTTTGTGCACATTGTATATGTGATATATTTTTTGTGCACAAGTTTGTATCATGTTTGATGATGCATGCTAACTTGGATTTGTGTAAAGATCAAACCATGGTTACATGATAATGGTTAGGGTTTTTTTTTATTCCCTAATTTTTTTATCTATTGATTTTTGTGAAATAGATAAAAGAGAAACAAAATTTCTTTCTTTCATGAAGCTTGTTGAAGCTTCATGAAGCTTTGACCAAGTGACCATTTTGTCTCATGCTTAACCCTAACCATTCCACTCAACCATGATTCATTCTCTATACTAAACCATGGTTATATTATGATAAGATTTATTATTCTTTTCTATTCAATAACTTATCATAATATTCTTTCTTCTTCTTCTTCATCTTCTTTAATGAAGAAAGCATGACTTCATCAATGGTGACTTGATGAAATGAGTGAGAAATCCAATTCTAAAGTGAACCCACCTCCTATTTCTTCATCCTCTACCACTTGCCAAGTAGTATAGGGTGTTTTCTTCACAAGTTTCATGACTTGGTGAAGAGGGAGCTTGATCTTGTGATGCCTCGACGTAGATCATCTTCGGCATCGTAGTCGATGACCTAGCCCGCCCATTTCTCCGATGAAGCCGACGCTAGAGCCCGGGATTGGATTTGGACAGCGAGGGGACTTCATCATAGAGCTATGGAGGTGGAGAACCGGATCTACAAAGGTTGTATTTCCGTTCACTTAGTTAAATTGTTAACTAGCTTCATGTTTCGCCTAAAATTCTAGTTAACGATCCGTATTAGGGTTTCTCGGCACTTGTAATTTTTGAAATTGGCATGGTTGATGCCTTGTGAGACCTCATTAGTGTGCCTAGGAACCCTACACATATTAGATCGTGCCACTCTTGTATTATTATTCCTATTGTATCTAGTAAACTCCATCAATTCAGAAGCTAGTTATTGTATATGTTGCAGACTTAGAAGACTTGTAGTTGCGAGACTTGAGCGATGGGTTTTATGTTCTCTTTTGGGGTTGATGTCTTGCTTTACTTTATCTTTGGTGTTGATCTTCGCCGTTGAGCGTCGTATACTTTTTATTTATACTTGTGGTGGTTTTTTCCGCCGTTGGGCGTGATTTGCTCCCGTTTGGGGCTGCTTTATTATATTCTGTGTGTACCCATTTTCGTGGTTGGTTTTTACAAAGGAGGTGCTGCCCAAATTTTCAAAAGACAAAACATGATTTATTACACCTTTATTTCAAAGCTTCACCTCTTTATTTCTTTAAAAGGTTTAGATTTCTGGGTTTCAGCTTACTTGAATTACGTTACGTCTGTAGACGTCGCGTGATTTAAGTGCTGGTCGCGAGCTAATATTTTGGGTCGTGACATATCTACTCTCCGAATCTCGATCTCACGGCAGTCAACTATCTCCCAGATCAAATGATATCGCCTCAGGATGTGTCTGGATTGCTGATGGGACCTGGTCTCTTTGGCCAACGCCATATCCCCATTACTATCACAATACAATGGTATTGGATCAATAATGGTTGGAACTACTCCTAGCTCCAAGATGAACTTCCTCATCCAGACGGCTTCCTTGGCAGCATTATTTGCAGCAATATACTCAGCTTCCATCGTTGAGTCTGCAACGGTATCATGTTTTGAACTCTTCCAACATACCGCCCCTCCATTGAGGGTAAATACAAACCCTGAGATAGATTTGTTGTCATCCTTATCACTCTGGAAGCTCGAATCAGTAAAGGCCTCTATTTGGAGATCCCCGTTACCATACACCAAGAACATTTCTTTAGTCCTTCTCAAGTACTTAAGAATGTTCTTCACAGCTGTTCAGTGATTCTCCCCTGGGTTGGATTGATACCTGCTTACTGCACCCAATGCATAAGCTACATCAGGGTGTGTACATAACATCGCATACATTATAGATCCTACGTCTGAAGCGTAGGGTATAATGCTCATGCGAGCTCTCTCTTCATCAGTCTTTGGGCAAAAGTCCTTGGAGAGAGTGACTCCATGACAAGAGGGTAAGGCACCCCGCTTGGAGTCTTCCATACTAAACCTCTTTAGGATGGTGTTAATGTACCTGGTTTGAGACAATCCCAACAACCTTTTAGATCTATCCCTATAGATCTTCATGCCCAATATGTACGAGGCATCACCCAGGTCCTTCATGGAGAACCTTTGTGATAAGAACAGTTTGACCGATTGTATCATAGGAACATCATTTCCTATCAGAAGAATGTCATCCACGTACAATACGAGGAATGTGACAGTACTCCCTATAATCTTCTTATAAACACAAGGTTCATCTGGATTTTTGATGAAATCAAACTCTTTGATGACATCATCAAAACAGATGTTCCAAATCCGTGATGCCTGCTTTAATCCATAAATGGATTTAAGCAACCTACATGCTTTCCCGCTGCTCCTGTTAGTTATGTATATACCCTAGAGGCCATTGTTGTACATATGATGTATATTATAATGGTTGCTTGGATATATATAGAGATGACTTTCTTGCTCGTCATGATAGTATGCTATTTGGTTTCACTTTATCTTAACATGTTGACTTGTATTGGTTTACTATTTTACTCTCACATGTTGATAAAGCCCTTAGGATCTGTACTCGACTACTGGGACTATGATGAGATCATACTAGTGGGGCCACGGTAGTCGAAGAGTACATCCTATAACTGTTCCTAGTCGAGGGTATATCGAGACAGGGCATCGATACACCAGAGTAGACTAGCGTATACGCATCTTGACCCATATGATGGGCGATGGATGATCCCATATCCATCGGTGTTTTGACATCAGAGATGGTGTACGGGTGCTCAGTGGAGACTGGGTACACTGGACGGACCCGCCGAGAACTCCCAGATGGTGATATACCACACGTCAGATGGCAGTTCTCCAGTGACACTGGTACAGGGTAGTCTGTAGACCCGAGATCGTCATAGAGTCTTATGTGATTCCCACTGTGCTTTGATTTCCACCTTACCACGTCCAAGAGGGCGTGCAAAACGGTGGCTTTTGGGTACAGTCCCGAATCACATGGAGGCAATGAGTGATAGGAGGGGATTCGTCTCTCCCGGTATAGGGAGTTGATGTTGTGCTGTGTTCGATTGGCTATAACTGGAAGTCCCTGGCCAGGGCTGATATAGAGATTTACTGGTAAGTGTTACTATTAGTTTCTTGACCCGTTATGAGCCACACATCGACACGACTTATCGGTTACTGGGGTCTGACGTATACCACCCCTAGACTTGATATGCGACATATCAGACGAACAGACCGGACTGTACGGGAGTGTCACTGATTGGATTCACAGGAGAACGCACAGGTTAGCTTGTTGATCTTCTGATCGCTCAATACCCGGGTGGCTGTTACGTTTAGCTGACCGCTTGCAGCTTGTGGGTGTTTGATATGATCATCACCTGCTACCGGCGTATTGACGATTCTTTAGTGTCCTACACAGAGGTTTCTTGGCTCAGGCGAAACGGAGTAGAGGCACATATATGATATGTGCAGGACCGAGAATAATGCGATATGAGATACCGTATTATATTCTCGCGATATTTAGTTATGAACCGGGTCATCGGATCAAGTGTTGATTCGATGAATCGATACATGATATATTAGTCGGTAATATTCGATATAGCCGGATCGTCGGATCAAGTGTTGATTCGATGATTTAATGTATAATAATATATATGATATATTATTACATTATCTACTATTGGCTCGCTTTATTATTTCATTTTATCATTGGATGATACATTGATATATATGTGATATATGTTAATTGTATTATTTTCTTTTGTTGCAAATATATAATATATATGTGATATATATTATTGTGACATGATATGATTAATTGTTAAACATGTTTAAGGATGATTAATTGAGGTTAGGGTTTGATTTGGGTTAGATGCTTCATGCACCTTCTAGAAGCTTTTTCTTTTGTCATTCTTAAGATATTTTTGGATGACACATTCTTAACCCAACCAAACCCTAACTCTAGTTTATTCTCTACTAAATCCTAGCCACTCATCCTTGACCATGGTTTATAAATCAATCATATAGTCTTCTTTCTATTCATCACAAAAGGATTAATCTTATTTATTGATTTTCCATTATCTTCTTCTTCTCCCAAAATAAGCTTACTAGAAAATCTTTAAGTGATGAATAAATATGAGAAAATGATTTAAAAAGAAAGCAAAATTACTACTCTCTCATCCTCATCTCATCTAGCCCATGAGATTAGTGTGTTCATCTCTTTAGAGTGAGAAAGCTTGAGTCTTTGCAACTTCAAGGTAGATCATCGGAGATTTGGAATACTTCAAGCTAGCATGGATCGTTCGAGTCGTGGAGCCTCTCATGAGTCCGGGAGATCATGGATCGCGGCAAAGGGACTTCTACTCGGAGCTTGTGAAGTGAAGGAGCGGACTACAAAGGTTGTAATCCCTCACACTTAGATAAAAAGTTATCATCTTGCATGTTTAACCCTAATAATCTAGCAAAGATCCCGGCTTTGGGTTGTTCGGCACGTCTAAATTTTTATCCGGGCATGTTTGATGCCTTATGAACCTTCACAAGAGTGCCTAGAAACCCTACAGTGGTATCAGAGCCTAGCTAGAGCATTAGGCGATGTGTTTACGAAGTTAAAACTCCGATCGAACCCGAACCGACGGAAAAAGCCCCCTCTCTGGAAATTTTTCAAAATTTGGGATTTTTCTGAATTAAAAATATGTAAAAAAATCAGCAGGGAATTCTAAGAATTACCATAAAACCCGAGCCCCCAATTCGACCAAACGGCGGTGGAACCGCGGCACAAGCATGCTTGCGCGGCGGTTCCGCGGCGGATTCATCGATTGGCGACACGTGGCTTTTCTGGTAATATCCGTAAGTGCTTGTTGATGCTTCTGGATATTTTTAAAAGTGATTCCAGTGTTGTTTAAATCTGGGGTTTATTTTGTAATCGTAGATTCGATCGGAATATTTAAATTCGTATTTCTTTCCAGATATTTAGAAACTGTTAAACTAGTTGAACGGATATCATTAACCCACTTTATCCCGGCACGGAAAACTTTCAAGCGTTGAATTTTTATCGGGTTTAAATCTTTTGGAAAAATTGTACAAGTTAAGCGGTGGACCCTCTAGAAGACAATAAACCTTAACTCGATTTTGTGACCGTCTTGAACTGTCTTTTGAACCTTCGGGTTTGGGGCAGTACGGCGTGCCACATGTGAGGCGTTGGCTTGACCCTTCTACGGCTGGATCACCGGTACTGTGATATATTCTGGGATTATTTGAACTCCGCTCAAGTGTTGAGCACTTTAGGAAATTTTGGGTATTTGATTATCTGTTCGAAAAGTTTAATACTGTCTATTTATCTGGAATGTGATACAATATGTGGAATTCATAGAGTTAGGCATGAAATGCGAAGTATGTGATATTTCGGATTTACGATGTCTAAAGTGATTGTGGATTCCAAATGTTGTAGTTTTACACTTTCTTTTCTGTGACCGTAAGTGTAATATGTGTTATCGCCGGTTTCGTTGCTATATGTCAACGACAATTTGGATGCGCATATTTACTTACGTTGATGATATGTGATATTATGTGTTGCTGTGATATGTTATATTGGATCGTCGCGTTCAGAATAGCCGGGGGTTTTATGTGAGATGAGGGTTTTTATTTTCATTCATGTAAAATTCATTTGTAATGTAATATTCTTTTATTTGGGGCACTTCCAGGTTGCGGTTGCTGTCACCAGTGTATATTAT
Organism: Agapanthus africanus; assembly: GCA_030015575.1. Classification (NCBI taxonomy): domain Eukaryota; kingdom Viridiplantae; phylum Streptophyta; class Magnoliopsida; order Asparagales; family Amaryllidaceae; genus Agapanthus; species Agapanthus africanus. The sequence continues at coordinate 594,730,002 of JASDDO010000024.1, forward strand.
TTACTTTTCCGCATTAGGTAGACCCAAGGAGGGGAGCACAAGTAACCGGGTTCTAGGGTCCAGTGGGAGGCCATCTCGAGGAGTCGAGACCGGGTCTCCTAACCCTAGAATTGGCAGTGTTACTTGCCGCTCTCGTAGGGGTCTTGGGATGTGGGTTTGGCTATTCGTCGCGACCGTGGAATCCGTGTTTTATACAGGCTCGTATTGAAAACACGGACGTCCTAGTATATCCAATATTTCATATATGTTCTTCTGCTGCAATGTTCTGTGATGAGATCATATTACTGCTTGAGACGAATGCTTATACTATATATATATGCTGATATATAAATATTACTGCTTTCGTTTCTTCTGTGATGTTTAGGAAGCATAAGCTGATGGGATTTTTATTAATGAGATTAATAAAAGAAAAGAAACCTAAAGATGTTGTAGAATCAAAACTTTATAAAAGGGGTAGCTACAGTTTTGCTTTGCACAGTGATATATATGATATATCCTGCACCTTATTCGATGGGGAAAGAGCCGACGATCCCTTCACCGGGAGTGACCTCTTTAGCGAAACTGGCAGAGCTACAAAACGCGGTTTGTCTTTTGAATGCTTTTAGTGTTTTGCTTTGCACAGTGATATATATGATATATCCTGCACCTTATTCGATGGGGAAAGGGCCGACGATCCCTTCACCGGGAGTGACCCCTTTAGCGAAACTAAGAAAAAGCCTAAAAAACACTCCTTTGCAAAAACACTCGATTCTACGACGATATCAAGTTCATTACGCTCAGGGTTTTCTGAAAAACCTGCGTAGCCCACCGTCATTTCAGATAAGTAATATTTAGTATTCGTGCTACGGTAGTTTGGCATGCGTCAAGGCATAGTGTACGGTAGCTGATTATTACTTATCTGCCGCATGAGATGCGATTGGATTAAGGTATTCGTACGGCGTTGTTTGGCATGCGTCAAGGGTCGTACGGGTGGGTTTAATTCAATCACGAAATGTACGGGTTGAACTTGACTAGTGGACTATGGGTTGTTTGGCATGCGTCAAGGTCATAGCACACTAGGGGTAAAAGTATTATCGGGAATTTCAATTGTTGAAATTTGCAATGAGATTGCATACCTCCTATAAGATAGTTGGATCCCGATACCCACTGCGAGTAAGTGTTACTCCTGGGAGAGTTTTACACAGGACAATTAGCCGATCAAGTAGGTGTTTAGAAAAGTGTTAACGGGGTTACGCCTCTGGGAAAACGAGGTTTACTTTAATTAGGTCCATGCGAAAGCACGGGGAACCTCCCTCAAAGTACCGACACTGATCTGGCTGAAAGATTGACGAAATTGAAAGGTGTAATTAATCCCGGCTAATCTTACCTTTTAGGGTTTTAAGGTAGATTTGATAAAAACAGTGGGAGACATCCTGATTAGATAAGATAATAACCAATCTAATCTTGCAAGAGCATACGCTAAAGTGTTTTCTTCTTTCTCTCTCCAGGTAGCGACCATGTCAGGCCATAATCAAGATAATAATATGGATGTATTGACTGGACCCAATTATTGTACTGAGCTAGGGAATGTTGGACCCATTCTTTCTTATAAGAGTTATAAGGCTGAACAGGAAACAGGAGAATATCTAGATTCTCACGCCGCCCAAAAGAACATACATGTTGATGCATCTTCTTCGGGTGTGTTAGTTATTGAGAACTGTTTCTCAGTTCACCCTACGTCCTGGGTATTAGATACCGGATCAGGATCCCACATATGTAAACAGTTACATGGGCTACGGAAAGGTAGAGAACTGGGAAAAGGTGATCATTCCGTTCAAGTAGGGAACGGTGCAAGTATTGTAGCCAAAGCAGTTGGCGAATATCACCTTGTATTGCCAAGTCGTAATACACTGATTCTAAATGAGTGCTATTATATACCGAACATGATGTGCAACATTATATCAGTTTCTTTATTGAGTAAAGAGGGATATAATTTTATAGTACAGGATAATGTTATGAACATATTCCTAGATCAAAAGTTGATTGCATCAGGCTCGTTACATAATGGCATATTCATTCTAAATCAGAATACAGTGCTGAATATACAAAACACACACAAGAGGAAAAGTTCAGATATGAACGAATCCTACTTGTGGCATTGTAGACTTGGTCATATCAATGCGACACGACTGGCTAAGTTACATAGAGATAGTTATTTGAATCCGTTCGAATTATCATCTTATGATACTTGCCATTCATGTCTCAAAGGAAAAATGACCAAAGCTCCGTTTAGTGGACACGGAGAAAGCGTTACTGAACTCTTAGGACTAATACATAGTGATGTATGCGGTCCCATGTCTACGCATGCCAGGAACGGTTCTTCCTACTTCATTACATTCACTGACGATCTTTCTAGATTCGGATATGTGTTCCTGATGAAACACAAGTCTGATGCTTTTGAGAAATTCAGAGAATATAAGCACGAAGTAGAGAATCAAACGGGCAAAAGTATTAAGATTCTTCAATCTGATCGAGGAGGTGAATACTTAAGCGGTGAGTTTTTAGATTATCTAAAAGAGAATGGGATTCTCTCTCAGCTTACTCCTCCTTATACACCACAGCACAACGGTGTTTCGGAGCGGAGGAATCGCACCCTATTAGATATGGTGCGCTCGATGATGAGTACAGCTGAGTTACCTATTTCCTTTTGGGGGTATGCGCTTGAGACAGCCATAGACCTATTGAATAGAGTTCCTACCAAATCTGTGCCTACCACTCCATATGAGATATGGAAAGGGAAGAGACCACATCTTAATTACATTAAGATATGGGGTTGTCCGGCCTATGTCAGAAGACAAAATCCGGACAAACTCGAGGCAAGATCTGTCTTATGTAAGTTTGTAGGATATCCCAAAAACTCACAAGGGTATATCTTCTACCACCCCGAGGAACAAAAGGTGTTTGTTTCTCGACATGCCACTTTCTTAGAAAAAGGTTTTCTTATGAAACAGAATAACAGCATTGAGGTAGAACTGGAAGAAGTTCCAGCAACACAAACTATAACAGAAGACTTGGTTGAACCAGAGGATTCAGTAGTACCCAACGAATCCCAGCCTCTCCGCCGATCTAGTAGGGTTTCTCGTCCACCTGAGAGATACTACGGTTTTCTCATTGATGGTGGAAGCGAGGATTGCATCATGGATGATGATGACCCGACTAGTTTCGAGCAGGCCATCACGAGTGGTGACTCTGTGAAATGGCAGGATGCAATGCGATCTGAGATGGAATCCATGTACACCAATAAAGTATGGATTTTGGAAAATGCTCCTGAAGGGGTAAAACCCATTGGGAGCAAGTGGATTTTTAAAAAGAAATTTGGTGTAGATGGAAAAGTTGAGACTTTCAAAGCTAGATTTGTAGCAAAGGGTTTTCGTCAACGACCAGGTGTGGATTATGATGAAACCTTTTCTCCAGTGGCTATGCTTAAGTCCATCCGGATCTTACTTGCCATTGCTGCATACCATGACTACGAAATCTGGCAAATGGATGTTAAGACCGCCTTTCTAAACGGTGATTTAGAAGAGAGCGTGTACATGACTCAGCCAGAGGGCTTCGTAGATAGTGGGAGCAGCGGAAAGGTGTGCAAGCTGCTTAAATCCATTTATGGGTTAAAGCAAGCATCGCGGAGTTGGAACATCTGTTTTGATGTTGTAGTCAAAGAGTTTGACTTCATCAAAAATATAGATGAACCTTGTATCTATAAGAAGGTAGCAGAGGGTAAGGTTGTCTTCCTCGTATTGTACGTGGATGACATACTCTTGATAGGAAATGATATTCCTATGCTGCAATCAGTCAAGCTCTTCTTATCACAGAGATTCTCAATGAAAGATCTAGGTGATGCCTCCTGCGTATTGGGAATCATGATCTATAGAGATAGATCTAAACGGATACTGGGATTGTCCCAATCCAGGTACATTGACACCATACTAAAGAGGTTTAGTATGGAAGAATCCAAGTGTGGGAACCAACCCACGATCTCTGGACTCACTCTCTCCAAAGAGATGTCTCCCAAGACTGATTTGGAGAGAGCTCGAATGCAAGGGATACCCTATGCTTCGGCAGTAGGCTCTATCATGTATGCGATGCTATGTACCAGACCCGATGTAGCATACTCACTAAGTGTAGTGAGTCGGTATCAAGCAGATCCTGGAGAGAGTCATTGGACAGCAGTGAAGAACATTCTCAAGTACTTACGAAGGACTAAGGAGATGTTCTTGGTGTATGGTAACGGAGAACTCCAGGTGGAGTCCTTTACCGATTCCAGCTTCCAAAGTGATAAGGACGACTCTAAGTCGCATTCGGGTTTTGTCTTTACCCTCAATGGAGGGGCGGTATGTTGGAAGAGTTCCAAACAGGATACCGTTGCAGACTCGACGATGGAGGCTGAATACATCGCTGCCAACGATGCTGCCAAAGAGGCTGTCTGGATCAAGAAGTTCATTACTGAACTTGGAGTGGTTCCATCCATTGAGCATCCAATACCTCTGTATTGCGATAACAATGGAGCTGTGGCATTGGCCAAGGAACCCAGATCCCATCAGAAGTCCAGACATATTCTGAGGCGGTATCACCTGATCAGGGAGATAGTTGATCGCCGGGAGATCGAGGTCAGGAGAGTAGATACGAAGGACAACACTGCGGATCCATTCACGAAGGCTATTCCCCAGATACTGTTTGAGAGATTATTCGGGATGCTAGGTATGAGATACTACAGCAGCTGGCCTTAGTGCAAGTGGGAGATTGTTAGTTATGTATATGCCCTAGAGGCTATTGTTGTACATATGATGTATATTATAATGGATGCTTGGATATATATAGAGATGACTTTCTTGCTCGTCATGATAGCATGCTATTTGGTTTCACTTTATCTTAACATGTTGACTTGTATTGGTTTACTGTTTTACTCTCACATATTGATAAAGCCCTTAGGATCTGTACTCGACTACTGGGACTATGATGAGATCATACTAGTGGGGCCACGGTAGTCGAAGAGTACATCCTATAATTGTTCCTAGTCGAGGGTATATCGAGACAGGGCATCGATACACCAGAGTAGACTAGCGTATACGCATCTTGACCCATATGATGGGCGATGGATGATCCCATATCCGTCGGTGTTTTGACATCAGAGATGGTGTACGGGTGCTCAGTGGAGACTGGGTACACTAGACGGACTCGCCGAGAACTCCCAGATGGTGATATACCACACGTCAGATGGCAGTTCTCCGGTGACACTGGTACAGGGTAGTCTGTAGACCCGAGATCGTCATAGAGTCTTGTGTGATTCCCACTGTGCTTTGATTTCCACCTTACCACGTCCAAGAGGGCGTGCAAAATGGTGGCTTTTGGGTACAGTCCCGAATCACATGGAGGCAATGAGCGATAGGAGGGGATTCGTCTCTCCCGGTATAGGGAGTTGATGTTGTGCTGTGTTCGATTGGCTATAACTGGAAGTCCCTGGCCAGGGCTGATATAGAGATTTACTGGTAAGTGTTACTAGTAGTTTCTCGACCCGTTATGAGCCACACATCGATACAACTTATCGGTTACTGGGGTCTGACGTATACCACCCCTAGACTTGATATGCGACATATCAGACGAACAGACCGGACTGTACGGGAGTGTCACTGATTGGATTCACAGGAGAACGCACAGGCTAGCTTGTTGATCTTCTGATCGCTCAATACCTGGGTGGCTGTTACGTTTAGCTGACCGCTTGCAGCTTGTGGGTGTTTGATATGATCATCACCTGCTACCGGCGTATTGACGATTCTTTAGAGTCCTACACAGAGGTTTCTTGGCTCAGGCGAAACGGAGTAGAGGCACATATGTGATATGTGCAGGACCGAGAATAATGCGATATGAGATACCGTATTATATTCTCGCGATATTTAGTTATGAACCGGGTGATCGGATCAAGTGTTGATTCGATGAATCGATACATGATATATTAGTCGGTAATATTCGATATAGCCAGATCGTCGGATCAAGTGTTGATTCGATGATTTAATGTATAATAATATATATGATATATTATTACATTATCTAATATTGGCTCGCTTTATTATTTCATTTTCTCATTGGATGATACATTGATATATATGCGATATATGTTAATTGTATTATTTTCTTTTGTTGCAAATATATAATATATATGTGATATATATTATTGTGACATGATATGATTAATTGTTAAACATGTTTAAGGATGATTAATTGAGATTAGGGTTTGATTTGGGTTAGATGCTTCATGCACCTTCTAGAAGCTTTTTCTTTTGTCATTCTTAAGATATTTTTGGATGACACATTCTTAGCCCAACCAAACCCTAACTCTAGTTTATTCTCTACTAAATCCTAGCCACTCATCCTTGACCATGGTTTATAAATCAATCATATAGTCTTCTTTCTATTCATCACAAAAGGATTAATCTTATTTATTGATTTTCCATTATCATCTTCTTCTCCCAAAAAAAGCTTACTAGAAAATCTTTAAGTGATGAATAAATATGAGAAAATGATTTAAAAAGAAAGCAAAATTACTACTCTCTCATCCTTATCTCATCTAGCCCATGAGATTAGTGTGTTCATCTCTTTAGAGTGAGAAAGCTTGAGTCTTTGCAACTTCAAGGTAGATCATCGGAGATTTGGAATACTTCAAGCTAGCATGGATCGTTCGAGTCGTGGAGCCTCTCATGAGTCCGGGAGATCGTGGATCGCGGCAAAGGGACTTCTACTCGGAGCTTGTGAAGTGAAGGAGCGGACTACAAAGGTTGTAATCCCTCACACTTAGATAAAAAGTTATCATCTTGCATGTTTAACCCTAATAATCTAGCAAAGATCCCGGCTTTGGGTTGTTCGGCACGTCTAAATTTTTATCCGGGCATGTTTGATGCCTTATGAACCTTCACAAGAGTGCCTAGGAACCCTACAGCTCCCACTATCAATGAAGCCCTCTGGCTGATCCATATAAACGCATTCTTCTAAATCACCATTTAGAAAAGAAGTTTTAACGTCTATCTGCCAGATTTCATAGTCGTAGTGAGCAGCAACAGCAAGTAGGATCCGAATGGATTTAAGCATGGCTACAGGAGAAAAGGTTTCGTCATAGTCCAGTCCTAGTCTTTGACGAAATCTTTTCGCCACAAGCCTTGCCTTCTAGGTCTCCACCTGCCCATCTACACCGATCTTTCTCTTAAAGATCCATTTGCACCCTACGGGTTTTACCCCAGAGGGTACAACTTCCAAAGTCCATACTTTATTGGTGTACATAAACTCCATTTCGGATCACATGGCCTCCAGCCACTTCACAGAGTCACCACTCGTGATAGCTTGCTAAAAACTGGTAGGGTCATCATCATCCATGATGCAATCTTCTCCATCACCATCAATGTGAAAACCGTAGTATCTCTCTGTTAGGCGAGAAGTCCTACCAGATCTACGGAGTGGCTGAGGTTCATAAGATTCTGTTGCAATATCAGGTTCAACCAAGTCGTCATTTGTAACTTGTGTCTCTAGAACCTCTTCTAGATCTACCACGTTGCCATCAGTATATTTGGAAAAATCTCATTTTCTAAATATATGGGATGTTCAGAAACAAACACCTTTTGTTCCTCCTTGTGGTAGAAAAGATATCCAAACGAATGTTTTGGATATCCCACAAATATACATTTGACCGATCGTGTCTCGAGTTTGTCTGGATTCTGCTTTTTGACAAAAGCTGGACAACCCCAAATCTTAACTCGTTTAAGAGATGGTCTCTTCCCATACCATATCTCATATGGAGTGGTAGACACGGTCTTGGTTGGAACTTTGTTTAACAGAAACGCTGCAGTCTCCAATGCATGCCCCCAAAAGGAGAGAGGTAACTCAGCATCACTCATCATGGATCGTACCATATCTAATAGGGTATGATTCTGCCGCTCTGACACACCGTTGTGCTGTGGTGTGTAAGGGGGAGTGAGATGAGAGAGAATCCCATTCTCTTTTAGAAAGTTCGAAAACTCTGTACTAAGATACTCTCCACCTCGATCTGATCGAAGTATCTTGATGCTCATTCCTGTTTGTTTTTCTACTTCAAGTTTGTACTCCTTGAATTTCTCGAAAGTTTCAGACTTATGCTTTAATAAAAACACAGGACCGAATCTTGAGAAATCATCAGTAAAAGTTATGAAGTAAGAAAAACTGCCTCTCGCATGTGTAGACATTGGCCCACATACATCACTATGCATGAGGCCCAAGAGCTCTGTAGCTCTTTCTCCGTATCCAGTAAATGGAGTTTTGGTCATTTTCCCTTTGATACAAGACTGGCAAGTCGCATAAGATTTATATTCAAAAGGATTTAAATATCCATTTTTATGAAGCTTGTTTATTCTTGTTTCGTTAATATGACCAAGTCTACAATGCCAAAGAAAAGCTCCATTTATATCTGAATTTTTTTTTATTTGTGTGTTGTGTGTTGTATGTTGAACTGTGTGTTGATTTAGGACGTATATCCCGTTATTTAGTGTACCATAACCAATCAACTCATGATTCAGTTTAATGTTCATAATATTGTGCTGCAATACAAAATGATATCCTTCATTGTCTAACAAAGAAACAGATATTATATTACAAAGCATGCTAGGTACATACTAACATTGGTTCAAAACCAATATACAACACGACGGCAACCCTAGGTGATACTCTCCCACCGAAACTGCATGTACGTTGGAACCATTTCCAACTCGAAGAGTATGATCACCGGTCTTCAAAACTCTGCTATTTCTCAAGCCTTGCACTGAATTGCAGATATGAGAACTCGAACCGGTATCCATTACCCTGGAGGCAGAGTTTATAGAAAAACAGTTTTCAATCATGAACACACCTGAAGCAGAAGCATCACCATGCTTCTTTTTCTTGAGATCAAGGTATTCAGTACAGTTCCGCTTCCAGTGCCCCGTCTTCTTGCAATGAAAACATTATCCTTTTCCCGACTTCTCTGCCTTGGATTTGTCTCTCCTTTGTGCCTTCTTGATTCCACCACTCGGTTTGGTGGGTTTCTTCTTATTCCTTCCCTTGGCCTTGGCTTTTGGGACGGAAGAGGAAGATTGTCCAACAATCAGAGAGGAAGACTTCGCCTTAAGCATGCCCTCCGCACTTCTCAACGTATTGAGAAGTTCGGGTAGTGACTTCTCCATGTTATGCATGTTGAAGTTCACTATGAATGGAGCAAAGGCAGGGGGAAGAGACTGAAGAACAATATCGGTATACTGTTCATTTTCCATTGTCCATCCGAGGTCCTCAAGCTCTTCAACAAGAGCTATCATCTTCAAAACGTGATCGCCTATTGGTGTGCCAGGAGCCATCCGCATCTGAAACAACTTTCGAGATGCCTCGTATCTCAGGGTCCGAGAATGCTCCCCATACAACTCTTTTGTATGGAGAAAGGTGGATTGTACATCCATCTGCTCATGTTGCTTTTGATGTGTATTGTCCATCAATGCAAGTGTGAAGCATTTGGTAGTAGCACAGTCAATATCCCATGTTTTGCGGATCTCCTTATCCGCAACAGAAGATTCAGGGCCCGGGCTAGGAGGGGCTGAGGCAGTGAGGACATATGATACCTTATCATATGTGAGAGCAATGTTAATGTTCCTCAGCCAGTCTTTATAGTTCGGCCCAGTTAGCTTATTTTTCTATAACAAAAGCTTAAGTCCAGTCATGGTTATCTGCCATTAGGAGAGATAAAAGAAAACACTCAGCGAATATTGGGATACGTACAACGGCAGCAAGGTTTCGGGTGACATCTCACATTCCAATTTCAAAATTTTCCATTATAGATAACCCTAAACCTAGGATCTTAACTAGAGAATCAAACAAAACTAGCATGTTAACACTTTAACATCTAAGAGTTTTGGATTACAACCTTTGTAGTCCGTTCCTTCGCTTCATAAGCTCCGTGTTGAGGTCCTTTCGCTGCGATCATCAAGTACTCGGACTCTAGAGAGGCTCCATGAAGAGAATGATGCAACCTTGCTTCTAATCTTCAAAAACTAAGATGATATACCTTGAAGAATCTCCAACCCAGGCTCTTGCTTCACTATTCAAGTATTAGTAAAGCAAACACCCTAATCTAAGTGGCTAGAATAGCTGAGGGTGATGAAGTAAGAATTTTGCTCTCTTTTGTTTTCTTAATCTCACTTTATTTCATCACAAATAAAAATCAAGCAAGCTTTTTTTTAAGAGCTTGAAGAAGATCAAGAAGAAAGTGATGAATGAATTATTGTTGAGGTTAGAAATGCAACCTTGGTTAAGAATGAGTCATGGCTAACTTATGTAGAGATTAAACCATAGGCTAGGGTTAAAGTTGGGTTAACAAATATCAAGCTAGAAACAAAGAGGGTGGACTTTGTCAAAGGTCATGAAGCTTCCTCAAAGCTCATCCAAAAGAAAATCCATAAAATTTGAATTATTAAAACAAATATATATTTATAAACCCAACCATAAACCCTAATCATAAGTTTAAACCCTAGTTACATTTGTAACCCTAACATGTTACAATATTATATATCACATATACAATATTTTGTAACAAAAAAAAAATACAATTAACATATATCACATATATATCAATGTATTATCAAGTGAGAAAAAAGAATATTTAAGTGAGCTTATATTAGTTAATGTAACGTAATATATCACATATATAATTATACATTAAACTATCGAATCAACACTTGATCCAAGAATCCGGCTATTTCATAAATAACCGACTAATATAAAATGTATCAGTTCATCGAATCAACACTTGATCCGATGACCCGGCTATATCATATATACCCGGCCGATATCAAATATCGCGAGAATCTAATACGGTATCACATACACGTATTATTCTCGGTCCCGCACATATCACATATGTGCTCCTACTCCGTTTTGCCTGAGCCAGGAAACCTCTGTGTAGGACTCTAAAGAATCGTCAATACGCCGACAGTAGGTGATGATCATATCAAACACCCACAGGCTACAAGCGGTCAGCTAAACGTAACAGCCACCCGGGTATTGAGCAATCATAAGATCAACAAGCAAGCCTGTACATTCTCCTGTGAATCCAACCAGTAACACTCCCGTACAGTCCAGTCTCTTCGTCTGATATGTCGCATATCTAGTCCAGGGGTGGTAAACGTCAGACCCCAGTAACCGATAAGACGTGTCGATGTGAGGTCCATAACAGTTCGAGAAACTACTGATAACACTTACCAGTAAATCTCAGTATCCTTGGCCAGGGATTTCCAGTTATAGCCAATCGAACACAGCGCAACATCAACTCCCAATACCGGGAGAGACGAAACCCTTCCTATCGCTCATTGCCTCCATGTGATTCGAGACTATACCCAAAAGCCACCGTTTTGTACGTTCTCTTGAATGTGGTAAGGTGGAAATCAAAGCACAGTGGGAATCACACAAGACTCTATGACGATCTCGGGTCTACAGACTAACCTGTACCAGTGTTACCAGAGAATTGCCACCTAACGTGAGGTATAATACCATCTGGGAGTTCTCGGCGAGTCCGTCCAGTATACCCAGTATCCACTGAGCACCCGTATACTATCTCTGATGTCAAACACCAATGGATATGGGATCATCCATCGCCCATCTACATGGGTCGAGAAGCTATCGCTAGTCTACTCTGGTATATCGATGCCCTGTCTCGATACACCTACGACTAGGAACATTTGAAGGATGTACTTAGCGACTACTCTGTCCCCACTAGTATGATCTACATCATAGTCCTGGTAGTCAAGTACTCATCCTAAGGGATTTATCAAAATCTAACATAGAGACAATCAGAGTACATGTTAAGATAAAGAGCAACCAGATAGCATACTATCATGTCGAGCAAGAAAGTCCTCCATATATATGTCCAAGTATCCACTACAATATATATCATATGTACAGTATTGGCCTCTAAGGCATACATATCACTAACAATCTCCAACTTGCACTAGGGCCATCTGTTGTAGTATCTCATACCCAACAATCCGCTGTGGTTGAAGTATCTCATACTCAACCATCCCATAAAAGTCTCTACTGGAAAATAGGCCTTTGTGAGTGGATCCGCGCTGTTGTCCTCTGTATCTACTCTCCTATCCTCGATCTCCCTGGAGATCAGCCATCTCCATGATCAGGTGATACTGCCTAAGAATATGTCTGGATCTCTGATGGGATGGGGGTTCCTAGGCACAAGCCACAAATCCATTGTCACACAATGGTAGGAACGAAGTTCATCTCACGAACTTATAAATATCCATACTGCCTCTTTGGTAGCATCCTTGGTAACGATGTATCTTGCCTTTAATTGTCTAGTTTGCCATGGAATCTAACTTGGAACTCTTCGAACATACCGTCCCTTCATTGAGGGTAAAGACAATGCATGTGACTGGCATTCAGTCGTCCTTACCACTCTGGAAGCTTTCCAGTGATTCTCCCCAGGATCGATTGATACCATCTCACTACACTTAGTGAGAATCATAATATCCATTTAGATCTATCTCATAGATCCAAAATCCAGGATTTAGGAGATATCACCTTGATCCTATATGGATAATCATTGTTCTAAGAGGAGATTGACCGAGCGTAGCATATGAAACTCCTTCCTTATCAAGAGTATGTCATCTACGTACTATATGAGGATCACCACCATACTCCCTATTACCTTTTTGTATATACCAGGTTCATCTACCATTTTGATGAAGTCAAACTCTTTGACTACCACATCAAAACAGACGTTCCAACTCCGCGGTGCCTGATTTATCTCATAAAACAACTTGCACACGTTTCCGCTGCTCCCACTGTCTACGAAGCCCTCTGGCTGTGTACTTATAGACACTCTCTTCTAAATCACTATTTAGAAAAGCAGTCATGACACCCAACCGCCAGATATCGTAGTCATGGTATGTAGCAATGGCAAGTAAGATCTGGATGGACTTAAGCATAGCTATGAAAGTCTCAACTTTTCCATGTACACAAAGTAATCTTCTCAAGATATACTTGCTCCTGATGGGGATTCAACCCTTCAGATAAAGCGACCAAAGTCCATACTTTGTTGGGGTATATGGATTCCATCTCAGATCGCTAAGCATCCGGCCATTCTCACAGAGTCCCCACTCTTGATGGCCTGCTCGAAACTAATTGGGTCATCATCTCATGATGCAATCCTCGCTCCCACTGTCATAGAGAAACCGAAGTATCTCTCAGATGGATGAGGAACCCTACCAGATCGGCGGAGAGGCTGAGGTTCGTTGGAAACTATTGAATCCTCCGGGTTTACCAAATCATCAGCTGCAGTTTGTATAGCTGGAACTCCTTCCAGTTCTACCTCATGACCACTAATTTCTTCACAAGAAATTCCCTTTCCAAAAGGTGGCATGCTGAGAAACAAAACACTTTTTGCTCCTCAGTGTGGTAGAAGATATTCCTTTGCGAATGCTTGGGATATCCAACAAACTTCCACAGAACTGACCTTGCCTCGAGCTTGTCCGGATCATGCTTTTGACATAGGCCGGAAAACCCCAAATCTTAACATCCTTAAGAGATGGGCTCTTCCCATACCATATCTCATATGGAGTGGTAGGCACCAGATTTGGTTGGAACCCTATTCAATAGGTATGCAGCTTCACAAGTGCACAACACCTAAAAGGAAATAGGCAACTCAGTAATACTCATCATAGAGTACACCATATCATATAGGGTGCGATTGCTCCGTCCCGATATACCAACGTGCTGTGGTGTATAGGAAGGAGTAATGCTGAGGGAGAATTCTTATTCTCCTTTAAAATAGTCCTGAATTCCGTGCTCAAGTTTTCTCCTCCCTGATCTCATCAAAGGACATAATACTTATACCCGTTTTGGTTCTCTACTTCTAACTTATATTCTTTGAATATCTCAAAAGGTTCAGACTTGTGTTTCAACAGGAACATATGTTTGAATCTTGAGAGATAATCAGTGAATGTAATGAAGTACAAAGAACCGGTCCTGGCATGTGTAGACAGGGGACCTACATACATCATCATTGTTGAAGTCAAAATTTGCACCCCGGCTGACCAAGTCAAAGTCAAAGTCAACCCCGAGCCAGGTGGGCCCAAGCCCAAGCAAGTGGGCCAATGCCCAGGTCGAGCCCGAACACGAAGCGTCTGTCCATCCGCCATACCAAAATAAAAAATCATGTAACAAATAATTTTTATGTAATTTTTGTGCATGAATGTATGCAAAATGGGTATAAAGCCAAATTTTTGTAAGCCCATGGCTTATGTGCAAAAGGAAATGGCACATGAGCCATGGGATGGGCAAAACGCCATTTTGTAAAGCCCAAGGGGCTATATATAAACATGTAAGCCTATATAAGGCAACATGATGATGAATACAAAAAAAATACTTTTTCATTCCCCCAAAAACTAGGGTTCTTTGTGCCTCCTGCTCCTTCTCCAAGATTCTAAACCTTCTTATTTCTTTTGAATTAAATCAAGAGTTTTACTCTTTCTTTTCCAAAACTAAGTAGTTTTCCACCACAAAACCCACAAAGGGGAACTCAGATCTGCCATCAGATCTCGAAAAGGAGAGATTTTTAAAATCTCATATCTCTCGATCTTCAAGATCCGGCCAACAAAGGAAGAAGAAGGAGACCTATCTCCAGAAACCCCACTTTGGGGAGGAACTAGGGCTCAAGGGGAGAAGCCCTTCATCAGCTTCAAAACATCCTAGGAGTTTAACTCCATATATATATATATATAATAAATATTTCCATTTTGAAGCATTGCTTCTGGTTGTGGGACTAAAAGCCCCCTTTTTCTCGCCGGCGCCCAAGCGCTCAAGCGCCAAGCGCCCACGTGCCGACACGTGGCGCACTAGTGCTCGAGCGCAGAGTGCACACGTGCCGACACGTGGCGCGCTGGCGCTCGAGCGCCCTGCGCTCAAGAGCAGAGCGCCCACATGCCGACACGTGGCGCGCTTGCGCTCAAGCGTAGAGCGCCCACATGCCGACACGTGGCGCGCTTGCACTCGAGCGCCCTGCGCTCAAGCGCAAAGTGCCTATGTACTGACACGTGGCGCGCTTGCGCTCAAGCGCCTCGCGCAAGTGCAAAGCGCCCACATGCCGACACGTGGCGCGCTTGCGCTCCAGCGCCCTGTGCTCAAGCGCAAAACGCCCACGTGCCGACACGTGGCGCGCTTGCGCTCCAGCTCCCAGCGCTCCAGCTCCCAGCGCTCCAGCGCAAAGCGCCCACATGCCAACACATGGCGCGCGTGCGCTCCAGCGCCCTGCGCTGAAGCGCAAAGCGCCCACGTGCCGACACGTGGCGTGCTTGCACTCAAGCGCAAAGCGCCCACATGCTGACACGTGGCGCTAGCGCCTAAGCGCACAGCGCTCAAGGCGCTGACCCCACGCGTCCTTTGGGCGCTTTTTCCCTTATATATATATATGTACAGACACACACACATACTCCAGTACACTGTCCCCTCCCAAAAAATTTTGGGCCAGGGCGCTGCCCCGCACACCGCAAGGGGGCTGCTAGCCCCCTTGACCCCTAGCCCACTATCCGGGTAGCGGGACCCCCGTAAAAACTCTGCGTGGCTCCCGATATATCCAAACCCCCCTTCCAAAACAACACACACGTACACTGCATATTGAGTTCGCATGACCAGTTTAACTCGTTAATCGGAGGTTCCCTCACCCCAAAGGCGAGGGGTAATTAACGGCAGCTTAGTCCGTAGCTGCCGGAGATTCGGAGCCCCACAATCAATAAACCCCGGCCTACCCTAGGCAGAGGGAATCTGTAGTACGCCTGACAAGAGCGCATGTATTCCCATCTCAATAGGGTGACGAAAAACACCCTACAGATTCTGGCACGCCCGGTGGGACCTATCTCTCCTCCCATATTTCGGGATAAACGTTCTTGCGAACTCAATCAATATACATGTCTATATTTATACTAAAATGATGCTTTTTCATGCAGGTCTTCAAGCAATCACTTTTCAACAATGTCTCCAATGATGAACTCAGCGCTCAGCACGGCTCCCATCTCATACACGATGAAGATGGACTCCCGGACGGTCCTCCCGGCCAGTCTCGGGCGACAATGGGAGGAGCCGCCACTACCATTTGGCTCTATTATCTTCGTGTCTGCTAACGCCGTCCCAGCTCCTCAAGCTCCGGTAACAGACAAACCGGTCTCAAAAGGGAAAAGGCCGAATGTCATGGTTGCGAGGGCACCTCTGCCCAAGCACAAATCCGTTTCCAAACGACCCTCCATCGCTCCAGCCGGGGGCAAGGCCATCAACGTCAACGAAGCAACGGGGCATCTCGAGCAAGCTCCAGCGGTACCCCCGACAACTGCTCGATCGGGTGTCTCCTCTAAGCTCCTCGCTAATCAACTCACAATGGCTTCCCGGATAACGGATGCCCGCCAAGCCTTCAAAATCGAGAAGCTGAGGCAAAGCGGCTCAGATATAGAGCCAACAAAAAGGCTAGGGCTCTGGCCATGTTAAAATTTATGAATTTCCAAAGCCCAGACCGCTCTGCGAAACCAGCTGCCAGCGATGAAAGAATGGCTGAGTGTGTTATCCACACTATCTACATGGTCGGACATGAAGAAACGAATCCTCCTCTTCTTCACAGCCATGGTGATGATATGATTGATGCTACCCAGCATCGGCTCGATCTAAGTGATGAAGAGCCCGCTCAGGCCGATAAGCCAGAGGAGCCCGTGATTCCTGCGGAATTGAGCTCTGGAAATAAAGATAACCCGGTTGTCATAGCCGGAACTACAGAGCAAGCATTATTCCAATGGCTTCAAAGGCAACTTTAGGACAGGGATAAGAAGATGGCCAAGGTCCATTCCAAAGTCGACGAGCTGGCAAACGTCGTGGCAGATCTCATGAACCAAGTCACCCGATTGCAATTACAGCATGATCAAATGTTGGTTCACAAGCTAGGGGTTGATATCCGAAGGCAGCCAGCTGATATCCCCTTCAACCTAAGAGCGGAGCGCCATCATGAAAAACGGCCGCGATCAGCCTCCAGTCCCTCCGATACATACACCGGAGGAGAATCGCCTCTGAAAGAAAAACTGGAAAAGTATATTCCTTCAAAAGGGAAAAAGTCCACAAGATATTCAGGGACGCCCTATGAAACGGTCTACAGCTGCCAGAATCAAAGAGACCGCAAGAAGCGAATATGACCCACGACCCAGAATATTGCCCCTATCACAGGGTGATAGGTCATGCCATTGAGGACTGCTTCGTCTTCAAAGATTGGGTCGAAAGGCAATACAAGACGGGAGAGATAGAACTGTCTAAAGGCGTGTTGGCGAACAGTCAAGCTACGCCCACCGATTCCATACAAATGGAGACCGAAGCCTTTCGGGAACCCAATCCTCCCAGACATGTGCCACTATCTGAAAAGGGCGAACCAAAGACTGATCGGCCTCAAGAACCAGCATCAGTAAGGGCACCTACTCTAATGGAGAGAAAGAAGAAGGTGTAATCCTTCACGAGGGATGAGGTCCGCAATATATTCGAGAAAGCCTTGAACAACGGCCTGCAATTGCCTATTCCGAAGAGCCCACATGAAATGAATATGACCGGCAATCCCGCATACTGCCCATACCATAGAATGCTGAGTCATACCATTGAAGACTGCTGTGTTTTCAAAGATTGGGCAGAGGACCAATATAAGCTTGGAAGAACCTCACAATCCTCGGATGTATCGGCAAGCCACAGAGCTAGGTCATCAACACAGCTCCGCCAAGATCAAAGTTCAAGGAGCTGGGATAAGCAAAAAGGACCACCACGTCGTTAAACTGGGAACAACCGACCTCTAAGTCGTTAAACTGGGAATGTAAAAAAAATGTGTAAATAAATAAATAAAAGGAAAAGCTGAAATGATAGGACAACTCGCAATAAAAATCAGCGAGTAAAAATAAAAATGAAAATAAACCCAAAATGATGGGGCAACCGCGAATAAAAGCTGAAATGATAGAGCAATCGCGGCAAAAAAAAACAAAAAAATCAAAAAAAAAAGCGGCCAATGATGAGTCGCTCCTGGTACCATATTCCAGTGCAGCGATGCAGACGCCAACCAGAATTCAAATTCCTAAAATTCTCCCGGCCCTACGGTTAGTCCCCAAATTGACTACCGTATACAATCCACGGGCTCAAATAATTCTCATCACACGCATGCCCCACCGCAATCACCAGTTACGAGGCTATTCTCCGCCCTCGGAATTATTCTCCATTTGGGAAGACCCACATATGTGTCCTCACTATGCATGAGGAGAACAAACCTTCGTGGGATCCTTATGACTCACAAAGGAGAAACACACTTGGGAGTCCTCACGACTCCTAAGGAGAAAATACACTTATGGGATCCTTACGACCCGTAGGGAGAAAATGCTTTTATGGGACCCTCACGACCCATAAAATTGAAAAGCCTTAGGTGATAGGGATCTAAACCTGTCTCCTAAGCCATCGCTTCCCAAATCCCAAGTGGCGAATGATGAGTCGCTCCTGGTACCATATTCCAGTGCAGTGATACAGACGCCAACCAAATTCCAAATCCCACACCCCAATGGCGAATGATGAGTCTCTCCTGGTACCATATTCCAGTGCAGTGATGCAGACGCCGACAAAGTCCCGAAATTTTTCCGGCACTGCGGTTTGGATCATACATCCTGCAAAACCGTATACAATCCACGGGCGTAAAATAATCCCAGTCTCTCCCAAGTCCTACCGGCGAGACCACATTCAAAGTCCCACCGGCAATGAAAAAAAAGAAAGAAAAAAAATAATAAAATAAAAAAAGGGGTATGACCACAAGCAAAATGGGCACGGATGAAAACCCGAAAAGGCTCCGTAAGTAAAAACAGCAGGACTGCCAGCGAGTTTGTGAAAACCCGAAAGGGCGCAAACTCGTAAAAAAAGAAGAGATGAAATGCACTCGCAAAGTCCTCTCGACTATGTGAGAAGAAAATTCCCGCGTGAGATCCTTACGACTCACAAAGGAGCAACACACTTAGGAGTCCACACGACTCCTAAGGAGAAAATACACCTACGAGATCCTTTCGACTCGTAAGGAGAAAATGCTTTTATGGGACCCTTACGGCCCATAAAATTGAAAAGCCTTAGGTGATAGGGATCTAAACCTGTCTCCTAAGCCACCAATTTCCAAATCCTCCCGGGGCAAATGATGATTTGCTCCTGGCATTATTCCAGTGCAGCAATGCAGATGCCGACAGAAAACCAATCCCCAAATCCTCTCAAGACAGATGATGATTCGCTCCCGGTACCATATTCCAGTGAAGCGATGTTGATGTCAACCCAAAACAGATCAAACCAACCAATTCCAACGTCGATCGTCCATGTTGCAAAACGGGCAGTGCAGGCTTCCCACAAATCGGGAACCAAATCGCTCCGGATCATAGCGTCGATCGTCCATGTCTCAAAAAGGGCAGTGCAGGCTTCCCATAAATAGGGAACCCAAATCGCTCCGGGTCAGAGCGTCGACCGTCTACGTCGCAAAAAGGGCAGTGCAGGCTTCCCACAAATCGGGAACCCAAATCGCTCTGGATCAGAGCGTCGACCGTCTACGTCGCAAAAAGGGCAGTGCAGGCTTCCCACAAATCGGGAACCAAATCGCTCCGGGCCAGGGAAACGTCTACCACGGACACTCCACCTCGGAGACGCAAATGTCGACCGTCCATGTCGCAAAAAGGGCAGCGCAGGCTTCCTACAAAGCGGGAACCAAATCGCTCCGGATCAGAGCGTCGACCGTCTATGTCGCAAAAAGGGCAGTGCAGGCTTCCCATAATTCGGGAACCCAAATCGCTCCGGGTCAGAGCGTCGACCGTCTATGTCGCAAAAAGGGCAGTGCATGCTTCCCAAAAATCGGGAACCCAAATCGCTCCGGATCAGAGCGTCGACTGTCTACGTCGCAAAAAGGGCAGTGCAGGCTTCCTACAAATCGGGAACCAAATCGCTCCGGGCCAGGGAAACGTCTACCATGGACACTCTGCCTCGGAGACGCAAACGTCGACCGTTCATGTCGCAAAAAGGGCAGTGCAGGCTTCCTACAAAGCGGGAACCAAATCGCTCCGGATCAGAGCATCGACCGTCTATGTCGCAAAAAGGGAAGTGTAGGCTTCCCACAAATCGGGAACCCAAATCGCTCCGGATTAGAACGTCGACCGTCTACGTCGCAAAAAGGGCAGTGCAGGCTTCCCACAAATCGGGAACCAAATCGCTCCGGGCCAGGGAAACGTCTACCACGGACACTCTGCCTCGGAGACGCAAACGTCGACCGTCCATGTCGCAAAACGGGCAGTGCAGGCTTCCTACAAATCGGGAACCAAATCGCTCCAGATCAGAGCGTCGACCGTCCATGTCGCAAAAAGGGCAGTGCAGGCTTCCCATAAATCGGGAACCCAAGTCGCTCCGGGTCAGAGCGTCGACCGTCTATGTCGCAAAAAGGGCAGTGGAGGCTTCCCACAAATCGGAAACCCAAATCGCTCCGGATCATAGCGTCGACCGTCTACATCGCAAAAAGGGCAGTGCAAGCTTCCCACAAATCAGGAACCACATCGCTCCGGGCCAGGGAAACGTCTACCATGGACACTCTGCCCCGGAGACGCAAACGTCGACCGTCCATGTCGCAAAAATGGCAGTGCAGGCTTCCTACAAAGCGAGAACCAAATCGCTCCGGATTAGAGCATCGACCGTCTTTGTCGCAAAAAGGGCAGTGCAGACTTTCCACAAATCGGGAACCCAAATCACTTCGGATCAGAGCATCGACCGTCTACGTCGCAAAAACGGCAGTGCAGGCTTCCCACAAATCGGGAACCAAATCGTTCCGGGCCAGGGAAACGTCTACCACGGACACTCCGCCTCGGAGACGCAAACGTCGACCGTCCATGTCGCAAAACGGGCAGTGCAGGCTTCCCACAAATCTGGAACCAAATCGCTCCAGATCAGAGCGTCGACCGTCCATGTCGCAAAAGGGGTAGTGCAGGTTTCCTACAAAGCAGGAACCAGATCGCTCCAGGCCAGGGAAACGTCTACCACGGACACTCCGTCTCGGAGACGTGTCAAGCACCGACCGTCCACGTCGTAAAAAGGGCAGTGGATCCCAAAAAGTGGGAACCAAAGCAAGTCGCCTCCACGCGAAAGAAGATCCATCTATTTCATGCACACGACCCACATATGTGGTGTGCATTTATTGATGGGGGGCACTTTGTTGAATTCAAAATTTGCACCCCGGTTGACCAAGTCAAAGTAAAAGTCAACCCCGAGCCAGGTGGGCCCAAGCCCAAGCAAGTGGGCCAATGCCCAGGTCGAGCTCGAACACGAAGCGTCCGGCCTTCCGCCATACCAAAATAAAAAATCATGTAACAAATAATTTTTATGTAATTTTTGTGCATGAATGTATGCAAAATGGGTATAAAGCCAAATTTTTGTATGCCCATGGCTTATGTGCAAAAAGAAATGGCGCATAAGCCAAGGGATGGGCAAAACGCCATTTTGTAAAGCCTAAGGGGCTATATGTAAATATGTAAGCCTATATAAGGCAACATGATGATGAATAGAAAAAAAATAATTTTTCATTCCGCCAAAAACTAGGGTTCTTTGTGCCTCCTGCTCCTTCTCCAAGGTTCTAAACCTTCTCATTTCTTTTGAATTAAATCAAGAGTTTTACTCTTTCTTTTCTAAAACTAATTAGTTTTCCACCACAAAACCCACAAAGGGGGAACTCAGATCTGCCATCAGATCTCAGAAAGGAGAGATTTTTAAAATCTCACATCTCTCGATCTTCAAGATCCGGCCAACAAAGGAAGAAGAAGGAGACCTATCTCCAGAAACCCCACTTTAGGGAGGAACTAGGGCTCAAGAGGAGAAGCCCTTCATCAGTTTCAAAACATCCTAGGAGTCGAACTCCATATATATATATATATATATATATATATATATAATAAATATTTCTTTTCTGAAGCATAGCTTCTAGTTCTGGGACTAAAAGCCCCCTTTTTCTCGCCGGTACCCAAGAGCTCAAGCGCCAAGCGCCTACGTGCCGATACTGTTAGTGTATATGCCCTAGGGGCCATTATTGTATCATACTAGTTTGTATATTACTTAATGGAAGCTTGGGATATTCACATGTATATAACAGTCTTGCTAAACATGGTAGTATGCTACTTGGTTTTTCTATCTTAATATGTGAGTATACGTATTGATAGAGCTCTTAGGATCTTGCTTGACTACCAGCGTTGTGATGGCAGTCACACTAGTGGGGGCTGGGTAGTCTACAAGCACATCCTTATTCAGGTCCCTAGTCGCAGGATTATCGAGACAGGGCATCGATACTCCGGAGTAGACTAGTGTGTACGCTTCTCATCCCAGTTGGGGAGATGGTCTATCCCACAGCCGTCAGTACGTCGTACTGGAGATAGTATGCAGGTGCTCGTTAGGTTACGGGTACACCGGACAGGACTCACAGGGAACTGTTGGTTGGTTTTATACCAGTCGTCAGTGAACAGTTCCCAGGTGACATGAGTACAGCATAGTCCGCAGACTTGACATTGCTACTTCGCCTCGAGTGTGTCCCACTGTTCTTAGATTGCTACCCTACCACGGCTCAAAGGAGTCGTGCAAACAGGTAGCAGTTGGGTGCAGTCCCGAGCACTTAGAGGCAGTGGCGGTTAGACAGGATTCGTCTCTCCCGGTATTGGGGGTTGATATCGCGCTGTGTCAGAGAGCCATTACGCAAAGTCCCTGGCCAGGGCAAGCGAGATTTGCTGGTAGGTTCCAGTAGTTTCTCAGGGTGTAATGGGCTTCGCTCCGACACGACTTATACCGCTATTAGGGGACTGACGCTTGCCGCCCCCTAGGCCCGATATGCGATAGTCTTAGACGAACGGACCGGACTGTACGGAGATTGTCACATCGGACTCAGTAGGAGTTCGGATGGGTTTCGTCATCGGCCTTCTTATCGACATCTACCTGGGGACCGTTACGTACAGCTAGTGCCGCTTGCGGTCTGTGGTTAAACCCACTGCCAGCGTAGTAGTCGAGTCTCTAGAGTCCCACACATAGAGTTTCCCTACTCCGGGCGAAACGATATAGAGGTCGTACGGTTTTACGACAAGGGTTCGGACGCATACGTGTGTTTACACACGTACGACTTTCGGACAGTTTTTACCAGTCGGCTTTGGTTTAAGCCAGTTACTGGTATCCGGTTATTGGATTTATACAGTCTAAAGTTTTTCCATATTTTTGCGGAAAGGAGGGGCGTTCTCGTAATTGCGCGAGAAGCTTCTAGAAGATGGTGACTAAGGAGGTTTAGGTGGCATATACAATGAATGTGATTAGTGAGTCATATGGATGATTCATTCATGTCATTAATGCATCATAAATGCTTAATGACTCATGGAGATGAATCATCACTAGATATTATCAAGCATGGTTGTTAAATTGTTTTATTTTTCTTTTCTTGATAAAAGAAATGCTTGATATATATTATCATAACTCATTCTTCTCACTTCATTATTATCTTCACCTTCTCTCTCCTCAAGCTCTCCCTCTTCAAACCCTAATCCTCCCCTCTCATGTGTTGAGTACAAGGATTAATTAGACTAATTAAACCATAACCCTCACTCTATATCACCTAGCTTCTTTGATTAGCACTTAAAGAAAGTTAGTTGCCTCAAGTTTAGAGGATAAGCTTGGAGTAAAGCTCTCGGGTGGATCGTCTACTACTTCGAGAAGGCCGAGGAAGGAGGTGGAGTTCGTAAAGACGAAGGACACGATTCGTTAGGTATAATCCCTTTACATAATAGTTGTCAACTTCTATGTTTGATGTTAGTTATCGTTTAGCTTCGATTCATGCGGTTAGTCGATGTTTAAGAAAAGAACAAGATCGTTTTTCATATTTCCGCCTCCCCTCAAGTCGTGGGGTGTTGTACATCGACTTACAGCGGTATCAGAGCCTCGCTAAACAATAAATAACTTACTTGCAAATTTGTATGAATTTCGAACGGAAAAAACGAAACCGGAAAAGCCCGAAATCATGGTTTTCTGTCGAATTTTAAATGAAGTCCTAAAATTTTTCAGGGAGGTTCAGAAAGCTTAAAAAGACAGTATAAGAACACCCAAGAAATTTGGGCCCCTGAATCGCCTAAAGGGCCGCGGAACCGCGGCAGATCGCACCGATCCGCCGCGCTTCCGCCGCCGAGTTGGCGATTCAGGAACCCAATTTTCCTGTGTTGCTTCTCTGTGATATTTTGTATTTTCTGGAATATTTTATTTTTGCTCAGGTTTCAGATTTACAGAGAAGTATTGGAGCAAAATTAAAAGTGTTTAATCGATCGAAATTATACAGTATTTGCTTGATGGATTATATCTGTGTTTGTATAATGTGTTCGTAAACCTCCCCTAACTGCTAGTATGTCGGTTGGCAGGGGGTTGCACTTTTCTGTAATGGTTTTTACTGTTTGTGGATATGAACTGTGTTGGACTGTTGTGATGTATAGCCGGGGTTATGTGATGGGTTATTATTTAATTCATTTGATGTAAATGTAATTTGTTGTAATATTTTTTTGCGGGGCACATCCAGGTTGCGGTTGTAGCCACCGTTGTATTATTTCATTTACTGTTTTTGCTCCTAGGACAGACCCAAGGTGGGGTGCACAAACTGCCGGGCGGGTAGTTTGCCGTACCCGTTGGGGTCTTGGGTGGGGTAATTGCTATTCATCACAACTGTGTAATCCGTCTTTTGTTGCAGGCTCAAAACAAACACGGATTGCTTGCAAATCCAATAAAGTTCATCTGTGATCTGGAATGCCTATTATTGCGTCTGACGAATGTACAATATCTATATATGATAGCTATTTAGACGTCACTTATGTTTTACACCCGCGCTAGCCCAGCCCCCGCTCTGTCGTTAGTTAAGTAACCTAACGGGTGATGACGGGACCCCGTGGCGAATGCGGATGGCATAAGAGGACGTTGTATTTTCGTTGTTTTCTGCAATGATAGGTTAATGATGGGACGCATTATTTATAATGCAAAGAAAATAAACCAAAAAGTTTAATCGTTGGAACAATTTAAAAGAAACCACTCGGTTAATTTTAAAACCAGATATTTTTAAATGCGGAGCTTTAACCACTCCTTTTAAAAGCTATCAGGTTCCTTCGGTTATATCAAGTTCACTACGTTCACGGTTTCGCCAAAACCATTCGTAGCCCTCCGTCATTTCATCTGGGTATTCAGTAGTATTCAAGCTATGTATTTTGACCTAACGCCAAGGCATAGTGTTTGGTAGCTACTGGGTATTCATTTATTGCATAGATAGATGAGTTAGTTTGGGACAGTCGTATTATCATTTTGGCCGAACGTCAAGGATATATACGGATGGGTTCAAATTGACAAGATAATGATGGGTAGAACTTGACATGTGACTTATGACATTTTGACCTAACCCCAAGGTCATAAGAGCATGGGGCAAAAATATATATCGGGAATTTCTAAAGAAACTGAAATTTGCAAAGAGTTGCATACCATTTGGAGTTTGATGAATGTTGGTAGGATTCCTTCAACATTATCATACAATGATATTTAGATCCCGATCCTACTGTCAGTATATGCTACTTATCAGGAGATTCGTCACTTAACGATCAATGCTATAAACCAAGTAGGTGTCCAGAAAGGTGTCAGCGGGGTTACGCCCCTAGAGAAAAGAGGTTATTTAATTAAGGAACTTCGCGAAAGCGTTGGAAAACCTCCCTCGAAGTATCGACACTAGCCTGGCTGAACGGTTAAGCAAGAATTGTACAGTAAGAATAGTCTTGGCTAATTCTTCTTTTATGGTTTGAGGAAGGATTCGAGAAACAGTGGGAGCCATCCAGTTTAGATAAACTAAAAACCACTCTATACTTGCAAGAGCATCATGCTAAAGAGTTTTCTTCTCTCTCTCCTAATTGCAGCGACCCTGAAAATGACTGGACTTAAGTTACTTTTAGAGAAAAATATACTGACAGGACCAAACTATAAAGATTGGCTGCGGAATGTCAAAATGGCTTTGACCTATGACAAATTGGGGTACGTCCTCACCGCTACGGCACCTGCTGTCCCTGGTCCCAAATCCAGCAATGCGGATAAGGAAATCCGCAAAACCTGGGATTTAGATTGCGCGAAAGCCAAGTGCATCGTGCTTGCCTCAATGAACAATGAACATCAGAGGAGGCACGAGGATATGAACCTAGATGGCATATTTCTCCATACAAATGAACTTTATGGAGAGCAATCTCGTATAGCAAGATACGAGACCTCTAAGAACTTGTTTGAGCGAGGTTGGCTGTCGGGTCATCGGTAGGAGAACATGTCCTAAAGATGATCGGCTATATTGAAGAGCTCGCAGACCTTGGGACGACTTTGGATAATGAGCTCTATACAGACCTTATTCTCCAGTCCCTTCCTCCCACCTACGCCCAGTTTATCCTGAACTTCAACCTTCAAAGAAAAGAAGTTGAACTTTCGGAACTCCTGAACATGTTAAGGAGTGCAGAGGGCACCTTGCAGAAAGCAAGGGAAACACCCGCTATGTTTGTTAGCGGTGAATCTTCTTCCGGGTCCAAGGCTAGGGCCAAAGGAAGGAAGAAGAAGGCCGCCACCAAACCTAGAGGAGGTGTTAGTAAGGTAGGAGGGAAGGGAAAGAAAAAGTTTGTGGTACCGGTAGTTGGCCAGGATGAGTGCTTCCATTGTCACAGGAAAGGGCACTGGAAGAAGGATTGCAAGGCGTGGAACGCCAAGAACCAGGAAACGAAGCAAGCTGTGGCTTCGACTTCAGGTGTGTTTGTAATTGAGAATTGTCTGTCGATCAACTCTACTTCCTGGGTATTGGATACCGGATCAGGATCTCATATTTGCAATTCATTGCAGGCACTGAGAAACCGTAGAGTGCTGAAGGAAGGTGATATGACCCTAAAGGTTGCTAACGGAGCTAGCATAGGAGCTGCGTCCGTCGGAGATTATCACCTAGGATTGACGAGTGGACACATTTTGGTTTTACATAACTGTTTTTTTGTACCAAGCTTAACGTGTAATATCATATCAGTTTCCTTGTTATCAAATAAAGGTTATGATTTCACGTTTGTAAAAGATGTTGTTAACATCCACCTTAATCATGGTTTGATTGGGTCCGGTACACTAAATAACGGTATATATGTTTTAAACCAACTCCAAATTTTCAACGTCCAGAACACACTAAAAAGAAAGTCTCCAGATTTAAATAAAGCTTTCTTATGGCATTGTAGACTGGGTCACATCAATGAGAGAAGGTTGACTAAGTTGCATAGAGAAGGATATTTAGACTCGTTCGAATATCAAACTTATGACACTTGTCAATCTTGTCTCAAAGGAAAGATGACAAAGACTCCATTCACTGGACAAGGAGTAAGAGCGAGCGAGCTCTTAGGACTCATACACAGCGATGTATGTGGTCCATTGTCTACACATGCAAGAGGTGGTTTTTCTTATTTCATTACTTTCACGGATGATTACTAAAGATACGGATTCATTTATCTGATGAAACATAAATCCGAGGCTTTTGAGAAATTCCGAGAGTATAAGAATGAAGTAGAAAACCAAACCGGCAAAAGTTTCAAGACACTTAGATCTGATCGAGGTGGTGAATACTTGAGTGCCGAGTTCCTAGGTTACCTAAAAGAGAAAGGAATTCTCTCTCAGCTTACTCCTCCATACACTCCACAGCATAACGGTGTATCGGAGAGACGGAATCGAACCCTATTGGATACGGTACGATCCATGATGAGTAATGCTGAGTTACCGCGATCTTTCTGGGGTTATGCGCTAGAATCAGCGGCATATCTTTTGAACATGGTTCCTACCAAGACTGTGCCTACCACTCATATCAGATGTGGAGCGGGAAGAAACCCCATCTACAGTATATAAAGATTTAGGGATGTCCAGCTTTTGTTAAAAAGCAGCAAGTGGACAAGCTCAAGGCACGATCAGTAAAGTGTAAGTTTGTGGGATATCCAAAGAACTCCTGGGGATATCTATTCTATTACGCAGAGGAACAAAAGGTATTTGTTTCTCGTAATGCCCATTTTCTAGAACATCAGTTTTTAGAAAAGGAATCAAGTGGGAGCGAAATAGAACTGGAAGAAATTCCAGAACCACAAACTAATACTGAAAGTTTGGTAGAACCGGTAGTTCAAGAAGAACAGGACATTCCCGCACCCCTCCGCAGGAGTAGTAGGCCGTCTCATCCGCCTGAGAGATACTACGGTTTTCTCATAGATGGGGATAGAGAGGATTGCATCATAGGTGATGATGAACCTACTGACTTCCAGCAGGCCATCCAGAGCGGCGACTCGGTACAATGGCTAGATGCAATGCGGACCGAAATGGAGTCCATGTACACCAACAAAGTATGGACTTTGGACTTTGCTCCAGATGGGGTAAAACCCATAGGATGCAAATGGATCTTCAAGAAAAAGATTGGTGTAGATGGACAGGTGGAAACCTATAAGGCTAGACTTGTTGCAAAGGGTTTTCGTCAAAGACCTGGTTTGGACTATAACGAAACTTTTTCTCCAGTGGCTATGCTCAAATCTATTCGGGTCCTTCTTGCTATTGCTGCCTTCCATGATTATGAAATCTGGCAGATGGACGTAAAGACGGCTTTTCTGAATGGAAATTTAGAAGAGTGCGTCTATATGGATCAGCCAGAGGGTTTCAATCAGAGTGGGAGCAGCGGGAAAGTATGCAAGCTGCTTAAGTCCATTATGGACTAAAGCAGGCATCGCGGAGTTGGAACATCTGTTTTGATGAGACAGTCAAAGAATATGACTTTATCAAAAATCCAGATGAACCGTGCATATATAGTAAAGTTGTAGCCAGAAGTGTCGTATTCCTCGTCTTGTACGTGGATGACATTCTATTGATAGGAAATGACATTCCTATGCTACAATCTGTCAAAGGATTCTTGTCACACAGGTTTTCCATGAAAGACCTAGGTGATGCCTCTTACATTCTGGGGATCCGGATCTATCGTGATAGATCCAAGAGGATGTTGGGACTTTCGCAGTCCAGGTATATCGACACTGTACTGAAAAGATTCAGTATGGAAGATTCTAAGCGCGGTAATCTACCGGCTTGTCACGGAATCACCCTCTCCAAAGAGATGTCTCCCAAGACTGATTTAGAAAGGGAACGCATGTCTGTTATACCCTACGCTTCTGCGGTAGGCTCTATAATGTATGCGATGTTGTGCACCAGACCAGATGTAGCTTACGCACAGAGCGTGGTACGCCGGTATCAGTCAGACCCAGGGGAGAAGCACTGGATAGCAGTAAAGAACATTCTCAAGTACCTGAGAAGGACTAAGGAGATGTTCTTGGTTTACGGCGGAAAAGACCTCAGGTTGGAGGCCTTTGCTGATTCCGGCTTCCAGAGTGATAAGGACGATTCCAAGTCCATGTCGGGTTATGTCTTTACCCTCAATGGAGGGGCGGTGTGCTGGAAGAGCTCCAAGCAGGACACCGTTGCTGACTCGACGATGGAAGCGGAGTATATAGCTGCTTGCGATGCCGCAAAAGAAGCAGTCTGGATGAAGAAGTTCCTAACAGAACTTCAGGTGGTTCCTATCATAGTTGATCCAATACCTCTGTATTGCGACAACAACGGAGCTATAGCTTTAGCAAAGGAACCAAGGTCCCATCAGAAGTCCAGACACATCTTAAGGCGGTATCACCTGATCAGGGAGATCATTGATCGTCAGGAGATCGAGGTTCGGAGAGTTGCTTCTGAAGAGAACATTGCTGATCCATTCACAAAGGCCCTACCTCAGATTCAGTTCGAGAGGCTACTCGAGATCATCGGTCTTCGATATGCCAGTACATGGCCCTAGAGCAAGTGGGAGATTGTTAGTGTATATGCCCTTGGGGCCATTATTGTATCATACTAGTTTGTATATTACTTAATGGAAGCTTGGGAGATTCATATGTATATAACAGTCTTGCTTAACATGGTAGTATGCTACATGGTTTTTCTATCTTAATATGTGAGTATACGTATTGATAGAGCTCTTAGGATCTTGCTTGACTACCAGCGTTGTGATGGCAGTCACACTAGTGGGGGCTGGGTAGTCTACAAGCACATCCTTATTCAGGTCCCTAGTCGCAGGATTATCGAGACAGGGCATCGATACTCCAGAGTAGACTAGTGTGTACGCTTCTCATCCCAGTTGGGGAGATGGTCTGTCCCACAGCCGTTAGTACGTCATACTGGAGATAGTATGCAGGTGCTCGTTAGGTTACGGGTACAACGGACAGGACTCACAGGGAACTGTTGGTTGGTTTTATACCAGTCGTCAGTGAACAGTTCCCAGGTGACATGAGTACAGCATAGTCCGCAGACTTGACACTGCTACTTCGCCTCGAGTGTGTCCCACTGTTCGTAGATTGCTACCTTACCACGGCTCAAAGGAGTCGTGCAAACAGGTAGCAGTTGGGTGCAGTCCCGAGCACTTGGAGGTAGTGGCGGTTAGACAGGATTCGTCTCTCCCGGTATTGGGGGTTGATATCGCGCTGTGTCAGAGAGCCATTACGCAAAGTCCCTGGCCAGGGCAAGCGAGATTTGCTGGTAGGTTCCAGTAGTTTCTCAGGGTGTAATGGGCTTCGCTCCGACACGACTTATACCGCTATTAGGGGACTGACGCTTGCCGCCCCCTAGGCCCGATATGCGATAGTCTTAGACGAACGGACCGGACTGTACGGAGATTGTCACATCGGACTCAGTAGGAGTTCGGATGGGTTTCCTCATCGGCCTTCTTATCGACATCTACCTGGGGACCGTTACGTACAGCTAGTGCCGCTTGCGGTCTGTGGTTAAACCCACTGCCAGCGTAGTAGTTGAGTCTCTAGAGTCCCACACCGAGAGTTTCCCTACTCCGGGCGAAACGATATAGAGGTCGTATGGTTTTACGACAAGGGTTCGGACGCATACGTGTGTTTACACACGTACGACTTTCGGACAGTTTTTACCAGTCGGCTTTGGTTTAAGCCAGTTACTGGTATCCGGTTATTGGATTTATACAGTCTAAAGTTTTTCCGTATTTTTGCGGAAAGGAGGGGCGTTCTCGTAATTGCGCGAGAAGCTTCTAGAAGATGGTGACTAAAGAGGTTTAGGTGGCATATACAATGAATGTGATTAGTGAGTCATATGGATGATTCATCCTTGTCATTAATGCATCATAAATGCTTAATGACTCATGGAGATGAATCATCACTAGATATTATCAAGCATGGTTGTTAAATTGTTTTATTTTTCTTTTCTTGATAAAAGAAATGCTTGATATATATTATCATAACTCATTCTTCTCACTTCATTATTATCTTCACCTTCTCTCTCCTCAAGCTCTCCCTCTTCAAACCCTAATCCTCCCCTCTCATGTGTTGAGTACAAGGATTAGTTAGACTAATTAAACCATAACCCTCACTCTATATCACCTAGCTTCTTTGATTAGCACTTAAAGAAAGTTAGTTGCCTCAAGTTTAGAGGCTAAGCTTGGAGTAAAGCTCTCGGGTGGATCGTCTACTACTTCGAGAAGGCCGAGGAAGGAGGTGGAGTTCGTAAAGACGAAGGACACGATTCGTTAGGTATAATCCCTTTACATAGTAGTTGTTAACTTCTATGTTTGATGTTAGTTATCGTTTAGCTTCGATTCATGCGGTTAGTCGATGTTTAAGCAAAGAACAAGATCGTTTTTCATATTTCCGCCTCCCCGCAAGTCGTGGGGTATTGTACATCGACTTACAGATTCGTGGCATGCTAGCGCTCGAGCGCAGAGCGCCCACGTGCCGACATGTGGCGCGCTGGCGCTCGAGCGCCCTACGCACAAGCGCAAATCGCCCACGTGCCGACACGTGGCGCGCTTGCGCTCCAGCGCCCTGCGCTCCAGCGTAAAGCGCCCACGTGCCGACACGTAGCGCGCTTGCGCTCAAGCGCCCCACGCAAGCGCAAAGCGCCCACATGCCGACATGTGGCGCGCTTGCGCTCAAGCGCCCAACGCTCAAGCGCAAAGCGCCCATATGCCGACACGTGGCGCGCTTGTGCTCCAGCGCCCTGCGCTCAAGCGCAAAGCGCCCACGTGCCAACATGTGGCGCGCTTGCACTCAAGTGCCCAGCGCTCAAGCGCAAAGTGCCCACATGCCGTCACGTAGCATGCTAGCGCCTAAGCGCACAACACCTAAGCACAATGCTCAAGGCGCTGACCCCACGCGTCCTTTGGACGCTTTTTCCCTTTATATATATATATATGTATATATATACAGACACACACGCATACTCCACTACACTGTCCCCTCCCAAAAAAATTTGGGCCAGGGAGCTGCCCCGCACCCCGCAAGGCGGCTGCTAGCCCTCTTGACCCCCAGCCCGCTATCCGGGTAGCGAGAACCGCGTAAAAACTCTGCGTGGCTCCCGATATATCCAAACCCCCCTTCCAAAACAACACACACATACACTGCACATTGAGTTCGCATGACCAGTTTAACTCGTTAATTGGAGGTTCCCTCGCCCCAAAGGCGAGGGGTAATTAATGGCAGCTTAGTCCGCGGCTGCCGGAGATTCGGAGCCCCATAATTAATAAACCCCGGCCTACCCTAGGCAGGGGGAATCTGTAGTACGCCTGACAAGCGCGCGCGTATTCCCATCTCAATGGAGTGACGAAAAACAACCTACAATCATGTATCAATCCCAAGAGTTCACTAACTCTTTCTCTGTTTCCAATAAACGGAGCTGTGGTCATCTTACCTTTGTGACATGACTGGAAAGTTTCACAAGATGTAAATTCAAACTGATTTAAATATGCATCTTAATGTAACTTCAGCTAGTCGGGTCACATTGATATGACCTAGTCTACAATACCTCAAGAAGGATTTATTTATTTCTGAACTCTTCTTCTTGTGTGTGTTCTGTGCGTTAAGAACTGAAGTTTGATTTAGAACGTCTATGCTTTTAGATAACGTGCCTGAACCGATCAACTCTTGATATAGGAAATGTTCAAAACATTATCCAACAATACAAAATTATATTCTTCGTTACTAAATAAATATACTGGTATGATTTTGTATATCAGGTTCGGTATCTAATAACATTCGTTCAGAATTACTGTATTTGGTAATACAGGGTGATAACTGCCAACATACTTGGCTGCAACAATTGCACCATTTTTAACTCTTAAAACTTATCACCCTTTCTTAGTTCTCTACCTATCTGTAGCCCATGTAACAGATTACATTTGCGGGATCCTGATCCGGTATCTCATACCCAGGACGTAAAGGATACTGAGAAACAGTTCTGGGTAATGAACACACCCGAAGAAGATATATCAACATACACTTTCTTCGTTTGGGCGGCACGGGAATTCTGGTAATCCCCAATATCCTGCTCGGTCTTATAACAATTATAAGTTGGAGCGGGACCAACGTTCCCTAGCTCAGTATAACAAGCGGGTTTGGTCAATACATCCGTATTATTATCTTGATTAAGGCGTGACATGGTCGCTACTTAGAAGAGAGAGAAGAAAACACTCAGCGTATGCTCTTGCAGGATTATATTGGTTATTAATTTATCTAATCAGGATGGCTCCCACTGTTTTAGTCAAATCTTCCTTCAAACCCTAAATGGAAAGACTAGCGGGGATTAATTACACTCTACAAGTTCGCCAATCTTTCAGCCAGGCCAGTGCCGGTACTTTGAGAGAGGTTCCCCGTGCTTTCGCACGGACCTAATTAAAATAAACCTCGTTTTCCCAGGGAAGTAACCCCGTTGACACCTTTCTAGACACCTACTTGATCGGCTATTTGTAATGTGTAAAACTCTCACAGGAGTAACTCTTACTCGCGGTGGGTATCAGGATCCAACTATCTCATAGGAGGTATGCAATCTCATTGCAAATTTCAACACTTTAAATTCCCGATAATATTTTTCCCCTAGCTACTTATGAACTTGGCTAAGGTCAACAAATCATAAGCGCTAGTCAAGTTCAACCCGTACATTTCCTGATTGAATTAAACCCACCCATACGACCCTTGACGAAAGCCAACAAAGTCGCACGACTACCCTAACTCAATCGCATCATATGCTTATGCAGATAAGCATAAATAGCTACCGCACACTACGCCTTGACGAAAGCCAACAAACGTAGCACGAATACTATGAAATACTTATCTGAAATGACATAGGGCTACGACAGGTTTTTAAGAAAACCCTTTGCGTAATGAACTTGATATCGTTGTAGAATCGAGTGATTTGAAAAGGTGTGTTTTTAGACTTTTACTAGTTTTGCTAAAGAGGTCACTCCCGGTGAAGGGATCGTCGACTCTTTCCTCATTGAATGAGGTGCAAGATATTTCACAAATACCACTATGCAAAGGAAGAACTAGAAAAGCAATCAAAAGACAAAACCGAAGGTTGTAGCATCTGCCAGTTATTGCTAAAGAGGTCACTCCCGGTGAAGGGATCTCGGCTCTTTCCTTATCGAATAAGATGCTGGATGTTCCACAAGGAATACCGCTATGCAAAGAAATAACTAGAGCTGCCTGTTTTTGAAAATTCGATTCCACAACATCTTTAGGTATCTTTTATTTCATTAATCTCACTAATGAAGTCCCATCATTTTAAGTTTACCTAAACATCACAGATAAATACAACGTACGCTTATGCCATCCGCATTCGCCTCGATGTCCCCTCGTACACCGTTAGGTTAGGTAACTACTGGAAGAGCGGGGCAGTGCTAGCACGGGTGTAAAACATAAGCAACGTCTATATAATATATCACATATACTATATCCAATATCTATCTTAACATATCAAATGATCACATCACAGATATCGCAGCAGAAGAAACATATGAAATATTGGATATACTGGGAGGTCCGTGTTTTATTGTGAGCCTGTATAAAACACGGATTCCACGTTCGCGATGAATAGCCAATCCCACACCCCTTGACCCCTACGAGAGCGGCAAGCAACCCCACCAATTCTAGAGTTAGGACACCCGGTCTCGACTCCTCGAGATGGTCTCCCACTGGACCCTAGAACCCGGTTACTTGTGCTCCCCGTCTTGGGTCTATCCTAATGCGGAAAAGTAAATAATATACAATGGTGACATCATCCTCAACCCGGAAGTGCCCCAATAAAAGAATATTACATACAATAAATTTTACATGAATGAAAATAAAAAACTCTCATCTGACATCAAACCCCGGTTATTCAAAACACGACGATCCAATATAACATATCACAGCAACACATAACATCACATGTCATCAATGTAAGTAAATATACGTATCCCAATTGTCGTTGATGTATAGCAACGAAACCGGCGATACACCACATATTACACCAATTGTCGTTGATGTATAGCAACGAAACCGGCGATACACCACATATTACACTTACGGTCGCAAAAAAGAAAGTGTAAAACTACAATAGTTGGAATCCGCAATCTCCTTAGACATCATATGCCTAACCAAATGAATTCCTTAGACATCGCATGCCTAACATTTATAAACCCCGCATTTTAGTCTCGATCTCGAAAACACTTTTCAATATTTAGTCGGGAAATTCAACAAGATTCCCGACATCATGATCAAATGCTCGTCGGAAACTTTAGTAGACGACCGCACCCCCCGATTGTTAGTGTATATGCCCTAGGGGCCATTATTGTATCATACTAGTTTGTATATTACTTAATAGAAGCTTAGGATATTCACATGTATATAACAGTCTTGCTTAACATGGTAGTATGCTACTTGGTTTTTTTTTATCTTAATATGTGAGTATACGTATTGATAGAGCTCTTAAGATCTTGCTTGACTACCAGCGTTGTGATGGCAGTCACACTAGTGGGGGCTGGGTAGTCTACAAGCACATCCTTATTCAGGTCCCTAGTCGTAGGATTATCGAGACAGGGCATCGATACTCCGGAGTAGACTAGTGTGTACGCTTCTTATCCCAGTTGGGGAGATGGTCTGTCCCACAGCCGTCAGTACGTCGTACTGGAGATAGTATGCAGGTGCTCGTTAGGTTACGGGTACACCGGACAAGACTCACAGGGAACTGTTGGTTGGTTTTATACCAGTCGTCAGTGAACAGTTCCCCGGTGACATGAGTACAGCATAGTCCGCAGACTTGACACTGCTACTTCGCCTCGAGTGTGTCCCACTGTTCTTAGATTGCTACCCTACCACGGCTCAAAGAAGTCGTGCAAACAGGTAGCAGTTGGGTGCAGTCCCGAGCACTTAGAGGCAGTGGCGGTTAGACAGGATTCGTCTATCCCGGTATTGGGGGTTGATATCGCGCTGTGTCAGAGAGCCATTACGCAAAGTCCCTGGCCAGGGCAAGCGAGATTTGCTGGTAGGTTCCAGTAGTTTCTCAGGGTGTAATGGGCTGCACTCCGACATGACTTATACCGCTATTAGGGGACTGACGCTTGCCGCCCCTAGGCCCGATATGCGATAATCTTAGACGAACAGACCGGACTGTACGGAGATTGTCACATCAGACTCAGTAGGAGTTCGGATGGGTTTCCTCATCGGCCTTCTTATCGATATCTACCTGGGGACCGTTACGTACAGCTAGTGCCGCTTGCGGTCTGTGGTTAAACCCACTGCCAGCGTAGTAGTCGAGTCTCTAGAGTCCCACACAGAGAGTTTCCCTACTCCAGGCGAAACGATATAGAGGTCGTATGGTTTTACGACAAGGGTTCGGACGCATACGTGTGTTTACGTACGTACGACATCCGGAAAGTTTTTACGAGTCGGCTTTGGTTTAAGCCAGTTTCTAGTATCCGGTTATTGGATTTATACAGTCTAAAGTTTTTCCGTGTTTTCACGGATAGGAGGGGCGTTCTCGTAATTGCGCGAGAAGCTTCTAGAAGATGGTGACTTGGGGGTTAAGGTGGAATATGCATTAAATGAGATTAGTGACTCATTTGAGTGATCCATCCATGTCATTAATGCATCATAAATGCTTAATGACTCATGGAGATGAATCACCCATTAGATATTTATGGAGCATGGTTGTTAAATAATTTATTTGATTTATCTTGATTTTGTTTATGCCTCATATATATTATGAGAGATCATTATCTCATTCCATTCTCTTGCTCACTTTCTCTCTCCTCAAGCTCTCCCTCTTCAAATCCTAATCCTCCCCTCTCAGGTGTTGAGTACCAGGATTAGATTAGACTACTTAATTCTTAACCATTCTCTATATCACCTAGGTTGCTTAGATTAGCGATTTAAGAAACCTAGTTACCTCTAGTTT
The DNA here is from genome assembly GCA_030015575.1 of Agapanthus africanus. NCBI lineage: Eukaryota > Viridiplantae > Streptophyta > Magnoliopsida > Asparagales > Amaryllidaceae > Agapanthus > Agapanthus africanus. The sequence goes on from JASDDO010000024.1 coordinate 594,767,421, forward strand.
GAGGTGAAGCTTGTAGTAAAGCTCTCGGGTGGATCTTCTACTACTTAGAGAAGGCCGGAGAGGACGTGGAGAACGACCAGATGAAGGACTCGGTTCTACAGGTATAATCACTCTTCATAGTAGTTGTTAACTCCTATGTTTGATGTTAGTTATTGTTTATGCAAAGATTCTCGGTTAGTCGATGTTTACGTTTTAAAAAAGATCGTTTTTCATTATTCTGCCTCCCCGCAAGTCGTGGGGTGTTGTACATTGACTTACAGTGGTATCAGAGCCTCGCTAAACAATACTTAACTCATTAGCAAAGTCGTAAGTATTTCGAACGCAAAAAGAACCGGAAAGATCATCGTTTTAACACAGTTTCTGTCGAATTTAAAACAGGCCCTAAAATTTTTTCAGGGACCTGCAGAATTACAAGCAGAGAATATTAGGGCTACTGAAGAAATTTGGACTCATGACTCGGCAAACTCACCGCGGAACCGCGGCGGATCCATGCGATCCGCCGCGGATCCGCGGCCGAGTTGGGGCCGAGTCAGCCCCAATTTCTTCAGTAACTCCTAGGTGTTAACAGTGATGTTTCTGGGATGTTTTATTTTCTGCTAAGATCTCAGGTGCACAGAGAAGTATTGGAGTAGAATCTAAAAGTGTTTGCTCGATCGAAATTTTATGATGTTTGCTAATTTGATTATATCTGTGTTTGTAAACCTCCGCTAACTGCTAGTATGTCGGTTGGCAGGGGGTTGCATATTTCTGTAATGGTTTTTACTATTTGTGGTTGTGAACTGTATTGGACTGTTGTGATGATTAGCCGGGGTTTGAGATGGGTTTTTATTTTAATTCATTCAATGTAATTGTAATATGTTGTAATATTATTTTGCGGGGCGCATCCAGGTTGCGGTTGTAGCCACCGTTGTATTATTTCATTTTACTGTATTTTGCTCCTAGGATGGACCCAAGATGGGGTGCACAAACTACCGGGTATTTTGAAGTGTTTAGTGGCCTACTCACTTTGTTGATGAAGACCGCTTCACTTCGGGTATTTGGCGCGTAGCTTGCCGTACCTGTAGGGGTCTAGGGTGGGGTAATGGCTATTCATCACAACTGTGTAATCCGTCTTTTGTTGCAGGCTCTAAACAAACGCGGATTGCTTGCAAATCCAATAAAGTTCATATGAGATCTGGAATGCCTATTATTGCGTCTGACGAATGTACAATATCTATATATGATAGCTATTTAGACGTCACTTATGTTTTACCCGCGCTAGCCCAGCCCCCGCTCTGCCGTTAGTTAAGTAACCTAACGGGTGATGATGGGACCCCGTGGCGAATGCGGATGGCATAACAGGACGTTGTATTTTCGTTTTTTTCTGCAATGATAGGTTAATGATGGGACGCATTATTTATAATGCAAAGAAAATAAACCAAAAAGTTGAATCGTTGGAACAATTTAAAAGAAACCAATCGGTTATTTTAAAACAGATGATATTTTTAATTGCGGAGCTTTAACCACTTGATTTATAAGATTTCTCGGATGTGTTTGTAAAAAGCAAGTATCGAATCAATTGTTTCCTGATAACGGGTGCATTTAATCGATAATAGTATCTTGTATCGGTATTTAGAAAATTGTATAAGAACTCACTATCAAAGAATTATATTTGACCGCAATCAACTACGGTGTCAGTTGTAGATCGTAAGCGAGTGCGGATCGTCTACAGGGATTGTGCGATTCGTTTCAATGTTTAATTTGTTTGAATCGAAAAGTTAATCGAAAAGAAAAGGAAAGAAAACATGATTCAAGAATTTATCAATTGATTCAGGTGTCACGATGTTTAATCAAGAATCAAGAAACTGATAAACAATCAAGAATTGGGTTTCGATAATATTTCCAACCAAAATGTCAAGAATCTAAATGAGGCTCGTAGGAATCGATCGGATCTATAGACGTGATGTAATCTAAAGATAACGTGTTCTTGTCCTTCGAAGGATTGATACTAGATCGATGATGATCGACGAGAGTTAGGGCTTTCTTGATGAAACTGGGGTTTCATCTTTTAACCCTTGTTCTTTCGTCGATATCATTCACACTCTAGCCTCTAGCAATTTTCAAGAAACGATCGTAACTTCCCAATTTCGAGCGATATCAATCAAGAAAGCATCGCAACGAAATGGGTTGTCGATTCTTGATCTTGCTAGGGTTTACAAAACTCGTAGGAATCAAGAATCGTTTTCAGATATATTACAACATCATTCTATTGATCGTCTCGACTCCACGACGAGCGGAGTATTACTCAAACATCACAACAAGAGTTATAACTAGAATTTTAGATTGATTCATGATGCAAGAATTTAAAGAAAACAAGATAAAAGAATATCACCTTTTATTTATATCAACACTGTGGTTACAATCGCTCAAGAACTACAAGAGGAAGAATCTAAGTTGTTGAATTGGCGTCGCTCGGCTCCGTGAGTCATGGATCGGCTTTGACCACTTGCTCTGTTGAAGACCGGCTCGGCTCCTAAAAGGTTGCAAGGCTTCTTGCTTGAATGGGTACTCAGGATCTTGGCTTTTGATTGGAATTAGGGTTAGGGTTTCACACAAATCCTCTCACTAGATTTGTGGAAGAAGAAGATGAGATAAGAGATGAAATGGCTCTAGTTTGATACTAGATTGGGGATTCTCCACATGATCTCTCACCCTAGGTCTAGGCTTCTATTTATAGACTTCCCAAACCCTAGGTTTAGGTTTGAAATGATAGTTCCCTCCAAAAGTTTGTTGAGTCTTCTAGAAAGTAGTTTGTTAGGAGCTAGCTTAGGGTTTAAGCTAGGTTTAATTAGGCTTGGAAACCCTAGTTTGCTGATCTGGCAGAAACCCCTGGAGTCTTCTGGAATTTGAGATACATTTCTGAACAGTGGGCCCTGAGACAGGAGTTTTGCACTAAAATTGAGGATCTAATTCCTTGAACCCACCGCGGATCCGCGGCACAAGCAAGCTATTGCCGCGGATCCGCGGCTCTTTGATGAGCTTGGGCTTTAGGTCTTCTGGTGTGGCCTTGTTCTGTATTTTAGGGCTTCTTCTGATATATTGATTTGTGATTGGTCCTTTGAATTGATACCAGATCTGAAGTTAGTGAGTTGGCGTATCTTTTGAGCAGCGGTGATTCGAGCACGCTTCTAGTTTCCTGCACAGACTTCAAAATACGGGTTTCGACATATAGAAATATTGCGATGCCATGCAATGTAGTTAATTTCCCTAGAAATGCCGGTTTTAAGGTCTAATACATGTAATCTGATAACTGTGACTGTTTTGCTAATATGTGAAATATGAATACCGTACACTTCTAAATGAGTACAAATGATGAGGAAATTGCCGGCTAAAATATACAATATTTTCGACTAATCAAATACCCCCAAACTTAATTTCGATCGTCTCGAGCAAACTGTTTTATTAAAAAGAGAAGGAGAAAATAAAGAAAGAGAAAAACTAACTAGCACACTTTCGTAGGCAACACGATTGCACTGAGCACGTGCAACAAGCCTTTAAACCTCTAGGTGTCCCTAGTAGGAGGAGTGTTGTCTCCTGAGGGTTTTCAGCGGATTGCACCCACAAAATCCAATAATAAAAGAAAGATCATGAATATTACATTTAAAGACAAGAATTGTAAAAGAAAAGCCTTGAAAATTAGGGTTTTCAACTAAGCTAGCTTTTCGGTTGTCATGAGCCCTATCTTAATAGTCATGAAAAGATGTTAGAAATCACGTCCTCCCTCAATAAAACATCATCTTATTCTTCATTCCTATCTTTATTCCAAACATCGATCATATAACCCTGCGTGTGTGTAAAGGACATCCCTACACCCGGAGAATTCAATTCAAGCTATCATACTCTTGCCCATCAGCCTCAGTACTTTTTAATTAATGAATATTTAGATGAGATTGCTCACACACTTTCATGCGACCGTTAATACTTCTTGAGGTACTAACCGACCGATTACTCCTGTGCTTGCTTACTTGGTGTATTTTCCTCGTCTTGCACCACCTTAGGTATAGCAGTGACTCCCAGACCAGTTGGCCTTAGGGCACTAGGTGAAAATGCACCCTCGCTATATATTTTTTTTATTGCCCTTAGTGATAACAAAACCAGTGTTTATTTTTCTCACCACTTTATAATTTTTATTCACTTTTTTTTTATTTCCTTCATACTTTTGGCTTTAAGACAAGAGCATTTCAAGGTATCCTCTACTATCCCAGGCTTCAAGACGTGTGTAAGTGCGAATAGCAGAGTATCAACGTTCAAAATGTTTGGCTTCCAGAATAGAAACTATTTTTCAGACGTATTTTTATCCTCAGATTAGTGACGTCCTTCATCTTACTAACCCTTGGGACAACGGCTCATAACTACTTATTACTAGTTCGTATAAAAAAACTTCTAATTTTCTTAGTTTTCTTAAATTTTTCTAATCTCATGGATGTAACTTTTCACTATCTAAACTTTCATTATCTTATTTATATACAAAAAGTGTAAATATTAAAATTATTTTTATACTTGAAAATTTTTTAAATTTTTATGGGTTTTGAAAATTTTTCAATTTTTATATATATATTTTTTTAAAAGAAATGTTTTGTGCTTATGCAGATGATATGCAAATGATGCGAAAATAAGCACAAACCTCCCCCAAACTTGTTTTCAACAGTGTCCTCACTGTTGCCAAATGCTATACCTACAAAAACTGTAAGCCTGGGGGGAATTATTAGTGGGGGCAAAATATATAAGTGAAGAACTTCCCCCAAACTTACTCTTTTTACTCACCTTCATTCAAAACATGATGCAGTGATATACTGGACATAAAGGTGAGACGGAGGAATTTTAATCCAAATAAACTGGCTCTTGTAAGAACAAGAGCTCCTCCGTGGGGTCAGTGGAAAAATACGGCTTTAGTCTATGTCCATTTACTTTGAAAAAGGTGCCGTTTTTAACATTTTCTACTTCTACTGCCCCGTGCGGGTATACAGACTGCACAACAAAAGGTCCCTTCCATCGAGATCGGAGCTTACCCGCATGAAGGTGTAATCGTGAATCATAAAGAAGGACTTGTTGACCAGGTGAAAATGTTTTCTTCAAAATGTTTTTATCGTGAAAAACTTTAGTCCTATTCTTTGTGATTACAGCGTTATCATAAGCTTCATCGCGGAGTTCGCTTAGCTCATTTATTTGCAGCTTCCGAAAGTTGCAAGCAAGGTTTAGATCAAAATTTATTTCTTTTATAGCCTACAATGCTTTATGCTCTATCTCGACGGGTAAATGACATGCTTTTCCAAACACTATCCTATATGGAGACATTCCTAGGTCGGTTTTATATGCAGTTCTGAATGCCCAAAGAGCATCCGTCAATTTGGTCGACCAGTCTTTTCTATTTTTAGCAACAGTTTTCTCCAGGAAAAGTTTGATTTGTCTGTTTGAGATTTCAGCCTGCCCGCTTGTTTGGGGATGATAGGGTGTAGAAAGTCGGTGGTTGATTGAGTATTTTCGCATCAGGGTCTCAAAAGACCTGTTGCAGAAGTGTGTCCCATTATCGCTAATGATAGCGCGTGGGTGTCCAAATCGCGAAAAGATATTCTCTTTCAAGAACTTAATGACAACTTTCTTGTCATTAGTGCGACATGGAATGGCTTCTACCCACTTTGAGACATAATCAACCGCCAGCAAAATGTACAAATTCCCAAAGGAGTTGGGAAAAGGACCCATAAAATCAATGCCCCAAACATCAAATATTTCAACAACCAAGATGGGTTGCTGAGGCATTTCATTCCTCTGGGATATTCTACCCGTGTACTGACATTGTGTACAGGTTTTGCAATGTTCAAATGCGTCCTTGAATAAGGTTGGCCAATAAAATCCACATTGCAAAACCTTCTCCGCTGTCTTTCTAGGACCAAAGTGACCCCCACAGGCCTGATCATGACAAAATGAAAGAACACTCTTGAACTCTTCATTCGGGACACACCGGCGAATGATCTGATCAGGACAATATTTAAACAAATAGGGCTCGTCCCAGTAAAAGTGTTTTACTTGGAAAAGAAAACGATATTTGTCCTGTTTTGACCAATCGCTCGGTATTAGTCCCGTGGCATGATAGTTCACAATATCCCTGAACCATGGTTCAGCTGATATACTCAAGAGTTGTTCATCAGGGAATGAATCATTGATCGGCAGGGTCACAGGGGAAGAAATGATGCGTGAAAGATGATCAGCTACTACGTTTTCACATCCTTTCTTATCTTTGATAACAAGATCGAATTCTTGTAACAGAAGGATCCAACGTATTAGTCGACCTTTTGCATCTTTCTTCGCCAGAAGATGTTTTAAAGCGGAATGGTCAGTATACACAACTATAGGTGAGCCAATTAAGTAAGGCCTGAATTTTTCTAATGCAAATACAACCGCTAAGAGTTCCTTTTCGGTGGTTGTATAATTGATTTGCGCATCATTCAGGGTCTTACTTGCATAGTATATCACGTGTGGCATCTTTTCGATGTGCTGTCCTAAGACTGCACCTACTGCAAAATCAGATGCGTCACACATCAGCTCAAAGGGGTAGTCCCAATTTGGTGATGATAAAACGGGGGCTGAAGTGAGTGAGTGTTTAAGTGAGTCGAAAGCTGTCTTGCAATCCGAGTCAAAATGGAAGGTCGTATCCTTGGCCAGGAGAAGAGTTAAAGGTCTAGCAATTTTGCTAAAGTCCTTAATGAATCTCCTATAAAAGCCCGCATGGCCAAGGAAGGAGCGAATATCTTTGACGCTTTTGGGATGAGGGAGGTTTTGAATGACATCTATCTTAGCTCTGTCAATCTTAATGCCTTTCTGTGAAATGACATGTCCAAGTACTATTCCTTCTTGGACCATAAAATGGCATTTTTCCCAGTTCAAAGTCAAGTTCTTCTCTTTGCAACGAGTAAGAACAGCGTCAAGATTCGCTAGGCAATCGGAAAAAGAGTCTCCAAAAATCGAGAAATCGTCCATAAAGATCTCCAGAAAATTCTCTACCATATCAGAGAATATCCCCATCATACACCGCTGAAAGGTAGCGGGAGCATTGCATAACCCCAAGGGCATGCGCCTGTAAGCAAAGGTACCAAAAGGACAAGTAAAAGTGGTTTTATCTTAATCCTTTTTGGCGATGGGGACCTGATTGTAGCCTGAGTATCCGTCCATAAAACAATAATATTCTCGTCCTGCTAAGCGTTCCAGCATCTGATCAATGAATAGTAGAGGAAAGTGGTCTTTCCTCGTGGCAGCATTAAGTTTTCTATAATCAATACATACACGCCACCCAGTTTGGGCGCGTGTCTGAATCAACTCATTTGCCTCATTGGTTATAACTGTGATGCCGGATTTCTTAGGAACGACATGTATAGGACTCACCCATTGGCTATCGGAGATGGGGTATATAATACCATTATCTAAGCGTTTGACGATCTCCTTCATGACCGCTTCCTTCATGACGGGATTCAACCGTCTCTATGGTTCTCGGGTCGGTCCGGCATCATCCATCACATGTATATGATGTTCAACTATCAAGGGACTAATCCCTTTGATGTCCGCCATACTCCAACCAAACGCCTCTTTGTTAGATCTCAATACCGATAAAAGTGCATTTTCTTGCTCTGATGCAAGAGAAGCGGATATGATAACCGGTAAAGACTCATTCTCACCTAGATATGCATATTTCAGGTGAGAAGGTAAAATTTTGAGATCTAACTCAGGCGGAGAAATGATAGAAGGAGGGATCATTGAGTGATTTTTGGATTTACAAAGAAGCTCAGAGCCTGTGAAAGATACAAACTCGGGTGGAGAAAAGTCAGAAGTGCAGGACTCAAGTGTAGAGAAAGTGTCCTCACTAAGATCATGTGTGAAATCAAACAGAGATGTGGTAATGTCATCGAGATCAGTAAAGCAAAGATCCTCAGCTCCACAACTATCAGGAGCGATCTCATGGACAGAGCACACATTTAAAATATGAGCAGAGGGTTCTGATGGCTGACTTCCAACTTTGTAGATATTTAGTTCAATGGTCATATTTCCAAATGATAAGTTCATTGAACCATTTCTACAGTTTATAACAGCGTTGGAAGTGGCAAGGAAAGGACGACCCAGAATCACCGGAATTTGGCCCCGGGGGTTTGCTACAGGATGTGTGTCGAGCAAAATGAAGTCTACAGGGAAAACAAATTCCCCGACCTTTATCAATACATCCTCTAATTCATCCCTTGGTTTGGTGATAGATCGGTCTGCCATCTGGAGAGTGCAGTGAGCAGGTTTCAGCTCTCCAATCCCTAATTGCTCATAGACAGAATAAGGAAGCAGGTTAAAACTTGCGCCAAGGTCTAAAAGAGCACGATTTATGTTTTTACCCCCAATCGAAATCGATATTGTAGGACATCCTGGGTCCTTTCTTTTCTTTGGAAGCTGGGGTATAAAAGCAGTGCTGATATTATTAGACATAAAGACCTTCTTTGGCACTTGAGTCTTCCTCTTCCTAGTGCACAAGTCCTTAAGAATTTTCGCATAAGAGGGGACTTGCTGAATAGCATCTAGGAGAGGGATATTGATGTTAACCTGTTTGAACATTTCTAAAATTTTCTCCATATGAGGACTCGTTCTATTTGCCCTTAACCGGTTCGGGTAAGGAGCTTTCGCAATAAGCGCAGGGTCCATCACAAGAGAAGGAAGAGGGGGTAGACGTGGTCCCAAAAGAGGTGTGGGGACCGTCTGTGGAGAACTATAAGGATTAGGAGAAGGTGTCGAGCCTAGTGGGAAGTGGAGAATAGTGTAAGTCCACGTTGCGACCCCCGGTTCTTACGGGGAGGCGGAAACGGTATAAAAATCAAATTTTTAGCGCAAGGGGAAACATGGACTAAGCAAAGTCGGGATCTTTGACTAAACTAAAACTAGCATACTTAGCTAAAGAGAGTTAGCTACTCGGATGGAGATGGTTATACCTTGCTTGTCTTGAACTCCTTCGTCTTCAAAGCTCCGATGGTGGTCCAATGGCTTCTTCTCGTCGTCTCCGTACGCCGAAGATAGATCCACCTGAAAGCTCCAACCTTTAGCTCCTTCTTCGTTCTTTGAAGAAACTAGTTCACTTGGTTTGCTAAACCTAGTGAACTAGAATGAGTAGAGAGGAAATAGAATGGGATTTTATCTATGGTTCTTGATTCTCAACTCATGAGACAAGAGAACCATAGATCAAGAGAGGGAGCAAGAGGTTGAGGGTGAGAGCAAGAGGAGAGCTCAAGAACAAGAGAGAGAATGAGCAAGAAAGAATGAGCAACTCTTTTGTCTTTCACCCTCTCATAATCCAAAGTGATCATAACTCATCATATCAAAAAAGTCTTATGTGATGGTTTGAAGCAACCATAACCTTATCATGTCATGCACTCATTTTACTCAAATGAGCAAGCAAGTAAAAGTCTTTGGCATGAAATGATAACCATGGTTATCATGATGGTCAACTAGTCAAGCCTAGTCAACCGGTCAATAAGTCAACAAAAGTCAACAAGTCAACAAAGTCAACAAGTCAACAAAAGTCAACAAGTCAACAACCATATCACCATAATACTTAATTAATATAGTAGTTAATCACATATCATATTCTCATTAGGGTTGAGCATAAAGTCAAATAGTCAACGGTCAACTGTCAACAACCCTAATGAGAATCCGCTGCCTCTGCCTCCCTGTCAACTGTGCATACACACCCGCATCCGCGTTCCGAGGAACACGAATGCAAACTGGATAAATCCAATCCCATAAGGTACACTAGGATCTGGCTTAAACCAAAGCCCGCTAGTGTAAACTGTCCGGACACTGTACGTGCACAAGTGCACGGATGTGACCGAACCCTGTCGCAATACCATGCGACCTCTACTCTTTTGCCTAAAGGCGAAAAGCTTTCTGTGTGGGACTCTAAAGACTCGACCCTACGCTGGTAGTGGGTTTAACCACAGACCGCAAGCGGCACTAGCTGTGCGTAACGGTCCCCAGGTAATGCCGACAAGAAGACCGACGAGGCGAAACCCATCTGAACTCCTACTGAGCCTGAGTGTGACATTCTCCGTACAGTCCGGTCTGCTCGTCTGATACATCGCATGGCGGGCCTAGGGGGCGGTAAACGTCAGTCCCCCAATAGCGGTACAAGTCGTGCCGGAGCGAAGCCCAAAACACCCTGAGATAACACTGGAAACCTACCAGTATATCTCGTTTGCCCTGGCCAGGGACTACTCGTGTAATGGCTCTCCTAGACACAGCGCGATGTCAACCCCCAATACCGGGAGAGACGAATCCTGTCTAACCGTCACTGCCTCCAAGTGCTTCGGGACTGCACCCAACCACTACCTGTTTGCACGACTCCTTTGAGCCGTGGTAGGGTAGTGATCAAGGTACAGTGGGAACACACTCGAGGCGGAGTGACAGTGTCAAGTCAGCGGACTAAGCTGTACTCATGTCACCTGGGAACTGATAACTGACGATAGGTATAATACCAACTAGTCAGTTCCCGACGAGTCCTGTCCAGTGTACCCGTAACCTAACGAGCACCCGCATACTATCTCAAGTACGACGTACTGACGGCTGTGGGACAGACCGTCTCCCACACTGGGATGAGAAGCGCATGCGCTGGTCTACTCCGGAGTATCGATGCCCTGTCTCGATAGTCCTGCGACCAGGGACCTGCATAAGGATGTGCTTATAGATTACCCAGCCCTACTAGTGTGACGGCCATCACATCGCTGGTAATCAAGCAAAGATCCTAAGGGCTCTACTAATGTGTATAGGCGATATACAAAAATAAACACATGTACACATTGAAGTAGAAACAAACCAAGTAGCATACTACTATTTTGAGCAAGATTGTATATACAAGGTGAATATCCCAAGCATCCATTAAGTAATATACAAACTAGTATGATACAGTAATGGCCTCTAGGGCATATACACTAACAAATAGGCTCGCGAGAAAGTGGTGTGGTAGAAGAAGAAGGATCAGAAGAAGAAGTGTGTGTGTGTGGAAAGGTCTCAGCCGGGGTGTTGATATGATTTTCAGTATCATCAATACCTTCCCCGACATGATTGTTCAGCACTCTTCCCGATCTCAACGTTGTGATGGCATTTACATTGTAATGCCCAGGATTCTGTAGGGGTTGAGAGGGAAGTTTCCCTTTTTCTCTCGCACTCATTTCGGCTTTGAGTCGTGCGATTTCAGCTTCCATCGATTTGATACTCTCAGCTTGGGACGCTGAGTTTTTCTTTATCTCACCGACGGAAGATCTAACCTCAGCCGAAACCTCTATGAAATTTGACAAAAGTGATTTCATGGTTTGAGTGAATTGAGAGAACTCGTCAGAACAGGTCATAGGATTAGACTGTGCAGGAGTGTTGACCTGGTTTTGGAAATTTTGTGACTGATAGGGGTGCTGAGTGAGTTGAAGGGGTTGCTGTTGTGGTGGAGGAAGAACCCTTTGAAATTGATTCGTGTTTGGAACCGTGTTTTGAGATTGGTTTTGGTTCCAAGCAAAATTCGGGTGATTCCTCCAACCCTGATTGTACGTGGAAGAATATGGATCGTTTCGAGGTCTTTGAAATGCGGCATTAGAATGCTCGTGACCTTGAAACGCAGAGTTTAATGGACATTCTTCCGTTAAATGAGACGGATCAGAACAGCACCCACAAACAGTTTTGGGGAGTGACACTGGGTTTAGGGAGGCTGCTGCAAATTTGTGTTCCATAGCGTCGAGCTTCTTTTGCATTGCTGCCATTTCAGCTCGAACACCTATGGACACATCTATTTGGTGTACGCCACCCCTATTCAATGGTTGGGTTCCACACTCCCACTGTAGTGATTTTTCAGTGAACTCTTCTAAGTACTTCCAAGCTTCCCCATCATCTTTGGTCATAAAAGTACCTTGACACATGTTTTCAAGGCTCTGTTTAGTGTTCGAGTTAATGCCCTCATAAATGATTCGGCACAATTCCCATCTCGGGATGCCGTGATGAGGACACTGAACCAATAGATCCTTGAAACGTTCAAAGCATTTTGAAAATGGTTCAGCAGGGAGCTGGGCAAATTGATTCAGTTCGCTACGGATTCGAGCTGTCTTTTGGATTGGGTAAAATTTCTTAAGGAATGCAGCGACGAATTCTTCCCAATTCGTAATAGAATGTGCGGTAGTGTTATATAGCCACTTCTCGGCTATATCGCACAAAGTAAATGGTAGAAGTCGTAGACGCATAGCATCCACTGAAAGTTGTGACGTACCCATTATTGCGCATACGTTTTCAAATTTGGTAATGAAAACGTAAGCGTCCTCAATCTCGAGTCCGTGGAATTTGGGTAAAAGATTGATATACTGTGGCTTAATCTCAAAGTTATCCCCATTGGCTGGTGGTGTGGATAAGCAGGTCGAAAGAGGACCTCGGAGTGGATAGCACCTCTCCTGGAGAGAGATGCGGGGTGGATTCTGCGCACCAACGGACGGCGGCAGATTAGGGTTAAAGAAGTTTGATGGATTCGGATCCATCGGTGTGGGTGTGGTAGTGGGTAAAGAAAAGGTAAATGGAGAAATATCGACTTCGGAGTCGATAAAGGGCACGCGGACTAAACGGGCACTAGAATCCCGTGTCCAGCCTATCTTGCACTAAAATGGGTTAGTACAAGTGGCAGCGTTGACTTATAATTAGGGGTAAATGAATGCGGTGTTTGCTTTTGAAAAAGGGTCGGATTTTTGAAAAAAAATGATGCGACAAAACAAATGCAGCACACAACCCTAGAATCTAGTGGTCACTTAGGTCCGGCTCTAGACCGCTCCTAACTGCCAAAAGACAAGTTGCAGGATAAAATCCTCCACTGCCTCTTTGTCCCCCTGTGGCCGGATAAGTGCCAGGTAAGTGGGAAGGTACTCCACTACGTAAGTAGTGGGCCTAATTAAAAACCACTAGCCTTAGACACACTCGCCTTAGGCACCACAAGAAAACGCGGATAAGCAATGAATTACCCACGGCCTTCTCTTGTCCTAATTGAGTGCGACAGTCCTTAGAGACTTCTCTAGATTTCTTTTAGTTAATGTGGGTCAATGCGGATGCAAGTTTTGTGGTTTTCGGGGACTAGGAAGGGTAATGAAATCCCCACCTAATTTGGATTTGGCCGTGCCCCTTAATATCCGTATTAGAATGCAAACAACCAAGAAATCAAAATCACGCACAAATTTAATTTTTGCTTTTGCGGCGCTGCGATTATTTGCAAAGAATCCTGCAGCAAAGTGTTAGTTGGAGCTAAAAGAGGAGAGACGAGAAGGTAAGGAATCACCTGAGGAATTTTTGCACAGAGACCCCCCAGACCTGCCGCGGAACCGCCGCTATTGGGCACTCCCACCGCGGAAACGCGGTTGAATGGTGAGATCACTCCACTAAAATTCTTCAGGGAGCTTCTGTAGACTCCCTCTGCTCTCTGGTATATTCCAAAAATTTTCTTCAATTTCCAAACAGCTCCAGATTTCCTTGCAATGAACAACAGCAAATCGTTTAGGGTTTGCACGAATTTTGATCTCAAAAACAACAATGGAATAATTCTTTCAATTCAAACTATAATATGAAACGAATTAGCGCGATCCCCGGCAACGGCGCCATTTGATTTATAAGATTTCTCGGATGTGTTTGTAAAAAGCAAGTATCGAATCAATTGTTTCCTGATAACGGTTGCATTTGATCGATAATAGTATCTTGTATCGGTATTTAGAAAATTGTATAAGAACTCACTATCAAAGAATTATATTTGACCGCAATCAACTACGGTGTCAGTGGTAGATCGTAAGCGAGTGCGGATCGTCCACAGGGATTGTGCGATTCGTTTAAATGTTTAATTTGTTTGAATCGAAAAGTTAATCGAAAAGAAAATGAAAGAAAACATGATTCAAGAATTTATCAATTGATTCAGGTGTCATGATGTTTAATCAAGAATCAAGAAACTGATAAACAATCAAGAATTGGGTTTCGATAATATTTCCAACCAAAATGTCAAGAATCTAAATGAGGCTCGTAGGAATCGATCGGATCTATAGACGTGATGTAATCTAAAGATAACGTGTTCTTGTCCTTCGAAGGATTGATACTAGATCGATGATGATCGACGAGAGTTAGGGCTTTCTTGATGAAACTGGTGTTTCATCTTTTAACCCTTGTTCTTTCGTCGATATCATTCACACTCTAGCCTCTAGCAATTTTCAAGAAACGATCGTAACTTCCCAATTTCGAGCGATATCAATCAAGAAAGCATCGCAACGAAATGGGTTGTCGATTCTTGATCTTGCTAGGGTTTACAAAACTCGTAGGAATCAAGAATCGTTTTCAGATATATTACAACATCATTCTATTGATCGTCTCGACTCCACGACGAGCGGAGTATTACTCAAACATCACAACAAGAGTTATAACTAGAATTTTAGATTGATTCATGATGCAAGAATTTAAAGAAAACAAGATAAAAGAATATCACCTTTTATTTATATCAACACTGTGATTACAATCGCTCAAGAACTACAAGAGGAAGAATCAAAGTTGTTGAATTGGCGTCGCTCGGCTCCGTGAGTCGCGGATCGGCTTTGACCACTTGCTCTGTTGAAGACCGGCTCGGCTCCTAAAAGGTTGCAAGGCTTCTTGCTTGAATGGGTACTCAGGATCTTGGCTTTTGATTGGAATTAGGGTTAGGGTTTCACACAAATCCTCTCACTAGATTTGTGGAAGAAGAAGATGAGATAAGAGATGAAATGGCTCTAGTTTGATACTAGATTGGGGATTCTCCACATGATCTCTCACCCTAGGTCTAGGCTTCTATTTATAGACTTCCCAAACCCTAGGTTTAGGTTTGAAATGGTAGTTCCCTCCAAAAGTTTTTTGAGTCTTCTAGAAGGTAGTTTGTTAGGAGCTAGCTTAGGGTTTAAGCTAGGTTTAATTAGGCTTGGAAACCCTAGTTTGCTGATCTGGCAGAAACCCCTGGAGTCTTCTGGAATTTGAGATACATTTCTGAACAGTGGGCCCTGAGACAGGAGTTTTGCACTAAAATTGAGGATCTAATTCCTTGAACCCACCGCGGATCCGCAGCACAAGCAAGCTATTGCCGCGGATCCGCGGCTCTTTGATGAGCTTAGGCTTTGGGTCTTCTGGTGTGGCCTTGTTCTGTATTTTAGGGCTTCTTCTGATATATTGATTTATGATTGCTCCTTTGAATTGATACCAGATCTGAAGTTAGTGAGTTGGCGTATCTTTTGAGCAGCGTTGATTCGAGCACGCTTCTAGTTTCCTGCACAGACTTCAAAATACGGGTTTCGACATATAGAAATATTGCGATGCCATGCAATGCAGTCAATTTCCCTAGAAATGCCGGTTTTAAGGTCTAATACATGTAATCTGATAATCTGTGACTGTTTTGCTAATATGTGAAATATGAATACCGTACACTTCTAAATGAGTGCAAATGATGAGGAAATTGCCGGCTAAAATATACAATATTTTCGACTAATCACCACTCCTTTTAAAAGCTATCAGGTTCCTTCGGTCATATCAAGTTCACTACGTTCACGGTTTCGCCAAAACCATTCGTAGCCCTCCGTCATTTCATTTGGGTATTCAGTAGTATTCAAGCTATATATTTTGACCTAACGCCAAGGCATAGTGTTTGGTAGCTGCTGGGTATTCATTTGTCGCATAGATAGATGAGTTAGTTTGAGACAGTCGTATTATCATTTTGGCCGAACGTCAAGGATATATACGGATGGGTTCAAATTAACAAGATAATGATGGGTAGAACTTGACATGTGACTTATGACATTTTGACCTAACGCCAAGGTCATAAGAGCATAGGGCAAAAATATATATCGGGAATTTCTAAAGAAACTGAAATTGGCAAAGAGTTGCATAACATTTTGGAGTTTGATGAATATTGGTAGGATTCCTTCAACATTATCATACGATGATATTTGGATCCCGATCCTACTGTGAGTATATGCTACTCATCAGGATATTCGTCACTTAACGATCAATGCTATAAACCAAGTAGGTGTCAAGAAAGGTGTCAGCGGGGTTACGCCCCCAGAGAAAAGAGGTTATTTAATTAAGGAACTTTGCGAAAGCGTTGGAAACCTCCCTCGAAGTACCGACACCAGCCTGGCTGAATGGTTAAGCAAGTATTGTACAGTGAGAATAGTCCTGGCTAATTCTTCTTTTATGGTTTGAGGAAGGATTCGAGAAACAGTGGGAGCCATCCAGTTTAGATAAATTAAAAACCATTCTAAACTTGCAAGAGCATCATGCTAAAGAGTTTTCTTCTCTCTCTCCTAATTGCAGCGACCCTGAAAATGACTGGACTTAAGTTACTTTTAGAGAAAAATATACTGACAGGGCCAAACTATAAAGATTGGCTGCGGAATGTCAAAATGGCCTTGGCTTATGACAAATTGGGGTATGTCCACACCACTACAGCACCTGAAGTCCCAGGTCCCAAATCCAGTAATGCGGATAAGGAAATCCGCAAAACCTGGGATTTAGATTGCGCGAAAGCCAAGTGCATCGTGCTTGCCTCGATGAACAATGAACATCAGAGGAGGCACGAGGATATGGATCTTGACTCCATATTTCTCCATACAAAAGATCTGTATGGGGAGCAATCTCGTATAGCAAGATACGAGACCTCAAAGAAGCTGTTTCAAGCGAGGTTGGCCATCGGATCATCGGTTGGAGAACATGTCCTAAAGATGATTGGCTATATAGAAGAGCTCGCAGACCTAGGGACGACTTTGGATAATGAGCTCTATACAGACCTTATTCTCCAGTCCCTCCCTCCCACCTACGCCCAGTTTATTCTGAACTTCAACATTCAAAGAAAAGAAGTTGAACTTTCAGAACTCCTTAACATGTTGAGGAGTGCAGAGGGCACCTTGCAGAAGGCAAGGGAAACACCCGCTATGTTTGTTCGCGGTACTTCTTCTTCCGGGTCCAAGGCTAAAACCAAAGAAAGGAAGAATAAGGCCCCCAACAGACCTAGTGGAGGTGTTAGTAAGGTGGCAGGGAAGGGAAAGAAAAAGTTTACGGTACCGGTAGTGGCCCAGGATGAGTGCTTCCATTGTCACAGGAAAGGGCACTGGAAAAAGGATTGCAAGGCGTGGAACGCCAAGAACCAAGAACCGAAGCAAGCTGTGGCTTCGACTTCAGGTGTGTTTGTAATTGAGAATTTTCTGTCAATCAACTCTACTTCCTGGGTTTTGGATACCGGATCAGGATCTCATATTTGCAATTCATTGCAGGCACTGAGAAACCGTAGAGTGCTGAAGGAAGGTGATATGACCCTGATGGTTGCTAACGGAGCTAGCGTGGGAGCTGTGTCCGTAGGGGATTATCACCTGGGATTGACGAGTGGATACATTTTGGTTTTACATAACTGTTTTTGTGTACCCAGCTTAACGTGTAATATCAAATCTGTTTCCTTGTTATCAAATAAAGGTTATGATTTCACGTTTGGAAGTGGTGTTGTTAACATCCACCTTAATCATGGTTTGATTGGGTCCGGTACACTGGATAACGGTATATATGTGTTAAACCAACTCCAAATTTTCAATGTCCAGAACACACTAAAAAGAAAGTCTCCAGATTTAAATAAAGCTTTCTTATGGCATTGTAGACTGGGTCACATCAATGAGAGAAGGTTGACTAAGTTGGATAGAGAAGGATATTTTGACTCGATCGAATATCAATCTTATGACACTTGTCAATCTTTTCTCAAAGAAAAGATGACAAAGACTCCATTTACTGGACATGGACTAAGAGCGAGCGAGCTCTTAGGACTCATACACAGCGATGTATGTGGTCCAATGTCTACACATGCAAGAGGTGGTTTTTCCTATTTCATTACTTTCACGGATGATTACTCAAGGTACGGATTCATTTATCTGATGAAACATAAATCCGAGGCTTTTGAGAAATTCCAAGAGTATAAGAATGAAGTAGAAAACCAAACCGAAAAAAGTATCAAGACACTAAGATCTGATCGAGGTGGTGAATACTTGAGTGCCGAGTTCCTAGGTTACCTAAAAGAGAAAAGAATTCTCGCTCAGCTTACTCCTCCATACACTCCACAGCATAACGGTGTATCGGAGAGACGGAATCGAACCCTATTGGATATGGTACGATCCATGATGAGTAATGCTGAGTTACCGCGATCTTTTTGGGGTTATGCGCTAGATTCAGCGGCATATCTTTTGAACAAGGTACCTACCAAGACAGTGCCTACCACTCCATATCAGATGTGGAGTGGGAAGAAACCCCATCTACAGTATATAAAGATTTGGGGATGTCCAGCTTTTGTTAAAAAGAAGCATGTTGACAAGCTCGAGGCACGATCAGTAAAGTGTAAGTTTGTGGGATATCCAAAGAACTCCAGGGGATATCTATTCTATTACGCAGAAGAACAAAAGGTATTTGTTTCTCGTAATGCCCATTTTCTAGAACATCAGTTTTTAGAAAAGGAATCAAGTGGGAGCGAAATAGAACTGGAAGAAATTCCAGAACCACAAACTAATACTGAAAGTTTGGTAGAACCGGTAGTTCAAGAAGAACAGGATATTACCGCACCCCTCCGCAGGAGTAGTTGGCCGTCTCATCCGCCTGAGAGATACTATGGTTTTCTCATAGATGGGGATAGAGAGGATTGCATCATAGATGATGATGAACCTACTGGCTTCCAGCAGGCCATCCAGAGCGGCGACTCGGTACGATGGCTAGATGCAATGCGGACCGAAATGGAGTCCATGTACACCAACAAAGTATGGACTTTGGACTTTGCTCCAGATGGGGTAAAACCCAGAGGATGCAAATGGATCTTCAAGAAAAAGATTGGTGTAGATGGACAGGTGGAAACCTATAACTCTAGACTTGTTGCATAGGGTTTTCATAAAAGACCTGGTTTGGACTATGACGGAACTTTTTCTCCAGTGGCTATGCTCAAATCCATTCGGGTCCTTCTTCCTATTGTTGCCTTCCATGATTATGAAATCTGGAAGATGTACGTAAAGACGGCTTTTCTGAATGGTAATTTAGAAGAGTGCGTCTATATGGATCAGCCAGAGGGTTTCTATCAGAGTGGGAGCAGCGGGAAAGTATGCAAGTTGCTTAAGTCCATTTATGGACTGAAGCAGGCATTGCGGAGTTGGAACATCTGTTTTGATGAAACAGTCAAAGAATATGACTTTATCAAAAATCCAGATAAACCGTGCATATATAGTAAAGTTGTAGCAAGAACTGTCGTATTCCTCGTCTTGTACGTGGATGACATTCTATTAATAGGAAATGACATTCCTATGCTACAATCTGTCAAAGGATTCTTATCACACAGGTTCTCCATGAATGACCTGGGTGATGCCTCTTACATTCTGGGGTCCGGATCTATCGTGATAGATCCAAGAGGATGTTGGGACTTTCGCAGTCCAGGTATATCGACACTGTACTGAAAAGATTCAGTATGGAAGATTCTAAGCGCGGTAATCTACCGGCTTGTCACGAAATCACGCTATCCCAAGAGATGTCTCCCAAGACTGTGGAAAGGGAACACATGTCTATTATACCCTACGCTTCTGCGGTAGACTCTATAATGTATGCGATGTTGTGCACCAGACCAGATGTAGCTTACGCACTGAGCGTGGTAAGCCGGTATCAGTCAGACCCAGAGAAGAAGCACTGGATAGCAGTAAAGAACATTCTCAAGTATCTGAGGAGGACTAAGGAGATGTTCTTGGTTTATGGCGGAAAAGACCTCAGGATGGAGGCCTATGCTGATTCCGACTTCCAGATTGATAAGGACGATTCTAAGTCCATGTCAAGTTATGTCTTTACCCTCAATGGAGGGGCGGTGTGCTGGAAGAGCTCCAAGCAGGACACCGTTACTGACTCGACGATGGAAGCGGAGTATATAGCTGCTTGCGATGACGCAAAAGAAGCAGTCTGGATGAAGAAGTTCCTAACAAAACTTCAGGTGGTTCCTACCATTGTTGATCCAATACCTCTGTATTGCGACAACAACGGAGCTATAGCTTTAGCGAAGGAACCAAGGTACCATCAGAAGTTCAGATAAATCTTAAGGCAGTATCACCTGATCAGGGAGATCATTGATCGTCGGGAGATCGAGGTTCGAAGAGTTGCTACTGAAGAGAACATTGCTGATCCATTCACAAAGGCCTACCTTAGATTCAGTTTGAGAGGCTACTCGAGATCATCGGTCTTCGATATGCCAGTACATGGCCCTAGTGCAAGTGGGAGATTGTTAGGGTATATGCCCTAGGGGCCAATATTGTATCATACTAGTTTGTATATTACTTAATGGAAGCTTGGGATATTCACATGTATATAACAGTCTTGCTTAACATGGTAGTATGCTACTTGGTTTTTTCTATCTTAATATGTGAGTATACGTATTGATAGAGCTCTTAGGATCTTGCTTGACTACCAGCGTTGTGATGGCAGTCACACTAGTGGGGGCTGGGTAGTCTACAAGCACATCCTTATTCAGGTCCCTAGTCGTAGGATTATCGAGACAGGGCATCGATGCTCCGGAGTAGACTAGTGTGTACGCTTCTCATCCCAGTTGGGGAGATGGTCTGTCCCACAGCCGTCAGTACGTAGTACTGGAGATAGTATGCAGGTGCTCATTAGGTTACGGGTACACCGGACAGGACTCACAGGGAACTGTTGGTTGGTTTTATACCAGTCGTCAGTGAACAGTTCCCAGGTGACATGAGTACAGCATAGTCCACAGACTTGACACTGCTACTTCGCCTCGAGTGTGTCCCACTGTTCTTAGATTGCTACCCTACCACGGCTAAAAGGAGTTGTGCAAACAGGTAGCAGTTGGGTGCAGTCCCGAGCACTTGGAGGCAGTGGCGGTTAGACAGGATTCGTCTCTCCCGGTATTAGGGGTTGATATCGCGCTGTGTCCGAGAGCCATTACGCAAAGTCCCTGGCCATGGCAAGCGAGATTTGCTGGTAGGTTCCAGTAGTTTCTCATGGTGTAATGGGTTTCATTCCGACACGACTTATACCGCTATTAGGGGACTGACGCTTGCCGCTCCCTAGGCCCGATATGCGACAGTCTTAGACGAACAGACCGGACTGTACGGAGATTGTCACATCAGACTCAGTAGGAGTTCGGATGGGTTTCCTCATCGGCCTTCTTATCGACATCTACCTGGGGACCGTTACGTACAGCTAGTGTTGCTTGCGGTCTGTGGTTAAACCCACTACCAGCGCAGTAGTCGAGTCTCTAGAGTCCCACACAGAGAGTTTCCCTACTCCAGGCGAAACGATATAGAGGTCGTATGGTTTTACGACAAGGGTTCGGACGCATACGTGTGTTTACGCATGTACGACATCCGGACAGTTTTTACTAGTCGGATTTGGTTTAAGCCAGTTTCTAGTATCCGGTTATTGGATTTTTACAGTCTAAAGTTTTTCTGTGTTTTCACGGATAGGAGGGGCGTTCTCGTAATTGCGCGAGAAGCTTCTAGAAGATGGTGACTTGGGGGTTAAGGTGGCATATGCATTAAATGAGATTAGTGACTCATTTGAGTGATTCATCCATGTCATTAATGCATCATAAATGCTTAATGACTCATGGAGATGAATCACCCATTAGATATTTATGGAGCATAGTTGTTAAATCATTTATTTGATTTATCTTGATTTTGTTTATGCTTCATATATATTATGAGAGATCATTATCTCATTCCATTCTCTTGCTCACTTTCTCTCTCCTCAAGCTCTCCCTCTTCAAACCCTAATCCTCCCCTCTCATGTGTTGAGTACAAGGATTAGATTAGACTACTTAATCCTTAACCATTCTCTATATCACCTAGGTTGCTTAGATTAGCGATTTAAGAAACCGAGTTACCTCTAGTTTGAGGTGAAGTTTGTAGTAAAGCTCTCGGGTGGATCTTCTACTACTTAGAGTGTAAGGTTCCTAGGCACTCTTGTGGAGGTTCATAAGGCATCAAACATGCCCGGATAAAAATTTAGACGTGCCGAACAACCCAAAGCCGGGATCTTTGCTAGATTATTAGGGTTTAACATGCAAGATGATAACTTTTATCTAAGTGTGAGGGATTACAACCTTTGTAATCCGCTCCTTCGCTTCACAAGCTCCGAGTAGAAGTCCCTTTGCCGCGATCCACGATCTCCCGGACTCATGAGAGGCTCCACGACTCGAACAATCCATGCTAGCTTGAAGTGTTCCAAATCTCCAATGATCTACGTCGAAGTTTCAAAGACTCAAGCTTTCTCACTCTAAAGAGATGAACACACTAATCTCATAGGCTAGATGAGATGAGGATGAGAGAGTAGTAATTTTGCTTTCTTTTTAAATCATTTTCTCATATTTATTCATCACATAAAGAAAATCAAGTAAGCTTTCTTCAAGAGAGAAGAAGATGATAATGGAAAATGAATAATAAGATTAATCCTTTTGTGATGAATAGAAAGAAGACTATATGACTGATTTATAAACCATGGTCAAGGATGAGTGGCTAGGATTTAGTGGAGAATAAACTAGAGTTAGGGTTTGGTTGGGTTAAGAATGTGTCATCCAAAAATATCTTAAGAATGACTAAAGAAAAAGCTTCTAGAAGGTGCATGAAGCATCTAATCCTAATCAAACCCTAACCTCAATTAATCATCCTTAAACATGTTTAACAATTAATCATATCATGTCACAATAATATATATCACATATATATTATATATTTGCAACAAAAGAAAATAATACAATTAACATATATCGCATATATATCAATGTATCATCCAATGAGAAAATGAAATAATAAAGCGAGCCAATATTAGATAATGTAATAATATATCATATATATTATTATACATTAAATCATCGAATCAACACTTGATCCGACGATCCGGCTATATCGAATATTACCGACTAATATATCATGTACCGATTCATCGAATCAACACTCGATCCGATGACCCGGTTCATAACTAAATATCGCGAGAATATAATACGGTATCCCATATCGCATTATTCTCGGTCCTGTACATATCACATATGTGCCTCTACTCCGTTTCGCCTGAGCCAAGAAACCTCTGTGTAGGACTCTAAAGAATCGTCAATACGCCGGTAGCAGGTGATGATCATATCAAACACCCACAAGCTGCAAGCGGTCAGCTAAACGTAACAGCCACCCAGGTATTGAGCGATCAGAAGATCAACAAGCTAGCCTGTGCGTTCTCCTGTGAATCCAATCAGTAACACTCCCGTACAGTCCGGTCTGTTCGTCTGATATGTCGCATATCAAGTCTAGGGGTGGTATATGTCAGACCCCAGTAACCGATAAGTCGTGTCGATGTGTGGCTCATAACGGGTCGACAAACTACTAGTAACACTTACCAGTAAATCTCTATATCAGCCCTGGCCAGGGACTTCCAGTTATAGCCAATCGAACATAGCACAACATCAACTCCCTATACCGGGAGAGACGAATCCCCTCCTATCGCTCATTGCCTCCATGTGATTCGGGACTGTACCCAAAAGCCACCGTTTTGCATGCCCTCTTGGATGTGGTAAGGTGGAAATCAAAGCACAGTGGGAATCACACAAGACACCATGACGATCTCGGGTCTACAGACTACCCTGTACCAGTGTCACCGGAGAACTGCCATCTGACGTGTGGTATATCACCATCTGGGAGTTCTCGGCGAGTCCGTCCAGTGTACCCAGTCTCCACTGAGCACCCGTACACCATCTCTGATGTCAAAACACCGATGGATATGGGATCATCCATCGCCCATCATATGGGTCAAGATGCGTATACGCTAGTCTACTCTGGTGTATCGATGCCCTGTCTCGATATACCCTCGACTAGGAACAGTTATAGGATGTACTCATCGACTATCGTGGCCCCACTAGTATGATCTCATCATAGTCCCAGTAGTCGAGTACAGATCCTAAGGGCTTTATCAACATGTGAGAGTAAAACAGTAAACCAATACAAGTCAACATGTTAAGATAAAGTGAAACCAAAGAGCATACTATCATGACGAGCAAGAAAGTCATCTCTATATATATCCAAACATCCATTATAATATACATCATATGTACAACAATGGCCTCTAGGGCATATACATAACTAACAATCTCCCACTTGCACTAAGGCCAGCTGCTGTAGTATCTCATACCTAGCATCCCGAATAATCTCTCAAACTGTATCTGGGGAATAGCCTTCGTGAATGGATCCGCAGTGTTGTCCTTCGTATCTACTCTCCTGACCTCGATCTCCCGGCGATCAACTATCTCCCTGATCAGGTGATATCGCCTCAGAATATGTCTAGACTTTTGATAGGATCTGGGTTCCTTGGCCAATGCCACAGCTCTATTGTTATCGCAATACAGAGGTATTGGATGCTCAATGGATGGAACCACTCCAAGTTCACTAATGAACTTCTTGATCCAGACAGCCTCTTTGGCAGCATCGTTGGCAGCGATGTATTCAGCCTCCATCGTCGAGTCTGTAACGGTATCCTGTTTGGAACTCTTCCAACATACCGCCCCTCCATTGAGGGTAAAGACAAAACCCGAATGCGACTTAGAGTCGTCCTTATCACTTTGGAAGCTGGAATCGGTAAAGGACTCCACCTGGATTTCTCCGTTACCATACACCAAGAAAATATCCTTAGTCCTTCGTAAGTACTTGAGAATGTTCTTCACAGCTGTCCAGTGACTCTCTCCAGGATCTGCTTGATACCGACTCACTACACTTAGTGAGTATACTACATCGGGTCTGGTACATAGCATCGCATACATGATAGAGCCTACTGCCGAAGCATAGGGTATCCCTTGCATGCGAGCTCTCTCCAAATCAGTCTTGGGAGACATCTCTTTAGAGAGAGTGAGTCCAGAGATCGTGGGTTGGTTCCCACGCTTGGATTCTTCCATACTAAACCTCTTTAGTATGGTGTCAATGTACCTGAATTGGGACAATCCCAGTATCCGTTTAGATCTATCTCTATAGATCATGATTCCCAATACGCAGGAGGCATCACCTAGATCTTTCATTGAGAATCTCTGTGATAAGAAGAGCTTGACTGATTGCAGCATAGGAATATCATTTCCTATCAAAAGTATGTCATCCACGTACAATACGAGGAAGACAACCTTACCCTCTGCTACCTTCTTATAGATACAAGGTTCATCTACATTTTTGATAAAGTCAAACTCTTTCACTACAACATCAAAACAGATGTTCCAACTCCGCGATGCTTGCTTTAACCCATAGATGGATTTAAGCAGCTTGCACACCTTTCCGCTGCTCCCACTATCTACGAAGCCCTCTGGCTGAGTCATGTACACGCTCTCTTCTAAATCACCATTTAGAAATGCGGTCTTAACATCCATTTGCCAGATTTCGTAGTCATGGTATGCAGCAATGGCAAGTAAGATCCGGATGGACTTAAGCATAGCCACTGGAGAAAAGGTTTCGTCATAATCCACACCTGGTCGTTGACGAAAACCCTTTGCTACAAGTCTAGCTTTGAAAGTCTCAACTTTTCCATCTACACCAAATTTCTTTTTAAAAATCCACTTGCTCCCAATGGGTTTTACCCCTTCAGGAGCATTTTCCAAAATCCATACTTTATTGGTGTACATGGATTCCATTTCAGATCGCATTGCATCCAGCCATTTCACAGAGTCACCACTCGTGATGGCCTGCTCGAAACTAGTCGGGTCATCATCATCCATGATGCAATCCTCGCTTCCACCATCAATGAGAAAACCGCAGTATCTCTCAGGTGGACGAGAAACCCTACTAGATCGGCGGAGAGGCTGGGGTTCGTCGGGTACTACTGAATCCTCTGGTTCAACCAAGTCTTCTGTTATAGTTTGTGTTGCTGGAACTTCTTCCAGTTCTACCTCAATGCTGTTATTCTGTTTCATAAGAAAACCTTTTTCTAAGAAAGTGGCATGTCGAGAAACAAACACCTTTTGTTCCTCGGGGTGGTAGAAGATATACCCTTGTGAGTTTTTGGGATATCCTACAAACTTACATAAGACAGATCTTGCCTCGAGTTTGTCCGGATTTTGTCTTCTGACATAGGCCGGACAACCCCATATCTTAATGTAATTAAGATGTGGTCTCTTCCCTTTCCATATCTCATATGGAGTGGTAGGCACAGATTTGGTAGGAACTCTATTCAATAGGTCTATGGCCGTCTCAAGCGCATACCCCCAAAAGGAAATAGGTAACTCAGCTGTACTCATCATCGAGCGCACCATATCTAATAGGGTGCGATTCCTCCGCTCCGAAACACCGTTGTGCTGTGGTGTATAAGGAGGAGTAAGCTGAGAGAGAATCCCATTCTCTTTTAGATAATCTAAAAACTCACCGCTTAAGTATTCACCTCCTCGATCAGATCGAAGAATCTTAATACTTTTGCCCGTTTGATTCTCTACTTCGTGCTTATATTCTCTGAATTTCTCAAAAGCTTCAGACTTGTGTTTCATCAGGAACACATGTCCGAATCTAGAGAGATCGTCAGTGAATGTAATGAAGTAGGAAGAACCGTTCCTGGCATGCGTAGACATGGGACCGCATACATCACTATGTATTAGTCCTAAGAGTTCAGTAACTCTTTCTCCGTGTCCACTAAACGGAGCTTTGGTCATTTTTCCTTTGAGACATGAATGGCAAGTATCATAAAATGATAATTCGAACGGATTCAAATAACCATCTCTATGTAACTTAGCCAGTCGTGTCGCATTGATATGACCAAGTCTACAATGCCACAAGTAGGATTCGTTCATATCTGAACTTTTCCTCTTGTGTGTGTTTTGTATATTCAGCACTGTATTATGATTTACAATGAATATGCCATTATGTAACGAGCCTGATGCAATCAACTTTTGATCTAGGAATATGTTCATAACATTATCCTATACTACAAAATTATATCCCTCTTTACTCAATAAAGAAACTGATATAATGTTGCACATCATGTTCGGTATATAATAGCACTCATTTAGAATCAGTGTATTACGACTTGGCAATACAAGGTGATATTCGCCAACTGCTTTGGCTACAATACTTGCACCGTTCCCTACTTGAACGGAATGATCACCTTTTCCCAGTTCTCTACCTTTACGTAGCCCATGTAACTGTTTACATATGTGGGATCCTGATCCGGTATCTAATACCCAGGACGTAGGGTGAACTGAGAAACAGTTCTCAATAACTAACACACCCGAAGAAGATGCATCAGCATGCATGTTCTTTTGGGCGGCGTGAGAATCCAGATATTCTCCTGTTTCCTGTTCAGTCTTATAACTCTTATAAGAAAGAACGGGTCCAACATTCCCTAGCTCAGTACAATAATTGGGTTCAGTCAATACATCCATATTATTATCTTGATTATGGCCTGACATGGTCGCTACCTGGAGAGAGAGAGAAGAAAACACTTTAGCATATGCTCTTGCAAGATTAGATTGGTTATTATCTTATCTAATCAGGATGTCTCCTACTGGTTTTATCAAATCTACCTTAAAACCCTAAAAGGTAAGATTAGCCGGGATTAATTACACCTTACAATTTCGTCAATCTTTCAGCCAGATCAGTGTCGGTACTTTGAGGGAGGTTCCCCGTGCTTTCGCACGGACCTAATTAAAGTAAACCTCGTTTTCCCAGAGGCGTAACCCCGTTAACACTTTTCTAGACACCTACTTGATCGGCTAATTGTCCTGTGTAAAACTCTCCCAGGAGTAACACTTACTCGCAGTGGGTATCAGGATCCAACTATCTTATAGAAGGTATGCAATCTCATTGCAAATTTCAACACTTGAAATTCCCGATAATACTTTTACCCCTAGTGTGCTATGACCTTGACGCATGCCAAACAACCCATAGTCCACTAGTCAAGTTCAACCCGTACATTTCGTGATTGAATTAAACCCACCCGTACGACCCTTGACGCATGCCAAACAACGCCGTACGAATACCCTAATCCAATCGCATCTCATGCTGCAGATAAGTAATAATCAGCTACCGTACACTACGCCTTGACGCATGCCAAACTACCGTAGCACGAATACTAAATATTTCTTATCTGAAATGACGGAGGGCTACTTAGGTTTTTCAGAAAACCCTGAGCGTAATGAACTTGATATCGTCGTAGAATCGAGTGTTTTTGAAAAGGAGTGTTTTTGAGGCTTTTTCTTAGTTTCGCTAAAGGGGTCACTCCCGGTGAAGGGATCGTCGGCCCTTTCCCCATCGAATAAGGTGCAGGATATATCATATATATCACTATGCAAAGCAAAACACTAAAAGCATTCAAAAGACAAACCGCGTTTTGTAGCATCTGCCAGTTTCGCTAAAGAGGTCACTCCCGGTGAAGGGATCGTCGGCTCTTTCCCCATCGAATAAGGTGCAGGATATATCATATATATCACTGTGCAAAGCAAAACTGTAGATACCCTTTTTATAAAGTTTTGATCCTACAACATCTTTAGGTTTCTTTTCTTTTATTAATCACATTAATAAAAATCCCATCAGCTTATGCTTCCTAAGCATCACAGAAGAAACGAAAGCAGTAATATTTATATATCAGCATATATATATAGTATAAGCATTCGTCTCAGGCAGTAATATGATCTCATCACAGAACATTGCAGCAGAAGAACATATATGAAATATTGGATATACTAGGACGTCCGTGTTTTCAATACGAGCCTGTATAAAACACGGATTCCACGGTCGCGACGAATAGCCAAACCCACATCCCAAGACCCCTACGAGAGCGGCAAGTAACACTGCCAATTCTAGGGTTAGGAGACCCGGTCTCGACTCCTCGAGATGGCCTCCCACTGGACCCTAGAACCCGGTTACTTGTGCTCCCCTCCTTGGGTCTACCTAATGCGGAAAAGTAAATAATATACACTGGTGACAGCAACCGCAACCTGGAAATGCCCCAAATAAAAGAATATTACATTACAAACGAATTTTACGTGAATGAAAATAAAAACCCTCATCTCACATAAAACCCCCGGCTATTCTGAACGCGACGATCCAATATAACATATCACAGCAACACATAATATCTCATATCATCAACGTAAGTAAATATGCGCATCCCAATTGTCGTTGACATATAGCAACGAAACCGGCGATATCACATATTACACTTACAGTCACAGAAAAGAAAGTGTAAAACTACAATATTTGGAATTCACAATCACTTTAGACATCATAAATCCAAAACATCACATACTCCGCATTTCATGCCTAACTCTATGAATTCCACATATTGTATCACATTCCGGATAAATAGACAGTATTAAACTTTCCGAACAGATAATCAAATACCCAAGATTTCCCAAAGTGCTCAACTCTTGAGCAGAGTTCAAATAATCCCAGAACATGTCAAAGTACCAGTGATCCAGCCGTAGAAGGGTCAAGCCAACGCCTCATATGTAGCACGCCGTATTGCCCCAAACCCGAAGGTTCAAAAGGCAGTTCAAGACGGTCACATAATCGAGTTAAGGTTTGTTGTCTTCTAGAGGATCCACCGCTTAACTTGTACAATTTTTCCGAAAGATTTAAACCCGAAAAAAATTTCAACACTTGAAAGTTTGCCGTACCGGGAAACAGTGAGTTAATGATATCCGTTCAAATAGTTTAACAGTTTCTAAATATCCAGAAAGAAATACGAATTTAAATATTCCGATCGAACCTACTATTACAAAACAAACCCCAAAATTTTCAACACTTGAAACAGATTAAAAATACCCAGAAGCATCGACAAGCACCTACGGATATTACCATAAAAGCCACGTGTCGCCAATCCATGAATTCGCCGCGGAACCGCCGCGCAAGCATGCTTGCGCCGCGGTTCCGCCGCCGTTTGGTCGAATTGGGGGCTCGGGTTTTATGGTAATTCTTAGAATTCCCTGCTGATTTTTTTACATATTTTTAATTCAGAAAAATCCCAAATTTTGAAAAATTTCCAGAGAGGGGGCTTTTTCCGTCGGTTCGGGTTCGATCAGAGTTTTAACTTTGTAAACACATCGCCTAATGCTCTAGCTAGGCTCTGATACCACTGTAAGGTTCCTAGGCACTCTTGTGAAGGTTCATAAGGCATCAAACATGCCCGGATAAAAATTTAGACGTGCCGAACAACCCAAAGCCGGGATCTTTGCTAGATTATTAGGGTTTAACATGCAAGATGATAACTTTTATCTAAGTGTGAGGGATTACAACCTTTGTAGTCCGCTCCTTCGCTTCACAAGCTCCGAGTAGAAGTCCCTTTGCCGCGATCCACGATCTCCCGGACTCATGAGAGGCTCCACGACTCGAACAATCCATGCTAGCTTGAAGTGTTCCAAATCTCCGATGATCTACGTCGAAGTTGCAAAGACTCAAGCTTTCTCACTCTAAAGAGATGAACACACTAATCTCATGGGCTAGATGAGATGAGGATGAGAGAGTAGTAATTTTGCTTTCTTTTTAAATCAGTTTCTCATATTTATTCATCACATAAAGAAAATCAAGTAAGTTTTCTTCAAGAGAGAAGAAGATGATAATGGAAAATGAATAATAACATTAATCCTTTTGTGATGAATAGAAAGAAGACTATATGATTGATTTATAAACCATGGTCAAGGATGAGTGGCTAGGATTTAGTAGAGAATAAACTATA
Source organism: Agapanthus africanus (assembly GCA_030015575.1). Classification (NCBI taxonomy): domain Eukaryota; kingdom Viridiplantae; phylum Streptophyta; class Magnoliopsida; order Asparagales; family Amaryllidaceae; genus Agapanthus; species Agapanthus africanus. The sequence continues at coordinate 594,798,189 of JASDDO010000024.1, forward strand.
GTTAGGGTTTGGTTGGGTTAAGAATGTGTCATCCAAAAATATCTTAAGAATGACAAAAGAAAAAGCTTCTAGAAGGTGCATGAAGCATCTAACCCTAATCAAACCCTAACCTCAATTAATCATCCTTAAACATGTTTAACAATTAATCATATCATGTCACAATAATATATATCACATATGTATTATATATTTGCAACAAAAGAAAATAATACAATTAACATATATCGCATATATATCAATGTATCATCCAATGAGAAAATGAAATAATAAAGCGAGCCAATATTAGATAATGTAATAATATATCATATATATTATTATACATTAAATCATCGAATCAACACTTGATCCGACGATCCGGCTATATCGAATATTACCGACTAATATATTATGTACCGATTCATCGAATCAACACTTGATCCGATGACCCGGTTCATAACTAAATATCGCGAGAATATAATACGGTATCCCATATCGCATTTTTCTCGGTCCTGCATATATCACATATGTGCCTCTACTCCGTTTCGCCTGAGCCAAGAAACCTCTGTGTAGGACTCTAAAGAATCGTCAATACGCCGGTAGCAGGTGATGATCATATCAAACACCCACAAGCTGCAAGCGGTCAGCTAAACGTAACAGCCACCCAGGTATTGAGCGATCAGAAGATCAACAAGCTAGCCTGTGCGTTCTCCTGTGAATCCAATCAGTAACACTCCCGTACAGTCCGGTCTGTTCGTTTGATATGTCGCATATCAAGTCTAGGGGTGGTATACGTCAGACCCCAGTAACCGATAAGTCGTGTCGATGTGTGGCTCATAACGGGTCGACAAACTACTAGTAACACTTACCAGTAAATCTCTATATCAGCCCTGGCCAGGGACTTCCAGTTATAGCCAATCGAACACAGCACAACATCAACTCCCTATACCGGGAGAGACGAATCCCCTCCTATCGCTCATTGCCTCCATGTGATTCGGGACTGTACCCAAAAGCCACCGTTTTGCACGCCCTCTTGGACGTGGTAAGGTGGAAATCAAAGCACAGTTGGAATCACACAAGACTCCATGACGATCTCGGGTCTACAGACTACCCTGTACCAGTGTCACCGGAGAACTGCCATCTGACGTGTGGTATATCACCATCTGGGAGTTCTCGGCGAGTCCGTCCAGTGTACCCAGTCTCCACTGAGCACCCGTACACCATCTCTGATGTCAAAACACCGATGGATATGGGATCATCCATCGCCCATCATATGGGTCAAGATGCGTATACGCTAGTCTACTCTGGTGTATCGATGCCCTGTCTCGATATACCCTCGACTAGGAACAGTTATAGGATGTACTCATCGACTATCGTGGCCCCACTAGTATGATCTCATCATAGTCCCAGTAGTCGAGTACAGATCCTAAGGGCTTTATCAACATCTGAGAGTAAAACAGTAAACCAATACAAGTCAACATGTTAAGATAAAGTGAAACCAAATAGCATACTATCATGACGAGCAAGAAAGTCATCTCTATATATATCCAAGCATCCATTATAATATACATCATATGTACAACAATGGCCTCTAGGGCATATACATAACTAACATAGAGAAGGCCGGAGAGGACGTGGAGAACGACCAGACGTAGGACTCGGTTCTACAGGTATAATCACTCTTCATAGTAGTTGTTAACTCCTATGTTTGTTGTTAGTTATTGTTTATGCAAAGATTCTCGGTTAGTCGATGTTTACGCTTTAAACAAGATTGTTTTTCATTATTCCACCTCCCCGCAAGTCGTGGGGTGTTGTACATCGACTTACACCGATGCCGTCGACGAAGTGCACTAAGGCGGAACACCGCTGCCGCGAACACCCGAACGGATGCTTTTGGCGACGGGGTTCTCCTACAGTCACTTGGTCGGGGATATGGGGCGTGGCTATCTATTAAGTTTACCTGGCGAGTATCATCTTACGCTATGTGATTGCGATGGACTTTTGATCGCATCAAAATCCCGTGGCAACCAATCAACTGAAACTAAAGTCCTAGATTTATAACATTCAAATTAGTTATCTCATAACTACATATGGATTCCAAATATTGTATCACATTCCAGAAAAAGTTAGACGATGTTAAACATTCCGATCAAATCAACAAACACCCAAAATTTTCCTATTTGCTTAACACTTGAACTTAGTTTAAAAGCATCCATCACATGCCACAGTACTAATGGACCAGTCGTATAAGGGTCAAACCAACGCCTCACATGTGGCAACGCCGAACTACCACAGACCCTAAGGTTTAGAGGTGGTTCTGACGGTCACATAATCGAGTTAAGGTTTTCGTTCTTCTAGAGGGTCCACCGCGTTACTTGCACAATATTTGAATGTTCTTTAACTAAGGAAAAATTCAACACTTGGAAATTTTCCAGCAGGGGAAAAAGTGAGTTATTGATATCCGTTCGAACTTTTTAACACTGTCTAAAAAAACCGAAACAAATCTAGAATTGCGAATACGAAACACTCCGATTATTTAATGCAGTAAATTAACATCATATGCAATTTTAGCAAAAACAAACAACACCTGAATTACCAAACCCTAGAGACCAGAGCATGACCAAAACCTGAAGCCCAGAAGCCATATGGGGGCCGGCCACCTCGGAAATACAAGCCTTGTGCTCGGCCAAATTCTGAGAACAGGGGTCCAAGATTTGCCCATGTTCACTATTTGTCTCATACATGATTCTGCAGTTGTTTGAAAAAAATTTAGAGCTCATTTTAAAATCGACAGAAATAAGGGTTTTGCATCGGGTGTTTCGGAGTTGTTTCGGTTTCGTAATCCTACACTTATCCGTCTAATTCTCTAGCTATGCTCTGATACCACTGTTGGGATACCTAAAACGACAGCAAGGTTTCGGGTGGCATCTCACATGCCAAATTCAAATTTTGCCATTATAGATAACCTTAAACCTAGGATCTTAACTAGAGAATCAAACAAAACTAGCATGTTTACACTTTAACATCTAAGAGTTTGGGATTACAACCTTTGTAGTCTGTTCCTTCGCTTCATAAGCTCCGTGTTGAGGTCCCTTCACTGCGATCATCAAGTACCCGGACTCAAGAGAGGCTCCATGAAGAGAATGATGCAACCTTGCTTCTAATCTTCAAAAACTAAGATGATCTACCTTGAAGAATCTCCAACCCAAGCTTTTGCTTCACTAATCAAGAATTAGTAAAGCAAACACCCTAATCTAAGTGGCTAGAATAGATGAAGATGATGAAGTAGGAATTTTTCTCTCTTTTGTTTTCTTAATCTCACTTTATTTCATCACAAATAAAAACCAAGCAAGCTTTTTTTTAAGAGCTTGAAGAAGATCAAGAAGAAAGTGTTGAATGAATTATTGTTGAGATTAGAAATGCAACCTTGGTTAAGAATGAGTCATGGCTAACTCATGTAGAGATTAAACCATAGGCTAGAGTTAAAGTTGGGTTAACAAATATCAAGCTACAAATAAAGAGGGTGGACTTTGTCAAAGGTCATGAAGCTTCCTCAAAGCTCATCCAAAAGAAAATCCGCACAATTTGAATTATTAAAACAAATATATATTTATAAACCCAACCATAAACCCTAATCATAAGTTTAAACCCTAGTTGCATTTGTAACCCTAACATGTTACAATATTATATATCACATATACAATATTTTATAACAAAAGAAAATAATACAATTAACATATATCACATATATATCAATGTATTATCAAGTGAGAATAAGAATCTTTAAGTGAGCTTATATTAGTTAATGTAACGTACTATATCACATATATAATTATAAATTAAACTATCGAATCAACACTTGATCCGATAATCCGGCTATTTCACAAATAACCGACTAATATAAAATGTATCAGTTCATCGAATCAACACTTGATCCGATGACCCGGCTATATCATATATACTCGGCCGATATCACATATCGCGAGAATCTAATACGGTATCACATACACGTATTATTCTCAGTCCCGCACATATAACATATGTGCTCCTACTCCATTTTGCCTGAGCCAGGAAAGCTCTGTGTAGGACTCTAAAAAATCGTCAATATGCCGACAGTAGGTGATGATCATATCAAACACTTACAAGCTGCAAGCGGCCAGCTAAACGTAACAGCCACCTGCGTATTAAGCAATAAGAAGATCAACAAGCAAGCATGTACATTCTCCTGTGAATCTAACCAGTAACACTCCCGTATAGTCCGGTCTCTTCGTCTCATATGTCGCATATCTAGTCTAGGAGTGGTAAACGTCAGACCCCAGTAACCGATAAGTCGTGCCGATGTGAGGTCCATAACAGTTCGAGAAACTACTGATAACACTTACCAGTAAATCTCAGCAGCCCTGGCCAGGGATTTCCAGTTATAGCCAATCGAACACAGCACAACATCAACTTCCAATATCGGGAGAGACGAAACCCCTCCTATCGCTCATTGCCTCCATGTGATTCAGGACTGTACCCAAATGCCACCGTTTTGCACGTTCTCTTGAACGTGGTAAGGTGGAAATCAAAGCACAGTGGGAATCACACAAGACTCTATGACGATCTCGGGTCTACAGACTAACCTGTACCATGTCACCAGAGAACTGCCATCTGACGTAAGGTATAATACCATCTGGGAGTTCTCGACGAGTCGGTCCAGTGTACCCAGTCTCCACTGAGCACCCGTATACTATCTCTGATGTCAAACACCAATGGATATGGGATCATCCATCGCCCATCTACATGGATCGAGAAGCTATACGCTAGTCTACTCTGGTATATCGATGCCTTGTCTCGATACACCTACGACTAGGAACATTTGAAGGATGTACTTAGCGACTACTCTGTCCCCACTAGTATGATCTACATCATAGTCCTTGTAGTCAAGTACTCATCCTAAGGGCTTTATCAACATGTAACATAGAGACAATCAGAGTACATGTTAAGATAATGAGCAACCAGATAGCATACTATCATGTCGAACAAGAAAGTCCTCCATATATATATCCAAGCATCCACTACAATATACATCGTATGCACAGTAATGGCCTCTAGGGCATACGTATCACTAACATCGAAAGCTCTTGCAAAGATCAGATTGGTTAATTATCTTATCTAATCGATGTCTCCCACTGCTTTTATTAAATTTTTCTTCAAACCTTAAAAAGAAAATTAGCCAGGATTAATTACATTCTACAACTTCGCTATCCGTTCAGCCAGGCCAGTGCCGGTATATTGAGGGAGGTTCCCCGTGCTTTCGCACGGACCTAATTAAAATAAACCTCGTTCTCCCAGAGGCGTAGCCTCGTTGACACCTTTCTAGACACCTAATGGGTTAGCTAATTGTAAAATGCAAAACTCTCCCAGGAGAAACTCGTGCTCACAGTGGGATCGGGATCCTACTATCACATAGAAGGTATGCAATCTCATTGCAAATTTCAACTCTTGAAACTCCCGATATGGTTTTTACCCCCAGTACTCATGACCTTGGCTATGGTCAACATATCATAAGTACTAGTCAAGTTCTACCCATCATTTCATTATTAATTAGACCCACCCATATGACATTTGGCTATGGTCAACATAATCATGTGACTATCCTAATTAATCGCATCATATGCTGTGTAGGAAGACATCACTTTGCTACCGTACACCATGCCTTGGCTATAGTCAACATACGTAGCACGAATACCAAGTACTCTACTTCCTAAAATGACAGAGGGCTGCGAATGGTTTTTAAGAAAACCTTTAACGCTTTGAGCTTGATATCGTAGTAGAATCTAATGGTTTTAAAAGGAGTGGCTTAAGCTCCACACTTTGAAAACTTTCTTTTTCAAAAAAAGCCGAGTAGGTTTCAAATCCGATTCTACAAAATCTTTTATGTTCCTTTTTCTTTACATTAATCTCATTAATGTAGTCCCATCATTTAAGTCCTTAAGCCATCACAGAAAAGAAACGAAAATAGAATGTGCGTTTATGCCATCGGCATTCGCCACAATGTCCCGTTATGTACCGTTAGGTTACTTAACTAACGGCATAGCGGGACGGGACTAGCGCGGATGCAATACATAAGCAACGTTTATTATATATCATATATATAATACACCATTCATCTCAGCATATAAAGTGATCACATCACAGAATATCAACAGCAGAAGCACATATATGAAAATATAGGATATACTAAGAGGTCCGTATTTTGTATTTAGCCAACAATAGAAAATACGGATTCCACGGTCTCGATGAATAGCTAAGCCCACTCTCCTAGACCCCTACGAGAGCGGCAAGTGACCCTACCAATTCTAAAGTTAGGAGACCCGGTCTCGACTTCTCGAGATGGCCTCCCACTGGACCCTATAACCCGGTCACTTGTGCTCCCCACCTTGGGTCTATCCTAATACGGAAAAGTAAATAATATACAACAATGGTGACATCATCCTCAACCCGGAAGTGCCCCAATAAAAGAATATTACATACAATGAATTTTACATGAATGAAAATACAAACTCTCATCTCGCATAAACCCCCGACCATTCTATCACGACGATCCTGTACATCATATCACAGCAACACATAACATCACATGTCATCAACGTAAGTAAGTATGCGTACCCCAATTGTCGTTGATGTATAGCAACGAAACCGGCGATACACCATATACTACACTTACGGTCGCAGAAAAGAAAGTGAAAAACTACAACAATTGGAATCAACACTGCCTTTAGACATCATAAACCCAGAATATCACATATACTGGATTTCATTCCTAACGATGCAAATCTTATATTTTGGTCACAACTATGAAAACACCTTTTCAAAAGAAGTCTGGTAATTCAACAAGATTCCTGATTCTTCCCGGGACCAAAATGTTAGATTTACACGCAACTAATTACTTTTCGCAAAACTAATTAGTGTAGATTCTAATTATTGTATCACATTCACGAATATCTTGACGATTTAAACGTTTCGATCGAATCAACAAACACCCACAAATTTCCCCGAGAGCACAACACTTGAGCAAAGTCAAAATATCCAAAAACATGCCAGAGTGCCTATGGACCAACCGTAGAAGGGTCAACCCTTACCTCACCTATGGTGCCACGGAACTACGGCAAACCCTAAGGTTTGGCCGCGGTTCTGTGGTCATAGAATCGAGTTAGGGTTACGTTCTTCTAAAGGGTCCATAGGGTTACTTGCATGACCTTTCGAATATTTTTAACTTGGAAAATTTCAATACTTGGAAAATTTCCAGCGAGAGTAATGAGGTGGTGTTTGATGTTCGTTCGAACTGTTAAACGTCGTCCGGGTTACCAAAAACAATGTTAAAATTACGACTATGAAATACTATGAATTAGCCCCTTAACAAAATTAACATCACATGAAATTTTGGGCTAAACAAACAATACCTGAAACCCCAAAATAAACATACCAGAGCACCCAAGAAAACCGAGGCGAAAAGGAAGTGCAGGGGCGGGCCAGGCCAGAATTTCATGGCTTTTCACTAGGTCAAAACCGGTGGAATCGCCTCGTTTTTCTCTAGTGTTCTAAATGCATCATATGCAAGCTTCTGCAGTTGCTTAAATAATTTTAGGAGGTCATTTAAAAATCGACAGAAAGAAAAATTTAGGGTTTCAGTTTATCGAAATTTTGGAGTTGTTTCGGTTTCGTAATATTTTTAACATCGTCTAAGTTTCTAGGTTGGCTCTGATACCACTGAAGGGATTCTCTAGCACCATGCCTAGGGTTTGGCTTGCATCAAACATGCTATAACAAAAATTTAGGGGTGCTAAACAATACCAGCCATGAATCGAACTAGAAATTTAGGGCAACAAGAAGCAAGTATCACATACAAGCAAAAGTCTAACACTTAGAGGATAGTAATACAACCATTGTAGACCTCCTCGTTGTGGCTCCTTGGATCGACTAGGGTTTGAACCAGTTCGTTTGAGTCCTTCCAAGTCCACGATGAACCACCACGGAGTCCCTTTGCTCAAGCTCCTAGCTTCACTTGATCTTTAAAGAAGTGGAGCAAACAACCTACACTAGTGGGCTAGACTAATATAGATTGGTGATGTGGGTTGTAATATCACTTAAAAACCTCTCCTTTTTATTTCCTTCACTTACTAGAAAAGGGTAGAGAGCAAGAAGGAGGAAGAAGAAGGAGATGGCTAAGCTTGAGCTCTTTTTGTAATAATTCTCAATAATAAAGAGAAAAGAAAATATAAATAAGAGAGTCACACACACATGCAGCCATGGTAAATAAATATCTAGATATTTTGTTAAAGAGTTAAAGAACAAATGGAAATTAAACCATGGTTAATATTAGGTCAAGTAAAGAAGAGTGCAGAATATTTGCAACCATGATTTAATATCATTTTCTTTTTCTCAATAACAAATATATATATAAATATTTATACCATATGAGTCTTGCATAGCCATCTCCAATGTATCAACTGTTAGTGTATATGCCCTAGAGGCCATTACTGTATCATACTAGTTTGTATATTACAAAATGGAAGCTTGGGATATTCACAGTTGCATAGACAATCTTGCTTAAAATGGTAGTATGCTACTTGGTTTGTTTCTACTTTAATACGTGCATGTGTTTCTTTTAGCATATCGCTTATACATATTAGTGGAGCCCTTAGGATCTTTGCTTGATTACCAGCGTTGTGATGGCAGTCACACTTGTGGGGCTGGGTAATCTACAAGCACATCCTTATATAGGTCTCTAGTCATAGGATTATCGAGACGGGGCATCGATACTACGGAGTAGACTAGCGTATACGCTTCTCATCCCAGCAGGGGAGATGGTCTGTCCCACAGCCATCAGTACGTCGTACTGGAGATAGTATGCGTGCGCTCGTTAGGTTACGAGTACACTGGACAGGACTCGGCGGGAACTGTTGGTTGGTACTATACCTATCGTCAGATAACAATTCCCAGGTGACAGGAGTACAGCTTAGTCCGTCGACTTAACACTACTACTTCGCCTCGAGTGTGTTCCCACTGTACTTTGATTACTACCCTACCACGGCTCAAAGGAGTTGTGCAAACAGGTAGTAGTTGGGTGCAGTCCCGAAGCACTTGGAGGCAGTAGCGGTTAGATAGGATTCGTCTCTCCCGGTATTGGGGGTTGATATCGTGCTGTGTCTAGGAGAGCCATTACACAAAGTCCCGGGCCAGGGCAAGCGAGAATTTCTGGTAGTGTTACCAGTAGTTTCTCACGGTATTCTGGGCTACACTCCGGCACGACTTGTACCGCTATTAGGGGTCTGACGTTTACCGCCCCCTAGGCCCGCCATGCGATACTCTCAGACGAACAGACTGGACTGTACGGAGATTGTCACATTCAGGCTTAGTAGGAGTTCGAATGGGTTTTACCTCATCGGCCTTCTTATCGACATCTACCTGGGGACCGTTACGTACAGCTAGTGTCGCTTGCGGTCTGTGGTTAAACCCACTGCCAGCATAGTGTCGAGTCTTTAGAGTCCCACACAGAGAGTTTCCCTGCACTGGGCGAAAGGTGTAGATGCCGTATGGTTTTACGGTAGGGCTACGATCACTTACGTGCACTTATGCGCGTATGCTGTTCGGGCAGACAATGCTAGTCGGCTTTGGTTTAAGCCGGATCCTAGTATTGTATGGATGGATTAGTTTTGTCTTCTGTGCATTCGCATTCTACGGAATGCGGATGCGGGTGTGTATGCACAGTTGTGAGGAGCAAAGAAGAAGGAAGTGCCTCATTAGGGTTTTGACCGTTGGTTCGGTCAAAACCATTATGAGGTGAGGCAATTATTTACTAATCTCTTTAATGATAATTATGTTATGGCTAATTGCTTTGACCAATTGACCATGCTTGACCATGTTGACAATTTGACCATTGTTGACTTGGATCTTTCTTGTGAGCACTAGATCCTTCTTTTGCTTTTGGTTTTATTTTTGTGATGATAATGGTCAAATCAATGTAGCCATCAACTTTATCATGATAAGAGATTAGTAATTATTTGGTTTAGGGATCATTATTCTCTTCTCATTCTCTCTCTTCAAGTGAGAAGCTCCCATGGTTCCTCTTTCTTCTTCCTCTCTAGATTTTTCCTTAGCTCTCACATGTTGAGAAAATTAGGTTCTAAATAGACAAACAAATCCACCATCTTCTACACCACCTAGGACATCAAGAATAGCAAACTTGTTGCCCTAGTTACCTCGGCTTGAGGTGGAGCTCGGACTACAGACTCTCGGGTGGATCGTCTTCGACTCAAGGAGGCCGCGGAGGTGACCAAGATCCGGATTGACCTATGGAGCCTACAGAGACGAGGAGGGTAGCGGAGAAGACCCGAAGGACTAGTAGCATGAGGTATAATCTCCTTGCATAGTAGATAGACCTCATGTCGTATGTTAGCAATGGTTTGGCAAAGATCCTCAAGTTTTAGTCCATGTTACCTTGTGTTAAAAATTTGATTTTTACCTATTTCGCCCCCCCCCCCCGTAAGCACCGGGGTGGGTAACGTGGACTTACAGTGGTATCAGAGCCTCGCTAATCCATTACTAACTTGTTAGAAAAGTGTTAGAAATTCGATCGCCGAAAAAAAACCGTAAAACACGTCAAAAATGCACTTTTCTGTCGTTTTTAAAAACTGGTCCAAAAATTATTCAGGGGACCTTAAAAATACGTGCAGGCTTTTTTTGGGAAAACTGTAGAAATTTGGGCGCCTGAGTCACTCAGAAGACCACGGATCCGCGGCCGATCCAAGCGATCCGCCGCGGATCCGCGGCCGAGTCGACTCGGCTGTGCACCAAATTTCTTCTGGGGTTCTCTTTGTTAGTTTTGTGATTTTTAAGATAGTTTGTTGCTGCCCAGATGTTGCTGAGTACTATGTTGTGCTTGGGGTAGTTTCAAATCAAGTTATCGATCGAATTTCTAAGTACTTTTGCTAATCGGATATTCTGTGATGTAATATATGTATTGAACATCTACTAATCGCTATACGTCGATTAGTGGGGGTTATACATATCTGGGATCTGTGATGTTGGTTTGTGTATATGAACTTGTTGGATCGTCGTGATGAATAGCCGGGGATGTGAGATGAGAGTTTTCATTTTTCATTCAATGTGAAATTTGTAAATTGATGTAATATTATTTTTATGGCCGCACATCCGGGTTGAGGTTGTAGCCGCCATTGTATATTATTTCTTATACTGTTTTTGCTCCTAAGATAGACCCAAGGTTGAGTGCACAAACTAGCGGGTAATTTGAAGTGCCGAGTAGCCTACTCAGGTTGTTAAGGGAGGTTGCTTCACTTCGGGTACTTGGCGGGTAGTTTGCCGCACCCGTAGGGGTCTAGGGTGGGGTTTGGCTATTCATCGCGACCGTGTAATCCGTATTTCGTTGTAGGCTCGAATGAAATGCGGATTCCAAGCATATACAATGTGTTCATCTGTGATCTGGAAAGGCTATCATTGTATCTGACGAATGTATATATCTATATATGATATTTAGTAGGCGTTGCTTATGTTTTGCATCCGCGCTAGTCCAGCCCCCGCTCTGTCGTTAGTTAAGTAACCTAACGGGTGATGACGGGGCCCCATGGCGAATGCGGATGGCATAAGCGTACGTCATATTTTCGTTGTTTTCTGCAATGGTAGGATTAATTGATGGGATGCATTAATTAATGCAAAGAAAACAAACCAAAGCTGAATCGTTGGAACAATTTCAAAACCACTCGGTTTTTTCAAAACAGAAAAACATTTAAAAACACGGAACTTAAACCACTCCTTTTAAAAGCTATCAAGGTTCCTTCGATTATATCAAGTTCACTACGTTCACGGTTTCGCCAAAACCATTCGTAGCCCTCCGTCATTTCATATGAATATTCAATAGTATTCAAGCTATGTTTGTTGACCTTCGTCAAGGCATAGTGATTGGTAGCTGTTGTGTGTTCATATGTAGCATAGATAGATGCGTTGGTTTGGGACATTCGTATTACCTTGTTGACCTTCGTCAAGGGTATATACGGGTGGGTTCAAATTAACCTGGACAATGATGGGTAGAACATGACTTGTGACTTATGATTTGTTGACCTTCGTCAAGGTCATAAGAGCATGGGGCAAAAATCTACATCGGGAGTTTCTAAAGAAACTGAAACTTGCTAGTGCTGCATACCATTTGGAGTTTGATAATGTTGGTAGGATTCCTTCAGCATTATCTCACAATGACATTTGGATCCCGATCCTACTGTGAGTATCCGCTACTCCTCGGGAAACTTTTCACTTAACGATCAATGCTATAAACCAAGTGGGTGTCTAGAAAGGTGTTAGCGGGGCTACGCCCACAGGGAAAACAGGTTATTTAATTAAGGAACTTCGCGAAAGCGTCGTAAAACCTCGCTCGATGTACCAGCACTGGCCTGGCTGAACGGTTAAGCAAGTATTGTACGGTGAGATTGATCCTGACTAATTCTTCTTTTATGATTTGAGGAAGGATTCGAGAAACAGTGGGAGCCATCCTGTTTAGATAAACTAAAAACCAATCTAAACTTGCAGGAGCATCATGCTAAGTGTTTTCTTCTCCCTCTCTTAATTGCAGCGACCCAGTGACCAGACATAGGTTACATCGAGATAATAAAATGACTGAATCTGACTGTTATGACAGGCAAAGGTCTGTCCAGATGTCCATTACCCATGACAAGCTTGGACACCTCCTAACTAATCAAACCCCTGCCGTCTCAGGACCAGTTTCCCCTGTCACGGATATTGATATCCGTAAGACATCGGAAAAAGACTGTGTGAATGCCAAGTGCCTCGTGTTGGCCTCAGTTGATGGTGCATATCAGAGGCGGCACGAGAAGATGGACTTAGTTTCTGTCTTCCTCCATAACAAAGATTTATATGGAGAGGAATCTCGTACCGCAAGATATGAGACCTCGAACGAATTGTTTCAAGCGAGGTTGGCTTTCGGGTCATCTGTAGGGGACAACGTCCTTACAGAGACTAGCTATTTTGATGAGGTCACGGACCTGAAGACCACGTTGAAGAACGGGTCAAATACTGACTTGATTCTATAGTCTCTGCCCTCTACTTACACCCTGAAGGAAACCAGGGAAGAAGAAGGAAAGGGAAGGGCAAAAGTTTTGGGACAAGATATAGTAAAGGAGGGACGTTCCTATTGTTATGGGAATGAACATTGGCAGAAGGATTGCAGGGCTAGCAAAGCCAGTAGCCAGGATTCGAAGCATGTTGTGGCTTCGGCGTCGGGTGTGTTTGTAAAAGAAAACTGTATGTCAATTAACCCTACTTCCTAGGTATTGGATACCGGATCAGGATCTCACATCTGTAATTCATTACAGGTTCTGAGAAACCGTAGAGTTATCAGGATAGGTGATATGACTCTCAGGGTTGCCAACGGAATGAGCGTGGACGCTGAATCCGTAGGGGAATATCACCTTGGATTGACAACTGGGCAGATATTGATTCTGCGTAACTGTTAGTATGTACCTAGTATGGTTTGTAATATCATATCTGTATCCATACTTTCTAAGGAAGGATATGATTTTACTTTTGTAAACGATGTGGTCCACATCCATCTAAATCAAGTTCCGATTGGGTCAGGTACATTAGAAAACGGAATATACATACTGAATCAAGCTCAGGTTTTCAGTGTCCAGAACACATTTAAAAGAAAGTCTCCGGAAACAAATCAGGCTTTCTTATGGCATTGTAGACTGGGTCACATTAATGAGGCACGGTTAACAAAGTTACATAAAGAGGGATACTTGAATCCGTTCGAGTATCAGTCTTATGCTACTTGTGAATCTTGTCTCATGGGAAAGATGACAAAGACTCCGTTCACTGGACACGGAGTAAGAGCGAGCGAGCTCTTGGGACTCATACACAGTGACGTGTGTGATCCAATGTCTACACATGCACGAAGTGGTTATTCAAACTTCATTACTTTTAAGGATGATTTCTCTAGGTATGGACATGTCTTCCTGATGAAGCATAAATCCGAGGCTTTTGAGAAATTTCGGGAATACAAGAATGAAGTTGAAAAACAAACAGGCAAAAGTATCAAGACACTGAGATCTGATCGAGGTGGTGAATACTTGAGTGCCGAGTTTCTGGGCTACTTAAAAGAGAATGGAATTCTCTCTCAGCTTACTCCTCCATACACACCACAACATAACGGTGTATCTGAAAGACGGAATCGAACCCTATTGGATATGGTTCGTTCCATGATGAGTAAGGCTGAGTTACCGCGATCTTTCTGGGGTTATGCACTAGAAACAACTGCATATCTTTTGAACAAGGTTCCCACCAAGACTGTGCCTACCACTCCATATCAGATGTGGAGTGGGAAGAAACCCTGTCTTAAGTATCTTAAGACATGGGGATGTCCAGCTTTTGCAAAGAAGCAGCATGCGGAAAAGCTCGAGGCACGCTTAGTATTGTGTAAGTTAGTGGGATACCCCAAGAACTCCAGGGGGTATCTTTTCTATTCCGCAGAGGAACAAAAGGTTTTTGTTTCTCAGAATGCCCACTTCTTGGAAACTGAATTTTTGGAAAATCAGATAAGTGGGAGCGCAACAGAACTGGAAGAAATTCCAGAACCATAAGCTATTACTGAAAGCTTGGTAGGACCAGAAGTTTCAGGAGAACCGGACATCGCAGCGCCACTCCGCAGGAGTAGTAGGCAGTCTCATCCGCCCGAGATATACTACAGTTTTCTCATAGACGGGGATCGAGAGGATTGCATTATTGAAAATGATGAGCCTACTAGCTTCCAGCAAGCCATTCAGAGCGGTGACTCAGTAAAATGGCTAGATGCAATGCGGACCGAGATGGAGTCCATGTACACCAACAAAGTTTGGACTTTGGACATTGCTCTGGAAGGGGTAAAACCCGTAGGCTGCAAATGGATCTTCAGAAAGAAGATTGGTGTAGATGGGCAGGTTGAAACCTATAAAGCTGGACTTGTTGCAAAGGGTTTTCGTCAAAGACCTGGTTTGGACTATGACGAAACCTTTTCTCCAGTGGCTATGCTTAAATCCATCAGGATCCTTCTTGCCATTGCTGTCTTCCACGATTATGAGATTTGGTAGATGGACGTAAAGACCACTTTTCTAAATGGAAATTTGGAAGAGTGCGTCTATATGGATCAGCCGGAGGGTTTCATTCAGAGTG
The DNA here is from genome assembly GCA_030015575.1 of Agapanthus africanus. Lineage (NCBI taxonomy): Eukaryota > Viridiplantae > Streptophyta > Magnoliopsida > Asparagales > Amaryllidaceae > Agapanthus > Agapanthus africanus. The sequence goes on from JASDDO010000024.1 coordinate 594,813,384, forward strand.
GGAGCAGCGGTAAAGTGTGCAAGTTGCTTAAGTCCAATTATGGACTGAAGCAGGCATCGCGGAGCTGCAACATCTGCTTTGATGATACTGTCAAAGAATTCGACTTTATCAAAAATCTGGATGAACCATGCATTTACAGTAAGATTGTAGGGAGAACTGTAGTATTCCTCGTCTTGTACGTGGATGACATTCTCCTAATAGGAAATGGCATTCCTATGCTACAGTCAGTCAAAGGATTCTTGTCATAGAGGTTCTCCATGAAGGACCTAGGCGATGCCAACTACATTTTGGGGATCCAGATCTATCGTGATAGATTTAAGAGGATGTTGGGACTCTCACAGTCAAGGTACATCGACACCATACTAAAACGATTTAGTATGGAAGATTCAAAGCGCGGTAACCTACCGGCTTGTCACAGAATCACCCTATCCAAAGAGATGTCTCCCAAGACTGATTTGGAAAGGGCTCGCATGTCATCTATACCCTACGCATCTGCGGTAGGCTCTATAATGTATGCGATGTTGTGTATCAGACCAGATATAGCATACGCATTAAGCGTTGTAAGCCGGTATCAGTCGGACTCAGGGGAGAAACACTGGATAGCAGTAAAGAACATTCTCAAGTACCTGAGAAGGACTAAGGAGATGTTCTTGGTGTATGGCGGAAAAGACTTCCAGATCGAGGCCTTTGCTGACTCCAGCTTCCAGAGTGACAAGGATGACTCCAAGTCCATGCCGGGTTATGTCTTTACCCTCAATGGAGGGACGGTTTGCTGGAAGAGCTCCAAGCAGGAAACCGTTGCTGACTCAACTATGGAAGCGGAGTATATAGCTGCTTGCGATGCCGTAAAGGAAGCTGTCTGGATGAAGAAGTTCCTCACGGTGCTTCAGGTTGTTCCTACCATTGTTGATCCAATACCGCTGTATTGTGACAACAACGGTGCTATAGCTTTAGCAAAGGAACCCAGGTCCCATCAGAAATCCATACACATTTTGAGGCGGTATCACCTGATCAGGGAGATCGTAGATCACCGGGAGATCGAGGTGAAGAGAGTAGATTCGGAGAATAACACTGCAGATCCATTCACGAAGGCTATACCCCAGACTTAGTTCGAGCGGCTGATCGAGATGATAGGTCTTCGATACGCCAGTACATGGTTCTAGTGCAAGTTGGAGATTGTTAGTGTATATGCCCTAAAGGCCATTACTGTATCATACTAGTTTGTATATTACTTAATGGAAGCTTGGGATATTCACAGTTGTATAGACAATCTTACTCAAAATGGTAGTATGCTACTTGGTCTGTTTCTACTTTAATATGTGCATGTGCTTCTTTTAGCATATCGCTTATACATATTAGTGGAGCCCTTAGGATCTTTGCTTGATTACCAGCGTTGTGATGGCAGTCACACTTGTGGGGGCTGGGTAATCTACAAGCACATCCTTATACATGTCCCTAGTCGTAGGATTATAGAGAAGGGGCATCGATACTCCGGAGTAGACTAGCGTATACGCTTCTTATCCCAGCAGGGGAGATAGTCTGTCCCACAGCCATCAGTACGTCGTACTAGAGATAGTATGCGGGTGCTAGTTAGGTTACGAGTACACTGGAAAGGACTCGTCGGGAACTGTTGGTTGGTACTATACCTATCGTCAGATAACAGTTCCCAGATGACAGGAGTACAGCTTAGACCGTCGACTTGACACTGCTATTTCGCCTCGAGTGTGTTCCCACTGTACTTTGATTACTACCCTACCATGGCTCATAGGAGTCGTGCAAACAGGTAGTAGTTGGGTGCAGTCCTAAAGCATTTGGAGGCAGTAGCGGTTAGATAGGATTCATCTCTCCCGGTATTGGGGGTTGAATATCGCGCTGTATCTAGGAGAGCCATTACACAAAGTCCCTGGCCAGGGCAAACGAGAATTTCTGGTAGTGTTTCCAGTAGTTTCTCAGGGTGTTCTGGGCTACACTCCGGCACGACTTGTACCGCTATTAGGGATCTGACGTTTACCGCCCCCTAGGCCCGCCATGCGATACTCTCAGACGAATAGACCGGACTGTACGGAGATTGTCCCATTCAGGCTCAGTAGGAGTTCAGATGGGTTTTACCTCATCGGCCTTCTTATCGACATCTACCTGGGGACCGTTATGTACAGCTAGTGCCGCTTGCGGTCTGTGGTTAAACCCACTGCTAGCGTAGTGTCGAGTCTTTAGAGTCCTACACAGAGAGTTTCCCTGCACTGGGCGAAAGGTGTAGAAGCCGTATGGTTTTACGGCAGGGCTACGATCACTTATGTGCACTTATGCATGTATACTGTTCGGGCAGACAATGCTAGTAGGCTTTGGTTTAAGCCGGATCCTAGTATTGTATGGATAGATTAGTTTTGTCTTCTGTGCATTCGCATTCTACGGAATGCGGATGCGGGTGTGTATGCACGGTTGTGAGGAGCGAAGAAGAAGGAGGTGCCTCATTAGGGTTTTGACCGTTGGTTCGGTCAAAACCATTATGAGGTGAGGCATTTATTTACTAATCTCTTTAATGATAATTTTGTTATGGCTAATTGCTTTGACCATTTGACCATGCTTGACCATGTTGACAATTTGACCATTGTTGACTTGGATATTTCTTGTGAGCACTAGATCCTTCTTTTGCTTTTGGTTTTATTTTTTTGATGATAATGGTCAAATCAATGTAGCCATCAACTTTATCATGATAAGAGATTAGTAATTATTTGGTTTAGGGATCATTATTCTCTTCTCATTCTCTCTATTCAAGTGAGAAGCTCCCATGGTTCCTCCTTCTTCTTCCTCTCTAGATTTTTCCTTAGCTCTCATGTGTTGAGAAAATAAGGTTCTAAATAGACAAACAAATCCACCATCATCTTCTACACAATCTAGGACATCAAGAATAGCAAACTTGTTGCCCTAGTTACCTCGGCTTGAGGTGGAGCTCGGACTACAGACTCTCAGGTGGATCATCTTCGACTCAAGGAGGCTGTGGAGGTGACCAAGATTCGGATTGACCCATGGAGCCTACGGAGATGAGGAGGGTAGCGGAGAAGACTCGAAGGACTAGTCGCATGAGGTATAATCTCGTTGCATAGTAGATAGAACCTCATGTCGTATGTTAGCAATGGTTTGGCAAAGATCCTCAAGTTTTAGTCCATATTACCTTGTGTTAAAAATTTGATTTTTACCTATTTCGCCTCCTCGTAAGCACCGGGGTGGGAAATGTGGACTTACATCAACAACCATAACACATGTATACATGCATATGTGCATTCATATCAACATATATGTACATACATACATTCATCCATACATCCATAAAGAAAAGGTTTTAAATAAATGAGCTAAAAGTCAATAATATTAAATCAGCACTTGATTTAATAATCCGGTCATATCACATACGACCCGACCAATAGAAAACGCCCGATTAAAATACGGTATCAAATATACGCATTTAATCGAGCTCCCGCGCATATCCAATATGCACCCTACATCTTTTCGCCTGAGCTTGGAAACCCCTCTGTGGGACTCTAAGACTCGTCAATACGCAAGAAGTAGGCAGTGATCATATCACATACCCACAAACCGTCAGCGGCACTGGTTGTACGTAACGGATCCCAAGTATTGAGCGATCAGAAGAAAAACAAGCGAACCTGTTAAAACTCCCTGCGAGCCAACTGGCAACACTTACTCTACAGTCCGGTCTCTTCGTCATATATGCTGCATATCGAGTACAGGGATGGTATCGTCTACCCCAATAACTCATTAAGTCATGCCGCTATATATCTCATAACAGTTCGAGAAACTACCGATAACTCTTATCAGTAAATCTCAACGGCCCTGGCCAGAGACTTCCTGTTATAGCCAATCAAGTATAGCGCAACATCAACCCCCAATACCGGGAGAGACGAAACCCCTCCTATCGCTCATTGCCTCCATGTGCCTCGGGACTGTACCCAAAATCCACCTGTTTGCACGAATCGGTAGAGCCGTGGTAGGGTGGAGATCAAAGTACAGTGGGAGGACACACAAGACTCTGTAATGATCTAGGGACTACAAACTAATATGTACCAGTGTCACCTGAGAACTGCTATCCGACGATAGATATAATACCACATAGGAGTTCTCAGCGAGTCCGTTCAGTGTACCCAGTCTCCACTGAGCACCCGTATACAATCTTTGGTGTCATCACACCAATGGATATGGGATCATCCATCGCCCATCATATGGGTCAAGAAACGTATACGCACTGGAATATCGATGCCTCATCTCGATACACCCACGACTAGGAACATTTCAACGATATTCTTATAAACTACACATGTCCCACTAGTATGATCTGCATCATAATCCCAGTAGTGAAGAAAATATCCTAAGGGATTTATCAACATGTACCAAATGAGTAAGATGCATGATCAAATGAACATGTCAAGATAAAGTACAACCAAATAGCATACTATCATGTCGAGCAAGAATATCCTCTGAATATATATATATATATATATATATATACATATACCGATACATCCACTATCATATAATAGCCTCTAGGGCATACATATATCCAACATATATAAAGAAAAAGATTAGTGAGCAATAATATTAGTTAATATATAATTATATCAAACATAAATATATATCATATTATTAAATCAACACTTGATTCAATAATCCGGTTATATCACATATAACCTACTAATATCATTTATCTGTATATCACATTATCAAATCAACACTTGATTCGATAATCCGGTTATATCGCATATAACATAACCGATAACAAATAACCGCCAGATTAGAATACGATATCACATACTCATATTTAATCAGGCCCCCCGCACATATCAGCATATGTGCCCTACTTCGTTTCGCTTGAACTAGGAAACTTCTGTGTGGGACTCTAAAGACTCGTCAATACGCCAGCAGTAGGTGATGATCACATCAGTCACCCACAAGCCATCAGCGGTACTATTTAGACGTAACGGCTACCCATGTATTGAGCGATTAGAAGATCCACAAGCAAGCTCGTCCAAAATCTCATGAAGCCTATAACTAGCACTTACTGTACAGTCTGGTCTCTTCGTCTGATATGTCGCATATCGAGTCTAGGGGTGGCAACGTCAGACCCCTGTAACTTGATAAGTTATGCCGATGTATGGCACATAACGGTTCGAGAAACTACTGATAAAAATTACCAGTAAATCTCATCACCAGCCCTGGCTAGGGACTTACTGTTATAGCCAATCGAGCATAGCGCAACATCAACTCCCAATACCGGGAGAGACGAAACCCCTCCTATCGCTCATTATCTCCATGTGACTCGAGACTGTACCCAAAATCCACCTGTTTGCTTGACTCCTTTGAGCCTTGATAGGGAGGAAATCAAAGCACGGTGGGAGCCACACAAGACTCTATGATGATCTCGGGTCTACAGACTAACCTGTACCAGTGTCACCTGAGAACTTCTATATGACGATAGGTATAATACCAACTAGGAGTTCTCGGCGAGTCCTGTTCGGTGTACCCATTGTCTAATGAGCACCTGTGTACAATCTTTGATGTCACACACCAATAGTTGTAGGATCAATCATCGCCCCATATAGGGTCAAGAAACGTACACACTAGTCTACTCTGGAATATCGATGCCCTGTCTCGATATCCCCTCGACTAGGAACTATTTAAAGAATGCACTTGTGGACCACCCTAACCCACTAGTATGATCTGCATCATAGTCCTGGTAGTCAAGTAAATATCCTAAGGGATTTATCAACATGTAAGAGAGAGATAGTATAATAATACCGGTCTACATATTAAGATAAAGGCAATCAGATAGCATACTATCATGTCGAGCAAGAAAGTCCTCTATATATATGTCCAAGCATCCACTATAATATACATCAGTGTACAATAATAGCCTCTAGGGCATACATATTCCTAACAATCTCCCACTTGCACTAAAGCCATGTGTTGTAGTATCTCATATCCAACATCCCAAAAAGTCTCTCAAACTGCGTCTGGGGGAGGGCCTTTGTGAGTGGATCCGCTACGTTGTCCTTCGTGTCAACTCTCCTGACCTCGATCTCCCGGCAATCTACTATTCCCTGATCAGGTGATACCTGTTGGCTATAGTGCCCTAAGGCAATTATTGGATCCCAGGCACGTGATTGAAATGATTGAGGGGGGACCTATACCGGTAGAACAGTCTTACTCGAGAAGATAGTATGCTATCTGGTTTGTCTTTATCATCGTGTACGTGCTTCAGGTGACTTTACAGATCACTATTACATGTTGATAGAGCTGTAAGTCCACGTTGCCAACCCCGGTTCTTGCGGGGAGGCGGAAACGGTATAAAAAAAACAAATTTTTAGCGCATGGGGCAACATGGACTAACAAAGTCGGGATCTTTTCCAAACTAAACTAGCAAGAAAGCTAAAGAGAGTTAGCTACTCGAAAAGAGGTTATACCTAACTTGAACTCCTTCTTCTTGAAACCTTTGTAGGGGTAGATGGTGCATTCCTCGTCGCCTTCTTCCGTCAAAGATGGATCCACCTGAGGGTTCAACCTTCGGGCTCTTTCTCGAACTTTGAGTGAACTAGGATCTTTGGCTTACCAAACCTCTAACCCTAGAGTGAGTAGAGAGTGGCTTTGGGGTGTTTTTATCTTAAGGAGATGGATTCTCAACACATGAGAAGGGAGCTCCTTGAACTAGAGGAGGAGGAAGAAGAAGAGAGGAGAGAGAAGAGTTATGATAAAAATGAGTGCTTTTCATTTTACAACCATAACATAATAAGAAATGAATTATCAAAAATAATAATAATAATGTAAATGAAATAGTTGATGGATGGTTTGGAATGACCATTATCATTACACACATTAAATGATTTTGCTAGAATCAAAGAGCATCTTTGATATGTAATGATGATGGTCAAACTTTCAACTATGGTCAACTAGTCAACCTTGGTCAACAAGTCAACAAACCCAACCATGACACAATTTCATTTAATTAATATTATTAATTGATATATCATAAATCCATTAGGGTTTGGAAAAAGACGACTGTCAACTGTGCATACGCACCCGTTACGAAACCCTAATGAAAATCCTCTTCCTCCGCCTCAATCAACTGTGTATACACACCCGCATTCTTGTTTCGAGGAACATGAATACTATGAGATAAAATCAACCCCAAAACATATACCAGTATCTGGCTCAAACCAGAGCCTGCTAGTAATATCTGTCCGGACTCCAAACGTGCACAAGTGCACGGATGAGAACGAACCCTGCCGCAAAACCATGCGACCTCTACTCTGTTTTGCCCAGAGGCGAATAGCCCTCTGTGTGGGACTCTAAAGACTCGACACTACGCTGGCAGTGGGTTTAACCACAGACCGCAAGCGGCACTAGCTGTGCGTAACGGTCCCCAGGTAGATGCCGATAAGAAGACTGACGAGGTGAACCCCATCTGAACTCCTACTGAGTCTGAATGTGACAGTCTCCGTACAGTCCGGTCTGTTCGTCTGATACATCGTATGTCGGGCCTGGGGGGCGGTAAACGTCAGTCCCCTAATAGCGGTACAAGTCGTGTCGGAGTGAAGCCCAAAACACCCTGAGATAACACTGGAAGCCTACCAGTATATCTCGCTTGCCCTGGCCAGGGACTACTCGTGTAATGGCTTTCCTAGACACTGCGCGATGTCAACCCCTAATACCGGGAGAGACGAATCCTGTCTACCGTCACTGCCTCCAAGTGCTTCGGGACTGCACCCAACTACCACTGTTTGCACGACTCCTTTGAGCCGTGGTAGGGTAGTAATCAAAATACAGTGGGAACACACTCGAGGCGAAGTGCCAGTGTCAAGTCAGTGGATTAAGCTGTACTCATGTCACCTGGGAACTGATAACTGATGATAGGTATAATACCAACTTGTCAGTTCCCGACGAGTCCTGTCCAGTGTACTCGTAACCTAACGAGCACCCACATACTATCTCAAGTACGACGTACTGACGGCTGTGGGACAGACCGTCTCCCACACTGGGATGAGAAGCGCATGCGCCAGTCTACTCCGGAGTATCGATGCCCTGTCTCGATAGTCCTGCGACTAGGGACCTGTATAAGGATGTGCTTATAGATTACCCAGCCCCCACTAGTGTGACTGCCATCACAACGCTGGTAATCAAGCAAAGATCCTAAGGGCTTCACTAATGCGTATAGGTGATATGATAAAATAAACACATGTACACATTGAAGTAGAAACAAACCAAGTAGCATACTACTATTTTGAGCAAGATTGTATATACAAGGTGAATATCCCAAGCTTCCATTAAGTAATATACAAATCAGTATGATACAGTAATGGCCTCTAGGGCATATACACTAACAATCTCCCACTTGTACTAAGGCCATGTACTGGCGTATCGAAGACCTATCATCTCGATCAGCCGCTCGAACTGTGTCTGGGGCAGGGCTTTGGTGAATGGATCTGCAGTGTTTTCTTCTGAAGCAACCCTCCGAACCTCGATCTCCTTGCAATCCATGATCTCTCTGATCAGGTGATACCGCCTCAAGATGTGTCTGGATCTCTGATGGGACCTGGCTTCCTTCGCTAAAGCTATAGCCCCGTTGTTGTCGCAATACAGAGGTATTGGGTCAACAATGGACGGAACCACCTGAAGTTCTTTCAAGAACTTCCTCATCCAGACAGCTTCTTTTGCGGCATCAGATGCATCGATGTATTCCGCTTCCATCGTCGAGTCTGCAACGGTTTCCTGTTTGGAACTCTTCCAAGACACCGCCCCTCCATTGAGGGTAAAGACAAAACCCGACATGGACTTGGAATCATCCTTATCACTCTGGAAGCTGGAGTCAGCAAAGGCCTCGATCTGGAGGTCTTTTCCGCCATACACCAAGAACATCTCCTTAGTCCTTCTCAGGTACTTGAGAATGTTCTTTACCGCTATCCAGTGTTTCTCCCCAGGGTTTGACTGATACCGGCTTACCACACTCAGTGCATAAGCTACATCCGGTCTGGTACACAACATCGCATACATTATAGAGCCTACCGCAGAAGCGTAGGGTATAATAGACATGCGATCCCTCTCCAAATCAGTCTTGGGAGACATTTCTTTAGAGAGGGTGATCCCGTGACAAGCCTGTAGGTTACCGCGCTTGGAATCTTCCATACTGAATCTTTTCAGTATGGTGTCGATGTACCTGGACTGTGAAAGTCCTAATATCCTCTTGGATCTATCACGATGGATCCGGATCCCCAGGATGTATGAGGTATCACCCAGGTCTTTCATGGAGAACCTGTGCGACAAGAACCCCTTGACAGATTGTAGCATAGGAATGTCATTTCCTATTAAGAGAATGCCATCCACGTATAAAACGAGGAATACTACAGTTCTCGCTACAAATCTACTATAGATGCATGGTTCATCTGGATTTTTGATAAAGCCAAATTCCTTGACCGTCTCATCAAAACAGATGTTCCAACTCCGCGATGCCTGCTTTAGTCCATAAATGGACTTAAGCAACTTGCACACCTTTCCGCTGCTCCCACTCTGAATGAAACCCTCTGGCTGGTCCATATAGACACACTCCTCTAAATTTCCATTTATAAAAGCGGTTTTTACGTCCATCTGCCAAATCTCATAATCGTGGAAAGCAGCAATGGCAAGAAGGATCCGAATGGATTTCAGCATAGCCACTGGAGAAAAGGTTTCGTCATAGTCCAAACCAGGTCTTTGACGGAAACCCTTTGCTACAAGTCTAGCTTTATAGGTCTCAACCTGTCCATCTACACCAATCTTCCTTTTGAAGATCCACTTGCATCCTACGGGTTTTACTCCGTCTGGAGCAATGTCCAACGTCCATACTTTGTTGGTGTACATGGACTCCATTTCGATCCGCATTGCATCTAGCCATTTTACCGAGTCAACGCTCTAAACGGCCTGCTGGAAGCTAGTAGGCTCATTATAATCTATGATGCAATCCTCACTATCCCCGTCTATGAGAAAACCGTAGTATCTCTCGGGCGGATGAGACTGCCTACTACTCCTGCGGAGTGGCGTACGAATGTCCTGTTCTTTTGAAACTACTGGCTCTTCCAAGCTTTCAGTAATAGCTTGTGGTTCTGGAATTTCTTCCAGTTCTATTGCGCTCCCACTTATCTGGGTTTCCAAAAACTCAGTTTCCAAGAAGCGGGCATGTTGAGAAACAAAAACCTTTTGTTCCTTAGTGGAATAGAAAAGATACCCCCTGGAGTTCTTTGGGTATCCCACAAACTTACACTGTACTGAACGTGCCTCGAGCTTGTCCGCATGCTGCTTTTTTACAAAAGCTGGACATCCCCATATCTTAAGGTACTTAAGACAGGGTTTCTTCCCACTCCACATCTGATATGGAGTGGTAGGCACAGTCTTGGTGGGAGCTTTGTTCAAGAGATATGCAGCTGCTTCTAGTGCATAACCCCAGAAAGATCGCGGTAACTCAGCCTTACTCATCATGGAACGAACCATATCCAATAGGGTTCGATTCCTCCTTTCCGATACACCGTTATGTTGCGGAGTGTATGGAGGAGTACGCTGAGAGAGAATTCCATTCTCTTTTAAATAGTTCAGGAACTCGGCACTCAAGTATTCTCCACCTCGATCCGATCTTAGAATCTTAATACTTTTGCCTGTTTGGTTTTCAACTTCATTCTTGTATTCGCGAAATTTCTCAAAGGCCTCGGATTTGTGCTTCATCAAGAAGACATGTCCATACCTAGAGAAATCATCTGTGAAAGTAATGAAGTACGAATAACCGCTTCGCGCATGTGTAGACATTGGACCACACACGTCACTGTGTATGAGTCCCAAGAGCTCGCTTGCTCTTTCTCCGTGTCCAGTGAACGGAGTCTTAGTCATCTTTCCCATGAGACAAGATTCACAAGTGGCATAAGACTGATACTCGAACGGATCCAAGTATCCCTCTTTATGAAACTTAGTCAACCGTGTCTCATTGATGTGGCCCAGTCTACAATGCCATAAGAAAGCCTGATTGATATCTGGAGACTTTCTTTTGTGTGTATTCTGGACATTGAAAATCTGTGGTTGGTTTAATACGTATATACCATTGCTCAGTGTACCTGACCCAATCAGAACTTGATTAAGGTGAATGTTTACAACATTACTTACAAACGAAAATTCATAACCTTCTTTAGAAACCAAAGATACAGAAATGATATTACAAGTTGCGTTGGGTACAAAAAAGCAATTACGCAAAACCAAAACATGCCCATCTGTCATTCCCAGGTGATAGTCCCCCACGGCCTTAGCATTCATGCTAGCTCCGTTCGCAACTCTGAGGGTCATGTCACCTGCCTTTAAAAACCTACGGTTTCTCAACGCCTGCAAAGAATTACAGATATGAGATCCTGATCCGGTATCCAATACCCAGGAAGTAGAGTTTATCGAAAGACAGTTTTCAATAACATACACACCTGAAGCCGAAGCCGCAACCTGCTTCAGTTCCCGTGTCCTGGCTTTCCAAGCCCTGCAATCTTTCTTCCAGTGTCCACTTTTATGACAATAGAAGCATTCTTCTTTACCCACAAGCTTCCCCGATATCTTTGTTGCCTTTTCCTTTCCCTTCGTATCCACTTTACTAACACCGCCCCTTGGTTTGGCGGGGGTTTCTTCTTCTTTCCCTTGGCTTTCGCCTCGGTCCTAGAAGAAGAAGATCCTCCTACAAACAAAGTGGGTGTTTCCCTACCTTTCTGTAGGGTGCCCTCTGCGCTCCTCAGCATGTTGAGGAGTTCTGAAAGTTCAACTTCTTTTTCTTGTAAGTTGAAGTTCAGTATAAACTGGGCGTAAGTGGAAGGAAGGGACTGGAGAATCAAGTCCGTATAGAGCTCACTCTCCAACGTGGTCCCAAGTTCTGCGAGCTCCTCAATGTAGGCAATCATCTTAAGCACGTGTTCCGCTACTGATGATCCGACGGCTAATCTTGCCGAAAATAACTTCTTCGACATTTCGTATCTTGCGATACGAGACTGCTCTCCATACAGTTCTTTTGTATGGAGAAATATGGATTCCAGGTCGATATTCTCGTGCCTCCTCTGATGTTCATTGTCCATAGAGGCAAGCACGAGGCACTTGGCCTTCGCGCAATCAATCTCCCAAGTCTTACGGATTTCCTTATCCGCGACGCTGGAGGTGGGACCTGGGACGGGGGGAGCTTTGGTGGTAAGAAGATACCCCAGCTTGTCGTAAGTGATTGCCATTTTGACATTCCTGAGCCAATCTTTGTAGTTTGGCCCTGTCAGTATGTTTTTATCTAGAAGTAACTTAAGTCCAGTCATGTTGATTGGTCGCTGCAATTAGGAGAGAGAGAAGAAACACTCAGCACGATACTCTTGCAAGTTTAGAATGGTTTTTAATTTGTCTAAACAGGATGACTCCCACTGTCTCTCGAATCCTTCCTCAAACCATAAAGGAAGAATTAGCCGGGATCAATCCCACCGCACAATACTTGCTTAACCATTCAGCCAGGCCAGTGTCGGTACTTTGAGGGAGGTTTTCCAACGCTTTCGCGAAGTTCCTTAATTTAAGAACCTCTTTTCCCTGGGGGCGTAGCCCTGCTAACACCTTTCTTGACACCTACTAGGTTTATAGCATTGATCGTTCAGTGAGAAATTTCCCGAGGAGTAGCATATACTCACAGTAGGATCGGGATCCAAATATCATTGCGTGACGAAAATGAAGGAATCCTACCATAATCATCACACTCCAAATGGTATGCAAAACTAGCAAGTTTCAGTACTTATGAAACTCCCGATGTGGATTTTTGCCCCATGCTCTTATGACCTTGACGAAGGTCAACAAATCATAAGTCACATGTCAAGTTCTGCCCGTCATTTTCCAGGTTAATTTGAACCCACCCGTATATACCCTTGACGAAGGTCAACAAGGTAATACGACTGTCCCAAACCAACGCATCTATCTATGCTACATATGAACACCCAACAGCTACCAATCACTATGCCTTGACGAAGGTCAACAAACATAGCTTGAATACTATTGAATATTCATACGAAACGAAGGAGGGCTACGAATGGTTTTGGCTAAACCGTGAACGTAGTGAACTTGATATGATCGATGGAACGAGATAGCTTATAAAAGGAGTGGCTCAAGCTCCGCATTTAAAAGTTGGTTTTGAAAAGAACCGAGTGGTTTTTCGAAAGTGTTCCAACGACTTTTGCTTGGTTTATTATCTTGCATTAGTTCTTTTAATGCGTGATATTCTTGCATTAGTTCTTTTAATGCGTCCCATCATTTAATCCTACCATTGCAGAAAACAACCAAAATATGACGTACGCTTATGCCATTCGCATTCGCCACGGGGCCCCGTCATCACCCGTTAGGTTACTTAACTAACGACAGAGCGGGGGCTGGGCTAGCGCGGCTGTAAAACATAAGCAACGCCTAAATAGTTATAAATATATAGTAATGATAGACATTACAGATCACAGATGAATACATTGGATATACTAGGAATCTGCAATCCTTTCGAGCCTGCAACGAAAAGCGGATTACACGGTCGCGGTGAATAGCCAATACCCCACCCAAGACCCCTACGGGTGCGGCAAACTACCCGCCAAGTACCCGAAGAGGAGCAACCTCCCTCAACGCCGTGAGTAGGCCACTCGGCACTTCAAGATACCCGATAGTTTGTGCACCCCTCCATGGGTCTATCCTAGGAGCAAAAACAGTAAAAAGAATTATACAATGACGGCTACAACCCCGACCCGGTTGTGCGGCCAAACAAATAATAATATTACATCAATTTACATTTTACAATGAATGAAAGAAAAAGAAACACTCATCTCACATCCACCCCGGCTATTCACCCGCGACAGTCCAACGCATTCATATACACAAACCATCATCAAACACAGATCACTGATATGTATAACCCCGACTAATCGACATATAGCGATTAGCCGACGTTCAATACATATAAACATCACAGATATAACCATTATAGTCAAAGTGTAGTGAAGTTCGATAAAAATACGGATTTATAGGCCCCCAAAAACAAATTTCTTTTCTGGAAAACCTGGGCACATATAAACCATCTGAAAAATCCCAAAACCCTACCAGAAGAATGTAGGGTTCCTAGGCACTCTTGTGAAGGTTCTAAAGGCATCAAACATGCCCAGATAAAATTTTAGACGTGCCGAACAACCCAAAGCCGGGATCTTTGCTAGATTATTAGGGTTTAACATGCAAGAAGATAACTTTTATCTAAGTGTGAGGGATTACAACCTTTGTAGTCCGCTCCTTCACTTCACAAGCTCCGAGTAGAAGTCCCTTTGCCGCGATCCACGATCTCCCGAACTCATGAGAGGCTCCACGGCTCGAACGATCCATGCTAGCTCGAAGTATTTCAAATCTCCGATGATCTACCTTGAAGTTGCTTCGACTCAAGCTTTCTCACTCAAAAGAGTAGAACACACTAATCCCATGGGCTAGATGAGATGAGGATGAGGGAGTAGTATTTTTGCTTTCTTTTTATATCATTTTCTCATATTTTATCATTACTTAAGGATTTTCAAGAGAGCTTCTTCAAGAGAGAAGAAGAAGAAGATGATGGAAATGATAATCATCTTAATCCTTTTGTGATGAATAGAAACCAAAGTATATGATTGAATTATTAACCATGGTCAAGGATGAGTGGCTAAAAATGAGTATAGAATAAACTAGAGTTAGGGTTTGGTTAGGTTTAGAAATGTGTCATCACAAAATATCTTAACCATGACAAAATAAAATGCTTCTAGAAGGAACTTGAAGCATCCAACCCTAATCAAACCTTAACCTCAATTAATCATCCTTAAACATGTTTAACAATTAATCATATCATGTCACAATAATATATATCACATATATATTATATATTTGCAACAAAAGAAAATAATACAATTAACATATATCGCATATATATCAATGTATCATCTAATGAGAAAATGAAATAATAAAGCGAGCCAATATTAGATAATGTAATACAATATATCATATATATTATTATACATTAAATCATCGAATCAACACTTGAATCGATGATCCGGTTATATCAAATATTACCGACTAATATATCATGTACCGATTCATCGAATCAACACTTGATCCGATGACCCGGTTCATATCCATATATCGCGAGAATATAATACGGTATCCCATATCGCATTATTCACGCTCCTGTGCATATCACATATGCGCCACTACTCCGTTTCGCCTGAGCCAAGAAACCTCTGTATAGGACTCTAAAGAATCGTCAATACGCCAGTAGCAGGTGATGATCATATCAAACACCCACAAGCTGCAAGCGGTCAGCTAAACGTAACAGCCACCCAGGTATTGAGCGATCAGAAGATCAACAAGCTAGCCTGTGCGTTCTCCTGTGAATCCAACCAGTAACACTCCCGTACAGTCCGGTCTGTTCGTCTGATATGTCGCATATCAAGTCTAGGGGTGGTATACGTCAGACCCCAGTAACCGATAAGTCGTGTCGATGTGTGGCTCATAACGGGTCGAGAAACTACTAGTAACACTTACCAGTAAATCTCTATATCAGCCCTGGCCAGGGACTTCCAGTTATAGCCAATCGAACACAGCACAACATCAACTCCTTATACCGGGAGAGACGAATCCCCTCCTATCGCTCATTGCCTCCATGTGATTCGGGACTGTACCCAAAAGCCACCGTTTTGCACGCCCTCTTGGACGTGGTAAGGAGGAAATCAAAGCACAGTGGGAATCACACAAGACTCTATGACGATCTCGGGTCTACAGACTACCCTGTACCAGTGTCACCGGAGAACTGCCATCTGACGTGTGGTATATCACCATCTGGGAGTTCTCGGCGAGTCCGTCCAGTGTACCCAGTCTCCACTGAGCACCCGTACACCATCTCTGATGTCTAACACCGATGGATATGGGATCATCCATCGCCCATCATATGGGTCAAGATGCGTATACGCTAGTCTACTCTGGTGTATCGATGCCCTGTCTCGATATACCCTCGACTAGGAACAGTTATAGGATGTACTCATCGACTACCGTGGCCCCACTAGTATGATCTCATCATAGTCCCAGTAGTCAAGTACAGATCCTAAGGGCTTTATCAACATGTGAGAGTAAAACAGTAAACCAATACAAGTCAACATGTTAAGATAAAGTGAAACCAAATAGCATACTATCATGACGAGCAAGAAAGTCATCTCTATATATAACCAAGCATCCATTATAATATACATCATATGTACAACAATGGCCTCTAGGGCATATACATAACTAACAAAGAACACTGCACAAAACCCGATCACGAGAGGATCCCAAACGGCGGTGGTTCCGCTGCAAATGCATACCTATCGCCGCGGAACCGCGGTGGTTTGAGAAAAGCAGGCGACCGTTTTTGGTGGGTGTTTTCACAAAACCCTGAGCCGATTTTAGGAGTAAAACTTTTTATTTTTAGAGCACAAAATATTTCAACAGAAAGTTAGGGTTTTGATTTTCCGGTTTTTGCGATTTTTCCGATCGAACTTCCATACACTTTACTACTAAGCTAGTTTAAGTTTAGTAAGGCTCTGATACCACTGTAAGTCCACGTTGCCAACCTCGGTTCTTGCGGGGAGGCGGAAACGGTATAAAAAAAACAAATTTTTAGCGCATGGGGCAACATGGACTAACAAAGTCGGGATCTTTTCCAAACTAAACTAGCAAGAAAGCTAAAGAGAGTTAGCTACTCGAAAAGAGGTTATACCTAACTTGAACTCCTTCTTATTGAAACCTTTGTACGGGTAGATGGTGCTTTCCTCGTCGCCTTCTTCCGTCAAAGATGGATCCACCTGAGGGTTCAACCTTCGGGCTCTTTCTCGAACTTTGAGTGAACTAGGATCTTTGGCATGCCAAACCTCTAACCCTAGAGTGAGTAGAGAGTGGCTTTGGGGTGTTTTTATCTCAAGGAGATGGATTCTCAACACATGAGAAGGGAGCTCCTTGAACTAGAGGAGGAGGAAGAAGAAGAGAGGAGAGAGAAGAGTTATGATAAAAATGAGAGCTTTTCATTTTACAACCATAACATAATAAGAAATGAATTATCAAAAATAATAATAATAATGTAAATGAAATAGTTGATGGATGGTTTGGAATGACCATTATCATTACACACATTAAATGATTTTGCTAGAATCAAAGAGCATCTTTGATATGTAATGATGATGGTCAAACTTTCAACTATGGTCAACTAGTCAACCTTGATCAACAAGTCAACAAACCCAACCATGACACAATTTTATTTAATTAATATTATTAATTGATATATCATAAATCCATTAGGGTTTGGAAAAAGACGACTGTCAACTGTGCATACGCACCCGTTCCGAAACCCTAATGAAAATCCTCTTCCTCCGCCTCAATCAACTGTGTATACACACCCGCATTCTTGTTTCGAGGAACATGAATACTATGAGATAAAATCAACCCCAAAACATATACCAGTATCTGGCTCAAACCAGAGCCTGCTAGTAATATCTGTCCGGACTCCAAACGTGCACAAGTGCGCGGATGAGAACGAACCCTGTCGCAAAACCATGCGACCTCTACTCTGTTTTGCCCAGAGGCGAATAGCCCTCTGTGTAGGACTCTAAAGACTCGACACTACGCTGGTAGTGGGTTTAACCACAGACCGCAAGCGGCACTAGCTGTGCGTAACGGTCCCCAGGTAGATGCCGATAAGAAGACTGACGAGGTGAACCCCATCTGAACTCCTACTGAGTCTGAATGTGACAGTCTCCGTACAGTCCGGTCTGTTCGTCTGATACATCGCATGTCGGGCCTAGGGGGGCGGTAAACGTCAGTCCCCTAATAGCGGTACAAGTCGTGTCGGAGTGAAGCCCAAAACACCCTGAGATAACACTGGAAGCCTACCAGTATATCTCGCTTGCCCTGGCCATGGACTACTCGTGTAATGGCTCTCCTAGACACTGCGCGATGTCAACCCCCAATACCGGGAGAGACGAATCCTGTCTAACCGTCACTGCCTCCAAGTGCTTCGGGACTGCACCCAACTACCACCTGTTTGCACGACTCCTTTGAGCCATGGTAGGGTAGTAATCAAAATACAGTGGGAACACACTCGAGGCGAAGTGCCAGTGTCAAGTCAGCGGACTAAGCTGTACTCATGTCACCTGGGAACTGATAACTGACGATAGGTATAATACCAACTTGTCAGTTCCCGACGAGTCCTGTCCAGTGTACTCGTAACCTAACGAGCACCCGCATACTATCTCAAGTACGACGTACTGACGGCTGTGGGACAGACCGTCTCCCACACTGGGATAAGAAGCGCATGCGCCAGTCTACTCTGGAGTATCGATGCCCTGTCTCGATAGTCCTGCGACTAGGGACCTGTATAAGGATGTGCTTATAGATTACCCAGCCCTCACTAGTGTGACTGCCATCACAACGCTGGTAATCAAGCAAAGATCCTAAGGGCTCCACTAATGCGTATAGGTGATATAATAAAATAAACACATATACACATTGAAGTAGAAACAAACCAAGTAGCATACTACTATTTTGAGCAAGATTGTATATACAAGGTGAATATCCCAAGCTTCCATTAAGTAATATACAAACCAGTATGATACAGTAATGGCCTCTAGGGCATATACACTAACAAGAGCCCATAGGATTCTTGCTTGACTGCCAGCAGTATGATGGCGATCATATACGTGGGAGCTGGGGTCTATAAGCACATCCTTAAAAGTCTCTAGTCGTTGGAGTTTCGAGATTGGGTATCGATACTCCAGAGTAGACTAGTGTATACTGATCGAGATGCCGACGAGGAGCGGTGGCCGGTCTCACAAGCCATTGGTGTCAGTTGGTTAACCTAAGATGTATACAGGTGCCATTAGGTTATGAGTACACCGGACGGACTCGCCAGGAACATGCTAGTTGGTATCATACTTATTTTCAGATAGCAGTTCCCTGGTGACAAATGTACAGGTTAGTCTATCGACCTGAGATCGTCATTTGTCTCATGTGAGTTCTCACTATGCTTGATTACTACCTTACCACGGCTCAAAGGAGTCGTGCAAACAGGTTTTAGTTGGGTACAGTCCCGAGCCACATGGAGGCAGTGAGCGGATCGTCGGGGGATTCGTCTCTCCTGGTATTAGGGGTTGATATCGCATTGTGCACGGATGGCTATCACTAGAAATCCTCGGCCGGGGTAGACGAGAATTACTGATCTTGGATCGGTAGTTTCTCAGAAGGTGATAGGGTTTCATACCGATACTAAATGTCGCGTTATTAGGGGTCTGACTTTATCCACCCTTCTAGACACGATATGTGATACTCATAGACGAACGGACCGGACTGTACGGATATTGTCACTGTCAGGCTCAGTAGGGGTTTCAGGATGAGTTTGTTCGTCGGCCTCCCTTTCGCTCAATACCGGGGTAACCGTTACGTACATCTAGTGTAACACCCGAGCCCAATGCTACTATTTTCAGTTACTGTTTGAGCATAATGTGGTACTCATTTCATTTAACATGCTTGTTTGTTGCTTACTGTAAAATTTACCCGGCAAAGTCATTTCTATATATAACAAATTTTGGCATCTAAAATAAAATTGAAAATATTAATCTTGGCCTACTTGACACCCCTAGCCTCGTGGTAGCATCCTTGCATTGTGTTCTCGTCCCGTTCCGTGAAACGGGCGAGTTTAGACGGCTACGTGCACGTACGTGTGTCCGTTTTGGGGTATGTTTTTAATCATAAAACACTTAATTTTAAAATTTGGATCCCGCTTAAAATCCTATTATTTCAATTTCAAATTTTTGGACTCGACCCGGGCGCGATTTGGAAATGTTTTATTTGGCGCCAAAATCCCAAATTTTAATATTATTAAAACCATCGCATATATTTTTCTAACTAACCTGATATCTTACTGTTCATTACCTATCTTTTAAATCTTTAAGTTAACCATATAATATTTTTACAATCTTTTATATCCTTCTCAATTTATTCTCTCAGCCAATCGCAACCTCCCCTTTAACCCCGTGGGCCCCACTTTCTCTCTCTCCCTCTTCTCTCTCTCTCCCCACTTTTTTCTCTCTCTCTCCCACATATATTCTCTCGTACTTCTCTTTATCATTCTTTCTCTTCTTGCTTCATGTCTCGTTTCTCATTTTTTTAACTGTTCTTTTGTTGCCGGAATTCCGTCGTGCCGGTGACGCTTCTCGACGTTCCAGCGAGGTACCCAGACCCGTGTGGTTCCTTTGTTCGTCGTTTGGGTTCATTCCGTGAACCGTGCGCCCGTCGCGAGTTTTCCCCGCCGACGGTTAACGTTCCGTTTTCCCGATTCGCGACCCATCGAGGCAAGTTAATCTTGCTACATGCTGTATAATTCATTTTATACCTATTTAAATAAATACCATACCTATTGTTTAAATCTAGTACCCCATATTTAATTTTATAACGTTTCGATGTTCCGTTTGCATCCGTTTATATCATTTTAAATCCAGATCATGAAAACTTATCTTGTGACATACTAGATTACATTATACTGCATCCATATCAATTAAAATATATATCGTCGTAATATTTCTTATTATTATCTTTAATTAGTTTATAATCTGCATTTTATGATATTATATATTTAAAATATTATAGTTTACACATGAAACGCCGTTAAAAAAGCGGATACGACAAATCTAAAATTTACTGTACACCTTACCGTATAAAATTCATTATAAACCATAGAAAAATCATTAGTATACGTTCTTTAGTTCGTTACGAAGCTAACTCAGAATACTATAACTCTATAAAATATTTACTTGCAAAATAAATTGTTTAAATAACGTAAAATGCAAATAAAAATGTCTCCAAACTGCTGTCCAGGGAAATTCCAGCAGCAAACTTTCAATTTCGAATGTTCATAACTTTTTGTAGGGATAGCCTGAGATGCTTATACTTATAAAACTGAAAACCTTATTGAATTATCTTTGTTTTGGTATAAGACACGTCCCTTTTGGAGAACGTTTGTTATTTTTAAGCTATTTTACAAACTAGGGTGACGCTGAATTTCTGAACGGAACCTTCTTGTGCATGGTTAATCAATACCACTTTTATAGTTATTAATTGCTTTGAATATGCTATCCATATTAATATTATTATATCAATATTTATATCACATATTGCTTAGTTGTACATCCCACATTACCATTTTATAGTTTTATAACTTTTCGGATATCCGTTTGCATCCATCGCATTTAAGATACATATAATTGCATCCATAGATAGCATTACTACATAATAATGTGATATTAACACTCCATGTTTAATAAATTGCATCCTAATTAATATTGGAACTATAAATGTAACCCTAATCGATAACTGTGCATCCATATCCTTGAAATTATATCTATTTGCATATCATATTACATGTTCCAGTTTATTGTTCTGATAGTACTCATGCTTGTTTATTTATACATATTCTTATGTAGTTTGATTATGAGCACCCACATGACATCTTGTGCTTCCTGACATGACCTGTTACACTTCTTACTTGACATGACATGGTACCGTACACTCTTGACATGACATGACACCGTACACTCTTGACATGACATGACATCACATCTTTATACATTAGCTGGCTGGACCTGATGTACCATGGCTTTACCTGTTACCTGATCTTGTGTCTAATGCCAACAAACCTGACATGTAGTCCTCATGGACCGTTCCTGTTGTCTATCCAGACAAACCTGTTTACCTGATCCTGTGTTGGCATTAGTTTCTTGATTTTCGGAATACCTGACTTGACATACACATATAACTTGGGGGTATGGGGAAATCAAAGGTGAAACCTGACTTGTAACTCGACAGTTCACTACCTGTTCTGGGTGTACACATTCTTGTTTTGTGCCTAGAGGCATATCCCGGTTTCAGCCGAGAATATTGTGGCCGTGGTCCCGGGTATGTACGGGATACTATCGAGTGTACACATTCCTGTTTTGTGCCTAGCGGCATGTCTCGGCTGCAGCCGAGAATATTGTGGTCGTGGTCCCGGGTATGTACGGGATACTATTGAGTTACATCGACGATTCATCAATTGATTTCAAAGACATTAGACTAGAAAACCTGATAGAACAGTTTAGTTACCCACTGCACACTACCCTGCACTGCTTGTTTCACATTATTGCTTTATTCATGTTTATTTTGCATTGCCTGTTACATTGTTCATATTATATTACTTGATGACATGACGCGCTGACGTCTGGGTTTTGCATGGCCCAGATTTCGTACCGCTGTTGCAGTCCGAGCAGGAGTACTTCAGCCAGCAGGCTGAGCTGTGAGTTCAGTAGTAGTGAGTTTTATTTCCTGCATTTATTTCCTGATGTGAGCCCGCATTATGGGACACACTTTTCAATTATTTGTATTGGATCATTTGCTTCCGCATTTATTTATTATTGACTCCTGCTATTCTGGATTATGGACATGTTTTAGATAGTTTTATCTTGTTCTTGATATCTCTACAGCCGTAATGTGACTGTGGATGGATACTTCCTACCCACAGGTAGCATGGTTGGCTATGCCACGTGCCCAATCTAGCGTACTCTGGGAAGCGGGGCGTGACATGGTTCTTTTGGTATCAGAGCCATAGGATAGTCGGGTTGATTCTTTTGTAGTTGGGTATTATACCCAATACACGAATCAGAATACCCGTGTTTAGGAAACATGTCCTGCCACCTTGACAGTTTTACCATTCTTGAGTCATATTCTTCCTGATTATATCTTTTACGATGTGCAAACTTCCTTTGCATATCGATTCGAAAACCTGATTCCTTGTTATCTCTAGGACTTAGGCGACTTGGATGGAGTTATGTAATTGTGGCTATGATACCGCCGCATAGTTACAATGCGGTACTCTATTTAAGTATCTTGGAGTTCTAGCCTTGATCTATATTCAAAATCTATCATCATGCTAATGTTGGGTATTTTGAGTTCAGGATTATGGCCGGTAAGAAATTGAAGACATACCAGAGGCGTGTGGACGAAGCCGCCATGCTTGGAGTGATAAGAGGAATGCTGGAGAATCAAAGAAACAGACCGAGCCGATCCAGCAGCAAGCGGACTCATTTCGGGAAGGTTTGCAGATCGTTCAGCAGTCTGTGAACAATGTTGGAGCTTGACCAGTTGACCGAGTAGGGACCGTAGCAGATTTCAGGCGGTTGGGTCCGTTTACATTTACTGGTTTAAAGGAGCCGTTGCCAGTGGAGCAGTGGCTAGTTGACACAGAGAACTTGCTTTTTGCGGCACAAATTCCAGATGACAAAAAAGTTGTTGTGGTACGCGTTCAGCTAGTGAACTACGCCCGAGAATGGTGGCTTGTTGAGGAGACCCGCTTGTCCAAGCCGATCAAGTGGGCGGATTTTCCTAAGAGTTTCCTGGAGAAGTTCTTCCCGCGGACTGCACGAGAGGAAATGGAAGAGAAGTTCATCGGACTAAAGCAGAAGGGAGCACCCGTAGATGTTCATGTAGCAGAATGGACGAGATTCAGTAATTTCGCTGGACCTTTAGTTGCCAACGATGCAGACAGGGCACGGAGGTTCATGCGCAGACTGGACATGGACATCCAGAGGCAGATTGTCTACCTGGGTTTGATCACTTTCTCACAAATACTTGCAGCAGCCAAGAGCAGCAGAGTTTATCTGGGATGAAAGGGAGTTCGCAGCAGACAGCAGTTGCGTTAAGGAAGCAGTTCGGTCGGGCCGGTCGAGTTTAGGGCTAGGCCGACAAACAATATTCTTGCATCAATAGAAGTGATGAAAGTAAAGAGCCGGCTGTTGTTCGTGATTCTATGGACGTGTTTGAATATATATCGGGTTTACCGCCGAGGAGAGACGTGGAGTTCGCAATTGATCTTATTCCTGGTGCAGCGCCAGTATCTAAAGCGTATTATCCAATGGCGCCAGTAGAGTTGGAAGAAGTAAAGAAACAGGTTGCTGAATTGCTTGAAAAGGGTTGGATTCGAAAAAGTAACTCGCCTTGGGGAGCTCCAGTTCTTCTAGTAAAGAAGAAGGATGGCACAAGAAGGATGCGCATCGACTATTGAGAATTAAACCGGGTGGCTATCAAGAACAAGTACCCGATCTCTCGCATTGGAGAACTTTTTGAGCAGCTTAGTGGCGCGAGGGTATTCTCGAAGTTGGATTTACGATCCGGATATCATCAGGTCCGAGTGAAAACAGAAGATATTTGCAAGACGGCGTTCTGAAGTCGGTATGGACATTACGAGTACTTAGTGATGCCCTTCGGAGTAACGAATGCGCCGACAGTATTCATGGACTTGATGAACCGAATCTTTTCACCGTTCTTGGATCAGTTCATTGTGATATTCATTGACGATATTCTGATTTACTCGAAGAGTTTTGTAGAGCATGCTGAGTATTTGAAGATCGCACTGCAGACGTTGAGATAGGAGAAATTGTATGCGAAGATGAGTAAGTGCGAGTTTTAGCTGGAGGAAGTAAGGTTTTTGGGGCATGTTGTGTCTGGCGATGGCATTGCCGTCGATCCAGAAAAGATTGCAGCAGTTCGAGATTGGCCTATTCCAAAGAATGTTGCTGAGATAAGAAGTCTCCTTGGATTAGCCGGATACTACAGGAGATTTGTGGAGGACTTTGCTCGTCTGGTAGAGCCGTTGGCCAAGCTTACGCGCAAGGAGGTACCTTTTGTATGGGCGGATAAGTGTGCATTAGCTTTCGAGACGTTGAAGCAGATGTTGGTAACCGCCCCTATTCTGACCGTGCCAGACAATTCCGGAGGATTGGTGATTCACAGCGACGCATCTGGGAAAGGATTGGGATGTGTTTTGATGCAGCATGGGAAGGTTGTAGCATACGCATCGAGACAGTTGAAGACCCATGAGAAGAATTATCCAACTCATGACTTGGAGCTTGCGGCTGTGATTTTCGCTTTGAAGATTTGGAGACACTACCTTTTGGGCGAAAGAGTCGAAGTTTTTACAGATCATAAGAGCTTGAAGTATGTGTTCACACAGAAGGAGCTTAACATGAGGTAGCGTAGATGGTTGGAGCTGATGGCTGACTACGATCTTGATCTTAAGTACCATCCGGGGAAGGTTAATGTTGTGCCGGATGCGCTTAGTCGGTTACCAGTAATTCAGGTATTAACTACGCAGAAGGAGATCGTCGCAGATTTTCGAAGATTTGACTTGGAGGTTGTACTACCGCGTTCTACGGGACAGTTGTTGCAGCTGCAAGTACATTCGTCTTTGATCGAGAATATTAAAGCAGCTCAATCGCAGGATCCTAGACTGCAAAAGTTTCGAGAGCAGGTTGAAGCCGGGCTACGAACAGATTTATTGATCTACGAAGATGGTTCGTTGAGGTATGGTAGCCGTTTGTGTGTGCCAAAGGGTGATGTTCGTGAAGAGCTTATGAAGGAGGCACACAGTTTAGCTTATTATGTACATCCAGGAGGCACAAAGATGTACCGAGATATTCGACAACATTTCTGGTGGGAGGGCATGAAGTGGGAGATTGCTCGCTTTGTGGCAAAGTGCTTGGTGTGTCAGCAAGTTAAGGCTGAACATCAAAGGGTTGCTGGTTTATTGCAACCACTTCCGATTCCTCAGTGGAAGTGGGAACTTGTAACCATGGATGACGGCTTTACCGCGGAGTCCAAAATGCAACAATGCAGTATGAGTAATTGTTGACCGATTGACCAAGGCAGCTCACTTTATACCTTTTTGGGTTGGTCAATCAACAGAGACTTTGGCAGATCGGTACATGCAGGAGATTGTAAGATTGCATGGAGTACCGGTGAGCATCATGTCCGATCGGGACACTCGGTTCTTATCACACTTCTGGAGGAGTTTACAGGAAATTTTTGGGACTCGATTGAAGTTTAGCACAGCTTATCATCCTCAAACTGATGGTCAGTCGGAGAGAACGATCCAAACTCTTGAGGATATGTTGAGAGCATGCATGTTGGACTTCAAGGGGTCTTGGGAGGATCATCTACTTTTGGTGGTGTTGTCTTACAACAACAGTTTCAGACAACTATTCAGATGGCTCCATTTGAAGCTTTGTATGGTCGTAAATGCCGTTCACCTGTTTGTTGGGATGATGTCGGTGAACGAAGATTATTGGGACCAGATTTGGTTGTGCAGACAGTTGAGAAGGTTAACCCTATCAGAAATCATATGAAGGCAGCACAGGACCAACAGAAGAGTTGGGCAGATACGTCAAGAAGACCTCTAGAGTTCACCGTGGGTGATTTGGTATTCTTGAAGATATCACCGACCAGAGGGGTGATTCATTTTGGAAGTCGAGGAAAGCTTAGTCCTCGATTCGTTGGACCCTTGAGATCGTGGAGCGTGTTGGTGAGGTAGCGTATCGTTTGGCGTTACCGCAGTCCTTGGCAAATGTGCACGATATGTTTCACATATCTCAACTCCGTAAGTATGTTCGAGATGAAACACACGTTTTTGATCATTCGGAACTAACAGTACGAGAAGACTTGACTTTTGAGGAGCGACCGATTGAAATCGTGGATCGAAGGGGAAAAGGTTCTTAAGAACAAGGTTATCCCCCTTGTGCTTGTTTCTTGGGGTAATCGCTCGCATGGAGAGTCCACTTGGGAACAAGAAGATGAAATCCGACAGAAGTTTCCTCACCTTTTCTTGTAGTTATCTATCTTTGTATTCTTGGAATTTCGAGGACGAAATTCTTTTTGTAGTTGGGTATAATATAACACCCGAGCCCAATGCTACTATTTTCAGTTACTGTTTGAGCATAATGTGGTACTCATTTCATTTAACTTGCTTGTTTGTTGCTTACTGTAAAATTTACCTGGCAAAGTCATTTCTACATATAACAAATTTTGGCATCTAAAATAAAATTGAAAATATTCATCTTGGCCTACTTGACACCCCTAGCCACGTGGTAGCGTCCATGCATTGTGTTCTCGTCCCGTTCCGTGAAACGGGCGAGTTTGGATGGCTACGTGCACGTACGTGTGTCCGTTTTGGGGTATGCTTTTTAATCATAAAACACTTAATTTTAAAATTTGGATCCCGCTTAAAATCCTATTATTTCAATTTCAAATTTTTGGACTCGACCCGGGCGTGATTTGGAAATGTTTTATTTGGCGCCAAAATCCCAAATTTTAATATTATTAAAACCATCGCATATATTTTTCTAACTAACCTGATATCTTACTGTTCATTACCTATCTTTTAAATCTTTAAGTTAACTATATAATATTTTTACAATCTTTTATATCCTTCTCAATTTATTCTCTCAGCCAATCGCAACCTCCCCTTTAACCCCGTGGGCCCCACTTTCTCTCTCTCCCTCTTCTCTCTCTCTCCACTTTTCTCTCTCTCTCTCCCACATATATTCTCTCGTACTTCTCTTTATCATTCTTTCTCTTCTTGCTTCATGTCTCGTTTCTCATTTTTTTAACTGTTCTTTTATTACCGGAATTCCGTCGTGCCGGTGACGCATCTCGACGTTCCAGCGAGGTACCCCGACCCGTGTGGTTCCTTTGTTCGTCGTTTGGGTTCATTCCGTGAACCGTGCGCCCGTCGCGAGTATTCCCCGCCGACGGTTAACGTTCCGTTTTCCCGATTCGCGGCCCATCGAGGCAAGTTAATCTTGCTACATGCTGTATAATTCATTTTATACCTATTTAAATAAATACCATACCTATTGTTTAAATCTAGTACCCCATATTTAATTTTATAACGTTTCGATGTTCCGTTTGCATCCGTTTATATCATTTTAAATCTAGATCATGAAAACTTATCTTGTGACATACTAGATTACATTATACTGCATCCATATCAATTAAAATATATATCGTCGTAATATTTCTTATTATTATCTTTAATTAGTTTATAATCTGCATTTTATGATATTATATATTTAAAATATTATAGTTTACACATGAAACATCGTTGAAAAAGCGGATACGACAAATCTAAAATTTACTGTATACCTTACCGTATAAAATTCATTATAAATCATAGAAAAATCATTAGTATACGTTCTTTAGTTCTTTACGAAGCTAACTCAGAATACTATAACTCTATAAAATATTTACTTGCAAAATAAATTGTTTAAATAACGTAAAATGCAAATGAAAATGTCTCCAAACTTCTGTCCAGGGAAATTCCAGCAGCAAACTTTCAATTTCGAATGTTTATAACTTTTTGTAGGAACAACCTGAGATGCTTATACTTATAAAACTGAAAACCTTATTGAATTATCTTTGTTTTGGTATAAGACACGTCCCTTTTGGAGAACGTTTGTTATTTTTAAGCTATTTTACAAAGTAGGGTGACGCTGAATTTCTGAACGGAACCTTCTTGTGCATGGTTAATCAATACCACTTTTATAGTTATTAATCGCTTTGAATATGCTATCCATATTAATATTAATATATCAATATTTATATCACATATTGCTTAGTTGTACATCCCACATTACCATTTTATAGTTTTATAACTTTTCGGATACCCGTTTGCATCCATCGCATTTAAGATACATATAATTGCATCCATAGATCACATTACTACATAATAATGTGATATTAACACTCCATGTTTAGTAAATTGCATCCTAATTAATATTGGAACTATAAATGTAACCCTAATCGATAACTGTGCATCCATATCCTTGAAATTATATCTATTTGCATATCATATTATATGTTCCAGTTTATTGTTCTGATAGTACTCATGCTTGTTTATTTATACACATGCTTATGTAGTTTGATTAGGAGCACCCACATGACATCTTGTGCTTCCTGACATGACCTGTTACACTTCCTACTTGACATGACATCGTACCGTACACTCTTGACATGACATGACACCTTTATACATTACCTGGCTGGACCTGATGTACCATGGCTTTACCTGTTACCTGATCTTGTGTCTAATGCCAACAAACCTGACATGTAGTCCTCATGGACCGTTCCTGTTGTCTATCCAGACATACCTGTTTACCTGATCCTGTGTTGGCATTAGTTTCTTGATTTTCGGAATACCTGACTTGACATACACATATAACTTGGGGGTATGGGGAAATCAAAGATGAAACCTGACTTGTAACTCGACAGTTCACTACCTGTTCTGGGTGTACACATTCTTGTTTTGTGCCTAGCGGCATGTCTCGGTTTCGGCCGAGAATATTGTGGCCGTGGTCCCGGGTATGTACGGGATACTATCGAGTATACACATTCCTGTTTTGTGCCTAGCGGCATGTCTCGGCTGCAGCCGAGAATATTATGGCCGTGGTCCCGGGTATGTACGGGATACTATTGAGTTACATCGACGATTCATCAATTGATTTCAAAGACTTTAGACTAGAAAACCTGATAGAACAGTTTAGTTACCTACTGCACACTACCCTGCACTACTTGTTTCACATTATTGCTTTATTCATGTTTATTTTGCATTGCCTGTTACATTGTTCATATTATATTACTTGATGACATGACGCGCTGACGTCTGGGTTTTGCATGGCCCAGATTCCGTACCGCTGTTGCAGTCCGAGCAGGAGTACTTCAGCCAGCAGGCTGAGCTGTGAGTTCAGTAGTCGTGAGTTTTATTTCCTGCATTTATTTCCTGATGTGAGCCCGCATTATGGGACACACTTTTCAATTATTTGCATTGGATCATTTGCTTCCGCATTTATTTATTATTGACTCCTGCTATTCTGGATTATGGACATGTTTTAGATAGTTTTATCTTGTTCTTGATATCTCTACAGCCGTAATGTGACTGTGGATGGATACTTCCTACCCACAGGTAGCATGGTTGGCTATGTCACGTGCCCAATCTAGCGTACTCTGGGAAGCGGGGCGTGACATCTAGTGCCACTGACGTGCTTGTGGTTAAACCCACTGCCAGCGTATTGACAAGTCTTTAGAGTCCCACACAGAGGGTTTCCCTGGTTCGGGCGAAACGTTGTAGAGGCAGTATGGTTTTATGGTAGGGTTCGATCATATACGTGCACATCTTCACGGATCATGATCGGACGGTTAATACTAGTGGGCCTTGGTTTAAGCCAGATCCTAGTATTATATTGTTGGATCATTTTCGTCTCGTAGTATTCGTACTCAGTCGGAATACGGATGCGGGTATGTATATACGGATGCGTGTATGTATATACAGATGAGGGGTATTCTTGTAATTCGTTATAAGATAACTTTAGGGTTGCCATTTCTTTTCTTGCTTTAAACATTTAGTTTAATGTTTATTGTGTGGAAAATGTGAGGTTAAGTTTTGGCGTGTGGCATTGAATGTGTCATGTGCACTAGGTTTTGTTTGGTGTGAGATATTTGTGAGATATTATTGTGAGAGGCAGATATTTTTTCTTGGCTTGTGATTTTCTTTAGTTGCTAACTTATATCTCATAACAAACTCAACTCAAGAAAAGAGCAGGAACTTTTCTTCACATGCCTTTTTCTTATGCTTCACACTTTCTTCACTCATGGCAACTTCTTCAACCTCCACCCATACCCTCTCATGAGTTGAGAATTCTTGGGTGTTTTGAGACAAAGTATTCACACACACTCTCTACTTCATCTTGGCAATCTAGGCTAGCAAACTAGATACCCGAGTTGCTTCGGTTTTGAGGCGGGAGCCCGTAATACAAACCCTCGACGTGGATCCTCTTCGATGTGGGGAGACCGGAGAACAAACTTAGTCGAGAAAGCCGCAAGGAGCTTGGGACAGAGGTTGAAGACCGAAGGACACGGATCGATCGGTATAACCTCTCTAAACTCCTTTATGATAACTAATATAGGGTTAATGGTACGATCCGTCGATTATGGTTCCGTTAGAGCCGGGTTTTCAAAGTTTTTGTTCCGCTTTTGGCCACGGATTGATGGCCGGGGCACTGGCGTAACCGAACAATACCGCCTAAGAATATGTCTGGATCTCTGATAGGACCCGGGTTCCTTGGCCAATGCCACAGCTCCATTGTTATCACAATACACAGGTATTGGATGCTCAATGAATGCAACCACAACAAGTTCAGCAACGAACTTCTTCATCCAGACAGCCTCTTTGGCAACATCGTTGGCAGCGATGTATTCAGCCTCCATCATTGAGTCTGCTACGGTATCTTGCATGTAACTCTTCCAACATACCGCTCCTCCGTTGAGGGTAAAGACAAAACCCGAGACCGACTTACTCCCGTCCTTATCACTCCGGAAGCTCGAATCGGTAAAGGACTCCACCTGGAGTTCATCGTTACCATACACCAAGAACATCTCTTTGGTCCTTCTCAAGTACTTAAGAATGTTCTTCACAGCTGTCCAGTATTTTTCCCCAGGATCTGATTGACACCTACTCACTACACCTAGTGAGTAAGCTACATCCGGTCTGGTACATAACATTGCATACATCATTGACCCGACTACCGAAGCATAGGGTATCCCTTACATGTGATCCCTCTCCAAATCAGTCTTGGGAGACATCTATTTGGAGAGAGTGATTCCAGAACAAGCGGGTAAATTACCACGCTTAGAATCTTCCATACTAAACCTCTTGAGTATGGAGTCTATGTACCTAGATTGGGACAATCCCAACATCCGTTTAGATCTATCTCTATAGATCTTAATCCCCAGAATGTAGGAGGTATCACCAAGATCTTTCATGGAGAACCTGTGTGATAAGAAGAGCTTGACCAACTGTAGCATGGGAACATCGTTTCCTATCAAGAGTATGTCATCCACGTAAATACGAGGAAGACAACCTTACTTTCTACAACCTTCTTATATATACATGGTTCATCTACATTTTTAATGAAGTCAAACTCTTTGACGGCTTCTTCAAAACAGATGTTCGAGCTCCGCGACACCTGCTTTAATCCGTAGATGGATTTAAGCAGCTTGCACACCTTTCCGCTGCTCCCACTGTCTACGAAGCCCTCTGGCTGTGTCATGTACACGCTCTCTTCTAAATCACCATTTAAATAAGCGGTCTTGACGTCCATCTGCCAGATTTCGTAGTTATGGTATGCAGCATTGGCAAGTAAGATCCTGATGGACTTAAGCATAGCCACGGGAGAAAAGGTTTCATCATAATCGACACGTGGTCGTTGACGAAAACCTTTTGCTACAATTCTAGCTTTGAAAGTCTCAACTTTTCCATCTACACCATGTTTCTTCTTAAAGATCCACTTGCTCCTGATGGGTTTTACCCCTTCAGGAGCAACTTCCAAAGTCCATACTTTGTTGGTGTATATGGATTCCATCTCAGATCGCATAGCATCCGGCCATTTCACGGAGTCTCCACTTGTGATGGCCTGCTCGAAGCTAGTTGGTGTTGCTATAGTGCCCTCAAGGCAATTATCGTAGTAGCAGGCATGTGATTATGATGATTGAGGGAGGACTTATACCGGTAGAACAGTCTTACTCGAGATGATAGTATGCTATCTGGTTTGTCTTTATCATCACTATTACATATTGATAGAGCCCATAGGATTCTTTCTTGACTACCAGCGTTATGATGGCGATCATATACGTGAGAGCTGGGTGGTCTATAAGCACATCCTTAAATGTCCCTAGTCGTGAGAGTATCGAGACCGGGCATCGATACTCCAGTGTGGACTGGTGTATACTGATCGAGCCCTGACGAGGGGCGGTGGCAAGGTCTCACAAGTCATTGGTGTTAGTTTGTTCACCTAAGATAGTATACAGGTGCTCATTGCGTTATGAGTACATTGGACGGACTCACCGGGAACCTGCTAGTTGGTACTATACCTATTGTCAGATGGCAGTTCCCTGGTGACATGTGTACATGTTAGTCTGTAGACCTGAGATCGTCATTTGTCTCGTGTGAGTTCCCACTGTTCTTTGATTACAACCCTACCACGACTCAAAGGAGGCGTGCAAACAAGTTTTAGTTGGGTATAGTCCCGAGCCACATGGAGGCAGTGAGCGGATCGTCGGGGATTCGTTTCTCCCGGTATTGGGGGTTGATGTCGCGTTGTGCACGGGTGGCCATCACCAGAAATCCTCGGCCGGGGTGAACGAGAATTACCAATCTAGGATCGATAGTTTCTCTGGCGGTGATGTGTTTCATACCGACACTAAATGTTGCGTTTCTAGGGGTCTGATTTCATCCACCCCCTAGACTCGATATGCGATACTCTTAGACGAACAGACCGGATTGTACGGATATTGTCACTGTCAGGCTCAGTAGGGGTTTGGATGAGTTTGCTCATCGACCTTCCTTTCGCTCAATATCTGGGTAGCCGTTACGTACAGCTAGTGCCGCTGACGTGCTTGACCCATTGCCAGCGTATTGACGAGTCTTTTGAGTCCCATACAGAGGGTTTTCACGGTTCAGGCGATATGGTGTAGATGACGGATGTTGGTACATACAGGTGTCCGATTAAATATGTGTACAGGCTGCACAGACTTTAATCGGACGGTTGATAATACTAGCGGCTTAGGATTAACCGGATTATTAAATCAGGTTATGATTTAATAATTTATATATGTATATATATATATATATGTATTCTAGTATTATTGTTCACTATTCATTTTCTCTCTTGGCTATTCGTATTTTTGTACGTATACGCGTATATGTATTTCGATACGTATACCGGGTTGCATTCCGTATTTATACGGAATAGCTTTTAGAAGATGGCAACTTCATCATTGATTTTCTTTTTAGATAATCATTTTGGTAATGAGGTGGAAGGGTGAGTTGGCATGAGCATGGGTCATGGCATGTAGAGAGGTATGGCATGCATTTGTTTATTAGTAAAATGAGACGATATTTTTTGGGGGTGTGCATGATTGAGAGAGAGGGGGGCAGCCACATTCTTATGATGCCTTGCTCATTTCTTTTCTTCACTTGGTCATTCTCATTCTCACTTGGAGTTTTTAGCACTTTCTTTAGTTGCTCATGCTACATGTTTCCTCACCTCCACTTCATCTTCTTGAGTTGCTCTTGGAGCATTATGATGAGATAAAAATTATAGTGACACATTCCTACACCTCCACTCTCCATTGTTAGTAACCTTGGAGCATCGGTTGCTTCGCTTGGCGAGGCTGGAGCTTGCGCCGTTTCTCTCAGGTGGATTATCGTAGATAGAGGAGGACCGGCAACCAAACTCGATCCAGACAACCACTAGGAGCTTGGGAAGATGGTTGAAGACCGAAGGACACGGATCAACTCGGTATAACCATTCTAACTCATTATATATGCTTGCTACTATAGGGTTTAGGGTAGATCCGGGCATCGGGTCATGGTAGCGCCAGTTTAGAAAAATTTTGTTCCGCATTTGGCCACGGTTTGATGGTCGGGGCGCTGCCGTAACCCAACATGGTATTAGAGCCAACCTGTAAACCCCTTACTAGCAGTTTTAGACAATGTTAAAATATCGAAATCGAAACAACCCCAAAACAATGCACTGCACATTCCGGTTTCTGTCAATTTTTTAAAGTCTTCAAAAAAATTTTAAGCAACTGCAGAAGACTACTTGAGTGACCACTAGAACACCCTACAAAAACGAGCCCCATCCGCCGGATTTGACCCGGCGAGATTTGCGAAAAAATGGGTGAGGCCGGTTTTTTTTAGTGGAGTTTGGACCTGAAATTTTTGGTGTTTTCTAGTCTCTGGAATATTGGTGCAGTGGTATTGCTTGTTTTGCCCATTTTTGGATATTTTGTTATCTTTTGTTCAGGGGAAATTCAGAGTGTTTTGAAGTCGATAATTTAACACCGTTTAAATGTTTATGGTACACACATTTCTATCTACGACCATGAATATCATTCGAGCGGTATAACTCGTCTAATTTCTATATGTTCTTTTAGACGAGTTTGCGAACGTGACATTTTTGTTGATGTTCTGTGTTGTGATGTGTTGTGGTTGGATCGTCGTGGTGGATAGCTTGGGTGCAGTGTTAGTACAGTTTAGTTTCATTTGTACATTTGATATTGCGGGGCGAGCGTCCGATATGTGGACTGCCGCCATTGCCAGTTTGTATATTATTTGTTTGGGGAACGACCAGGTTGAGGTCGATGTCACCCTTGTATATTATTTTCTTTTCTGTACTAGGATTACCCCACGGTGGAGTGCACGAATAGCCTGGTTCTAGAGGGAAACAGGTCCGCATCTCATGGCGTTGAGACGGAGGGGACCTTACTCTAGAATTGGTAGGCTATTCGCCGCACTCGTAGGGGGTATAAGTTGACCCACGGAGGGGTGCCCAAGTTACCGGATTCTGTGAAGTACCGGGTGGCCCATTCACGTTGTTGATTGGGGTTGCCTCGCTCCTAGGATTGGCAGGTAACTTACCGTGCACGTAGGGGTCTAGGTTTTATTACACATGTTATCCACACGACAGGGGAACGTCAGGTCACACTTGCGGCTCAAGTGAAACCCGGGGCTCCAAGATTATCCACCATTCTGTGTTGCTTCTGTACTGTTGCCTATATGATGCCTGGGACGAATGTTATATATATATTTATATATACTAGTAGATTTTGTATATCACCCACGCTAGTCCAGCCCCCGCTCTGTCGTTAGTTAAGTAACCTAACGGGAGATGACGGGGCCCAGTGGCGAATGCGGATGGCAT
Organism: Agapanthus africanus; assembly: GCA_030015575.1. Classification (NCBI taxonomy): domain Eukaryota; kingdom Viridiplantae; phylum Streptophyta; class Magnoliopsida; order Asparagales; family Amaryllidaceae; genus Agapanthus; species Agapanthus africanus. The sequence goes on from JASDDO010000024.1 coordinate 594,849,086, forward strand.
ATACGTACATCATATTTTCGTTCTTTTCTGGTGTGATTAATTGATGGGAATGCATTGATTCTTATCAATGCAAAGATAACACAAACCTATATGATGTTGTTGGAACCAAGTTTTTAAAACTGACATTACAGACGCTTTCTTTTGCTTTGCACAGTGGTATTCGATTGGGAATATCCTGCACTTCGTTCGACAAGGCAAGGGCCGAGATCCCTTCAACAGGATTGACCCCTTGAGCAAAAGTTTGCGTCAGCGTAATAACTTCATATAGTCGATTCTTTTGCTTTGCATCGTGATATTCATTTTGGAATATCCTGCACCTCATTCGACGAGGAAAGAGCCGAGATCCCTTCACAGGGAGTGACCTCTTTAGCAAAAGTTTGCGCCACTATATATTTATAAAACCACTTGGATTCCTTCAACGATATCAAGTTCATTATGTTAAAGGTTTTTCGCCAAAAACCAGTCGTAGACCTCCGTCATTTCTTACAGGTATTACTTAGTATTCCTGCTGTTTATGTTAACCTTTGTCAAGGCACAGTGCTTGGTAGCTAGGTAATGCTTGTTTGTTGCATAGATATGCGATTATTTAGGACAGTCGCACGGTCATGTTGACCTCTGTCAAGGGCTCGTGCGGGTGGGTCTAAGTTAATCCAGGACAATGACGGGTTGAACTTGACTTGCTACTTATGATATGTTGACCTCTGTCAAGGTCATAAGCCGCTTGGGGCAAAAATCACATCGGGAGTTTCAAACATACAGGAAACTTGCCAGGCTTGCGCATACCTTCTGAAGTGTTGTAACTTGAGTGGATTCCATCAAGTTATCATGCAATGATAGTTGGATCCCGATTCTCACTGATGAGTAGGATTACTCCTCGGGTGATTTTAGATGATCCCGACTGATTCTCCTTTTGGGTTTGTAGGAGAATTCGAGGAAACATTGGGAGCCATCCTGATTAGATAAAGTGATTAACCATTCTGATCTAGGCTAAAGTGTATGCTGAGTGTTTCTTTTCTCTCTCTCTTTGGCTGCGACCATGACCTGACCCTAGACTAAAACTCATGAACCTAGTTAACCGAACCTTCTTAAAACACTTTGGCTTTTGGAATGTCACGGTGTCGCATATATCATTGCCACTTCTATATCACCTTTGCATTTCTCCAAAACACCCTGTCTCACTACGAACATCCACTCTTATTGGATAAATCCATCGTATAATTACATACGAACTCGAAGGAATTTGTTCCAGATTCGAGGATGGATATAGTTCTGGAGAGATTGAATAGGATTATTCGGTTGCCTTTTCCCTTTATCTTCTCTCAGGTTGTGAGGGCTCCTAGAATTAGGAGAGGGTACACTTATTGCGCTTATTGGATGGTCTTCTTCCAGACTATAGGCAGGTGCTGAAAGGTGGGGAAGGAAGAAAACCAATTAGCCAAAGTGTGGTGTACAGAAGGTAATAAGTAAAGACATATAAAGGGATTAGAATAAGGACAAAAGGATATTGCGACTGCTATCATTCACTACAAAAACGCGTATACCCCTTCCACTACCACATCCACTTTGGTTTTCTCCAGAACACTCCGTATAACTACGGATATCCACTCCTATTGGATATGCCACCGTATAGTTACATACGAACTCGAAGGAATTCGTTCCAGATTCGAGGATGGTTTCCGGTTCAGGAGAAATATAATAGAATTATTCAGATGTCTTTTCTCATTGCCTTCTCTTAGGTTGCGAGGGCTCCTGGGATTAGGAGGGTACACCTATTACGCTTATTGGATCGTCTTCTTCCAAATCTTAGGCTGGTGCCGAAAGGTAGGGAAGGAAGAAAACCAATTAGCCTAATGGTGGTGTACAGAAGGTAATAAGTAAAGACAAATTAAGGAATTGGAGAGATGGCAGGGAAATATACGGTTACTGTCATGAATCTGGATAGTGGAACAGGCATTACTAGGAATACCCGGATACCCCTTCGAAACATTTTCATGTTTCAGATTTACTGTGCAATATTAATTGAAAATTGTTTTCCCAATTATAATCTAACTCCAGGGTATGTATTTATCAGATTTGATTCTCACATCTGTAAAGTGTTACAGATGGTGAGTGGGAGTAAGATATTGGGAATTAGGTGATTAGATCCTCATTATATCGGAATTCGTTGTGATTGGTCATATTTGAGGAAATCATCTGGGTATTACCTGACGACAAATATTTGGTTTTATATCAGTTGTTATGCACCAATTTCAAACTGATATATCTATACGTTTATTTTATAAAGTGAGATATAACTTTTTGAAATCATGTCTGTGACATTTACCTATATCAGTTGATGATTAGGTAAAGTGCATTCAACAGCGGTGCAATTCTTCTTAACCATAGTACGGTTTTCAACCTACGACGCAAAGAGTTTGAGTTATTGAACTCAGGGGACTTATACATAGTATTGTATGTCGTCCAGTGTCCATTAGGACAATGGGGTTGGTACTCGGACTATATTCTGTTTACTCATGACTTCTCTATTTTTAGATAAGTATTTCGTTGAAATACAAGGTCCAGAATTTGAGAAGTTATAGGTATAAGAATAAAGTAGAGAACCATTTGTTGGAAGTATCAGGATTCTGTAACGTTTCAGAAAATATAAAATATTATTTTTGGAATTTAATATTAAAATAATATTTTTCCCGAAAACTGCCGATTTGCGAAATTGGGGTTTTCGGAAAAAGGTATAAATATATACAAATAATTATGAAATAAATGGAAATTAAAATGATTTATTCATTTAAATATATAATTAAAGGTTTTGGCAATTTTAAAATTTATTATATGCAGTTTCGATAAAAACCCGATTAGTGCACTGCTAATCGCGATTAAGCCAAATCCGCGTTTTTACAGTTTCCATGGTTAGTGCACCATGACATGTTTTACCTAGTTACATGTTTCATTTCATTTGGGCTTTATATTAGGGCTTATTGGTGTAGAGAAAAGAGAAACGATTAAAGGAAAAGTCAATGGAGACATAATGATTAGGTTAGGTGAGCTTTGGAGAGTGAAAGAGAGTGTGAATTAGTGAGAGGGAAGGGGGGCTGCTGCCCATTATTTTTCCCCCATCTTTTTTTTGAAATCCTTCATCTCTACAACTCCACAACCCTCCACAAAAATCCCTAGATCTATCTCCAACCATGCCCCAAAACTCTACACTCCCTTCACAAAACTTTATCCCCTCTTCAACCTCTACACGATGGACCGAGCAAAATGGGATTTTAACGACGTTGGGATGTTAGTTCTGCCTAGAGTAGACTATATGAGGTATAATTTCTTAGTTTTGTGAGATATCATGTTTAGATGTCGTTTTGTGAAGATTAGTGGACATTGGGAAACCCTAGTGAATGTTTGAGTGTTGGTTTGAATTGGGTGATACCTAGTAGCTGTTAACTGAACTTAGGTGCTGTTTAGTGACCTTGACCAGACCCTAGAAATCCCAAAACATGGATTTAGAAACCTGACATCGGATAAATGTGTGATCTGTGAAGGTATTTTGGAATCTGGAGCAACCCGGGGACACTAGAAATTATTTTGGAATTATTGGGAGTCGTGCAGGCACCTAGGAAGCTACCACTGAGACCCGAGCCCCTAATTCAATCCTACGGCCGCAGATTTAATCATTCTGGCCGCAATTTGCGGCCATAGTAGGATGGAATGGTTCCAGATTTGGTCCATAGCTCCTTTTGCACTAAATTAGACCCCTCCTATATGTAGTTTTGGCTAATTGTCATCTGGGGAAAATCTGGGAGCATTTTGGTGTGTTTTAGGCGATGTTTTCTGTATTTTTAAATGCACTTTCTTGATATTTGGATTTGTATTTGGTTGTCGGGTGTTCGTACATCGACAACAGGGGTTGTTTGATTGATTTGCACGGTTAGGCCATAGGTTCTAACCTGTGAGCACACAGTGCACTGTATCGGTTTTCTGCGTCGATTTTAATACATATTGCGATTGGTTATTATTGTAGGTACCCTCGCATGGATTCCGAGGCGAAGAAGCGTGGCGTCATCGATTTGGGCGAGCGAAGACCAGGTGAGTAGATCTATATCTACCAGGGAAGTCGGGTGGATTGCGTATAGCACCCCCGCAACTTTTGATGGGAAACCGATTTATAGAATATGGTTAGAAAACCTAGATTAGGAAACTAGGGTTAGAATGAGATAGTTATGAAACCATATTAGAAACTAGAGGATAGTTAGAAGTGATATGTTACTACTGTCGTAGGATGACGTTTGGCGATATTACCGTTTAGGGTACTGTAGAACTAGATAGCCGATGTAGATGCGTCATCCGAACCATACCTTTTTCTAAACCAAGGAATCGTATGTATATTTAAATGTATATCTTGAGGGATGTTACGGATTTTCAAATGATATCTTTTCTTTAAAAACACCGTAACCCCTGTTTTCAAAACTACGATTCACTTCTTTAAAAGTAGGATTGTATGGTTCGGATGTGTTTGTTAGATTAGATGCTTATACCTAGTAGAGATAGAATGTTTATGTAAACTCGACATGATATGAGACATAAATACGATGAAAGAATACAAGACGAATTTGATGATATGATGAGGGTATGATATGATGTGATGGTATACGGATGCGAGTCGATCGAGATGAATTATACCCTGCCGGTCCCCCGATATGAGATTATTGTAGATGCGACTTGGGACATAGGTATATAGGGTTATATATATATTTATAGAATGTTGTGAATTATGGATGATAGGCCATATGTGATATTAGGCCGTACCCTCATTTGTCTTATAGGATGATAGGATCCCTATTAGCTTAATGCCGCCGCACGATGATATTCCGTGCGTGATGAGTTGACTTGATGATTGATCCTTACCCTTGACTAGAGGTTGCCGTACGATGGATTATACCGTACGCGGTGTTATTTGGGCTAGATGCCGATTGATAGATTCACCGACTCGGACATGGGATAGTTATGTATACCTTATAGCTGTTAGCTGATGATTTACTTGCTGCATTCATGATATTATTGTTGCATCGCATATACCTGTGATAGTACACCTGCACCATTATCGATGATGCGTATGTTACACGTACACATATTTGTCGGCTCACACACTTCATCATCGATAATTGTCATGTCACTACACGGTAGAGTTGTTTTGTCATGACATATACATAGATACATTCATATTTGCGGATATACACATTCGTATATCCATATTGGTGTACATATACCTTGATACACCCATACTTGTGCACATACACATTGTATATTCATATTTGTGTACACATACATGGTACATCTATACTTGTGCATATTCATATTGTACCTATATAGATAACTGGTTTTATTGGGAAATTGGGAACCGCAAGTCATATTTGAAAAACTGGAATCATTTTAAAAGAGCGGTTTTCACCTTAATGTGTCATATCACTATTCCATATTGCATGATACACAGATATGCTCGCATTTCTTTTTACATGTCGCATACATCATGCTTTATTATTGTACGCATTGAGATATGCTGTTTTCATGAGATTTCTGGATTTGAGAACCGCGGATATTTCAAAAGAGATTATGTGTTGTTTTAAAAACCCGGTTTCACTTGATATGATATTTCAGTGCGTCCACCATGTGTTTTCTCGGTTCTGAGAGCGACATGTGAAACCCGATTCGAGGAGGCGGATGAGGCCGATTGCAGGTACATGGTGGGCCCGGTATGGTATCCCGGGGTGAGAACGGATCGCTGTGTAGTAGACGGTGAGCCTGGCAGAGGGACTACTACCTACCGATGATAGTATTTGGACTCGGCGGATATCCGGAGGATACCGACCAGAGTCGAGAGATGATATGGGCTGATCCGGACTGACGGAGCCCGTGGGCCGATCCGGACTGACGGAGCCCGATATATGAGGATTTACGTGTCGATGCTGGGCACGGTTTTCATGATGTTTTCGAGTGTCGATGCTAGGCACTCAGGTTCCATGACTTTGATGTATCGGGAGGGACACCGTTGATCCATATATCCTCATACTTTCATGCACACTCCCTTATGATATTTACATGCATACAGACATTGATTTTGGGTGGACAAGATCCACATGCATACATACCTTTATATGGTTGGACGAGATCTATATACATGCATTGATTATTATTATTGGATGTTATCCGCAAGTACATAGGTAGTGACTACCTTGTTGGCACATATACGACCCGGTCACCCTAGATATCATAGTTTTACCTTTTGATATAGTTGACCTAGGAGTCATTGTTTATTCGATTTCTACTTGTAGATATATTTTTATTCATGAGTTGGCAACTCACCCCCGTTGTGCCACAGTTCTTACAGGTTGACCGCTTGGATCAATAGCGGATTCGCTGGCACACAGCTTTATTTGGGTGTTTTGCATTGGTAGGTGGGACATTGTATCGTACCCACTCTTGTATTATATTTCATATTGTATCTAGATAACTCCATCAATCAATCAAAATTAGAATTTGTATAAGTAATGAGACTTAGTGAGACTTATAGTTGCGAGATTTGTGCGATGGGTTTTACATTCACTTTTGGGGTTATATTTGCTCATTTCTTTATCTTCTGGTGGTGAACTTCGCCGTTGGGCATCGTATACTTATTTATACTGTATTACGTGGTTGTGATCAACCGTTTGGCGAAGTGCTAGCTCCCGCTTGGGGATGCCATTATTCTTGCTATGTATTTGTGGTTTTCGATCAAAATATACAAAGGAGGTGCTGCCGAAATTTTTAAAAGACGAAACATGTTTTCAAATTGGTAAATTTCACTTCATCATTCATGTTCCTTTTCTATGCATTAAGAAAACTTATTTTCATTATACCCTTATTTCAAAACCTCACCTCCTTTATTTTTCTAAAAGGTTTAGATTTCTGGGTTTCAGCTTACTTGAATTCCGTTACGCCTTTAGACGTTGCGTGATTCAAGTGCTGGTCACGAGCTAATATTTTGGGTTGTGACAAAGTTGGTATCAGAGCGCTAGGTTTAACCTTTGTTCGAGTCCATGTTTGACTATGCGGAGTCTAGGGCGGGTATGTATTTCGGAACCTAGGCTTGACCTTACGGAACTTAGACTTGAACGGGGGGGGGGGGGGGGGGTATTAGACCCGAACTTTCGTTTCATAGGCTGACCCTGATTGATGCAGTAGTGTAGCGTCTTGAAAAGTCGTTTTGGTGTTTTCCTGAAATTCGGTGAAAATTCGGTATTTTTCCGAAAACCGTCTTTCTCGATATTTTGCAGTTTAGGGCTAATTATACCTAAAATGGATAGGTAATTGCTTGTTTTTAGTAGCTAATGAGTTATTTATGAAATTTTGGTCATTTAAAATTTTTTCCCTATTTTTCAATTTTTCAATATTATTTTAAGCCGGTAAGAAAATACATTAAATAACCGATAAATACAAATTTTTCCGGACTAATTTTAATCTCTAAAATTATGATAATTATAATCTAGTGATAACATGAATTTTTAGTAATTTATTTTGATTTTTAACAAATTTTTATGAATTGAAACGAATTTATTGAATTTTGGGCTAAAACTTGCAATTTTTGAGTTGTAGGGGGCCTTTTTGCATAAAATTTCTTTTGTAAAACCCCTCTATCTTTTCCCTCAGCCCTAGGACAGCCCAACCATGACCAAGTCCAGAAAATTCTGATCTCTTTTCTTTAGTTGTTTCTTGAGTTGATTTAAGGGGTTTTTTTGGGTTTATTTTAATTTAAATGAATAAAGTATGATACTTTGACTTGGAGACTTGACCCATGACCTTCCCCACTTGCCCACACCCTCCCCCATCCCTCTTCTGGCCGAGAATTTCCAGTAGCCCTCCCCCTTCACCTTCCTCTTTTCATTTCCTCCAAAATTTCATCAAAATTGCTACAAAAATCCATATAAATCCACAAATTTGTTTACAAAACCAAAACAAATCCTTGTGCTACCTCTTCTCAAGCCTAATATAGTTGAAAACATGTGGAAAGGAGGCATTTTGGAGCAAATTTTCTTGCTTGATCCATAGATCAAGAGGTATAATTTCTATCATGTTGAATTCTTTTGTTTAAGTTTCTTATGTTGTATGGTTTAGTGTTAATTTAGTGTAGTTTAATCTAGTTTTCTTAGGTTTTGCTTGAAAAATCTAACTAGGGTTTTGAAGCCATAATACTTAATTAGATTGTTTTATAGTTAATCTAGTGGTTAATTAACTAATCCATATAGTTACCTTGTTGATATAGTTTCAACTTTGCTAAATTAGTTGATTTTAGAAGGGTGAAATTGTGGTTTTGAAATTTTCAAGAGAGGGTTTATGTTTAGTAGTGGTTTGTGAAACATGATTAGTGAGTGGATTAAGTTTAGAAAACAGTATTTAGTTGATTGAACCTAAATTGTTATCTAGTGTTTTGCTAACCTAACCTAAGAGGTTAATTTTTCTTAAGTGGGCTTTTGTTGTGTTAATTTAAAGTTTCAAGTTTGGATTTTGATTTGCAATTGCTATTTATAAAAATCAAGAAAGGGTTGTTTATGGAAAATAGGATTGGAATCATTGTTGTTGTGTTATAATTAGTGTTTGTAGATTGCTTGTAGTGTGGTTGGGCGATTGTGCTAGATTGTAGTCGTTTTGTCGCAAATCGGCAATTGTTGCACCGATTTTTGGAATGTATATGCTTACTAGATTTTTATATAAATTATGTGATGGATTAATTTTGATATCTTGATGATTGTAATGGCTTGTCCTGCGACTTTTAGGATGCGTGAGTGCGGTTTTTGGGTAGTCGGGTTTTAGTTTTGCCGGGCGACCAAATCGGCGTTTTTCGGCAGTTTTTGCGATTTTCGCGTGTGTCCGCGCACCTTGTGCACGTTGTACCTAGCTAGCGAACTTTAGTAGTTTCGTTGGGGTTTTGCGTCGTTCTTGATATGTAACCTTATATTTGGTACTGATGTAAATTCCAGGTTCGGTCGCGGAAACGTCAGACGCGGCGCGAAAGGGAAAGGCGGTGATTGGACACAGCTAGCCAGGGATTCCGGTGAGTAGATTTAACATCTACGGGGGACGATCGTTTGGATGGCGCAAGTCGCCCGATAGATTTAGTAAACTGGAAAATAGTAAATTGGATAATCACTTGTGACATTAGAATAATAATACTGGCATGATAATTGCTGCAATTAGATCAATATGTTATATCCATATACGCAAACTCAATTGTAGGACACATGCACCATTACCAGGTTTTTATATGCAGCACGAGCACTATTCATGTTTACACACACACCCTGGTAATTGCCATGCCACCACACTAGATAACCTTTAATTTAAACCTTTTACTAATTGATACTTAAATTGTGCTATTTCCTTAAAATGAAACCGTAGGATTGCTATTCATGTGCATGTACTTCATCATATTCCTTGTTCATGCTTAATACATTAATCACACATCGCAACTTGATTATTGATATCATACGCATTCATTATCATTGATATATGCACTTATGAGGATTTCTTGAGATTTTATGATATTGCTGGATTTCGGGGGAAAGCCGCAAAATTTCCAAACTTATGTTATTTTTAAAACATGTAAATTGCGGTTTTCTAGTGATGTAAGTGTCGTCCACCATGAGTTTGCTGTGGTTTTTGGAGACCCGTTTCGAGGAGTTGGATGAACCTTTTCGGGTACATGGTGGGCCCGGTAGGGTACCCCGGGGCAAGAAGCTCGTGGTGTTGACGATGAGCCTGGCAGGGGACGGATTACCTACCGGTGACTTCATTGGGCACGGCGGATATCCAGAGGATACCGACCGGGGCCGCGAGAGGATGAGATATTGATATTGAGCTGGGTCAGCCGGATGGCTGAGGCCAGAGACACTATGACATGGATTTATGAGATTTGAGACAGCTTTTGGGTGTCGTTGCTGGACACCGATTTTCGTCGATTCATTGACATTATGCTGGCATTCTAAAAGAGTTTCAAAAACAAAAAGAGAATAAATATTTCTTATATATACATATTGAGACCTCAGATATTCATGTTGCATACATATTAGCACACTGATATGATATACACACCTGCTAGCGCATCCAGTCATACCTGTATTATAGATGCTAGGATGCTTGTGTGCATGCATACGATAGCCTTTGCAGATGTTATTTATTACTCACGAGTTGGCAACTCACCCCCGTTGTGCCACAGTCTTTTGCAGGTCCGCTCCGTCAGTTCAGTAGCGGCGGGCGCACTTGTCTTTTGCCTCTTTTGCCTGAGCTCGAGATTTGCTCATAGGTGGGTTATGTTATTATTTTGTACCACTTGTATATTCTTTGTATCTAGTGTACTTCATCTACTGTTTCTACCAGATTTATTGTATATTGACCTAGAGATGAGACTGTGAGATTTGTGGATTTTATGCTGTATTTTTGGGGTCGAGCTCACTTGAGCCGACATGCTACTTTTCATGCTTCCTTATGCTTTATTATGATTATTATGCTTGCTGTCATTTACATTGCGTGGGATTTGTGACCGCCTTATGGCGAAGAGCTAGCTCCCGCTTGGGGATGCCCTATTTTGTTGGATTCATGTATATATTTTGTTGTACCCATTTTTGGGGTCAGTATTTACAAAGGAGACTCTGCCGAAATTTTCGGGAAAAATTGGTATTGTTTTTAAAAAGGGTTTTACATGACTTATTTGATAACTTTCTTTCAAATGATTGGGTTTTCTACACTCTTGTGCTTCATTGGTTTTGTTTTCTGGGCTTTGGCTTACTTATTTTACGGACGCTTTTAGACGTTTCGTAAACTTAAGTGCCAGTCACGTTCCGTACCCTGCGGGTCGTGACAAAGTTGGTATCAGAGCCATAGGTTTTACCTTTGTGAGTGTAGGATGACCCTTGGTAGATGGAGTAAGTGACTTAAGCAGGGTAACGTAGCGTGCGTATGTCCGCGGCATACTTACGATACGGTACTCCGCCTAAGTGACTTTAGGATATACTTGCTTGAAAATTCCTTCTTCAATTCCGTGTATCCTATGATCCTATTGCACTGTTCTTATTATCCGTTTTCCTGTAACAGCCACTATGCCGCCAAAGGCTACGAGGGCACAGAGGGCTGCCGCCAGAGACGAGATTCGAGCTGGCTCGTCCGAGACTAGGACTGAGCAGGGTGGTATGCCTACGCAGCAGGGACAGACCGATCCACCTTCCCCAGGCCGTATGGATAGGCTCGAGACCGGTATGGAGGAGTTGCGACAGATGATGGGAGGCATGCAGGAGCTGCGTCAGATGGTAGGATCCCTAGTTGCAGCCAGTCGTACACCGAGGCCGGATGACGTACCTACTACGTCACAGACGACCATGATACCTGCTCCTACTACTACCACCGTGGCCATTCCGGTTTCACTACAGGATTTCATGAGGCTGAGACCTCCAGTATTCACCGGCACCGAGACAGCGGAGGACCCACAGACGTTCCTTGACAGTTTAGCCAGGATCTGCCGTTCGCTGAGATGTTCGGATGATCGATGGGTAGAGCTTGCGAGTTTCCGACTAGAGGGTCTCGCGCAGACATGGTGGGAGTCAGTCTTGAGAGGTCGAGCTGCAGGTCTACCGCCTATGACTTGGGCCGAGTTTACAGCGGTATTTCTAGCCCGTTTCCTTCCAGAGAGCGTTCGTGACGCCAGAGCTCGCAGCTTCGAGGCCTTAGTCAAGACACCTAGGATGACGGTGTCTGAGTATGATATCCAGTTTACACAGTTATCCCGATATGCTCAGTATTTGGTGGATACCGAGGAGAAGATGGTGAAGAGGTTCGTACAGGGACTTGATGCCCAGCTATACCTTACCATTGGCGCCCAGCACTACGACACTTATTCAGCTGCTATGGATACGGCATTGCGGATGGAGGCACGCATATCACGGACTTCGGCCGTTTCTGGGCCGAAGAGGATGCGCACCGATGTACCGCCTCAGAGGCAGCGCGCTAGATTCTTTCCGAGAGATAGGCCTGGTAGAGGATTTGGGCGGGGACAGTTATATGGTTCTTATTCCTAGGGGCAGCAGCCGTCGCCAGGATGTTTTGGGTGCGGGAGTCTGCACCATCTTGTCAGAGACTGTCCAGTGAGACGACAGGGAGCAGCGACAGTTCCGCATGTGACCCTACCACCATCACCACCCCCTCCTCAGAGAGCCCTACTTCCTACCCCAGGCGATGCTCCACGCCAGTTAGGTGCACCGAGAGGCCGTGGATGCGGCGGTCCTGTTCAGAGAGGACGAGGAGGCAGAGGCCGAGGTCGAGGTCAGCCCGCTATCGGTGGAGGACAGGCCCGAGTTTTTGCTTTGACACCGCAGGATGCGCAGGCATCCAATGCCGTTGTGACAGGTACCTTGCCAGTTTGTTCTTTCGACGCACGGGTATTATTCGACCCAGGTTCCACACATTCGTACGTCTCTACACACTTTGCACCGATGTTGGGCCGTGAGTCGTCGTCGTTAGATCAGCCGCTTGTTGTTGTTACTCCGGTAGGCGAGTCGTTTGTCGCTCGGTTTGTATTTCGTTTGTGTTCCGTTCGTATCGGGGAGAGGGATTCATCAGTTGATTTGATACTCCTCGATATGTTGGACTTTGATGTGTTTCTGGGCATGGATTGGCTAGCCACTTGTTATGCTTCGGTGGACTGCCGTGAGAAGGCAGTCAGATTTAGCTTTCCGGGAGAGCCAGTCCTTGTTATTCAGGGAGACCGCAGTGTCACCCTTCCCAGCTTAATTTCGTCTCTTCGCGCTGGTCAGCTCTTGCGGAAGGGATGTCAGGGATTCTTAGCGTTTGTTTGTGATACTCGAGCTGCAGAGGTTCCGTTAGACCGGGTTCCGGTAGTTTGTGAGTTCCCTGATGTTTTCCCTGATGAGCTACCTGGGCTACCGCCTGAGCGCGATGTTGAGTTCTGCATTGATTTGATTCCCGGCTCGGGGCCTATTTCTATACCGCCTTATCGGATGGCCCCGGCAGAGCTTCGAGAGCTGAAGGATCAGTTGCAGGATTTGTTGGATAAGGGGCTTATTCGACCGAGTGTTTCTCCGTGGGGTGCTCCGGTCCTGTTTGTCAAGAAGAAGGATGGAAGTTTGTGCTTATGTATCGACTACCGCCAGCTGAACAAAGTTACCGTTCGGAACAGATATCCGTTGCCGCGCATTGATGATTTGTTCGACCAGCTTCAGGGTGCGGGGTATTTTTCGAGGATCGACTTGCGGTCAGGATACCATCAGCTGCGAGTTCGACAGGAGGATATACCGAGGACAGCTTTCCGTACACGCTATGGCCACTACGAGTTTTTGGTGATGTCGTTCGGACTCACCAACGCCCCAGCAGCATTTATGGATCTGATGAACCGTACATTCAGGCCGTATCTTGACTTGTTCATCATCGTGTTTATCGATGATATCTTGGTGTACTCCCGGAGCAGAGAGGAGCACGAGCAGCACTTGCGGATTACGTTACAGACTCTGAGGGAGCATCAGCTGTTCGCGAAGTTCTCCAAGTGTGCGTTCTGGCTAGACAGCGTCGGATTCTTGGGTCACGTGGTTACGAGAGACGGCATTTGTGTGGACCCGAAGAAGATTGAGGCTGTTCAGCAGTGGCCCCGACCTACATCGGTTACTGAGATCCGTAGTTTTCTAGGCTTGGCGGGCTACTACAGGCGTTTTGTTCAGGACTTCTCCCGTATAGCTGCACCGTTGACCGGTTTGACCAGGAAGGGAGTTCCTTTCGTCTGGACGGAGGAGTGCGAGCGCAGTTTTCAGCAGCTGCGGACATGTTTGACTACGGCGCCGGTATTATCTTTGCCTTCGGGATCAGGCGGATTTGTTGTCTACTGTGATGCTTCGCGAGTGGGATTAGGATGCGTTTTGATGCAGCATGGCCGGGTGATCGCTTATGCTTCTCGGCAGTTGAAGAAGCATGAACAGAACTACCCCACTCATGATTTGGAGATGGCTGCAGTGGTCTTTGCACTGAAGATTTGGTGACATTACCTTTACGGCGAGTCGTGTCAGATATTCACCGATCACAAGAGCTTAAAGTACATATTTCAGCAGCGAGACCTGAACCTCAGACAGCGTCGTTGGATGGAGTTGGTGAAAGACTACGACTGCGAGATCTTATATCACCCCGGCAAGGCAAATGTGGTGGCAGATGCGTTGAGTAGGAGGCCCGGGGGTAGTCTATCCTTTTTGCGCGCAGTGCAGAGGCAGTCGTCAGCAGATTGGCAGATATTATGCGACAGCCGAGTTGAGTTCGAGTTCACTCAGACAGGGGGACAGCTCGCGCATGTTCGTGCACGCCCACAGTTGCTTGACCGTATATATGAGGCACAGCGCAGTGACGACCGTTGCTCAGAGATCGTGGCACAGATGGGACAGGGCAGATTTTCTGAGTTCGTGGTTGACGATCAGGGGATTTTACGATATGGATCTAGACTGTGCGTACCAGATGCTGATGGATTACGGCGCGACATTCTCGAGGAGGCACACCGATCAGTGTATAGTGTCCACCCCGGTTCCACCAAGATGTACCATGATATGAGAGAGACCTACTGGTGGGACGGGATGAAGAGGGACATTGCGGAGTTCGTTTCGAGATGCCTGACTTGTCAGCAAGTCAAGGCCGAGCACCAGAGGCCCGCAGGAGAGCTACAGCCGTTACCCATTCCAGAGTGGAAATGGGAGCAGATTTCGATGGATTTCGTTGTGGGTCTACCCAGGACCAGTCGAGGGTACGACTCTATCTGGGTGATCGTGGATAGATTGACGAAAGCGGCTCACTTCCTGCCAGTGAAGACGACTTTCAGCTTCGCTCAGTATGCTCAGCTCTATATTGACGAGATCGTGCGACTACATGGCGTACCGACTTGTATCGTGTCAGATCGAGGCACTCAGTTCACCAGCCGACTTTGGCAGAGACTTCAGGAGGCTTTGGGCACTCGTTTGAGCTTCAGCACAGCGTTTCATCCGCAGACAGACGGACAGTCAGAGCGGACCATTCAGACTCTCGAGGACATGCTCAGAGCGTGCGTTTTAGACTTTGGTGGTAGCTGGGATCGTCATTTACCTCTAGTGGAGTTCTCCTACAACAACAGCTTCCAGGATACTATTCAGATGGCACCTTTCGAGGCATTGTATGGGAGGAGATGCAGATCGCCCGTTTGTTAGACAGAGCTCAGCGAGAGCAGTATTTTGGGGCCGCAGCTTGTTGAGGAGACGACAGCGAAGATACAGTTGATCCGAGACCGGATGAGAGCGGCTCAGAGCAGGCAGAAATCGTATGCAGACAGGCGCCGTCGCAGATTAGAATTCGCAGTTGGCGACCATGTTTTTCTGAAGGTCTCACCGATGAAGGGCGTGATGCGTTTTGGGCGAAAGGGGAAGCTTAGCCCTAGATTCGTAGGTCCCTTCGAGATCCTCGAGCGTGTTAGCGCTGTTGCATATCGTTTGGCTCTTCCTCCCAGCTTTCCCGATGTTCACCCCGTCTTCCATGTTTCGATGCTCCGCAAGTACCTTCACGACCCTTCGCATGCGATTCAGCACCCAACAGTCCAGCTAGAGCGCGACCTTTCTTTTGCAGAGCAGCCGGTGGCCATCCTGGATCGGCAGGTGAAGAAGTTGAGGTCGAAGATTATACCAACCGTCAAGGTCCTTTGGCGTAGCCCGAGCAGCGAGGAGGTTACCTGGGAGACCGAGGGCGAGATGAGGAAGAAATATCCCCATCTCTTTGAAGGTACGCGTAGCTATATTTTTAAATTCGGGGACCGAATTTCTTTAAGGGGGGAAGATTGTAGCGTCTTGAAAAGTCGTTTTGGTGTTTTCCTGAAATTCGGTGAAAATTCGGTATTTTTCCGAAAACCGTCTTTCTCGATATTTTGCAGTTTAGGGCTAATTATACCTAAAATGGATAGGTAATTGCTTGTTTTTAGTAGCTAATGAGTTATTTATGAAATTTTGGTCATTTAAAAAATTTTCCCTATTTTTCAATTTTTTAATATTATTTTAAGCCGGTAAGAAAAATACATTAAATAAGCGATAAATACAAATTTTTCCGGACTAATTTTAATCTCTAAAATTATGATAATTATAATCTAGTGATAACATGAATTTTTAGTAATTTATTTTGATTTTTAACAAATTTTTATGAATTGAAACGAATTTATTGAATTTTGGGCTAAAACTTGCAATTTTTGAGTTGTAGGGGGCCTTTTTGCATAAAATTTCTTTTGTAAAACCCCTCTATATTTTCCCTCAGCCCTAGGACAGCCCAACCATGACCAAGTCCAGAAAATTCTTATCTCTTTTCTTTAGTTGTTTCTTGAGTTGATTTAAGGGGGTTTTTTTGGGTTTATTTTAATTTAAATGAATAAAGTATGATACTTTGACTTGGAGACTTGACCCATGACCTTCCCCACTTGCCCACACCCTCCCCCATCCCTCTTCTGGCCGAGAATTTCCAGCAGCCCTCCCCCTTCACCTTCCTCTTTTCATTTCCTCCAAAATTTCATCAAAATTGTTACAAAAATCCATATAAATCCACAAATTTGTTTACAAAACCAAAACAAATCCTTGTGCTACCTCTTCTCAAGCCTAATATAGTTGAAAACATGTGGAAAGGAGGCATTTTGGAGCAAATTTTCTTGCTTGATCCATAGATCAAGAGGTATAATTTCTATCATGTTGAATTCTTTTGTTTAAGTTTCTTATGTTGTATGGTTTAGTGTTAATTTAGTGTAGTTTAATCTAGTTTTCTTAGGTTTTGCTTGAAAAATCTAACTAGGGTTTTGAAGCCATAATACTTAATTAGATTGTTTTATAGTTAATCTAGTGGTTAATTAACTAATCCATATAGTTACCTTGTTGATATAGTTTCAACTTTGCTAAATTAGTTGATTTTAGAAGGGTGAAATTGTGGTTTTGAAATTTTCAAGAGAGGGTTTATGTTTAGTAGTGGTTTGTGAAACATGATTAGTGAGTGGATTAAGTTTAGAAAACAGTATTTAGTTGATTGAACCTAAATTGTTATCTAGTGTTTTGCTAACCTAACCTAAGAGGTTAATTTTTCTTAAGTGGGCTTTTGTTGTGTTAATTTAAAGTTTCAAGTTTGGATTTTGATTTGCAATTGCTATTTATAAAAATCAAGAAAGGGTTGTTTATGGAAAATAGGATTGGAATCATTGTTGTTGTGTTATAATTAGTGTTTGTAGATTGCTTGTAGTGTGGTTGGGCGATTGTGCTAGATTGTAGTCGTTTTGTCGCAAATCGGCAATTGTTGCACCGATTTTTGGAATGTATATGCTTACTAGATTTTTATATAAATTATGTGATGGATTAATTTTGATATCTTGATGATTGTAATGGCTTGTCCTGCGACTTTTAGGATGCGTGAGTGCGGTTTTTGGGTAGTCGGGTTTTAGTTTTGCCGGGCGACCAAATCGGCGTTTTTCGGCAGTTTTTGTGATTTTCGCGTGTGTCCGCGCACCTTGTGCACGTTGTACCTAGCTAGCGAACTTTAGTAGTTTCGTTGGGGTTTTGCGTCGTTCTTGATATGTAACCTTATATTTGGTACTGATGTAAATTCCAGGTTCGGTCGCGGAAACGTCAGACGCGGCGCGAAAGGGAAAGGCGGTGATTGGACACAGCTAGCCAGGGATTCCGGTGAGTAGATTTAACATCTACGGGGGATGATCGTTTGGATGGCGCAAGTCGCCCGATAGATTTAGTAAACTGGAAAATAGTAAATTGGATAATCACTTGTGACATTAGAATAATAATACTGGCATGATAATTGCTGCAATTAGATCAATATGTTATATCCATATACGCAAACTCAATTGTAGGACACATGCACCATTACCAGGTTTTTATATGCAGCACGAGCACTATTCATGTTTACACACACACCCTGGTAATTGCCATGCCACCACACTAGATAACCTTTAATTTAAACCTTTTACTAATTGATACTTAAATTGTGCTATTTCCTTAAAATGAAACCGTAGGATTGCTATTCATGTGCATGTACTTCATCATATTCCTTGTTCATGCTTAATACATTAATCACACATCGCAACTTGATTATTGATATCATACGCATTCATTATCATTGATATATGCACTTATGAGGATTTCTTGAGATTTTATGATATTGCTGGATTTCGGGGGAAAGCCGCAAAATTTCCAAACTTATGATATTTTTAAAACATGTAAATTGCGGTTTTCTAGTGATGTAAGTGTCGTCCACCATGAGTTTGCTGTGGTTTTTGGAGACCCGTTTCGAGGAGTTGGATGAACCGTTTCGGGTACATGGTGGGCCCGGTAGGGTACCCCGGGGCAAGAAGCTCGTGGTGTTGACGATGAGCCTGGCAGGGGACGGATTACCTACCGGTGACTTCATTGGGCACGGCGGATATCCAGAGGATACCGACCGGGGCCGCGAGAGGATGAGATATTGATATTGAGCTGGGTCAGCCGGATGGCTGAGGCCAGAGACACTATGACATGGATTTATGAGATTTGAGACAGCTTTTGGGTGTCGTTGCTGGACACCGATTTTCGTCGATTCATTGACATTATGCTGGCATTCTAAAAGAGTTTCAAAAACAAAAAGAGAATAAATATTTCTTATATATACATATTGAGACCTCAGATATTCATGTTGCATACATATTAGCACACTGATATGATATACACACCTGCTAGCGCATCCAGTCATACCTGTATTATAGATGCTAGGATGCTTGTGTGCATGCATACGATAGCCTTTGCAGATGTTATTTATTACTCACGAGTTGGCAACTCACCCCCGTTGTGCCACAGTCTTTTGCAGGTCCGCTCCGTCAGTTCAGTAGCGGTGGGCGCACTTGTCTTTTGCCTCTTTTGCCTGAGCTCGAGATTTGCTCATAGGTGGGTTATGTTATTATTTTGTACCACTTGTATATTCTTTGTATCTAGTGTACTTCATCTACTGTTTCTACCAGATTTATTGTATATTGACCTAGAGATGAGACTGTGAGATTTGTGGATTTTATGCTGTATTTTTGGGGTCGAGCTCACTTGAGCCGACATGCTACTTTTCATGCTTCCTTATGCTTTATTATGATTATTATGCTTGCTGTCATTTACATTGCGTGGGATTTGTGACCGCCTTATGGCGAAGAGCTAGCTCCCGCTTGGGGATGCCCTATTTTGTTAGATTCATGTATATATTTTGTTGTACCCATTTTTGGGGTCAGTATTTACAAAGGAGACTCTGCCGAAATTTTCGGGAAAAATTGGTATTGTTTTTAAAAAGGGTTTTACATGACTTATTTGATAACTTGCTTTCAAATGATTGGGTTTTCTTCACTCTTGTGCTTCATTGGTTTTGTTTTCTGGGCTTTGGCTTACTTATTTTACGGACGCCTTTAGACGTTTCGTAAACTTAAGTGCCAGTCACGTTCCGTACCCTGCGGGTCGTGACAAGTAGGTAGCTTGAGTAGAGTGACGTACCGTACGTATGTTCCACGGCATATTTATGATACGATACTCCACTTAAGAAACCTTAGGATGTACATATTTTTGAGACCAGTGATTCTCTTCGTATCCATGATTATACATCTATTGGAGATCCTCGATTCTATTAGTTCCTTGATCATACTTCATTGATGTTGTTCCTTTTTATGATCATGTATCCATTCTGGATTTGTCGTTTCCTCTCATGCCGTTGATCTGCTCTCTTCGATACTCGATTGAGGTACCTGTCACCATAGTTTGAGCGCAGTTTGAGCTGCTGCTAGTGTTGCGGTCAGGGCGAGCTCGTCTGGTATGAGTGCCAACCATTGTGTTTTCTGGTGACATAGGAACGTCTCGAGTTAGTATTGATGATTGTGACCTCTTGTGGAGGCGAGTGCTTGATTTTACACCGGATGGTCGGGCCATTGTTAGAGCTGCCAGTTGCGAGAGGACTGTTGATGTACAGCATACCTCAGGGATTTTGATGTCGCCTACCGTGCAGACAGATGACCCAGCTGTTGCTGAGATTGATAGGATATCACTTCCGGAGCTTACGAGCTGAGATCGCCAGAGCTTCTAGGCAGATATGAGATAGATGATAGCTAGTCTACCCCGATTTGAGAGACGAAGGTGATTCGTCCGATTTATGCGCCGGAGCAGGCCCAGTTGAGCTGAAGATTTCCAGTGTGGAGAGTCTTACTCGGATCTAGAGCAGACCGATTTAGAGATGACCGCCAATGTATCTCCTTTCCTGGAGAATTGAGGCGCTGTTCAGCGTACAGACGAATGAGCCAGTCGTTGCTGCAAATGACGAGGTATCGCCCAGAGGTTGGAGCTACTGCAGCATAAGTATATACTTAGAGATATAATAGAAGGTTGCTAGCCACCCAAGGGTGAAGGACTAGGACATGTGGTTCGTTCGCTACCCGATACGAGGTCATCAGATAGATTGATTCCAGCTAGAGACGACTTCACATAGATTCGTTGAGAGTCGATAGAGATGATCGAATGTCAGGAAACCATATTCCAAGTTTAAAGTATTCGGAAAGACGTGCAAGCAATTCTATAGACCCTCTAGAAGAATGAAACCCTAACTCGACATAATGACCGTGTGAAAGCCTTTGAACCTTAGGGTTTACGGCAGTTCCATGGCGCCATTAGTGAGGCTTGGGTTTGCCCTTCTACGGCTGCACCACCGATGCTGTGGCATGTACTCGATACTATTAAACTGTATCCAAGATGTTGATCTCTTGAGGGATTATGAGGTTTTGACCTATCGATCGGATGATTCGACATCATTCGGATATCTTGTGATGGGATACATTGCTTGGGAGACTCCAGATATGAGCATAGCCGTTGGAGCGCAGTCCTTGTAGCCACAAGAAGACGAGTCCGAATCAGTCGACATTAGGCCCGAGTGAAGTGGAGAGTTCGATGAGTAGTGAGTATTCCTCCGATGGACGGGACGAGCTCCCGAGGACGTGTTCGGCCAGACATCTTCTACAGAGTGATAACGATACCGAGTTTATGACTTCGAGTCCCTGTGAGAGACTTCGGATTGACCGTGGCCGAGAACAGTTGCAGTGCGCAGATAGCATGGCATGACGTCATAGTGGCCGATGATACAGGAGAATGGAACCAGAGGTTCGTGCAAGACGCTGACGAGCAATTGTTACTCCACATTAAGATCAGAGACCTGATTTGCTTACAGAGGCATTTGGATACGGCCAGTTTCCGAGGAAATGTGTGCGGCACATGCAGATGTCCAGAAAATGAGAAAAGATTATATAAGAGTACCAGCCTCCGTACAGTTCGGTATAGGCGAGATCGGAAGAGACCTTGAGCAGGATTCCTTCCAGGACACTGCTGCAATGAGATTTGCATCCAGGAACAGAAGTGTCACGTGTTTTCAGAGAGCCAGAGGTCGACGCTAGTGACGTGCTACTTTACGAGGGGTCATGATGATTGACCGAGAGATAACCAGAGAAGTGCCAGAACGGAATCATCCCCGTTAGCACACATGACAGGGCCGATGAGCCGATAGATTGCGAGATTGGTAATCCACAGAGAAGATAAGGACCCAGAGACCGAGGATGCCAGACCGTGAGCAGGAAGCAAACGGATGTTCTTGTTCTGCCAGTTTCTAAGCGCACCGATTCATTTTTCGACATTGTAGGAGGTGTACCTCGATGACCTTTATTGCGATTTGCGTTGTGTTCTGAGTATCACACTTATATCACTTGGATTTGAGTTTTGATGACGAGTTTCCTGATATTGATTTCGTGCACCATGGTTGCACCTACTGAGTATTTACATTTTGTGCATAGTTATTGCACTTGAGATATGTTTTATACACCATTGTATTGGTTTTTGATTTGTGCATATTTATCGCACTTGATATCGGTTTTGTGCCTTAGTAGCACATGTTTATGATTTCATGGATTTCATACGGCTGATTTGATTTTGTGCGTATGGCACGCACTTGATTTGATTTTTGCACTCGGTATAGCGTATATGTGCTTGTAGTGCATTGATATGCGTTTTGTGCACGCAGTTGCATACGTTTACGATTTTATACACCTTGATGTACTCGGTGTTGTTGTTTATGCACTAGATTGCATTCTGCATTTGTTGCACCGGACGGGTATTTATGCGTTGCCGCACTGGATTTATACCCCGTACCTAGGTTGCACCCAATTTATATCCTTGAGCATTCGTTTTACCAGAATTGTATTTTCGTGCGCGTTGGCACTTGCCGTTCATTTTCGTGCATGTTACTGCACTATATGCTTTTACGGACCCGACGCATTTTGGTTGGATTTTGCGCATATTAGGCGCTCGATTTTGGATTTTGTGTCCATCGGATGCACTTGAGTGGGATTTTACTCGTGCATGTGGGATGCTCTTGATTTGGATTTTCTTCCGTGCATATTGGATGCGATTTCATTCGTGCGGGACATATGCAATTGAGTTGGATTTTCGTGCATGTTGGGCGCATGATATGAGATGTAATTCTATGCACACCGGATGCATGGGATTGAGATTTTAGTGCACTTTAGATACACTTGATGTTGTTGTCGTGTACACCAGTTGCACTGGACAGATGTTTTTGGGCATACCCGCTGCACTTAGTTTTGCTTGTGTGTATTATAGCACCTGTATTTGGATTTGATTCCCATGCGCACCAGACGCATGTGATTTTTGGAAACGCCCTTTTGAGGCTGATTTTGCTTTTGAGCACTTTGTTTTCATGTTGGGCACTATATTATGTAGTAGCCAAACGGGACTGATCTGAGGACAGTACCTGAGTACTTTGCATGCATTAAAGGATTACCAAAAGGTTTTTAGGAGGAGCTATAGTCTCGCTATTTCCTACGTGTACGTGAGCGACACGAACGTTTATAAAGGAAAACCTTTTGGGATATTTTGAAAACGACGGAACGTGTATTTAGGAAAATATATATGGACATATATTATTATTTTAAAATGAGCGTCCGTCAGCTATGCCGGGAGTTACGCATTTCTGCGGCGATTTAGAAAGGATTTTGCATGTAGTTTATTCAGATTTTGGAGTTTTCAAAGATGCGTACTATACACGTATTATAGTATTTGACTAGTGTATATTGAATTTTGGTATTGGATTTCGGGATCCGTTTCTCTATTGTAACTTCGAGGATATGCGTAAAAATCCGATGATTTGTGTGACGCTTGATGGAGTTTGATTTTGAGTTTTGTACTCGTTTTTATGCGCACTTGACGCGCTGTGATATTTCTGCGATTTCCATGAATTCGGAGCCCCGTTGTTTTGAGCTGATTATTGAAATGTTTTAGATTTTGGGGGTTTAAATTTAAATTCGGGGACTGAATTTATTTAAGGGGGGAAGATTGTAACGTTTCAGAAAATATAAAATATTATTTTTGGAATTTAATATTAAAATAATATTTTTCCCGAAAACTGCCGATTTGTGAAATTGGAGTTTTCGGAAAAAGGTATAAATATATACCAATAATTATGAAATAAATGGAAATTAAAATGATTTATTCATTTAAATAAATAATTAAAGGTTTTGGCAATTTTAAAATTTATTATATGCAGTTTCGATAAAAACCCGATTAGTGCACTGCTAATCGCGATTAAGCTAAATCCGCGTTTTTACAGTTTCCATGGTTAGTGCACCATGACATGTTTTATCTTGTTACATGTTTCATTTCATTTGGGCTTTATATTAGGGTTTATTGGTGTAGAGAAAAGAGAAATGATTAAAGGAAAAGTCAATGGAGACATAATGATTAGGTTAGGTGTGCTTTGGAGAGAGAAAGAGAGTGTGAATTAGTGAGAGGGAAGGGGGGGCTGCTGCCCATTCTTTTTCCCCCATCCTTTTTTTGAAATCCTTCATCTCTACAACTCCACAACCCTCCACAAAAATCCCTAGATCTATCTCCAACCATGCCCCAAAACTTTACACTCCCTTCACAAAACATTATCCCCTCTTCAACCTCTACACGATGGACCGAGCAAAATGGGATTTTGACGATGTTGGGAAGTTAGTGCTGCCTAGAGTGGACTATATAAGGTATAATTTATTCCCTTTAGATTAGTTTTGTGAGATATCATGTTTAGATGTCGTTTTGTGAAGATTAGTGGACATTGGGAAACCATAGTGAATGTTTGAGTGTTGGTTTGAATTGGGTGATACCTAGTAGCTGTTAACTGAACATAGGTGTTGTTTAGTGACCGGGACTAGACCCTAGAAACCCCAAAACACGGAGTTAGAAACCCGACATCGGATAAATTTGTGATCTGTGAAGGTATTTTGGAATCTGGAGCAACCCGGGGACACTAGAAATTATTTTGGAATTACTGGGAGTCGTGCAGGCACCTAGGAAGCTACCACTGAGACCCGAGCCCCTAATTAAAACCTACGGCCGCAGATTTAATCATTATGGCCGCAATTTGCGGCCAGAGTAGGATGGAATGGTTCCAGATTTGGTCTGGCTCCTTTTGCACTAAATTAGACCCCTCCTATATGTAGTTTTGGCTAATTGTCATCTGGGGAAAATCTGGGAGCATTTTAGTGTGTTTTAGGCGATGTTTTCCGTATTTTGAAATGAACTTTCTTGATATTTGGATTTGTATTTGGTTTTCGGGTGTTCGTACATCGACAACAGGGGTTGTTTGATTGATTTGCATGGTTAGGCCATAGGTTCTAACCTGTGAGCACACTGTGCACTGTATCGGTTTTCTGCATCGATTTTAATACATATTGCGATTGGTTATTATTGTAGGTACCCTCGCATGGATTCCGAGGCGAAGAAGCATGGCGTCATCGATTTAGGTGAGCGAAGACCAGGTGAGTAGATCTATATCTACCGGGGAAGTCGGGTGGATGGCGTATAACACCCCAGCAACTTTTGATGGGAAACCGATTTATAGAATATGGTTAGGAAACCTAGATTAGGAAACTAGGGTTAGAATGAGATAGTTATGAAACCATATTAGAAACTAGAGGATAGTTAGAAGAGATATGTTACTACTGTCGTAGGATGACGTTTGGCGATATTACCGCTCAGGGTACTGTAGAACTAGATAGCCGATGTAGATGCGTCATCCGAACCATACCTTTTTCTAATCCAAGGAATCGTATGTATCTTTAAATGTATATCTTGAGGGATGTTACGAATTTTCAAATGATATCTTTTCTTTAAAAACACCGTAACCCCTGTTTTCAAAACTACGATTCACTTCTTTAAAAGTAGGATTGTATGGTTCAGATGTGTTCGTTAGATTAGATGCTTATACCTAGTAGAGATAGCATGTTTATGTAAACTCGACATGATATGAGACATAAATATGATGAAAGAATACAAGACGAATTTGATGATATGATGAGGGTATGATATGATGTGATGGTATACGGATGCGAGTCGATCGAGATGATTTATACCCTGCCGGTCCCCCGATATGAGATTATTGCAGATGAGACTTGGGACATAGGTATATAGGGTTATATATATATATATATATATATATAGAATGTTGTGAATCATGGATGATAGGCCATATGTGATATTAGGCCGTAACCTCATTTGTCTTATAGGATGATAGGATCCCTATTAGCTTAATGCCGCTGCACGATGATATTCCGTGCGTGATGAGTTTACTTGATGATTGATCCTTACCCTTGACTAGAGGTTGCCGTACGATGGATTATACCGTACGCGGTGTTATTTGGGCTAGATGTCGATTGATAGATTCACCGACTCGGACATGTGATAGTTATGTATACCTTATAGCTGTTAGCTGATGATTTACTTGCTGCATTCATGATATTATTGTTGCATCGCATATACCTGTGATAGTACACCTGCACCATTATCGATGATGCGTATGTTACACGTACACATATTTGCCGGCTCACATACTTCATCATCGATAATTGCCATGTCACTACACAGTAGAGTTGTTGCATCATGACATATACATAGATACATTCATACTTGCGGATATACACATTCGTATATCCATATTGGTGTACATATACCTTGATACACCCATACTTTTGCACATACATTGTATATTCATATTTGTGCCCACATACATGGTACATCTATACTTGTGCATATTCATATTGTACCTATATAGATAACTGGTTTTATTGGGAAATTGGGAACCGCAAGTCGTATTTTAAAAACTGGAATCATTTTAAAAGAGCGGTTTTCCCCTTAATGTGTCATATCACTATTCTATATTGCATGATACACGGATATGCTCGCATTTCTTTTTACATGTCGCATACATCATGCTTTATTATTGTACGCATTGAGATATGTTGTTTTCATGAGATTTCTGGATTTGAGAACCGTGGATATTTCAAAAGTGATTATGTGTTGTTTTAAAAACTCGGTTTCTCTTGATATGATATTTCAGTGCGTCCACCATGTGTTTTCTCGGTTCTGAGAGCGACATGTGAAACCCGATTCGAGGAGGCGGATGAGGCGGATTGCGGGTAAATGGTGGGCCCGGTATGGTACCCCGGGGCGAGAACGGATCGCTGTGTAGTAGACGGTGAGCCTGGCAGAGGGACTACTATCTACCGGTGATAGTATTTGGACTCGGCGGATATCCGGAGGATACTGACCGGAGTCGAGAGATGATATGGGCTGATCCGGACTGACGGAGCCCGTGGGCCGATCCGGACTGACGGAGCCCGATATATGAGGATTTACGTGCCGATGCTGGGCACGGTTTTCATGATGTTATCGAGTGTCGATGCTAGGCACTCAGGTTCCATGACATTGATGTGTCGGGAGGGACACCGTTGATCCATATATCCTCATACTTTCATGCACACTCCCTTATGATATTTACGTGCATACAGACATTGATTTTGGATGGACGAGATCCACATGCATACATACCTTTATATGGTTGGACGAGATCCATATACATGCATTGATTATTATTATTGGATGTTATCCGCATGTACATAGGTAGTGACTACCTTGTTGGCACATATACGACTCGGTCACCCTAGATATCATAGTTTTACCTTTTGATATAGTTGACCTAGGAGTCGTTGTTTATTCGATTTCTACTTGTAGATATATTTCTATTCATGAGTTGGCAACTCACCCCCGTTGTGCCACAGTTTTTGCAGGTTGACCGCTTGGATCAGTAGCGGATTCGCTGGCACACAGCTTTATTTGGGTGTTTTGCATTGGTAGGTGGGACATTGTATCGTACCCACTCTTGTATTATATTTCATATTGTATCTAGATAACTCCATCAATCAATCAAAATTAGAATTTGTATAAGTAATGAGACTTAGTGAGACTTGTAGTTGCGAGATTTGAGCGATGGGTTTTACATTCACTTTTGGGGTTATATTTGCTCATTTCTTTATCTTCTTGTGGTGAACTTCGCCGTTGGGCGTCGTATACTTATTTATACTGTATTGCGTGGTTGTGATCTGCCGTTTGGCGAAGAGCTAGCTCCCGCTTGGGGATGCCATTATTCTTGCTATGTATTTGTGGTTTTGGATCAAAATATACAAAAGAGGTGCTGCCGAAATTTTTAAAAGACGAAACATGTTTTCAAATTGGTAAATTTCACTTCATCATTCATGTTCCTTTTCTATGAATTAAGAAAAATTGTTTTCATTATACCCTTATTTCAAAACCTCACCTCCTTTATTTTTCTAAAAGGTTTAGATTTTTAGGTTTCAGCTTACTTGAATTCCGTTACGCCTTTAGATGTTGCGTGATTCAAGTGCTGGTCACGTGCTAATATTTTGGGTCATGACAGATTTTTTGAGGTAGTCGAAGATATAGATACTTGTGCTAGGTATTCCGTTGATAGTAATGGTTTTGAGAACTTGATTCTCTTTCAGGTTACTCATATGTGGATGCACTCCAAGATGAGTAATGTTGCTTGGCCTCCTTCCATTTGGTTGATATGCACTAGAGACGGCTGCATGATTTTGAATCTGGTTCCAATTAAATTAGTGCTTTTGTTTCTATATTGGACACATATAGAATCAATTTATATCTTAACGATGTTAACGTATAGGGAGTTGTCCGGCTGATGCTTAAAACCAGAAACCGGATAAATTCAAGGCACGTTTCGGTAATGGCAGTTTGTGGGTTATCTCGGGCTCTGACGAGGGTTAACTTTCTATCATCAGGAAGATCAATAGTTGTATTGTTGTTGACTCGCCACCAGTTTTAGTAAAATGGATTATTTTCAGAAAACATTAGTGAGAGTATGGTAGAACTGGAAGAGATTCCAGAACCACAAACGATTACTGAAAATTTAATAGAACCTAGAGATTCAATTGGATTTGATGTTCCATTAGCCACTCCGCAGTTTTGGTGGGTAACCTCAGGCACCCGAGAGGTACTTCGGTCTTCTCAGAGACGGTGACAGGGAGGTTCTTGTTTACCCAGACTTGCCATTGCTGCTGTTCTAGACTATAAGACCCGGCAGGAGGATGAGTATAACGTCGTTCTAAACTAGCTTTAGAAGTGCACGTGTATATGACTCTGCCAGAGGGTTGTTGTAGTCAGTTGGAGCAGCGGAAGCATAGTGGGCAAGTAGCTTATGTCTATTTATAGGCTAAAGAAAGTATAGCGGAAATAGATCATCTATTTTTGATGTGACAGTTATAAGGTTTTGACTTCATTAAAATAGGAGATGGATCTGGTAAGAAGTTAGTAGAGAGTGATGTCCAAGTATTTGGATGACATGCACTTAATAGGAAGCAATATTCCTATATTACGATCGGTTATACTGTGGTTGTCACAAGTTAGTTTCTCCACATAGGATATGGATATAATATCAGGGATTCTGGTGACTAGATCTATGGTTTTAGATCTAGATTTGGGAAGTGTCCCAATCTGGGTACTTTGAAATTATTCTAAAGGTATTTTAGAATGGTTGACTCCTGGCATGGTGGTGTACCTGCAGGTGATGGAGTCACCCTCTCTAAAGGAAGTCTTACAGACTAAAAGGGAGAGGGATTTGCATGATTGCCTTACCAATTGCTTAGGCAATTGAGTCAATCATGACATGTCAAGTACAGCACCAGATATTGTTTTAGCACTAGATGCAATAAACATATATTAATCCAATACTGGAGAAACGTAGGGAAGCAGTTTATGAACATAAATAGACGTTCTAGGGATATGGTAACGGCTGCCTCCTTCAGGAGACGGTTATCATTTTAGGCCTCCAAGGTGACCTGGATGACAGAGTGGCTGTCAGAGTTATAGTTTTCTCTCTTTTCAGGGGCAGTATGTGTTAGTTATATGTATGCCCTAGAGGCAATTATTGTAAATATGATGTATATTATAGTGGATGCTTGGATATACATAGGGAGGACTTTCTTGCTCGACATGATAGTATGCTATCTGGTTGCTCTTTATGTAAGTCTACGGTAGCGCCCCGGCCGTCAATCCAAGGCCAAACGCGGAACAAAAACATTTATAAACTGGCGCTAACGCATAATTTTACCCGGATTGTTCCATTAACCCTATACTAGCTAACTACAAAGAAGTTAGAATGGCTATACCGATCGATCCGTGTCCTTCGGTCTTTAGCCACCATCCTTAGCTCCTCGCGGCATCTCCGGTCTCGCTCAATCTCCGGTCTCCTGGTCAAAGTGGCACCACATCAAGGAATCTTTTTACGGGCTCCCGCTTCAAAACCGAAGCAACTCGGACATGAAGTTTGTTATCCGACATGTCCAAGGTGAAGTAGAGAATGTGTGTGAAACTTTGTCTCATGACATCCATGGATTCTCAACACATAAGATGGTATGGATGGAGGTTGAAGAAGAAGCCATTAATGGAAGTTGTGAGCACAAGAAGAAAACTAGTGAAGAAGAAGAAGAGCTTGCTTATTGTGTGGGATCAATTGTGAGAGCTCTTGATAAATCAAAAACAAAAGCCAAGCCATCACTTGGCTGCCCTCTCTCTCTTCACACATCAATTCCACACAATAATCAATCACGAAAATGGACATGGCACAAAAAATAACATCATGAGTCACCACAAATGCACATGCCATATTTAATGTTCTTGATTAAGACTTGCACTCACAATTTCTACTTAATAAACATTAATCCAAATGTTTAACACAATAAATAGAATGACATTTTCTAAAGTAAACTCATGACGGATCACAAGAATACCCCTCACCTGTATATACATACCCGCATTCGTATTCCGACTGAATACGAATACTTCGAGACTAAATTAATCCAACAAATCAAATACTAGGATCCGGCTTAAACCAAAGCCCACTAGTATGATCCGTCCGATCATGATCCGTGCACAAGTGCACGTATAAGATCGAACCCTTCCATAAAACCATATGGCCTCTACAACGTTTTGCCCGAACTTGGGAAACTTTCTATGGGGGACTCTAAAGACTCATCAATACGCTGGCAGTGAGTTTAACCATAAGCACGTCAGTGGTACTAGCTGTACGTAATGGCTGCCCATGTATTGAGAAAAAGGGAAGCTGATGAGCGAACTCATCCTGAAACCTTACTGAGCCTGTCAGTGACAATAGCCGTACAATCCGGTCCATTCGTCTATGAGTATCGCATATCGGGCCTAGGGGGCCAGTAAACGTCAGACCCCCAATAACGGTATAAGTCGTGTCGGAGTGTAGCCCAGAACACCCTGAGAAACTACTGGACTACCTACCAGTAAATCTTGCTTGCCCTGGCCAGGGACTTTGTGTAATGGCTCTCCAGACACAGCACGATCTCACCCCCAATACCGGGAGAGACTAATCCCCTACCGATCCGCTCACTGCCTCCATGTGGCTCGGGACTGTACGCAACTAAAACCTGTTTGCACGACTCCTTTGAGCCGTGGTAGGGTAGTAATCAAAGCACAATGGGAACTCACACGAGACAAATGACGATCTCAGGCCGATAAACTAACCTGTACACATGTCATCAGGGAACTACTATCTGACGACAGGTATAATACCAACTAGCATGTTCCCGGCGAGTCCTGTCCGGTGTACTCATAACCCAATGAGCACCTGTATACGTCTTAGGTGAACCAACTGATACCAATGGCTTGTGAGACCGGCCATCGCCCCTCGTCGGGGTCTCGATCCGTATACACTAGTCTACTTATGGAGTATCTATGCCCAGTCTCGAAACTCCCACGACTAGGGACACTTTAAGGATGTGCTTATAGACTAGCCAACTCTCACGTATATGATCGCCATCATACTGCTGGTAGTCAAGCAAGAATCCTAAGGGCTCTATCAATGTGTAATAGTGATCTGTAATGTCACCTAAAGCATGTGCACGATGATGAAGGCAAACCAGATAGCATACTATCATCTCGAGTAAGACTGTCCTACCGGTATAGGTCCTCCCTCAATCATTGCAATCACGTGCCTGCGATCCAATAATTGAGTTTGAAGGAACTATATCCAACAATCTCCCACTTGCACTTAAGGCTAATTATTGCGGTGTCACATACTCACAGCCCGTGTGATACCGAACACCCAACTCCTCTACTAATCAGTTTCAAAAAGCTCATTTGTAAAACTATTGCGTTCGAGAAATAGCCTTAGTGAGTGGATCCACCCTAATGTTTCTTTCTATGTCTCTCTTTATCTCAAGTTCGCGGAGAAAGACATCTCCCGAATTGAGTAATACCTGTCTTAGAATATGTCTGGATATCTGATGGGACCTAGTTCACAAATGAACTACAATTCCAGCAAACTTCTTAGACTGTATCGTCAAATGAATATAATCAGTATCCTGCACCATGCCTCCCTCAGTATCCGCTTGGACCATCTGT
The DNA here is from genome assembly GCA_030015575.1 of Agapanthus africanus. Lineage (NCBI taxonomy): Eukaryota > Viridiplantae > Streptophyta > Magnoliopsida > Asparagales > Amaryllidaceae > Agapanthus > Agapanthus africanus. Next base: position 594,880,987 of record JASDDO010000024.1, read on the forward strand.
CCAAACTACTGCCCCTCTTCAAGAAGGAAAACTATAACTCTGACAGTGACTCTGTCATCCAGGTCACCTTGGAAGCCTGGAATGATAACTGTCTCCTGAAAGAGGCTACCGTTATCATATCCCTAGAACATCCATCTTATGTTCTAAAATTGCTTCCGAACGTTTCTCCAGGATTGGATTAATATCTGAACTTATTGCATCTAGTGCAAAAAACAACATTTGGTGTGGTACTTGACATCTCATGATTGACTCAATTGCCTAAGAAAGTGATTTGCCAATCATGGACATCCCTCTCCCCTTTAGTCTGTAAGACACCTTTAGAGAGGGTGACTCCATCACCTGCAGGTACACCACCGTGCCAGGAGTCGTCCATTATAAATATCTTTAGAATACTGTCTAAGTACCCAGATTAGGACACCACCCAAATCTAGATCTAAAACCATAGATCTAGAGACCAGAATACCTCATATAATATCCATATCCTATGTGGAGAAACCACTGTTTGACAACCACAGTATAACTGATCGTAGTATATGAATTTCACTTCCTACTATGTGTATGTCATCCAAATACCAGGACATCACACCCTACTACCTTCTTAATAGATCCATCCCCTATTATGATGAAGTCAAAACCTATGACTGTCACATCAAAAATATATGATCTATCTCTGCTATATCTGCTTTAGTCTATAAATAGACACAAGCTACTTGTGCACTATGCTTCCGCTGCTCCCACTGACCACAACAACTCTCTGGCAGAGTCATATACACGTACACTTCTAAAGCTAGTTTAGAACGATGCTATACTCATCCTCTTGCCGGGTCTCATAGTCTGGAACAACAGCAATGGAAAGTATGGGTAAACAAGAACCACCCTGTCACCGTCCTTGAGGATTCCAGAGTACCTCTCGGGCGCCTGAGGTTACCCACCATATCTGCAGAGTGGCTAAATGGAATGTCAAACCTGATTGAATCTTTAGGTCGTATTAAATTTTCAGTAATCGTTTGCGGTTCTGGAATCACTTCCAGTTCTACCATACCCCCACTACTGTTTTCTGAAAAAGTCCATTTTACTAAAACTGTGGCGAGTCAAGAACAATATCACTATTGATCTTCCAGATGGTAGAAAGTCAACCCTCGTCATAGCCCGGGTTAACCCACAAACCGCCATTACAGAAACGTGCCTTGAGTTATCCAGTGTCTGGTTTCAAGCATAAGCTGGACAACTCCATATACCTTAACACCGTTAAAATATGATCCATTCTATATACAATATAGAAACATAGGCACTAATTTAATTAGAACCAGATTCAAATCATGCAGCTGTCTTCAGTGCATGCCAACTAAATGGAGAGAGGCCGATCAGTATTACTCAACTTAGGAGTTCATCTAATTATGAGTAACCTGAAAGAGAAGATAGTTCTCAAAACCATTACTATCAACTGAATACCTCACACAAGTATCTACATCTTTGATCACCTTGAATAATCTCGATACTTGCGACACATGGTTCTCTACTTTACTCTTATACCTATAACTTCTCAAAACTTGGACTTGTATTAATACGGAACACGTGTCTAAAACTTGAGAAGTCACAAGTAAACAGAATATAGTACGAGGACCAACCCCTCTGTCCTAATAGACACTGGACAACATACAATACTTTTTATAAGTCCCCTGAGTTTAATAAATCAAACCCTATGCGTCGTAGGTTGAAAACTGTACTATGGTTAAGAAGAATTACACCGCTGTTTAATACTCCTTACCTAACCATCAACTGATATAGGTAAATGTCATGGGCATAATTTCAAAAAGTTATATCTCACTTTATAAAATAAACGTACAGATATATCAGTTTGAAATTGGTGCATATCAACGGATATTCAAAACCAATATTTGCCGTCCAGCAAAAACCCAGGCGATTTCCTCAAATATCACCAATTACAATGAATTCCGATATAATGAGGATGATCACCTAATTCCCAATAACTTACTCCCACTCATCATCTATAAAATCATACAGATATGAAAATCTAACCTGGTAAATACATACCCTGGAGTAAGGTCTAATTGGGAAATCAGTTTCCTATTAACAATGCACAGTGAAACTGAAACATGAATATGTTTCGAAGGGGTATTCGGGTATTCTTAGCAATGCCTCTTCCATTATCAGATTCATGAGTGTGACCATATATTTCTTTGCCATCTTTCTAAATCCCTTTATTTTTCTTTACTCATTACCTTCTTTACACCATCGTTAAGCTAAATGGTTTTCTTCCTTCCCTACCGTTCGGCACCAGCCTATGGTTTGGAAGAAGACTATCCAATAAGCGTAACAGGTATACTGTCCTAATCCTAGGAGCACTCATAACCTGAGAGAAGGTAAAGATAAAAGACAAATGAATAAACCTTATTCCAATTTCTCCTGAACCTTTATCCATCCTCAAACTGGAACAAGTTCTTTCGAGTTCGTATATAACCATACGATGGATTTATCCAATGGAAGTTGATATTCGTAGTGATACGTGGTGTTCTAGAGAAATACAAAGGTGAAGTAGGAGTGGCGATGAAATATGTGGTTTGGTCGTGAATGATAGCAGTCACAATTTTCTTTACCCTCTTTCTAATCCCATTATTTGTCTTTACTTATTGCCTTCTGTACACCACACTTAGGCTAATTGGTTTTCTTCATTCCCTACCTTTCGGCACCTGCCTATGGTTTGGAAGAAGATTATCCAATAAGCGTAATAGGTGTACCCTCTCCTAATCCTAGGAGCCCTCATAACTTGAGAGAAGGAAAAAGGAAAAGACAACTGAATAGTCCTATTCAATCTCCAGAACCAGAATCCATTCTCGAATCTGGAATAAGTTCCTTCGAGTTCGTATGTAACTATACGATGGATTTATCCAATGGAAGTGGATGTTCGTAGTGATACGGGGTGTTCTGGAGAAATGCAAAGGGTAAAAGAAGGAGTGGCAATGATGTATGCAACTCAGACAATCCAAAAGCCAGTGTTTTAAGAAAATTCGGTTAACTTGGTCACTGAGTCATAGTCTAGGGTTGGGCCATGGTCGCTGCCAAAGAGAGAGAGAGAAAAGAAACACTCTGCGTGCACTCTAACCTAGATCGGAATGGTTAATCACTTTATCTAATCAGGATGTCTCCCACTGGAACCTCAAATTCTCCTCCAAACCTGAAAGAAGAATTAGTCGGGATCATCCGAGAAGTAAACCAACTTATCAGTGGGAATCGGGATCCAACAATCTGTTAGTAATATGTACGCCATAGAGGCCATTATTGATGATATAGTGGATGCTTGGACATATATATATAGGACTTTCTTGCTCGACATGATAGTATGCTATCAGGTTACCTTTATCTTAACATGTAGACTAGTATTTATACTGTCTGTCTCTTACATGTTGATAAAGACCTTAGGATATGTACTTGACTACGAAGACTATTATGAGATCATACTAGTGGGGCCAGGGTGGTCCACAAGTACATCCTTTAATCAGTTCCTAGTCGTGGGAATATCGAGACCAGGACATCGATATTCCAGAGTAGACTAGCGTATATGCTTCTTGACCCATATGATGGGCGATGGATGATCCCACATCCATTGGTGTTTGACATCAAAGACGGTATACGGGTGCTCAGTGGAGATTGGGTACACTGAACAGGACTCACCAAGGACTCCTATGTGGTAGTATACCTATCGTCAGATAGCAGTCCTCTGGTGACACTGGTACAGGTTAGTCTGTAGACCCGAGATCGTCATAGAGTCTTGTGTGGCTACCACTGTGATTTTATTTCCTCCCTACCACGGCTCAAAGGAGTCGTGCAAACAGGTGGATTTTGGATACAGTCCCGAGTTACATGGAGGCAATGAGCGATAGGAGGGGTTTCGTCTCTCCCGGTATTGGGGGTTGATGTTGCGCTATGCTCGATTAGCTATAACTGGAAGTCCCTGGCCAGGGCTGCTGATGAGAACTACTGATAAGAATTATCAGTAGTTTCTCAAACCGTTATAGTCCAGACATCGGCATGACTTATTACGTTACTGGGGTCTGACGATATCCACCCCTAGACATGATATGCGACATATCAGACGAAGAGACCGGACTGTACGGTGGTGTTACTGATAGGCTTCATGGAGAGTATAGACGAGCTTGCTTGTTGATCTTCATATCGCTCAATACCTGGGTAGCCGTTACGTCCAGCTAGTACCGCTGACGGCTTGTAGGTAACCGATGTAATCATCACCTACTGCTGGCGTATTGACGAGTCTTTAGAGTCCCACACAGAAGTTTCCTGGTTCAAGCAAAACGAAGTAGGACACATATGTGATATGTGTGTGGGACTGATTAAATACGAGTATGTGATACCGTATTGTAATCTTGCAGTTATCTGTTATCAGTCAGGTTATATGTGATATAACCAGATTATCGAATCAAATGTTGGTTTGATAATGTGATATTTAGATTAATGATATTAGTCGTTTATATGTGATATAACCGGATTATTAGAACAAGTGTTGATTTAATAATGCGATATAAATTATATGTGATATAATTATATCTTAACTAATATCATTAGCTCACTAATTGCTTTATTTATATATATATATTAATGTATATTTGATATATATAAATATATATATATATATATTATTATATGAAGCATGACATGTTTTTCTATTTTTTAGAAAATAGAAAAATGAGGTGTAAATTGTCGAGATATTTGTGGTATGGTTCAAGGCATGGGTCTATATATTTTTATATTACTCTTGACTCACTATTCAAGCATGGTTGCAATTTTAATTGCATTTTTATTCCATGCTTGAATGTGTGAGGAAAGAGATGATTCATTTTATTCGTTCTACACTTGCTTCATAGTTCAGGCCTTAGCCATTTTTCAAGAGCTCCTTTTCTTCTCTTGCTCTCTATAATTTTCTTCACCTCACCTCTAAGCTCAAAACCCTCACATGAGATGTGAATCATTGAGATTGTGAGACCTTAGTGAGCTTTACTTATCCCCTACTTCATCATTCCACACCAAACTAGCAATTTGGTGTGGTGTGTTTCCTAAACTAAAAGTGTTTAGTGTAGTGAAAAGCTTGTGCTTGTGGACTTCAGGTGGATCGTCTTTTGCGCGAAGGTCACGAAAGAGGTGTTAGGATTCCTCAGCACCTAGCCTAGGATTTGCATGTATCAAGCATGCCACAACAAAAATTTTAACGGGGTACTAAGAAATCATCCTAGGAATCATACTAGAATATTAGGGTAACAAAACATTGCAATCAAACATTACATAAGAAGTGAACTAGAATACAACCTTTGTAGACCCAGTCCTTCACTTCTAAAGCTCCGTGTAGTCGTCCCTTCGCTCTAAGCATCGATCTCCCGAACTCAAGATGAACTCCACAAAGCGTAGTGAGCAAGCATGCTAGATGTCTTCGAGGCCGAAGATGATCTACGTCGAGGAAACTCAAGCACAAGCTATTTTTTCACAAAGTGATGAACTTTGTGAAACAAACACCCTAAACTAAATGGCAAGTAGTAGAGGATGATGAAGTAGGAATTTTGCTCCCTTTGGATTTGATTTTCTCACTTGGATTCTTCATGTCTCAAAACCCTAGAATGCATTTTGAGCTCACGAAGAAGATGACGAACAAGAGAAAAAACTCAAGAGAATAGAATAAGGTTAGAATTGAAACCATAGTGAGTTAATGTCATACACTTAACCATTGTAGAGACTTAACCATGGGTTATGGTAAGTGATTGGGTTTATAAAATATCTTTAATAAAACAAGAGAGTGGACTAAGTCAATGAAGCTTACAAGCTTCTACAAGCTTCAAGCCATGAATTAATTCTCACCATTTTGAATTACTAAATATAAATAAAACCCTAATTCTTATCATGGTCATGGTATGAGTCCAATACACACAAGTTGCATATATAACCTAGCATGATACAATGTATATATCACATATATAACATGTACACAAATGTGAGAATAAGAAATGGTCAAGTGAGCAATATTAATTAATGTAAATTCAAATATCAAATATATAATTATACATTAAATCATGAAATCAATACTTGATTTAATAATCCGGTTATATTACATATAACCGACTAATATCAAATGCAACAACATATCGAATCAACACTTGATTCGATAACCCGGCTATATCACATATAACCGGCCAATGTCACATATCACGAGAATAGAATGCGGTATCACATATCGTATTAATCTCGGTCCCGCACATATCACATATGTGCTCCTATTTCGTTTCGCATGAGCCAGGAAACCTCTGGGTAGGACTCTAAAGACTCGTCAATACGCCGGCAGTAGGTGGTGATCATATCAGTCACCCACCTGCCGCAAGCGGTCTGCTAAACGTAACGGCCACCCGGGTATTGAGCGATCAGAAGATCAATAAGCAAGCCTGCTCACACTCCTGCGAATCCAATCAGTAACACTACCATACAATCCGGTCTTTTCGTCTGATATGTCGCATATCTCGTCTAGGGGTGGTAAACGTCATACCCCAGTAACTTGATAAGTCATGCCGATGTAAGGTCCATAACGGTTCGAGGAACTACTGATAACACTTACCAGCAGATCTCAGCAACCCTGGCCAGGGATTTCCTGTTATGGCCAATCGAGCATAGCGCAACATCAACCCCCAATACCGGGAGAGACGAATCCCCTCCTATCGCTCATTGCCTCCATGTGACTCGGGACTGTACCCAAAAACCACCTGTTTGCACGACTCAGTAGAGCAGTGGTCGGGTGGAAATCAAAGCACAGTGGGAGACACACAAGACTCTATGACGATCTCGGGTCTACAGAATAACCTGTACCAGTGTCACCAGAGAACTGCTATCTGACGTGAGCTATAATACCATCTATGAGTTCTCGGCGAGTCCGTTCAGTGTACCCAGTCTACACTGAGCACCCGTATACCATCTCTGATGTCAAACACCAATAGATATAGGATCATACATCACCCATCGCATAAGTTGAGAAGCTATACGCTAGTCTACTCTGGAGTATCGATGCCTTATCTCGATATTCCCTCAACTAGGAACAATTAAAGGATGTACTTATAGACTGCCCAGGCCCCCACTAGTATGATCTGCATTATAATCCTGGTAGTCAAGTACACAACCTAAGGGCTTTATCAACATGTAACAAAGAGACATCATGTGTACATGTTAATATAAAAATCAACCAGATAGCATACTATCATGTCGAGCAAGAAAGTCCTACCTATGTATGTCCAAGAATCTACTATAATATACATCATTTGTACAATAATGACCTCTAGGGCATACATATTGTAAGTTGTATATATTCCCTAGAGGCCATTGTTGTACATATGATGTATATTATAGTGGATGCTTGGATATATATAGAGATGACTTTCTTGCTCGACATGATAGTATACAATTTGGTTACACTTTGTCGTAACATGTTGACTCGTATTAGTTTACTGTCTTGCTCTCACATGTTGATAAAGCCCTTAGGATATGTACTCGACTACTAGGATTATGATGCAGATCATACTAGTGGGGCCAGGGTAGTCCAAGTACATCCTATAACTATTTCTAGTCAGGGGAGTATCGAGACAGGGCATCGATACTCCAGAGTAGACTAGCGTATACACGTCTTGACCCATACGATGGGCGATGGATGATCCCATATCCATTGGTGTTTGACATCAAAGATGGTGTACGGGTGCTTAGTGGAGACTGGATACACTGAACAGACTCGCCGAAAACTCCTAGATGGTATTATACCTATCGTTAGATAGCAGTTCTCTGGTGACACTGGTACAGGTTAGTCTGTAGACCCGAGATCGTCATAGAATCTTGTGTGATTCCCACTGTACTTTTGTTTCCACCTTACCACGTTCATGAAAACGTGCAAAACGGTGGCTTTTGGGTACAGTCCCGAATCACATGGAGGCAATGAGCGATAAGAGGAGTTTCGTCTCTCCCGGTATTGGGAGTTGATGTTGCGTTGTGTTCGATTGGATATAACTGGAAGTCCCTGGCCAGGGCTGATATGGAGACCTACTGGTAAGAGTTATCAGTAGTTTCTCGACCCGTTATGAGCCTCACATAGACACGACTTATCGATTACAGGGGTCTGACGTTTACCACCCCTAGACTGGATATCCGACATATCAGACGAAAAGACCGGACTGTACAGTAGTGTTACTGATTGGATTCACAGGAGTATGTACAGGCTTGCTTGTTGATCTTCTGATCGCTCAATACCTAGGTGGCTGTTACGTTTAGCTGACCGCTTGCAACTTGTGGGTGTTTGATATGATCATCACCTACTGCCAGCGTATTGACGATTCTTTAGAGTCCTACACAGAGGTTTCCTGGCTCAGGAAAAACGGAGTAGGAGCACATATGTGATATGTGCGGGGCCGAGATTAATACAATATGAGATACCATATTCTATTCTCGCGATATGTGATATCGGCCGGGTATATGTGATATAGCCGGTTATCGGATCAAGGGTTGATTCGATAAAATGATACATGTTATATTAGTCGGTTATATATAATATAGCCGGATTATCGGATCAAGTGTTGATTCGATAACTTAATGTATAATTATATATGTGATATATTACATTACATTAACTAATATAAGCTCACTTAAATGATTCTTTTTCTCACTTGGTAATACATTGATATATATGTGATATATGTTAATTGTATTATTTTCTTTTGTTAATTTATATATTATATATGTGATATATAATATTGTAACATGTTAAGGTTACAAATGCAACTAGGGTTTTGAGATTAAACCATGCTAGGTTGGATTAGGGTTAATGTTTTGTTTTGGGTTTATACCAAATTGTGGTGATATTTTCTTTTGTTGACTTTGTCAAACCTTCTTGATATTTACTTGATATTTATTAACCCAACCCTAACCTTAATCTATGGTTTAGTCTCTACAAAGGTTAAGCATGAAAAGCTTAACCCTATGTTGCAATTCTAACCTAAAACAATAATTCATTATTCATCACAAAACTTCATCTTCTTCTTCCTCTCTCCAAAAGCTTTTCTAGCTTTTTATTTTTGTGATGATATATTGTGAGAAATAGAAAACAAAAGAGAGCAAAATTCCTACTTCATCGTCCTTATCTATTCTAGCCACTTAGATTAGGGTGTTCACTTCACTAATACCTACTTAGAGAAGTGTGAGCTTGGGTTAGAGTTTCTTCAAGGTAGATCATCTTAGAAAGTGAAGACTTCAAGCAAGATGCCTCATTCACCTCATGGAGCCTCTCTAGAGTCCGGGTACTTGATGATCGTAGCGAAGGGACCTCAGCTCGGAGCTTATGAAGTGAAGGAACGGACTACAAAGGTTGTAATCTCAAACAATTAGAAGTAAAGATGTTTTCTTGTTGGTTTTTGTTTGATTCTCTAGTTAAGTTCCTAGGTTTAGGGTTATCTATAATGGAAAAATTTTAAATTGGCATGTGAGATGCCACCTGAAACCTTGCTGCCGTTGTAGGTATCCCAACAGTAGTATCAGAGCCTAGCTAGAGAATTGAACGGATAAGTGTAGGATTACGAAACCGAAACAACTCCGAATGGACTTAAGCATAGGTACTTGAGAGAATGTTTCATCATTATCCATACCTGGTCGATGATGAGAACCTATTGCAATAATCCTAGCTTTGAAAGTCTCAACTTTTCCATATACACCAAGTAATCTTCTCGAGATATACTTGCTCCTGATGGGGATTTAACCCTTCAGATAAAGCAACCAAAGTCTGTACTTTATTAGTGTATATGGATTCCATCTCAGATTGCTTAGCATCGAGCCATTCTTGCAGAATCACTACTCTTGATGGCCTACTCGAAACTAGTTGGATCATCATCTCATGATGCCATCCTCGCTCCCACTGTCATCGAGAAACCGAAGTATCTCTCAGGCGGATGAGGAACCCTACCAGATCGACGGAGAGGCTGAGGTTCGTCGGGAGCTATTGAATCTACTGGTTCTACCAAATCATCAGTTGTAGTTTGTATAGCTGGAACTTATTCTAGTTCTACCTCATGACCATAAATTTCTTCCATAAAAAATTCCTTTTTCGAAAAAGGTGGCATGCCGAGAAATAAAACACCTTTTGTTCCTCGGTGTGGAAGAAGATATTCCCTTGCGAATGCTTGGGATATCCAACAAACTTCCACAGAACTGACCTTGCCTCGAGCCTGTCCGGATTTTGCTTTTAACATAGGCCGGACAACCCCAAATCTTAACTTGCTTAAGACATGGGCTCTTCCCATTCCATATCTCATATGGATTGGTAGGCACTTGATTTGGTTGGAACCGAATTCAATAGGTATGCAGCTTCACAAGTGTATAACACCCAAAGGAAACAAGAAACTTAGTAGTACTCATCATAGAGCGCACCATATCTAATAGGGTGCGATTGCTCTGCCCCGATACACCGTTGTGGTGTGGTGTACACGGAGGAGTAATGCTCAGAGAGAATCCCATTCTCCTTTAGAATAGTCCAGGATCTCCATGCTCAAGTATTCTCCTTCCCGATCAAATCAAAAGACATAATACTTATACCCGTTTTGGTTCTCTACTTTGGATTTATATTCATTGAATTTCTCAAAAAATTCAGGCTTGTGTTTCAACAGGAACACATGTCCGAATCCTGAGAGATCATCGGTGAATATAATGAAGTATAAAGAACCAATCCTGGCATGTGTAGACAGGGGACCACATACACCATTATGTGTCAGTCCCAAGAGTTCACTAACTCCTCCGTTTCAAGTAAACGGAGCTATGGTCATTTTATCTTTGTGACATGACTGGCAAGTTTCACAAGATGCAAATTCAAGCTGATTTAAATATGCATCTAAATGTAACTTAGATAGTCGGGTCGCATTGATATAACCTAGTCTACAATGACTCAAGAAGGATTCGTTTATTTCTGAACTCTTCCTCTTGTGTGTGTTCTGTACGTTAAGAACTGTGATTTGATTAATAACGTATATGCTATTAGATAACGTGCCTGAACCGATTAACTCTTGATATAGGAAATGTTCAAAATATTATCCAATAATATAAAATTATATCCTTCTTTATTAAATAAAGAGACTGATATGATGTTCCGTATCAGGTTCGGTATCTAATGACATTCGTTCAGAATCAATGTATTTGGTAATAGAAGGTGATAACTGCCAACTGATTTGGCTACAACATTTGCACCATTCTTTATACTTGGAGACACATCACCCTATTCTCAGTTCTCTACCTTTTTGTAGCCCATGTAACAGATTACATATACGGGATCCTGATCCGGTTCAGATACCCAAGACGTAGAGGATACAGAGAAATAGTTCTTGGTAACGGACACACCCGAAGAAGATGCATCATCATGTACTTTCTTCGTTTGGCCGACACGGGAATCCTGGTAATCCTCTATTTCCTTCTCGGTCTTATAACAATTATAAGTTGGAGCGGGACCAACATTCCCCATCTCAGTATAATAAGCGGATTCGGTCAATACATCCATATTATTATCTTGATTAAGGCGTGACATGGTCGCTAACTGAAGAGAGAGAGAAGAAAATACTCTGCGTGCGCTTTTGCAAGATTAGATTGGTTATATATTTTATCTAATCAGGATGACTCCCACTATTTTTATCAAATCTTCCTTCAAACCCTAAAAGGAAAGATTAGTCGGGATTAATTACACCCTACAAGTTCGCCAATCTTTCAGCCAGGCCAGTGCCGGTACTTTGAGGGAGGTTCCCCGTTCTTTCACATGGACCTAATTAAAATAAATCTCGTCTTCCCAGGGGCGTAACCCCGTTGACACCTTTCTAGACACCTACTTGATCGGATAATTGTAAAGTGCAAAACTCTCCCAGGAGTAACAATTACTCGCAGTGGGTATCGGGATCCAACTATCTCATAGAAGGTATGCAGTCTCATTGCAAATTTCAACACTTGAAATTCCTGATAATGGTTTTTACCCCTAGTACTTATGACCTTGGCTATGGTCAATATATCATAAGTCCTAGTCAAGTTCTACCCGTCATTTCTTGATTAATTAGACCCAGCCACATGACCCTCGGCTATGGTCGACATAATCATGTGACTGTCCTAACTAATCACATCATATGCTTTATAGGAAGACATCACTTAGCTACCGTACACTTCGCCTCAGCTATGGTCGACATACGCAACACGAATACTAAGTACTTTACTTTCTAAAATGATGGAGGGTTGCTGATGGTTTTTAAGAAAACCTTTAACGCTTTGTGTTAGTTATATGTATGCCCTAGAGGCCATTACTATACATAGGATGTATATTGTAGTGGATGCTTGGACATATATAGGGAGGACTTTTTTGCTCGACATGATAGTATGCTATCTGGTTGCTCTTTACCTTAACGTGTATACTGATTGTCTCTCTGTTAAATGTTGGTAAAGCCCTTAGGATGTGTACTTGACTACCTGGACTATGATGCGGATCATACTAGTGGGGACATGGTAGTCTATAAGTACATCCTTCAAGGTCCCTAGTCGTGGGTGTATCGAGACGGGGCATCGATATACCAGAGTAGACTAGCGTATACCTTCTCGACCCATACAGATAGGCGATGGATGATCCCATATCCATTAGTGTTTGACATCAGAGATGATATACGGGTGCTCAGTAGGGACTGGGTACACTGGACGGACTTGCCGAGAACTCCCAGATGGTATTATACCTTACGTCAGATGGCAGTTCTTAGGTGACACTGGTACAGGTTAGTCTGTAGACCCGAGATCGTCATAGAGTCTTGTGTGATTCCCACTGTGCTTTGATTTCCACCTTACCACGTCCAAGAGGGCGTGCAAAACGGTGGCTTTTGGGTACAGTCCCGAATCAGATGGAGACAATCAGCGATAGGCGAGGATTCATCTCTCCCGGTAAAGGGAGTTGATGTTGCGCTGTGTTCGATTGGCTATAACCGGAAATCCCTGGCCAGGGTTGCTGAGATTTACTGGTAAGTGTTATCAGCAGTATCTCGAACTGTTATAGACCTCATATCGACGGACTTATCAAGCTATTGGGGTCTGACGTTTACCACCCCTAGGCGAGATATGCGACATATCAGACGATCAGACCGGACTGTACGGTAAGTGTTACTAGTTGGATTCAAAGGAGTGTGAGCGGGCTTGCTCGTCGATCTTCTGATCGCTCAATACCCGGGTGGCCGTTACGTTTAGCAGACCGCTTGCGGCTTGTGGGTGTTTGATATGATCATCACCTGCTGCCGGCGTATTGACAAGTCTTTAGAGTCCTACACAGAGCTTTCCTGGCTCAAGCGAAACGAAATAGGAGCGCATATGAGATATGTGCGGCACCGAGAATTATACTAGTATGTGATACTGTATTCTATTCTCGCGATTTGTATCATTGGTCGGTTATATGTGATATAGCCGGGTTACCGAATCAAGTGTTGATTCGATACATTGATACATTTGATATTAGTCGGTTATATGCGATATGACCGGATCGTTAAATCAAGTGTTGATTTAATGATTTAATGTATAATTATATATTTGATATATTACTTTACATTAACTAGTATTAGTTCACTTAAGATGGATTTTCTCACTTGATGTGCACATTGTATGTATGATATAGTTTTGTGCACTAGTTTGTATCATGTTTGATGATACATGCAAACTTGGGTGTATGTTTGAATTAAACCATGGTTAGTTAATGGTTAGGGTTTCATTTGCTTTATTTATTTATTTCTTTTTGGCAAAAGAAAAGAAAATGGTGGCTTTTTTTTTTATAGTTGAAGCTTCATGAAGCTTTGAAAAAGTCTACCATTTTTGTTTCATGCTAAACCTAACCTTTCACCTAACCTTAGTTTATTCTCTACACTTAACCTGTTGGAGATAGTGCCCTCAGAGTCAATTATTAGGTCACAGGTACGTGATTGTAATGATTGAGGGAGGACCTATCCCAGTAGGACAGTCTTACTCGAGATGATAGTATGCTATCTGGTTTACCTTTATCATCGTGTACTGCTTTAGGTGACATGACACGTCGCTATTACACGTTGATAGAGCCCCTAGGATTCTTGCTTGACCACCAGCAGTATGAGGGCGATCATATAAGTGGGAGCTGGGGGTCTACAAGCATATCCTTAAAAGGTCCCTAGTCGTGGGAGTTTCGAGACCGGGCATCGATACTCCATTAGTAGACTAGTGTATACAGTCGAGACCCCGACGAGGGGCGGTGGCCGGTCTCACAAGCCACTGGTGTCAGTTGGATCACCTAAGATGTATACAGGTGCTCATTGGGTTATGAGTACACCGGATAGGACTCGCCGGGAACATGCTAGTTGGTCATATACCAGACGTCAGATGGCAGTTCCCTGGTGACATGTGTGCAGGTTAGTTCATCGACCTGGGGATCGCCATTTGTCTCGTGTAAGTTCCCACTGTACTTTGATTACTACCCTACCACGGCTCAAAGGAGTCGTGCAAACAGGTTTTAGTTGGGTACAGTCCCGAGCCACATGGAGGCAGTGAGCGTATCTTCAGGGGTTCGTCTCTCCCGGTATTGGGGGTGAGGTCGTGCTGTGTCTAGGAGAGCCATTACACAAAGTCCTTGGCCAAGGCAAGGAGATTTACTGGTAGGTATTCCAGTAGTATCTCAGGGTGTTCTGGGCTACACTCCGACACGACTTGTACCGCTTTTGGGGGTCTGACTTTTACCAACCCCCTAGGCCCGCCATGCGATACTCATAGACGAACGGACCGGACTGCACGGATATTGTCACTGACAGGCTCAGTAGGGTTGTCGGGCTAAGTTCGCTCACAGACGTCCCTTTTGGTCAGTACCTGGTGGCCCGTTACGTATTGGCTTATACCTCTGACGTGCTAGTGGTTAAATCCACAACCAAGGTGTTGACGAGTCTTTAGAGTCCCCCACATTTCAGTTACTCAGCTTTCGGGCGAAAGGTTGTAGAGGCCGTATGGAGATATGGCAAGGTCCGATCAGATACGTGCGGTATTGCACGGATCAGGATCGGACAGTTTGTACTATAGGCCGTATGGTTATATGGCAGGGTTCGATCAGATACGTGCGGTATTGCACGGATCAGGATCGAACAGATATTACTAGCCGGCTTTGGTATAAGCCGGATCCTAGTATAGTACAGTGTAGACTTTGTCTCATTGCATTTGTATTTCGGTCGGAATACAAATGCGGGTGTGTATGCACAGTATCGGGGTTTTCCTGTAATTTATTACGGGACCAGTTTTTGGAGTTGCCAGTTTGCTTTCCGTTTCGGCCAATTTCCATTGTTCCGTTCATTGGCCGAAGATTGGTGGAGGAGGGTTTATTTGCATTGTTGCAAATAGGCATTTGTGGAGGGGGTTCTTTGCATCTTGTAGCATCATGATGGTTTTCATGATGTGCACCATCTTTGACTTTTCCTTTCTCATCATGGTTGGACTTTGGGAGGTGATGATGGTGGTGTTGAGTGTGGGTTTGTTTTTGTGATGATTCTTTTTGCATGATGGATGATCATTGGTGTTGGAGTGTTGGACTTTCCTTGCTATCATGATAGACTCCTCTCTCTCTCTCTTGTATCATATGAGAGAGGCTCCCATTTTTGATACAACCATCTCTCATTCTCCCCTCTCACCATGTCCATGGCCGGCCACTCCTTGTAGGGGCTGTCCAAATTTCCTTTGTGGGATTTTTGGTGCTTTTGCTTTGGAAAAAATCCCACAAGAACAACCTCCAAAAGCTTGTATCATCCCTCCACCAAAAAGGCAATTCCTACAACCCCAAAATGAGATCTCTACATTATATTCTACAGCGATTCTTGGGCACGTCGAGTAGCCGGCTTCGTGCCCGAGTTGCCTCGGCATTGAGGTGGGAGCCCGTAAACAAAGTAGGCGATGTGGTGCACTTCCGGCGACGAGGAGGAGACGGGACTTTTCCGCAGGAGATCCGGACGATGGCGAGAAGACCGGAGGACTTGGATCGTCGGTATATCTCTAACCCATCTTGTTTGTAGCTTAGACTAGTTAATGGTTCGATCCGGTTAAAGTGCGCGGTGGTGCCGGTTTGCAAAGTCCGCAAAATTTAAAGTTATTCACCGCTTCCGCATTCCGGCGTCGGATTGACGGCCGGGGCGCCGCCGTGCACTTACAGTGGTATCAGAGCCTCGCCATTAACTTAGTCTGGCTTTGTGTAATGTGTTTGCATTTCCGATCGATCAAAAAGTTCCAAAACTGCATTTTACCCACGACAGTTTCTGTTGAAATTTTTCAGTCTCGAAAAATTTTTCAGGTTGTAAAATATTGATGTACTGGATAATCTAAGAGTTCTGTAAAAATTTGATGAAGTAACTCCACAGTTGGAGCGCGGAACCGCCGCGAAAACCACCTTTGTGCGGCCCTTCCGCCGCGCACTATTCACATCACTTCACCATTTTTTTACAGAGGCCTTCTGGGCTTAAAATATGGGCTTTGGAATATTAAAGTTGGGCCAATTGTTTCTGTAAGTGCTACAGTTTTCTTTGGGGCCCACTTGTTAATTGTTTGATCAATCGGAAATTTTTTAAACACATTTTTCACAGTATTTACATTATATCTGCGACCGTGAATGTCACTCGATCGGTAAATCCGGTCTAACTGCTATAGCCCGGTTAGACGGATTTGCGAACGTGACTTTCACGTTGATGTTCTATGTATTTGCTGTGATGTTGCGGATTGGTCGTGGGGGATAGCCTGGATGCAATGCTAGTACTGTGCTGTTGTATTATGTACATTTGATATTGCGGGGCGAGCGTCCGACATGTGGACTGCCGTCACTGCCTGTTTGTATTATTATTTTGGGGCACGACCTGGTTGCGGTCGATGTACCCGGTGTATGTATATTTTACTTTCTGTACTAGGATTGCCCCGCGGAGGGGTGCACGGATAGCCGGGTTCTGGAGGGCAACAAGCCCGCATCTCATGGCATTGAGACGGAGGGGGCTTCACTCTAGGATTGGCGGGCTATTCGCCGCACTCGTAGGGGGTTCAGGTTGACCCAGGAGGGGTGCCCAAGTTGCTGGATTCCGTGAAGTGCTGGGTGGTCCATTCACGGCGCTGAAGGGGGCTGCCTCGCTTCAGGTTTTGGCGGGTGACTTGCCGCGCCCGTAGGGGTCTAGGATTTCATTGCACAGGCTATCCACACGACCAGGGGAACGTCGGGTTTCAGTAGTGGCTCTGTGAAACCCGGGGATCCCAGATATCTGTATTGTTTCTGTGATGCTGTTCATTCTCTGTGATGTTGCATTTTATTCACGCCTTGAGCGAATATAATATATTGGTATATATTAGTAGATGTTGTATATGTTTTACATCCGCGCTAGTCCAGTCCCCGCTCTGTCGTTAGTAAGCTAACCTAACGGGTAATGACGGGACCCAGTGGCAAATGCGGATGGCATATACGTACATCAGTATATTTTCGTTCTTTTTGGTGTGATCCATTGATGGGACTGCATTGATTCGGATCAATGCAAGTTTAAAAACAAACCTAATCTGATGTTGTTGGAACACTTTTCAAAAAGCTGTTATTGCATGGACGTTCATTTCTGTTTTGCATCGTGGTATTCATTTGGAATATCCTGCTCCTCAGTCGACGAGGCAAGGGCCGAGATCCCTTCACCGGGAGTGACCCCTTGGACAGAAGTTTGCGTCAGGGCATTAACTTCACTATAGCCGATTACTTTTGCTTTGCACCGTGGTATTCAGTTGGAATATCCTGCACCCCATTCTACGGGGAAAGAGCCGAGATCCCTTCACCGGGAGTGACCTCTTTAGTAAAGGTTTTCGTCACTATATTTTCTTAAAAGCTATCTGTTCCTTCGACGATATCAAGTTCTTTACGTTAAAGGTTTTCGCCAGAAACCATTCGTAGCCCTCCGTCGTTTCATATGGGTGGTCAATAGTATTCAAGCTGTGTATGTTGGCCAAAGTCAAGGCACAGTGATTGGTAGCTATTGGGGTATTCATATGCAGCATAGATAGATGCGTTGGTTTGGGACAGTCGTGCTGCCATTTTGGCCAAAGTCAAGGGTATGTACGGGTGGATTCAAATTAACCTGGAGAATGACGGGTAGAACTTGACATGTGACTTATGATATGTTGGCCAAAGTCAAGGTCATAAGAGCATGGGGCAGAAATCACATCGGGAGTTTCAAAAGAACTGAAACTTGCCAGATATGCGCATACCTTCTGGAGTGTGATAGCGTGAGCGGATTCCGTCACGTTATCATGCAATGATAGTTGGATCCCGATTCCCACTGATGAGTTAGTTTACTCCTCGGGTAACCCCGACTAATTCTTCTTTCAGGTTTGGAGGAGAATTTGAGGTACAGTGGGAGGTTTCCAGATTAGATAAATTGGTAACCATTCTGATCTAGGTTAGAGTGCACGCTGAGTGTTTCTTTTCTCTCTCTCTTTGGCAGCGACCATTGACCCGACCCTAAGACTTTGACTCAGTGACCAAGTTGACCGAACCTTCTTAAACATCGGCTTTTGGATTGTCAGAGTTGCAGACCTCATTGCCACTCCTACTTTTACCCTTTTCTCCAGGACACCCCGTATTACTACGAACGTCCACTTCCATTGGACAAAACCATCGTATGGTTAGATACGAACTCGAAAGAATTTATTCGAGGATGGTTTCCGGTTCTGGAGAAAACGGATAGGATTATTCAGTTGTCTTTTCCTTTTACCCTCTCTCAGGTTACGTGTACTCCTTGGTTTAGGGGTAGTACACCTATTACGCAAATTGGATAGTCTTCTTCCAAACCATAGGCTGGTGCCGACCGGTAGGGAATGAAGAAAACCAGTTAGCCTAAACGGTGTACAGAAGGTATTAAGTTCAGACAAAGCAAGGGATTAGTAAGAGGGCAAAGTAAGTTGCGACTGCTATTCACGACCAAACCAAGTATTTCTTCGCCAATCCTAAATCACCTTTGTGTTTCTCCAGGACACTCCGTATCACTACGAAGATCCCATTTTATTGGATAATCCATCGTATGGTTATACACGAACTCGAATGGAACTTGTTCCAGTTCGGGGATGGATTCTGGTTCAGGAGAAATAGGAATAAGGTTTATTCGGTTGTCTTTTATCTTCACCCTCTCTCATTGCGAGTGTTCCTAGGATTGGGACAGTACACCCATTATGCTTATTGGATAGTCTTCTTCCAAACCATAGGCTGGTGCCGAACGGTAGGGAAGGAAGAAAACCATTTGGCCTAAAAGGGTGTGCAGAAGGTAAAGACTAAAGACATATGAAGGGATTTGGAGAGGTGGCAAAGAACTATACGGTTACAGTCGTGAATCTGGAAGAGGCATTACTAGGAATACCAGGATACCCCATCGAAACATTTCAATGTTTCAGTTTCACTGTGTACTGTTAATAGAAAACTGATTTCCCGATTAGATACTTACTCCAGGGTATGTATTTACCAGATACGATTCTCACATCTGTATGGTTTTACAGATGATGAGTGGGAGTAAGTTATTGGGAATTGGGTGATTATCCTCATTATATCGGGATTCGTTGTAATCGGTGATATTTGAGGAAGTCACCTGGGTTGTTTGCCGGTCGGCAAATATTTGGTTTTGAATATCCGCTATTATGCACCAATTTCAAATTGATACATCTGTACGTCTATTTTCATAGAGTGAGATATACCTTTCTGAAATTATGTCTACGACATTTACCTATATCAGTGGATGGTTAGGTAAGGAGCATTAAACAGCGGTGTAATTCTTCTTAACCATAAGTACAGTTTTCAACCTACGACACACAGTGAATGAGTAATCAGACTCAAGGGACTTTTACAGAGTATTGTATGTTGTCCAGGGTCCATCAGGACAGAGGGGTTGGTCCTCATACTATATTCTGTTTACTTTTAACTTCTCTAGTTCTTAGACATGTGTTTCGTTGAAACACAGGGTCTAAGTTTTGAGGAGTTATAGGTATTTGAATAGAGTAGAGAACCAGGTATAGCAAGTATCGGGATTCTTCAAAGAGATCAAAGATGTAGATACTTGTGTATGGTGTTCAGTTGATAGTAATGATTAAGAGAAATTGCTTCTCTTTCAGGTTACTCATAATTGGAAGTATTCCTAAGTTGAGTAACGCTGATCTGGCCTCCTTCCATTTAGTTGACATGCACTGGAGACAGTTGCATGATTTGGATCTGGTTTAATTAAATCAGTGCCTCTGGTCCTATATGGGATATAGAACAGTTCATATCTTAACGATGTTAAGGTACGGGGAGTTGTCCGGTTTATGATTAAAACCAGACACTGGACAACTCAAGGCACGTTTCTGTAATGGCTGTTTGTGGGTTGACCCAGGCTATGACGAGGGTTGACTTTCTACCATCTGGATGAACAATAGCAATATTGTTCTAGACTCGCCACAGTTTTATTAAAAATGGACTTTTTCAGAAAACAGTAGTGGGAGTATGGTAGAACTGGAAGTGATTCCAGAACCACAAACGATTACTGAAGATTTGATAAGGAACCTAAAGATTCAATCTGGATTGACATTCCATTGGCCACTCCGCAGATAAGGTGGGTAACTTCAGGCACCCGAGAGGTACTACGGTAGCTTCAAGGACGGTGACAAGGAAGTTCTTGTTTACCCAAAATTGCCATTGCTGTTGTTCCAGGTTACGAGACCCGGCGGGAGGATGAGTATAGCGTCGTTCTAAACCAGTTTTAGAAGTGTACGTCTATATGACTCTGCCAGAGGGTTGTCGTAGTCAGTGGGAGCAGCGGAAGCATTGGTGGACAGGTTGCTTATGTCTATTTATAGACTAGAGCAGATGTAGCGGAGATAGATCATCTGTTTCTGACGTGATAGTCATGGGTTTGACTTCATCAGAATAGTGGATGGATCTGTTGAGAAGGTAGTAGGGTGTGATATCCTGGTATTTGGATGATATACACCAAGTAGGAAAAGAAACTCCTACACTACGATCGGTTATACTTTGGTCGTCACACAGTGGTTTCTCCACAAAGGAAATGGATTTTATATCAGACATACTGGTTACTAGATCTATGGTCTTAGATCTAGATTTGGGTGGTTTCCCAATCAGGGTACTTGACAGCATTCTAAGAGTATTTAGGATGGACGACTCCTGGCACGGTAGTGTACCTGCAGGTAATGGAGTCACCCTCTCCAAAGGTGTCTTACAGACTAAAGGGGAGAGGGACGGGCATGATTGGCAGATCACTTGCTCAGGCAATTGAGTCAATCGTGAGATGTCAAGTACCACACCAGATGTTGTTCTTGCACTAGATGCAATAAATTGACATTAATCCAATCCTGGAGAAACAGTCGGAAGCAGTTTTAGAACATAAGTGGATGTTCTAGGGATATGATGACGACAGCCTCATTCAGGAGACGGTTATCATTCCAGGCTTCCAAGGTGACATGGACGACAAGGAGGTTGTCAGAGTTATAGTTTTCCCTCTGACGAGGGGCAGTATTTTGGACAGGTGATCCAAGGCAATACTGAGGGAGGCATGGCGCGCAGGATACTGATTAAGTTCAGTTGACGATACAGTCTAAGAAGTTTGGATTTGGAGTTCATTTATGAGCTATGTCCCATCAGACATCCAGGCACATTCTAAGACAGGTATTGCTCATTTCGGGAGATGGGTTTTCTCCGCGAACTTGAGATTTAGAGAGACATGGAAAGAAACAACTAAGCGGATCCACTCACTGAGGCTATTCCTCGAACGCAATAGTTCCGCAAACGAGCTTTGTGAGACTGACTAGTAGAGGAGTTGGGTGTTCGGTATCACACGGGCTGTGAGTATGCGACATCGCAATAATTAGCCTTGAGTGCAAGTGGGAGATTGTTGGAGATAGTGCCCTCAGAGTCAATTATTAGGTCACAGGTACGTGATTGTAATGATTGAGGGAGGACCTATCCCAGTAGGACAGTCTTACTCGAGATGATAGTATGCTATCTGGTTTACCTTTATCATCGTGTACTGCTTTAGGTGACATGACACGTCGCTATTACACGTTGATAGAGCCCCTAGGATTCTTGCTTGACCACCAGCAGTATGAGGGCGATCATATAAGTGGGAGCTGGGGGTCTACAAGCATATCCTTAAAAGGTCCCTAGTCGTGGGAGTTTCGAGACCGGGCATCGATACTCCATTAGTAGACTAGTGTATACAGTCGAGACCCCGACGAGGGGCGGTGGCCGGTCTCACAAGCCACTGGTGTCAGTTGGATCACCTAAGATGTATACAGGTGCTCATTGGGTTATGAGTACACCGGATAGGACTCGCCGGGAACATGCTAGTTGGTCATATACCAGACGTCAGATGGCAGTTCCCTGGTGACATGTGTGCAGGTTAGTTCATCGACCTGGGGATCGTCATTTGTCTCGTGTAAGTTCCCACTGTACTTTGATTACTACCCTACCACGGCTCAAAGGAGTCGTGCAAACAGGTTTTAGTTGGGTACAGTCCCGAGCCACATGGAGGCAGTGAGCGTATCTTCAGGGGTTCGTCTCTCCCGGTATTGGGGGTGAGGTCGTGCTGTGTCTAGGAGAGCCATTACACAAAGTCCTTGGCCAAGGCAAGGAGATTTACTGGTAGGTATTCCAGTAGTATCTCAGGGTGTTCTGGGCTACACTCCGACACGACTTGTACCGCTTTTGGGGGTCTGACTTTTACCAACCCCCTAGGCCCGCCATGCGATACTCATAGACGAACGGACCGGACTGCACGGATATTGTCACTGACAGGCTCAGTAGGGTTGTCGGGCTAAGTTCGCTCACAGACGTCCCTTTTGGTCAGTACCTGGTGGCCCGTTACGTATTGGCTTATACCTCTGACGTGCTAGTGGTTAAATCCACAACCAAGGTGTTGACGAGTCTTTAGAGTCCCCCACATTTCAGTTACTCAGCTTTCGGGCGAAAGGTTGTAGAGGCCGTATGGAGATATGGCAAGGTCCGATCAGATACGTGCGGTATTGCACGGATCAGGATCGGACAGTTTGTACTATAGGCCGTATGGTTATATGGCAGGGTTCGATCAGATACGTGCGGTATTGCACGGATCAGGATCGAACAGATATTACTAGCCGGCTTTGGTATAAGCCGGATCCTAGTATAGTACAGTGTAGACTTTGTCTCATTGCATTTGTATTTCGGTCGGAATACAAATGCGGGTGTGTATGCACAGTATCGGGGTTTTCCTGTAATTTATTACGGGACCAGTTTTTGGAGTTGCCAGTTTGCTTTCCGTTTCGGCCAATTTCCATTGTTCCGTTCATTGGCCGAAGATTGGTGGAGGAGGGTTTATTTGCATTGTTGCAAATAGGCATTTGTGGAGGGGGTTCTTTGCATCTTGTAGCATCATGATGGTTTTCATGATGTGCACCATCTTTGACTTTTCCTTTCTCATCATGGTTGGACTTTGGGAGGTGATGATGGTGGTGTTGAGTGTGGGTTTGTTTTTGTGATGATTCTTTTTGCATGATGGATGATCATTGGTGTTGGAGTGTTGGACTTTCCTTGCTATC
Source organism: Agapanthus africanus (assembly GCA_030015575.1). NCBI lineage: Eukaryota > Viridiplantae > Streptophyta > Magnoliopsida > Asparagales > Amaryllidaceae > Agapanthus > Agapanthus africanus. Next base: position 594,904,645 of record JASDDO010000024.1, read on the forward strand.
ATGATAGACTCCTCTCTCTCTCTCTTGTATCATATGAGAGAGGCTCCCATTTTTGATACAACCATCTCTCATTCTCCCCTCTCACCATGTCCATGGCCGGCCACTCCTTGTAGGGGCTGTCCAAATTTCCTTTGTGGGATTTTTGGTGCTTTTGCTTTGGAAAAAATCCCACAAGAACAACCTCCAAAAGCTTGTATCATCCCTCCACCAAAAAGGCAATTCCTACAACCCCAAAATGAGATCTCTACATTATATTCTACAGCGATTCTTGGGCACGTCGAGTAGCCGGCTTCGTGCCCGAGTTGCCTCGGCATTGAGGTGGGAGCCCGTAAACAAAGTAGGCGATGTGGTGCACTTCCGGCGACGAGGAGGAGACGGGACTTTTCCGCAGGAGATCCGGACGATGGCGAGAAGACCGGAGGACTTGGATCGTCGGTATATCTCTAACCCATCTTGTTTGTAGCTTAGACTAGTTAATGGTTCGATCCGGTTAAAGTGCGCGGTGGTGCCGGTTTGCAAAGTCCGCAAAATTTAAAGTTATTCACCGCTTCCGCATTCCGGCGTCGGATTGACGGCCGGGGCGCCGCCGTGCACTTACATAACCATGGTTGCTAATATGATAAGAATGACTTATTTTCTATTTTCCAACAATTCTTATCATATTATCTTCTTCTTCTTCTTCTTCTTCAAGAAGAAAGAAGCTTGCTAGCTTCAATGGTGACTTGAGAAAAAGAGTGAGAAATCCAATTCTAAAGTGAACCCACTTTCTATTTCTTCATCCTCTACCACTTGCTAAGTAGTATAAGGTGTTTTCTTCACAAGTTTCATGGCTTGGTGAAGTTGGAGCTTGATCTTGTGTTGCCTCGACGTAGATCATCTTCGGCATTGAAGTCGACGATCTAGCCCGCCCATTTCTCCGATGAAGTCGACGCTAGAGCCCGGGATCCGATGATCGCAGCGAGGGGATGTCATCACGGAGCTATGGAGGTGGAGGACCGGATCTACAAAGGTTGTATTTCCGTTCACTTAGCAGTAAAGCAGTTAACTAGTTGTAGTTATCGTCTAAACTTTAGTCAACGATCTTGTTTGGGTTTCTCGCCACCGGAAATTTTTGAATTTGGCATGGTTGATACATTGTGAGACCTCTATAATGTGCCTAGGAACCCTACAGTGGTATCAGAGCCTAGCTAAAGCTTTAGGCGAAGTGTAGACGAAATTAGAAGTCCGATCGAACCCGTAAACCCCGACAAAACCCTACTCTGTACATTTTTCAAAACAGTGTAGTTTTGTGAATTAAAAATTCTCAGAAAAACAATTAGGAAAAACTAAGAATTACTGTGAAGTACGGTCCACTAAGTCAATAATTTGACCGCGGAACCGCGGCGAAACCATGGGTTTTGCGGCGGTTCCGCGGCCAAAATGTGGACTTAGTCCCTGAAATTTCATATATTTATTCTTAGGTCCTTTCTTGGCAATTTTTTATGGGAATTTTTTAATTCCACTCAAATGTTGAGTATTCTAGGGTTTTATTGGGGACTCGTTAATTTGATCGGATAATTTAACTTCGTTTAAGTTTTTCCGGATATTTTAGAAACTGTTAAAAAGTTCGACCGGATATAAATACCCACTTTTTCCCCTGTTGGGAAATTTCCAAGTGTTGGATCTTTCCTTTGTTTAATAACGTTCTAAGTAGTGCAAGTAACGCGATGGACCCTCTAGAAGACAACAAACCTTAACTCGATTATGTGACCGTCTTGAACTGCCCTTTGAACCTTAGGGTTTGGGGCAGTACAGTGTGCCACATGTGAGGCGTTGGCTTAACCCTTCTACGGCTGGACCGTTGGTACTGAGGCATGAACTGGATGTTTTTTTAAATTTATTTCACGTATTGAGCTATTTCGGGAAAACTTGGGTGTTTGAATGTTCGATCGGAAAGTTTAACATTTTCTATTTATCTGGAATGTGATACAATATTTGAGATAACTGATATGATGTTATAAACATAGCACTTTAGTCTCACTTGATCGGTTGCCACGGAATTTTGATGCGATCAAAAGTCCGTCGCAATCACGTAGCGTACGCGGATTCTCGCCGGGTAAACTTAATAGATAGCTACACCCCTGAGCCCCGACCAAGTGACTGTAGGAGAACCCCGTCGCCGAAAGCATCCGTTCGGGTGCTCGCGGCAGCGGTGTTCCGCCTTGGTGCACTTCGTCGACGGTATCGGGGGTGAGGCCGTCCACTAAAGTTTGCGAAGAGCATTCGATCAGAATGTCGGGAATCCTGTTGAATTGCCCGACTTGATATTGAAAAGAGTTTTCGATAATGAGACTAAAATGCGGGGTTTATAATTGTTAGGCATGCGATGTCTGAGGAGGTTGCGGATTCCAACTGTTGTAGTTTTACACTTTCTTTTCTGTAACCGTAAGTGTAATATGTGATATCGCCGGTTTCATTGCTATATGTCAACGACAATTGGGATTGGCATATTTACTTACGTTGATGACATGTGATGTTATGTGTTCCTGGATATGTTATATTGGATCGTCGTGTTTGAATAGCCGTGGGGTTTTTATGTGAGATGAGTGTTTTTCATTTTCATTCATGTAAAAACTTGTATGTAATATTCTTTTATTGGGGCATTTCAGGTTGCGGAAGATGTCACCTTTTGTATATTATTTATTTTTCTGCACTAGGATAGACCCAAGGAGGGGAGCACAAGTAACCGGGTTCTAGGGTCCAGTGGGAGACCAACTCGAGGAGTCGAGTCCGGGTCTCCTAACTCTAGAATTGGTAGGGTTGCTTGCCGCTCTCGTAGGGGTCTAGGGTTGTGGGTTTGGCTATTCATCACGACCGTGGAATCCATGTTTTATACTGGCTCGTATTGAAAACACGGACGTCCTAGTATATCCAATATTTCATATGTTTCTTCTGCTGCTATATCTGTGATGTGATCATGTGATGTTCTGTGATAAATATAGTATATAGTATATATGATATATTATATAGATGTTACTTATGTTTTACACCCGCGCTAGCCTTGACTTGCCCTGCCGTTAGTTACCTAACCTAACGGTGCACGAGGGGACATTGAGGCGAATGCGGATGGCATAAGTGTACGTCGTATTTATCTGTGATGTTTAGGTACTTAAATGATGGGACTTCATTAATGTGATTAATGAAAGAAAAGAAACCTAATGATGTTGTGGAATCGAATTTTCAAAAACAGGTAGCTACAGTTCTTGCTTTGCATCGCGGTGTTCCTTGTAGAACATCCTGCACCTTATTCGATAAGGAAATGACCGAGATCCCTTTACCGGGAGTGACTCCTTTAGCAATAACTGGCAGATGCTATAACCCTCGGTTTGTCTTTTGATTGCTTCTATAGTTTCTACTTTGCACAGTGATATATATGATATATCCCGCACCTCATTCGACGAGGAAAGGGCCGACGATCCCTTCACCGGGAGTGACCCCTTTAGCAAAACTAGAAAAGCCTAAAAAACACACCATTTTAAAATCATTTGATTCTACAACGATATCAAGTTCATTACGCAATAGGTTTTCAGAAAAACCTGTCGTAGCCCTCCGTCATTTCAGATAAGTCCTACTTAGTATTCGTACAACATTTGTTGACCTCCGTCAAGGCGTAGTGTGCGGTAGCTAACTAGTACTTATCTGCTTATGCATATGTTGCAGATTGGGTTAGGGTAGTCGTGCGACCTTGTCGACCTCCGTCAAGGGTCGTGCGGGTGGGTTTGATTCAATCAAGAAATGATGGGTTGAACTTGACTAGTAGCCTATGGTTTGTTGACCTCCGTCAAGGTCATAGGGTGCTAGGGGCAAAATTATCAGGAATTTCAAGTGTTGAAATTTGCAATGAGATTTCATACCTTCTATGAGATAGTTGGATCCCGATACCCACTGCGAGTAATTGTTACTCCTGGAAGAGTTTTACACATTACAATTAGCCGATCAAGTAGGTGTCTAGAAAGGTGTCAACGGGGTTACGCCTCTGGGAAAACGAGGTTTACCGTAATTAGGTCCGTGCGAAAGCACGGGGAACCTCCCTCAAAGTACCGACACTGGCCTGGCTGAAAGATTGGCGAACTTGTAGCGTGTAATTAATCCCGGCTAGTCTTTCCTTTTAGGGTTTGAAGGTAGATTTGATAAAAACAGTGGGAGCCATCCTGATTAGATAAAATAATAACCAATCTGATCTTGCAAGAGCGCACGCAGAGTGTTTTCTTCTCTCTCTCTCCAGGTAGCGACCATATCACGCCTTAATCAAGATAATAAAACGGATATATTGACCGAACCCGCTTGTTATACTGAGCTGGGGAACGTTGGTCCCGCTCCAACTTATAATTGTTATAAGACAGAGCAGGAAATTGGGGAATACCAGATTTCCCGTGCCGTCCAAACGAAGAAAGTGCATGTTGATGCATCATCTTCGGGTGTGTTCATTACAGAGAACTGTTTCTCAATGTCCTTTACGTCCTGGGTATATGATACCGCATCAGGATCCCGCATATGTAATCTGTTACATGGGCTACAGATAGGTAAAGAACTGAGAACGGGTGATAAGTTTCATGAGACAGAAAACGGGGAAAGTGTTGCAACCAAGTCTGTTGGTCACTGTCACCCTGTATTACCAATACATTGATTCTGAACAAATGCTATTAGATACCGAACCTGATGTACAAAATCATATCAGTCTCTTTATTAGTAAAGAAATGATAAAATTTTGTACTGTTGGACAATGTTTTGAACATTTCCTATATCAAAAGTTAATCAGTTCAGGCACGTTATCTAAAAGCATAGATGTTCTAAATCAAACTACAGTTCTTTAGTATACGGAACACACACAAGAGGAAGAGTTCAGAAATGAACGGATCCTTCTTGAGGTATTGTAGACTAGGTCATATCAATGCGACCCGACTAGCTAAGTTGCACAAAGATGCATATTTAAATCTGTTTGAATTTACATCTTGTGAAAACTTGTCGGTCATGTCACAAAGATAAGATGACCACAGCTCTGTCTATTAGAAGCAGAGAAAGAGTTAGTGAACTCTTGGGTTGTTACATGTTGATGTATGTAGGTCCCCTGTCTACACATGCCAAGACCGGTTCTTTATACTTCATTACCTTCTCTGATGATCTCTCAAGATTCAGACACATGTTCCTGTTAAAACACAAGTCCGAACCTTTTGAGATATTCACAGAATATAAGTTAGAAATAGAGAACCAAAACGGGTATAAGTATTATGTCCTTTGATGTGATCGAGGAGGAGAATACTTGAGCACGGAAATCCTGGACTATTCTAAAGGAGAATGAGATTCTCTCTCAGAATTACTCCTCCGTATACACCATAGCACGATGGTATATCGGGTTTGAGCAGATACACCCTATTTGATATGGTGTGCTCTATGATGAGTACTACTGAGTTACCGATTTCCTTTAGGGAGTTATGCACTTATGAAGTTGCATACCTATTGAATAGGGTTCCGATCAAATCAGTTGCCTACCACTTCATATATGATATGGAAAGGGAAGAGCCCATATCTTAAGTAAGTTAAGATTTGGGGTTGTTTGGCCTATGTCTAAAAGCAAAATCCGGACAAGCTCGAGGCAAGGTCTGTTATGTAGAACTGGAAATGTTCCAGCTATACAAACTGCAGCTGATGATTTGACAGAACCAAAGGATTCAATAGTTACCAACGAACCTCAGCCTCTCCGCCGATCTAGTAGGGCTCCTCACCCACCTGAGAGATACTTCGGTTTCTCTATGACAGTGGAAGCAAGGATTGCATCATGAGATGATGACCCAACTAGTTTCGAGATGGCCATCAGGAGTGAGACTCTGTAAGAATGGCTGGATGTTTATCAATCTGAGATGGAATCCTTATACACCAACAAAGTATGGACTTTGGTTGCTTTATCTGAAGGGTTAAATCCCCATCAGGAGCAAGTATATCTTGAGAAGATTACTTGGTGTACATGGAAAAGTTGAGAATTTCAAAGCTAGACTTGTTAAAGGCTTTCGTCATTGGCCAGGCGTAGATAATGATGAAACCTTTTTCCAGTGGCTATGCTTAAGTCCATCCAGAACCTACTTGCCACAGCTACATACCATGACTATGACATCTGGCGGTTGGTGCCATGATTGTTTACTAAATGATGTTTTAGAAGAGTGCGTCTATAAGTACACAGTCAGACGGCTTCGTAGACAGTGGGAGCAGCGGAAACGTGTGCAAGATGTTTTATATGATAAAGCAGGCATCGCGGAGTTGGAACATCTGTTTTGATGAGTTAGTCAAAGAGTTTGACATCATCAAAATGGTAGGTGAACCTTGTATATACAAAAAGGTAGTAGGGAGTATGGTGGTGATCCTCGTATAGTACGTGGATGACATACTCTTGATAAGAAAGGCGTTTCCTATGCTACGCTCGGTCAATCTCCGCTTATCACAATGATTCTCCATATAGGATCAAAGTGATACCTCCTAAATCCTGGGTTTTGGTTCTATGAGATAGATCTAACTGGATATTAGGATACTCACTAGTTGTAGTGAGATGGTATCAATCGATCCATGGGAGAATCACTGGAAGGGTTCCAGGGTGATAAGGACGACTGAAAGTCAGTCACAGGCATTGTCTTTACCCTCAGAATAGGGACGGTATGTTGGAAGAGTTCCAAGCTAGATACCGTGGCATACTAAACGATAAAGGCTGGATACATCGCTACTTAAGATGCTACCAAAGAGGCTGTCTGGGTGTATATTAGTTCATGAGATGAATTTAGTTCCTCCCATTGTGTGACAATAGAGTTGTGGCTTATGCCAGGAACATCCGTCCCATCAGTGATCAAGACATATTCTAAGGCAGTATCACCTGATCATGGAGATGGTTGATCTTCAGGGTGATCAAGGTTAGGAGAGTAGACTTAGAGGACAACACGGCGGATCCACTCACGAAAGGCCTTTTCCCAGAGAGAGACTTTTATGGGATGGTTGAGTATGAGATACTGCAACCACTGCTATCAGATGGCCCTAGTGCAAGTGGGAGATTGTTAGTTATATGTATGCCCTAGAGGCCATTACTATACATAGGATGTATATTGTAGTGGATGCCTGGACATATATAGGGAGGACTTTCTTGCTCGACATGATAGTATGCTATCTGGTTGCTCTTTACCTTAACGTGTATACTGATTGTCTCTCTGTTACATGTTGGTAAAGCCCTTAGGATGTGTACTTGACTACCTGGACTATGATGCGGATCATACTGGTGGGGACATGGTAGTCTATAAGTACATCCTTCAAGGTCCCTAGTCGTGGGTGTATCTAAACGGGGCATCGATATACCAGAGTAGACTAGCGTATACCTTCTCGACCCATTCAGATGGGCAATGGATGATCCCATATCCATTAGTGTTTGACATCGGAGATGATATACGGGTGCTCAGTAGAGACTGGGTACACTGGACGGACTCGCCGAGAACTCCCAGATGGTATTATACCTTACGTCAGATGGCAGTTCTCTGGTGACACTGGTACAGGTTAGTCTGTAGACCCGAGATCATCATAGAGTCTTGTGTGATTCCCACTGTGCTTTGATTTCCACCTTACCACGTCCAAGAGGGCATGCAAAACGGTGGCTTTTGGGTACAGTCCCGAATCAGATGGAGGCAATGAGCGATATGAGGGGATTCGTCTCTCCCGGTATAGGGAGTTGATGTTGCGCTGTGTTCGATTGGCTATAACCGGAAATCCCTGGCCACGGTTGCTAAGATTTACTGGTAAGTGTTATCAGTAGTATCTCGAACTGTTATAGACCTCATATCGACACGACTTATCAAGCTATTGGGGTTTGACGTTTACCACCCCTAGGCGAGATATGCGACATATCAGACGATCAGACCGGACTGTACGGTAAGTGTTACTGGCTGGATTCACAGGAGTGTGAGCGGGCTTGCTCGTCGATCTTCTGATCGCTCAATACCCGAGTGGCCGTTACGTTTAGCAGACCGCTTGCGGCTTGTGGGTGTTTGATATGATCATCACCTGCTGCCGGCGTATTGACGAGTCTTTAGAGTCCTACACAGAGGTTTCCTGGCTTAAGCGAAACGAAATAGGAGCGCATATGAGATATGTGCGGGACTGAGAATTATACCAGTATGTGATACTGTATTCTATTCTCGCGATTTGTATCATTGGTCGGTTATATGTGATATAGCCGGGTTACCGAATCAAGTGTTGATTCGATACATTGATACATTTGATATTAGTCGGTTATATGCGATATGACCGGATCGTTAAATCAAGTGTTGATTTAATGATTTAATGTATAATTATATATTTGATATATTACTTTACATTAACTAGTATTATTTCACTTAAGATGGATTTTCTCACTTGATGTGCACATTGTATATATGATATAGTTTTGTGCACTAGTTTGTATCATGTTTGATGATACATGCAAACTTGGGTGTATGTTTAAGTTAAACCATGGTTAGTTAATGTTTAGGGTTTCATTTGCTTTATTTATTTATTCATTCATTTATTTATTTCTTTTTGGCAAAAGAAAAGAAAATGGTGGCTTTTTTGTTTTATGGTTGAAGCTTCATGATGCTTGAAAAAGTCTACCATTTTTGTTTCATGCTAAACCTAACCATTCACCTAACCTTAGTTTATTCTCTACACTTAACCATGGTTGCTAATATGATAAGAATGACTTATTTTCTATTTTCCAACAATTCTTATCATATTATCTTCTTCTTCTTCTTCAAGAAGAAAGAAGCTTGCTAGCTTCAATGGTGACTTGAGAAAAAGAGTGAGAAATCCAATTCTAAAGTGAACCCACTTCCAATTTCTTCATCCTCTACCACTTGCCAAGTAGTATAAGGTGTTTTCTTCACAAGTTTCATGGCTTGGTGAAGTTGGAGCTTGATCTTGTGTTGCCTCGACGTAGATCATTTTCGGCATCGAAGTCGACGACCTAGCCCGCCCATTTCTCCGATGAAGCCGACGCTAGAGCCTGGGATCCGATGATCGCAGCGAGGGGACGTCATCACGGAGCTATGGAGGTGGAGGACCGGATCTACAAAGGTTGTATTTCCGTTCATTTAGCAGTAAAGCAGTTTACTAGTTGTAGTTATCATCTAAACTCTAGTCAACGATCTTGTTAGGGTTTCTCGCCACCGGAAATTTTTGAATTTGGCATGGTTGATGCCTTGTGAGACCTCATTATTGTGCCTAGGAACCCTACACTTTGAACTTGAAATCGTTGCAGAATCAAAATGATTTAAAATGGAGTGTTTTTGAGGCTTTTACTAGTTTCTCTAAAGAGGTCACTCCCAGTGAAGGGATCTCAGCTCTTTCCTCGTCGAATGAGATGCAGGTATTCACAATACCACTATGCAAAGTAAGAACTAGAGAAGCAATCAAAAAGCGAAACCGAGGGTTGTAGCATCTTCCAGTTGATGCTAAAGAGGTCACTCCCGGTTAAGGGATCTCGACTCTTTCCTTATCGAATAAGGTGCAGGATATTCTACAAGGAATACCACTATGCAAAGCAACAAATAGAGCTACCAATTTTAGAAAATTCGATTCCACAATATCTTTAGGTTTAATTTCTTTCATTAATCTCATTAATGAAGGTCCCATCATTTAAGTTACCTGAACATCACCGATAAATACAACGTACGCTTATGCCATCCGCATTCGCCTTGAAATCCCGCCATGCACCATTAGGTTAGGTAACTAACGGCAGGGCGGGGTAGGGCTAGCGCGGGTGAAAAACATAAGCAACGTCTATAATATATCATATATATTATAATGTAAAGTATCTATTTCATAATATAAAATGATCACATTATAGAATATCAGCAGCAGAAGACAACATATGAAATATTGGATATACTAGGATGTCCGTATTTTGGATTTAGCCAACAATAGAAAATACGGATTCCACGTTCATGATAAACAGCCAAACCAACATCCCTAGACCCCTACGAGAGCGGCAAGCAACCCTGCCAATTCCAGGGTTAGGAGACCCGGTCTCGACTCCTCGAGATGGTCTTCCACTAGACCCCAGAACCCGGCTACTTATGCTCCCCTCCTTGGGTCTATCCTAATACAGAAAAGTAAATAATATACATCAATGGTGACATCATCCTCAACCCGGAAGTGCCCCAATAAAAGAATATTATATACAAGTTTTTAGATGAATGAAAATGAAAAACTCTCATCTCACATAAAAAACCCCGGCTATTCAAACACGACGATCCAATATAACATATCATAGCAAAACATAGCATCATATGTCATCAACGTAAGTAAATATGCGTATCCCAATTGTCGTTGACGTATAGTAACGAAACCGGTGATACACCACATATTACACTTACGGTCGCAAAAAAGAAAAAGAAAACTACAACAGTTGGAATCTACAACCGCCTTAGACATCATAAACCCGAAATATCTCATACTGCGGATTTCATGCTTAACAATATGAATTCCTTAGACATCGCATGACTAACAATTATAAACCCCGCATTTTAGTCTCGATATTGAAAACACTTTCCAATAACAAGTCGGGTAATTCAACAAGATTCCCGACATCCCGATCGAATGCTCGTCGGAAACTTTAGTAGACGGCCGTACCCCCGATGCCGTCGACGACGTGGACTAAGGCGGAACACCGTTGCCGCGAGCACCCGAACGGATGCTTTAGGCTACGGGGTTCTCCTACAGTCACTTGGTCGGGGATATGGGGCGTGGCTATCTAATAATGTTACCCGGCGAGTATCCGCGTACGCTACGTGACTGCGATGGACTTTTGATCACATCAAAATCCCGTGGCAACCGATCAACTAAGACTAAATTGCTAGATTTATAAAATTCAATTATTGTGGATTCCAAGTATTATACCCCATCACAATCAACTAGACGATATCAAATCAACAAACACTTTCATCTTCCTAAGAACTCAACACTTGAGCAAAGTTGAAATACCCAAAACGTGCCATAGTACCTATGGACCAGCCGTAGAAGGGTCAAACCAACGCCTTACCTATGGCACCGCGGAACTACGGCAAACCCTAGGGTTCGATCGCGGTTCCATAGGCATAGAATTGAGTTAATGTTCTTGTTCTTATAGAGGGTCCATAGACTTGCTTGCACGACCATTGAATATACAAAACTTAGAAAACTCCAACTCTTGGAAAACTTCAGAGGGTATCATGAGGCAGTGTTCGAAGCTCGCTCGAAGTGTTAAACATCATCTAGGTTACCATTACAATGTTAAAAATATACGACTACGAAACACTCCGTATTAGTCTTGTAGAAAAATTTACATCACATAGAAATTTGGACTAAACAAACAATACGTGAAACCCCAAAATCTACAGTACAGTGCACAGAACAAAAATGAGACAGTTTTGAGTCAATGTGGCCGGCCAAGAGGGTATGGATCTCGGGTGAAATCCGAGCAAATGCCCTTGAATTTTTTCTATGCACTATATGTATCATATACATCACTCTGCAGTTGTTTGAAATTTTTTTCCAGAACTTTAAAAATTCAACAGAGAGCATAAATTGTAGGTTTCAGAAATCGTGTTTACGGAGTTGTTTCATTTTCGTATTGTTTCTAACATCGTCTAAGTTTCTAGTTAGGCTCTGATACCATGTTGGGATTCCTCAGCACCTTGCCTAGGGTTTGCAAGCATCAAGCATGCCACAACAAAAAATTTAAGGGGGTGCTAAGAAATCATCCTAGGAATCATACTATAATATTAGGGTAACAAAACTTTGCAATCAAACATTACATAAGAAGTGAAGTAGAATACAACTTTTGTAGACCCGGTCCTTCACTTCTAAAGATTTGTGTAGTCTTCCCTTCGCTCCAAGCATCGATCTCCCGGACTCAAGATGAACTCCACAAAGCGTAGTGAGCAAGCATGCTAGATGTCTTCGAGGCCGAAGATGATCTACGTCGAGGAAACTCAAGCACAAGCTATTTCTTCACAAAGTGATGAACATTGTGAAAAAAACACCCTAAACTAAATGGCAAGTAGTAGAGGATGATGAAGTAGGAATTTTGCTCACTTTGGAATTGTTTTTCTCACTTGGATTCTTCATGTCTCAAAACCCTAGAATGCATTTTGAGCTCATGAAGAAGATGATGAACAAGAGAAAAAACTCAAGAGAATAGAACGAGGTTAGAATTGCAACCATAGTGAGTTAGTGTCATACACTTAACCATTGTAGAGACTTAACCATGGGTTATGATAAGTGATTGGGTTTATAAAATATCTTTAATAAAACAAGAGAGCGGACTAAGTCAATGAAGCTTACAAGCTTCTACAAGCTTCAAGCCATAACTTAATTCTCACCATTTTGAATTAATAAATATAAATAAAACCCTAATTCTTATCATGGTCATGGTATGAGTCCAATACACACAAGTTGCATATATAACCTAGCATGATACAATGTATATATCACATATATAACATGTACACAAATGTGAGAATAAGAAATGGTCAAGTGAGCAATATTAATTAATGTAAATTCAAATATCAAATATATAATTATACATTAAATCATTAAATCAATACTTGATTTAATAATCCGATTATATTACATATAACCGACTAATATCAAATGCAACAACATATCGAATCAACACTTGATTCGATAACCCGACTATATCACATATAACCGGCCAATGTCACATATCACGAGAATAGAATGCGGTATCACATATCGTATTAATCTCGGTCCCGCACATATCACATATGTGCTCCTATTTCGTTTCGCTTGAGCCAGGAAACCTCTGGGTAGGACTCTAAAGACTTGTCAATACGCCGGCAATAGGTGGTAATCATAGCAGTCACCCACAAGCCGCAAGCGGTCTGCTAAACGTAACGGCCACCCGGGTATTAAGCGATCAGAAGATCAACAAGCAAGCCTACTCACACTCCTGTGAATCCAATCAGTAACACTACCGTACAGTCCGGTCTCTTCGTCTGATATGTCGCATATCTCGTCTGCGGGTGGTAAACGTCAGCCCCCAGTAACTTGATAAGTCATACCGATGTAAGGTCCATAACGGTTTGAGAAACTACTGATAACACTTACCAGTAGATCTCAGCAACCCTGAACAGGGATTTCCTGTTATGGCCAATCGAGCATAGCGCAACATCAACCCCCAATACCGGGAGAGACGAATCCCCTCCTATCGCTCATTGCCTCCATATAACTTGGGACTGTACCCAAAAACCACCTGTTTGCACGACTCAGTAGAGCCGTGGTAGGGTGGAAATTAAAGCACAGTGGGAGACACACACGACTCTATGACGATCTCGGGTCTACAGACTAACCTGTACCAGTGTCACCAGAGAACTGCTATCCGACGTGAGGTATAATACCATCTAGGAGTTCTCGACGAGTCCGTTCAGTGTACCCAGTCTACATTGAGCACCCGTATACCATCAATGATGTCAAACACCAATGGATATAGGATCATCCATCGCCCATCGCATAGGTCGAGAAGCTATACGCTAGTCTACTCTGGAGTATCGATGCCCTGTCTCGATATTCCCTCGACTAGGAACAATTAAATGATGTACTTATAGACTGCCCATGCCCCCACTAGTATGATCTGCATCATAATCCTGGTAGTCAAGTATACATCCTAAGGGCTTTAACAACATGTAACATAGAGACATCATGTGTACATGTTAAGATAAAGAGCAACCAGATAGCAAACTATCATGTCGAGCAAGAATGTCCTACCTATGTGTGTCCAAGCATCCACTATAATATACATCATATGTACAATAATGGCCTCTAGGGCATACATATAACTAACAGGAGGTTCGTTTAACCTGGAGAGGATCCTTGAAGAGTCGCGTGGACTTCATCCTTGAGCTTTTAAAGAGAAGGACACGAACTACAAAGGTTGTATGCTCTTAAACTTTCTCTTAAGCTTAATCACATCACAAAGAAAAAACCTAAAATTCTAGTAGTGTTATGTGTTACTTAAGATATGATTTATTGGATCGTCATGATTGAATATCCGGGTTTTTTTTATGTAAGATGAGAGTTTTTATTTTTTCATTCATGTAAAATTCAATGTAATATTCTTTTATTGGCGCACTTCGGGGTTGAGGATGATGTCACCATTGTTGTATATTATTTACTTTTCCGCATTAGGATAGACCCAAGGTGGGGAGCACAAGTAACCGGGTTCTAGGGTCCAGTAGGAGACCATCTCAAGGAGTTGAGATCGGGTCTCCTAACTCTAGAATTGGCAGGGTTCCTTGCCTCTCTCGTAGGGGTCTAGGGATTTTGGTTTGGCTATTCATCACGACCGTGGAATCCGTTTTTTACATTACTGGCTGAATTTAAAACACGGAAATCCTAGTATATCCAATACTTCATATGTTGCTTCTGCTGCTTGTTTCTGTGATGTGATCATGTTATATTATATATATGATATATAATAAACGTTGCTTATGTTTTGCACCCGTGCTAGTCCATCCCCCACTCTGCCGGTAGTTAAGTAACCTAACGGTGCATGACGGGGCCCCGTGGCGAATGTGGATGGCATAAGTGTACGTTCTATTTTCGTTTCTTTTTTTTGCAATGTTTAGGAAATGTTATATGATGGGACTTCATTAATGTGATTAATGAAAAGAAAAGAAACCTAAAAGATGTTGTAGAATCAAATTTTCAAAAAGGGTAGCTCTAGTTTTTGCTTTGCATAGCGGTATTCTTGACTATCCAGCACCTAATTCGATGAAGAAAGAGCCGAGATCCCTTCACCGGGAGTGATCTCTTTAGCGAAACTAGGAAATGTTACAACTCACTCGGTTTAGTTTTTGATTGCTTCTATAGTTCTTGCTTTGCATAGTGGTATTTATGAAATATCCTGCACCTTATTCGATAAGGAAAGAGCCGAGATCCCTTCACCGGGAGTGACCACTTTAGCGAAGCTAGAAAAGCCTCAAAAACACTCCTTTTCAAAATCACTAGATTCTACAACGATATCAAGTTCATTACGCTCATGGTTTTCTTAAAAACCTGCGTAACCCTCCGTCATTTCAGATAGGTACTATTTAGTATTCGTGCTGCGTTTGTTGACCTTCGTCAAGGTGTAGTGTGCGGTAGCTGATTAGTGCTTATCTGCGGCATGTGATGCGATTGGATTAGGGTAGTCGTATGGCCTTGTTGACCTCCGTCAAGGGTCGTGCGGGTGGATTTAATTCAATCAAGAAATGAACGGGTTGAACTTGAAAAGCGGCCTATGGTTTGTTGACCTCCGTCAATGTCATAGGAAACTCGGGGTAAAAGTATTATCGGGAATTTCAAGTGTTGAAATTTGCAATTAGATTGCATACCTTCTATGAGATAGTTGGATCCCGATACCCACTGCGAGTAAGAGTTACTCCTGGGAGATATTTACACATCACAATTAGCCGATCAAGTAGGTGTCTAGAAAGGTGTTAACGGGGTTATGCCTCTGGGAAAACGAGGTTTATTTTAATTAGGTCCATGCGAAAGCACGGGGAACCTCCCTCAAAGTACCAACACTGGCCTGGCCGAAAGATTGGTGAACTTGTAAGGTGTAATTAATCCCAGCTAATCTTACCTTTTAGGGTTTGAAAGAAGATTTGATACAGTGGAAGCCATCCTGATTAGATAAAAATAACTAATCTAATCTTGCAAAGAGCGCACGTAAAGTGATTATCCTTCTCTCTCATCTGGTAGCGACCAATGACATGCCTTAATCAAGATAATAATATCGATCTTAACTAGAGACTTAGGGTAACCATCTCAAGGAGTTGAGATCGGGTCTCCTAACTCTAAAATTGGCAGGGTTACTTGCTGCTCTCGTAGGGGTCTAGGGATGTTGGTTTGGCTATTCATCATGTCCGTGGAATCCATTTTTTTACATTACTGGCAGAATTTAAAACACGGAAATTCTAGTATATCCAATACTTCATAGGTTGCTTCTGCTGCTTGTTTCTGTGATGTGATCATGTTATATTATATATATGATATATAATAAACGTTACTTATGTTTCGCACCCGCGCTAGTCCAGCCCCCACTCTGCCGGTAGTTAAGTAACCTAACGGTGCATGACGGGGCCCCGTGGCGAATGTGGATGGCATAAGCGTACGTTCTATTTTCGTTTCTTTTTTTTGCAATGTTTAGGAAACGTTATATGATGGGACTTCATTAATGTGATTAATGAAAAGAAAAGAAACCTAAAAGATGTTGTAGAATCAAATTTTCAACAAGGGTAGCTCTAGTTTTTGCTCTTGTTTTTGCTTTGCATATGATGGGACTTCATTAATGTTTGATATGATCATCACCTACTGCCGGCGTATTGACGATTCTTTAGAGTCCTACACAGAGGTTTCCTGGCTCAGGCAAAACGAAGTAGGAGGATATATGTGATATGTGCGGGACCGAGATTAATACGATATGAGATACCGTATTCTATTCTCGCGATATGTGATATCGGCCGGGTATATATGATATAGCCGGGTTATCGGATCAAGGGTTGATTCGATAAAATGATACATGTTATATTAGTCGGTTATATGTAATATAGCCGGATTATCGGATCAAGTGTTGATTCGATAACTTAATGTATAATTATATATGTGATATATTACATTACATTAACTAATATAAGCTGACTCAAATCATTCTTTTTCTCACTTGGTAATACATTACTATATATGTGATATATGTTAATTGTATTATTTTCTTTTGTTACATTATATATTATATATGTCATATATAATATTGTAACATGTTAGGGTTACAAATGCAACTGGGGTTTTGAGATTAAACCATGCTAGGGTTTGGATTAGGGTTAATGTTTTGATTTGGGTTTATACCAAAGTGTGGAGATAGTTTCTTTTGTTGACTTTGTCAAACCTTCTTGATTTTTACTTGATATTTATTAACCCAACCCTAACCTTAACTTATGGTTTAGTCTCTACAAAGGTTAAGCATGACATGCTTAACCCTAGGTTGCAATTCTAACCTAAGACAACAATTCATTATTCATCACAAAACTTCGTCTTCTTCTTCCTCTCTCCAAAAGCTTTTCTAGCTTTTTATTTTTGTGATGATATATTGTGAGAAATAGAAAACAAAAGAGAGAAAAAATTCCTACTTCATCATCCTCATCTATTCTAGCCACTTAGATTAGGGTGTTCAATTCAGTAATACCTCATTAGAGAAGTGTGAGCTTGGGTTAGAGTTTCTTCAAGATAGATCATCTTAGAAAGTGAAGACTTCAAGCAAGATGCCTCATTCACCTCATGGAGCCTCTCTAGAGTCCGAATACTTGATGATCGCAGCGAAGGGACCTCAACTCGGAGCTTATGAAGTGAAGGAACGGACTACAAAGGTTGTAATCCTAAACTCTTAGAAGTAAAGATGTTTACTTGTTGGTTTTTGTTTGATTCTCTAGTTAAGATCCTTGGTTTAAGGTTATCTATAATGGAAAAATTTTAAATTGGCATGTGAGATGCCACCCGAAACTTTGCTGCCGTTGTAGGTATCCCAACAGTGGTATCAGAGTCTAACTAGAGAATTGAACGGATAAGTGTAGGATTACGAAACCGAAACAACTCCGAAACACCCGACGAGAAACCCTAGTTTCTGTAAAAAATTTCAAAGTGTCAAAAAATGTTCCAAACAGTTGCAGAGTGATGTATGTGATACAATATGAACACCGTACAAATTTGATCCCATTCCCTGAAAATTTGGCCGAGATCATACCCTTGAAAACTGGCCAGATCTGTCACGACCCAAAGTTCGGCCCGTGACCGGCACTAGACCACGTAACGTCTACAGGCGTAGCGTGACTAAGTAAGCCAAACCCATAAATCGAAACCATTAAAAGTATAGAGTGTTTAAAACATTTATTAGAATATTTGTTAAAACATTTAGAAACCTTTAAGTTGTTTACAAAAATTCTTTAAAGTTCGAGTTATTATTTTAAAAATTTTGGCAGCATTTCCTTTGTAAAATTAGCCCCGAAATCGGGTACAAGGCAATAGTATGAGTTAAATGATATACAATAAGAAATAGGCATCCCAAACGGAAGCAATCACGCCCAACGGCGGAAACAATCACCACAATGATAATATACGACGCCGTAGCGAAGAATGAGTAAAAATAAGTGAAGACAACATGAAATGTAAAACTGCATAAATAAGTCGGCTCACAATGAGCTCGGCACTAGAGTACAATAATATACATCGTCCTCAAAACTGGTCTCTAAGTCAATACATAAGTAGTAGATGGAGAATACTAGATACAATGATGTATACAATTGGAAAATAAACAGATACCGCACAATAACCCACCTATCAGCAAAAGGGCTAGTATGCCAACTGCAGTGGTATCTGTGTCAAAAGATGTATGAAAGCCGCCTGCCGCGACTACTCCGAGGGGCAACCTGCAAACACTGTGGCACAACGGGGGTGAGTTGCCAACTCGTGAATAGTAGATAACATATAAAGGTAATCGCGAGTATGCACGTGATGCGATACTCTAGCCTATGCCAACAGATAACATCTATATGATGAACTGGATGCTCAAATCATGCAACAAATGCGATCTAATAACATCTCTATGTGATGAGCAAGGTATGCAATAATCGTGCATAGCATGTGTACTCTAACAGGTACTACAGATACAAGATGAGATGTGTGATACTAAATACCGAGCATGGAATAAATAATATCTACACGGAATGTCTACGTGGAAAAAAAATAGCCGGTGTCCAACAATACACCCAAATTCCAGTAAAACTCAAGCGCCGTCATCCTCATCGGCCCTCAAATCCTGTAAATCTCATAGAATCGTGAGTGCCTAACATCGGCACTCGAAATATCATAAAATCGCCGTGCCTAGCATCGACCCGCAAATCCTCAAGTATCGGGCACCGTCCATCGGATCGGCCCACGGGCTCCGTCTGCGGAATTGGCCCTCTGCCCCGGCAGTACGATTCATCCCGTATCCATCTATCGACTCTGGTGAGTATCCTCCGGATAACCGCCAGGCCCAACCAATCACCGGTAGGTAGTAGTCCCTCCGCCGGGCTCACCGTCTAACAATACGAGTCTTCTTGCCCCGGGGTACCGTACCGGGCCCACCATGTACCCACAATCGGTGCCTACCACTCCTCTAATCGGGTATACTCACACAAGCTCTCTGGAACCGAGAAAACTCATGGTGGACGCACTGAAATATCATATCAAGAGAAACCGGGTTTTTAAAACAGTGCGTATTTTCTTAAAATAATAATCCAGTTCCCAAATCCAGAAATTGTAGGGTTCCTAGGCACTCTTGTGAAGGTTCATAAGGCATCAAACATGCCCGAATAAAATTTTAGATGTGCCGAACAACCCAAAGCCGGGATCTTTGCTAGATTATTAGGGTTTAACTAGCAAGATAACATCTTTAATACTAAGTGTGAGGGATTACAACCTTTGTAGTCCGCTCCTTCACTTCACAAGCTCCGAGTAGAAGTCCCTTCGCCGCGATCCACGATCTCCCAGACTCAAGAGAGGCTCCACGACTCGAACGATCCATGCTAGCTTGTAGTGTTCCACTTCTCCGATGATCTACGTCGAAGTTGCTATAACTCAAGCTCTCTCACTCTAAAGAGCTGAACACCCTAATCTAATGGGCTAGATTAGATGAGGATGATGGAGTAGTATTTATGCTTTCTTTTTATATCATAATCTCACATGAAATCATCACAAAAGAAATCACAAGTGAGCTCTCTCAAAAACTCAAGAGAGAAGAAGATGAAGAATAAAAATGAGATAATCCTTTTGTGATGAATAGTAATAAGAGTATATGATTGATTATGGAACCATGGTCAAGGATGAGAGGCTTAACCTTTGTAGAGAATAAACTAGAGCTAGGGTTTGGTTAGGTTAAGAATGAGTCATGGATAAGCATCAACCATAATATCTTAACCAAGACAAAAGGAAATCGTTCTAGAATGATCAAGAAGGAGCTAACCCTAATCAAACCCTAATATCTTTTTATCATCCCTAAACATGTTTCATAATAAATCATATCATGTCACAATAATATATATCACATATATATTATATATTTGTAACAAAAGAAAATAATACAATTAACATATATCGCATATATATCAATGTATTAATCCGGTGAGAAAATGAAATAATAAGGCGAGCCAATATTAGATAATGTAATACAATATATCATATATATCATTATACATTAAATCATCGAATCAACACTTGATCCGACGATCCGGCTATATCGAATATAACCGACTAATATATCATGTACTGATTCATCGAATCAACACTTGATCCGATATCCCGGTTCATATCTAAATATCGCGAGAATATAATACGGTATCTCATATCGCATTATCCTCGGTCCTGCACATATCACATATGTGCCTCTACTCCATTTTGCCTGAGCCAAGAAACCTCCGTGTAGGACTCTAAAGAATCGTCAATACGCTGGTAGCTGGTGATGATCATATCAAACACCCACAAGCTGCAAGCGGTCAGGTAAACGTAACAGCCACCCAGGTATTGAGCGATCAGAAGATCAACAAGCTAGCCTTTCCGTTCTCCTGTGAATCCAATCAGTAACACTCCCGTACAGTCCGGTCTGTTCGTCTGATATGTCGCATATCAAGTCTAGGGGTGGTATATGTCAGACCCCAGTAACCGATAAGTCGTGTCGATGTGAGGCTCATAACAAGTCGAGAAACTACTGGAAACACTTACTAGTATATCTCTATATCAGCCCTGGCCAGGGACTTCCAGTTATAGCCAATCGAACACAGCACAACATCAACTCCCTATACCGGGAGAGACGAATCTCCTCCTATCGCTCATTGCCTCCATGTGATTTGGGACTGTACCCAAAAGCCTCCATTTTGCACGCCCTCTTGGACGTGGTAAGGTGGAAATCAAAGCACATTGGGAATCACACAAGACTCTATGACGATCTCGGGTCTACAGACTATGCTGTACCAGTGTCACCGGAGAACTGCCATCTGACGTGTGGTATATCACCATCTGGGAGTTCTCGGCGAGTCCGTCCAGTGTACCCAGTCTCTACTGAGCACCCGTACACCATCCTTGATGTCAAACACCAATGGATATGGGATCATCCATCGCCCATCATATGGGTCAAGATGCGTATACGCTAGTCTACTCTGGTGTATCGATGCCCTGTCTCGATACACCCTCGACTAGGAACAGTTATAGGATGTACTCATCGAGTACCATGGCCCCACTACTATGATCTCATCATAGTCCCAGTAGTCGAGTACATATCCTAATGGCTTTATCAACATGTGAGAGAAAGACAGTAAACCAGTACAAGTCAACATGTTAAGATAAAGTGAAACCAAATAGCATACTATCATGACGAGCAAGAAAGTCCTTTCTGTATATATCCAAGCATCCATCATAATATACATCATATGTACAACAATGGCCTCTACGGCATATACATAACTAACAATCTCCCACTTGCACTAAGGCCAGCTGCTGTAGTATCAATTACCTAGCATCCCGAATAATCTCTCAAACTGTATCTGGGGAATGGCATTCGTGAGTGGATCCGCGGTGTTATCCTTCGTATCTACTCTCCTGACCTCGATCTCCTAGCGATCAACTATCTCCCTGATCAGGTGATACCGCCTCAGAATATGTCTGGACTTCTGATGGGACCTGGGTTCCTTGGCCAAAGCCACAGCTCCAATGTTATCGCAATACAGAGGTATTGGATAATCAATGGATGGAACCACACTAAGTTCACTAATGAACTCCTTCATCCAGACAGCCTCTTTAGCAGCATCGTTGGAAGCGATGTATTCAGCCTCCATCGTCGAGTCTGTAATGGTATCCTATTTGGAACTCTTCCAACATACCTCCCCTCTATTGAGGGTAAAGACAAATCCCGAGTGCGACTTAGAGTCGTCTTTATCACTTTGGAAGCTGGAATCGGTAAAGGACTCCACTCGGAGTTCTCCGTTACCATACACCAAGAACATGCCTCTAGTCCTTCGTAAGTACTTGAGAATGTTCTTCACAGCTGTCCAGTGACTCTCTCCAGGATCTGCTTGATACCGACTCACTACACTTAGTGAGTATGCTACATCGGGTCTGGTACATAGCATCACATACATGATAGAGCCTACTGCCGAAGCATAGGGTATCCCTTGCATGCGAGCTCTCTCCAAATCAGTTTTGGGAGACATCTCTTTGGAGAGAGTGAGTCCAGAGATCATGGGTTGGTTCCCACGCTTGGATTCTTCCATACTAAACCTCTTTAGTATGGTGTCAATATACCTGAATTGGGAAAATCCCAGTATCCTTTTGGATCTATCTCTATAGATCCTAATCCCCAATATGCATGAGGCATCACCAAGATCTTTCATTGAGAATCTTTGTGATAAGAAGAGCTTGACTGATTGCAGCACAGGAATATCATTTCCTATCAAGAGTATGTCATCCACGTACAATACGAGGATGACAACCTTACTCTCTGCTAGCTTCTTATAGATACAAGGTTCATCTATATTTTTGATGAAGTCAAACTCTTTGACTACAACATCAAAACAGATGTTCCAACTCCGCGATGCTTGCTTTAACCCATAAATGGATTTAAGCAGTATGCACACCTTTCCGCTGCTCCCACTATCTATGAAGCCCTCTGGCTGAGTCATGTACACGCACTCTTGTAAATCACCATTTAGAAAGGTGGTCTTAATATCCATTTGCCAGATTTCGTAGTCATGGTATGCAGCAATGGCAAGTAAGATCTGGATGGACTTAAGCATAGCCACTGGAGAAAAGGTTTCGTCATAATCCACACCTGGCCGTTGACGAAAACCCTTTGCTACAAGTCTAGCTTTGAAAGTCTCAACTTTTCCATCTACACCAAATTTCTTTTTAAAAATCCACTTGCCCACAATGGGTTTTACCCCTTCAGGAGCATTTTCTAAAGTCCATACTTTATTGGTGTACATGGATTCTATCTCAGATCGCATTGCATCCAGCCATTTCACAGAGTCACCACTCGTGATGGCCTGCTCGAAACTAGTTGGGTCATCATCTTCCATGATGCAATCCGCGCTTCCACCATCAATGAGAAAGCCGTAGTATCTCTCAGGTGGACAAGAAACCCTACTAGATCGGCGGAAAGGCTGGGGTTCGTCGGGTACTACTGAATCCTCTAGTTCTACTAAATCTTCAGTTGCAGTTCGTGTTTCTGGAACCTCTTCCAGCTCTACCTCTTTGCCACTAATTTCTTTTGCAAGAAATTCCTTTTCCAAAAAGGTGGCATATTGAGAAACAAACACTTTTTGTTCTTCAGCGTGGTAGAAAAAATATCCTTGGGAACTCTTAGGATATCCTACAAACTTGCAAAGAACTGACCGTGCCTCGAGTTTGTCTGGATTTTTCCTTTTGACATAGGCCAGACAACCCCATATCTTAACTCGTTTAAAATATGGTCTCTTCCCACTCCATATCTCATATGGTGTGGTAGGTACAGATTTAGACGGAACTTGATTCAATAGGTATGCTGCTGTCTCAAGCGCATAATCCTAGAAGGAAATAGGCAACTCAGCCTCACTCATCATAGAGCGCACCATATCTAATAGGGTGCGATTCCTCCGTTCCGATACACTGTTGTGCTGTGGTGTATAAGGAGGAGTAAGCTGAGAGAGAATCCCATTCTCTTTTAGATAATCTAGGAACACATTGCTTAAGTATTCACCTCCTCGATCAGATCGAAGAATCTTAATACTTTTGCCCGTTTGATTCTCTACTTCATGCTTATATTCTCTGAATTTCTCAAAAGCTTCAGACTTGTGTTTCATCAGGAACACATGTCCGAATCTAGAGAGATCGTCAGTGAATGTAATGAAGTAGGAAGAACCGTTCCTGGCATGCGTAGACATGGGACCGCATACATCACTATGTACCAGTCCTAAGAGTTCCGTAACTCTTTCTCCGTGTCCACTAAACGAAGCTTTGGTCATTTTTCCTTTGAGACATGAATGGCAAGTATGATAAGATGATAATTCGAATGGATTCAAATATACATCTTTATGTAACTTAGCCAGTCGTGTCGCATTGATATGACCAAGTCTACAATGCCACAAGAAGGATTCGTTCATTTCTGAACTTTTCTTCTTGTGTGTGTTTCGTATATTGAGGACTGTATTCTGATTTAGAATGAATATGCCATTATGTAACGAGCCTGATGCAATCAACTTTTGATATAGGAATATGTTCATAACATTATCCTTTACTACAAAATTATATCCTTTTTTACTTAATAAAGAAACTGATATAATGTTGCACATCATGTTCGGTATATAACAGCACTCATTTAGAATCAGTGTATTACGACTTGGCAATACTAGGTGATATTCGCCAACTGCTTTGGCTGCAATACTTGCACCGTTTCCTACTTGAACGGAATGATCACCCTTTCCCAGTTCTCTACCTTTTCGTAGCCCATGTAACAATTTACATATGTGGGATCCTGATCCGGTATCTAATACCCAGGACGTAGGATGAACTGAGAAACAGTTCTCAATAACTAACACACCTGAAGAAGATGCATCAACATGCATGTTCTTTTGGGTGGCTTGAGAATCCAGATATTCCCCTATTCCCTGTTCAGTCTTATAACTCTTATAAGAAAGAACGGGTCCATCGTTCTCCTGCTCAGTATAATAAGCGGGTTCAGTCAATACATCCATATTATTATCTTGATTATGGCCTGACATGGCCGCTACCTGGAGAGAGAGAGAAGAAAACATTTTAGCGTATGCTCCTGCAAGATTAGATTGGTTATTATCTTATCTAATCAGGATGTCTCCCACTGTTTTTATCAAATCTACCTTCAAACCCTAAAAGGTAAGATTAGTCGGGATTAATTACACCCTACAATTTCGTCAATCTTTCAGCTAGATCAGTGTCGGTACTTGAGGGAGGTTCCCCGTGCTTTCGCACGGACCGAATTAAAGTAAACCTCGTTTTCCCAGAGGCGTAACCCCGTTAACACTTTTCTAGACACCTACTTGATCGGCTAATTGTCCTGTGTAAAACTCTCCCAGGAGTAACTCTTACTCACAGTGGGTATCGGGATCCAACTATCTCATAGGAGGTATGCAATCTCATTGCAAATTTCAATACTTGAAATTCCCGATAATATTTTGCCCCTAGCAACTTATGACATTAACATAGTCAACAAATCATAATTGCTAGCTAAGTTCAACCCGTCATTTACCGATTGAATTAAACCCACCTGCACGACCCTTGACATCGTCAACAAAGTCATACAACTACCCTAATCCAATCACATCTCATGTTTTAACAGATAAGTACTAATTAGCTACCGCACACTACGCCTTAACATAGTCAACAAACGTAGCACGAATACTAACTAGTCTTTATCTGAAATGACGGAGGGCTACGCAGGTTTTTCAGAAAACCATAAGCGTAATGAACTTGATATCGTCGTAGAATCATTTGAAATTTTGAAATGGAGTGTTTTTGAGGCTTTCATTAGTTTTCCTAAAGAGGTCACTCCCGGTGAAGGGATCTCGGCTCTTTCCTCATCGAATAAGGTGCAGGATATATCATATATATCACTGTGCAAAGCAAAACTCTAAAAGCAATCAAAAGACAAACCGAGTTTTGTAGTATCTGCCAGTTTCGCTAAAGAGGTCACTCCCGGTGAAGGGATCTCGGCTCTTTCCTCATCGAATAAGGTGCAGGGTATATCATATATACCGCTATGCAAAGCAAAACTGTAGCTACCCTTTTTATAATGTTTTGATTCTACAACATCTTTTAGGTTTCTTTTCTTTTTATTAATCTCATTAATAAAATCCCATCAGCTTATGCTTCCTAAGCATCACAGAAGAAACGAAAGCAGTAATATTTATATATCAGCATATATATATATATATATATAGTATAAGCATTCGTCTCAGGAAGTAATATGATCTCATTACAGAACATTGCAGCAGAAGAACATATATGAAATATTGGATATACTAGGACGTCCGTGTTTTCAATACGAGCCGGTATAAAACACGGATTCCACGGTCACGATGAATAACCAAACCCACATCCCAAGACCCCTACGAGAGCGGCAAGTAACACTGCCAATTCTAGGGTTAGGAGACCCAGTCTCGACTCATCGAGATGGCCTCCCTCTGGACCCTAGAACCCGGTTACTTGTGCTCCCCTCCTTGGGTCTACCTAATGCGGAAAAGTAAATAATATACAAGGGTGGCATCAACCTCATCCGGAAGTGCTCAATAAAAGAATATTACATACAAATGAATTTTACATGAATGAAAATAAAAACCCTCATCTCACATAAAATCCCCGGCTATCAGAACACGAAGATCCAATATAACATATCACAGCAACACAAAATATCACATATCATCAACGTAAGTAAGTATGCATACACCGATCGTCGTTGATGTATACCAACGAAAACCGGCAATACAACTACATACTACACTTACGGTCACAGAAAAGAAATTGTAAAACTACAATATTTGGAATTCACAATCACTTTAGACATCGTAAATCCGAAATATCACATACTTCGCATTTCATGCCTAAGTATATGAATTCCACATATTGTATCACATTCCAGATAAATAGACAGTATTAAACTTTCCGATCGAATAATCAAATACCCAAGATTTCCTAAATAGCTCAACACTTGAGCGGAGTTCAAAAGTTCCAGAATACGTCACAGTAGCAACGGTCCAGCCGTAGAAGGGTCAAGCCAACGCCTCACATGTGGCACGCCGTACTGCCCCAAACCCGAAGGTTCAAAAGGAAGTTCAAGACGGTCACATAATCGAGTTAAGGTTTGTTGTCTTCTAGAGGGTCCATCGCGTCACATGCAAGGTTTTTCCGAAGATTTAAACCCGAGAAAAATTCAACACTTGAAAGTTTTTCGTGCCGGGAAAAAGTGAGTTAATGATATCCGTTCGAATACTTTAACAGTTTCTAAATATCCGGAAATAATAACGAATTTAAATTTCCGATCGAATCTACGATTACAAAATAAACCACAGAACACTCAACACTTGAGTCAATTTAAAAATACCCATAAAAAATAACTAACAGAATTAGAAATTACTGTGCAAACAGACAGGCAAAACACAACTGTACGGCCGCGGATCCGCGGCCCAAGCAAGGATTGGCCGCGGTTCCGCAGTGGTCCGTACACATTACACTGTCGTTTTGCACCATAATTCTTATAATTTCCTGCTGTTATTTTTAGGTATTTTTAATTCAGAAAAATCACAGTTTTTGAAAAATATCCTGAGAGGGGTTTTATTTTGTCGGTTCGGGTTCGATCGGAGTTTTAACTTCGTATACAAGTCGCCTAATGCTCTATCTAGGCTCTGATACCACTGTAGGGTTCCTAGGCACTCTTGTGAAGGTTCATAAGGCATCAAACATGCCCGAATAAAATTTTAGATGTGCCGAACAACCTAAAGCTGGGATCTTTGCTAGATTATTAGGGTTTAACATGCAAGATAACATCTTTAATACTAAGTGTGAGGGATTACAACCTTTGTAGTCCGCTCCTTCGCTTCACAAGCTCCGAGTAGAAGTCCTTTCGCCGCGATCCATGTTCTCCCGGACTCAAGAGAGGCTCCACGACTCGAACGATCCATGCTAGCTTGTAGTGTACCGCTTCTCCGATGATCAACGTCGAAGATGCTATAACCCAAGCTCTCTCACTCTAAAGAGGTGAACACCCTAATCTAATGGGCTAGATTAGATGAGGATGATGGAGTAGTATTTGTGCTTTCTTTTTATATCATAATCTCACATGAAATCATCACAAAAGAAATCACAAGTGAGCTCTCTCAAAAACTCAAGAGAGAAGAAGATGAAGAATAAAAATGAGATAATCCTTTTGTGATGAATAGTAATAAGAGTATATGATTGATTATGGAACCATGGTCAAGGATGAGAGGCTTAACCTTTGTAGAGAATAAACTAGAGCTAGGGTTTGTTTAGGTTAAGAATGAGTCATGGATAAGCATCAACCATAATTTCTTAACCAAGACAAAAGGAAATCCTTCTAGAATGAACAAGAAGGAGCTAACCCTAATCAAACCCTAATCTCTTTTTATCATCCCTAAACATGTTTCATAATAAATCATATCATGTCACAATAATAAATATCACATATATATTATATATTTGTAACAAAATAAAATAATACAATTAACATATATCGCATATATATCAATGTATTAATCCGGTGAGAAAATGAAATAATAAAGCGAGCCAATATTAGATAATGTAATACAATATATCATATATATCATTATACATTAAATCATCGAATCAACACTTGATCCGACGATCCGGCTATATCGAATATAACCGACTAATATATCATGTACCGATTCAACGAATCAACACTTGATCCGATGTCCCGGTCATGTCTAAATATCACGAGAATATAATACGGTATCTCATATCGCATTATCCTCGGTCCTGCACATATCACATATGTGCCTCTACTCCGTTTTGCCTGAGCCAAGAAACCTCTGTGTAGGACTCTAAAGAATCGTCAATACGCTGGTAGCAGGTGATGATCATATCAAACACCCACAAGCTGCAAGCGGTCAGCTAAACGTAACAGCCACCCAGGTATTGAGCGATCAGAAGATCAACAAGCTAGCCTGTCCGTTCTCCTGTGAATCCAATCAGTAACACTCCCGTACAGTCCGGTCTGTTCGTCTGATATATCGCATATCAAGTCTAGGGGTGGTATACGTCAGACCCCCGTAACCGATAAGTCGTGTCGATGTGAAGCTCATAACAGGTCGAGAAACTACTGAAAACACTTACCAGTATATCTCTATATCAGCCCTGGCCAGGGACTTCCAGTTATACCCAATCGAACACAGCACAACATCAACTCCCTATACCGGGAGAGACGAATCCCCTCCTATCGCTCATTGCCTCCATGTGATTCGGGACTGTACCCAAAATCCACCGTTTTGCACGCCCTCTTGGACGTGCTAAGGTGGAAATCAAAGCACAGTGGGAATCACATAAGACTCTATGACGATCTCGGGTCTACAGACTACGCTGTACCAGTGTCACCGGAGAAATGCAATCTGACGTGTGGTATATCACCATCTGGGAGTTCTCGGTGAGTCAGTCCAGTGTACCCAGTCTCCACTGAGCACCCGTACACCATCCTTGATGTCAAACACCAATGGATATGGAATCATCCATCGCCCATCATATGGGTCAAGATGCGTATACGCTAGTCTACTCTGGTGTATCGATGCTCTGTCTCGATACACCCTCGACTAGGAACAGTTATAGGATGTACTCATCGACTACCGTGGCCCCACTAGTATGATCTCATCATAGTCCCAGTAGTCGAGTATAGATCCTAAGGGTTTTATCAACATCTGAGAGAAAGACAGCAAACCAGTACAAGTCAACATGTTAAGATAAAGTGAAACCAAATAGCATACTATCATGACGAGCAAGAAAGTCCTTTCTATATATATCCAAGCATCCATCATAATATACATCATATGTACAACAATGGCCTCTAGGGCATATACATAACTAACAGAAATCACATAAATCCAAACTCAATGCGTAAATCCATGCAATGTGTCGTATGACACTAAGAGTAAAAGAAAGGGAAAACCGCTCTTTTAAAAGATCCAGTTTTGAAATATCCCATGTTGTCCCTTAGTTTTTAAATCATGTCAATATCATCCATGTATGTAACATATATATGTGTATAGGTATGGATGTGCAAATGGATATATACGCAATGTGAGTGTAGCAATGTACATGTGCACTAATATGGATATACGATGTATATGCGCAAAAGTGTAGATATATCAAGGTATGTATGCACTAAGATGAATATAAAGGGTGCATGTGCGCAGGCAGTGATATATCAATGTATGTATGCACTAAGATGAATATAAAGGGTGCATGTGCGCAGGTAGTGATATATCAATGTATGTATGCACTAAGATGAATATAAAGGGTGCATGTGCGCAGGTAGTGATATATCAATGAAGGTATGCACAAAAAGAGAATATACAATGTGCTTGGTATGGATATGAATATATGCTAATATGCAGCAAGTCATGACAGTCATCAATGAAGCGGAATCAAGACGATATATGATTCGTAGCAATCCTATAATGTGAGTGTCATGGCAATCACTAATGGTGTGAGTGTAGCATAAAAATAGTGCTCGTGCAGCTTGAACCGTTAGTGACAGTACAGTGTTCTATACTACCAATTCTATATGCAACAAAAAGGTATTCCACTATAGTAGATCTACATGAACACATACAACTAAACTATCCTATTACGCCCTGACGCTTAACGCCATACGGGCGATTTTCCCGTAGATGTTAAATCTACTCACCTGGTCGCGTGCTACACGTAGCTAACCACTTACTTCCCTTTCTTGGCGGCGTCCGACGTACCCGCCTACGAACCTGGAATTACACGAGGAATCCGTATATATAAGCAAAATTCTACAAAACGCGATATCGAAAGCAAACGAGAAACTCGCGTCGCGAACTAAACACGCGTGTGTACGATACGCTAAAACATGTGTATACGCGTCTAAAACTAACCCGACACGTCGCGACACGCTGGATCACAGAACCCACTCACGTATCGCGCGTATCGCGCAAGCTAAACGTACTTGAAAAACGATATATTGTCCTATATTCTACCCAGGTTAAAAACTTAAAAAATTGCATATACCATAGACCTTAGAAATGTAGCAGACACCTACAGAACAAATCCTAACACCTAGCTCCCCTGTCTTGCCGCAATTTGCGGCCAGAAGGAATATTCCGATGGCCTAAAGGTGGAATGGGGGTCTCGTGCTCTGGGGGTGTGGTCTAGACCTAGTATACATGCTCCAGTTTCCTCAATTTTTACCTGAACAACCCAGATCTAAAGCAGATCACAAAAAGCCAAGAATTCACTTTAAAATGCTAAATTTTGCACTATTTGAAACCCTATTGTATTTTGGTGAAATCTGTGGTTTACCTAGTTTTACTTGGCCCTAACAACACTTAATTAGGCTAGGTTAACCAACACTAACATCTCTTAACCAAAAGTCCACACAAATCATCAAATCAAGCACTAATTCTCACATTTAACCCAAACCGAAGCTAATTCTACACCATTTAAGCAAACTAGAGAGTTAGGCTCAGAGATTATACCTTACTATAGGTGCAAGGAGAAGGGAGGAGGAGAAGATCTGGAGTTGCTGTGGTTGCTGGAGCTGCTACTGCTGCTGCTGCTCTATGCTGCTGCTGATGCTGCTGCTTGCTGCTGTTGGTGCTGATGTTGTTGCTGCTGCTAATGGTGCTGCTGTTGCTGCTGCTGCTGGAGTTGCTGAGTGTGTGTGTGTGTGTATGAGTGAGTGAGAGTGAGAGAGATGTAAGAAACAAATGAGAGTTAAAGAAATGATAACACCCAAGTCAAACCCCCTCTTCTCTCTTTCTTCATTAAATGCAAGCATGGCACTTGCCATGATGCCATTTCTCTCTCTCTCTTTCTCTCCCTCCAAGTCAGCCATATTCAAATTGTAGGGTTCCTAGGCACACAAATGAAGTCTCACAAGTGATCAAACATGGCCAATTAAAATTTTACGGGTTCCTACAAACCCTAATACGGATCGTCAACTAGATATATAGGCGATGCAAGCATGTAAACGAATTAAATGCTAAAGGAAAGTGACTACAACATTTGTAGATCCGGTCCACCACTTCCTAAGCTCCACGATGATGTCCCTCCGCTGTCCAAATCGGAATCCGGACTCTAGCATCGGCTTCATCGAAGAAATGGGCGGGCTTGGTCGTAAGGCTTCGATGCCGAAGTATGATCTACGTCGAGGTATCACAAGATCTAGCTCCACTTCCACCAAGTCATGAAACTTGTGAAGAAAATACCCTATACTACTTGGCAGAGGTAGAGGATGAAGAAATAGGAAGTGGGTTCACTTTAGAATTGGATTTCTTACTCAATAGCTCAAGTTGCCATTGATGGAGCAAGCTTTCTTCATGTTGATGATGAAGAAGAAGATGAGAAAGAATTATGATAAGTTAATTAAAAGATAAAATAAAATGATACTTATCATATCTTTAACCTTAGTTAGGTGTAGAGAATTGACTAAGGTTAGTTTGAATGGGTTAGGGTTAAGCATGAAGACAAAATGGTCACTTAGTCAAAGTTTCAAAAAGCTTCAACTACAAACAAATCAAGCCACCATTTTCTATTCTTTTGCCAATAAGAAATAAATAAATAATCAATAAAAAGATAAAAGAATAAGTAAATAAAATGAAACCCTAACCATTCATATAACTGTTGGAGATAGTGCCCTCAGAGTCAATTATTGGATCACAGGCACGAGATTGCAATGATTGAGGGAGGACCTATCCCGGTACGACAGTCTTACTCGAGATGATAGTTTGCTATCTGGTTTATCTTTATCATCGTGTACTGCTTCAGGTGACCTGACAAGTCGCTATTACACGTTGGTAGAAGCCCCTAGGATTCTTGCTTGACCACCAGCAGTATGAGGTCGATCATATAAGTGGGAGCTGGGGTCTATAAGCACATCCTTAAAAGGTCCCTAGTCGTGGGAGATTCGAGACAGGGCATCGATTCTCCAGAGTAGACTAGTGTATACAGTCGAGACCCCGACGAGGGGCGGTGGCCGGTCTCACAAGCCACTGGTGTCAGTTGGTTCACCTAAGATGTATACAGGTGCTCATTGGGTTATGAGTACACCGGACAGGACTCGCCGGGAACATGCTAGTTGGTCTTATACCTGACGTCAGATAGCAGTTCCCTGGTGACATGTGTACAGGTTAGTTCATCGACCTGAGGATTGTCATTTGTCTCGTGTGAGTTCCACTGTGCTTTGATTACTACCCTACCACGGCTCAAAGGAGTCGTGCAAACAGGTTTTAGTTGGGTACAGTCCCGAGCCACATTGAGGCAGTGAGCGATCTTCGGGGGTTCGTCTCTCCCGGTATTGGGGGTGAGGTCGCGCAGTGTCTAGGAGAGCCATTACACGAAGTCCTTGGCCAAGGCAGGAGATTTACTGGTAGGTATTCCAGTAGTATCTCAGGGTGTTCTGGGCTACACTCCGACACGACTTGTACCGCTTTTGGGGGTCTGACTTTTACCCACCCCCTAGGCCCGACATGCGATGCTCATAGACGAACGGACCGGACTGTACGGATATTGTCACTGACAGGCTCAGTAGGGTGTCAGGATGAGTTCGCTCATCGACGTCCCTTTTGGTCAATAGCTGGTGGCCCGTTACGTATTGGCTTATACCTCTGACGTGCTAGTAGTTAAATCCACAGCCATAGTATTGACGAGTCTTTAGAGTCCACCACACTTTCAGTTACTCAGCTTTCGGGCGAAACGCTGTAGAGGCCGTATGGAGATATGGCAGGGTCCGATCAGATACGTGCGGTATTGCACGGATCAGGATCGGACGGTTTGTACTAGTAGCCGTATAGGTATATGGCGGGGTTCGATCAGATACGTGCGGTATTGCACGATCAGGATCGAACGGATTTTACTAGCCGGCTTTGGTTTAAGCCGGATCCTAGTTTAGTACAGTGTAGATTTTGTCTCTTTGCATTTGTATCCGGACGGAATACAAGATGCGGGTGTGTTTGCACAGTATCGGGGTTTTCCTGTAATTTATTACGGGACAGTTTTCTGGAGTTGCCAGTTTGCATTCCGTTCCGGCCGGTTTTCATTTGTTCTTTCCGGCCGGACTTTTCCGATGGAGGGGGTTATTTGCAATTGTGCAAATAACACTTAGAGGAGGGGTATATTGCATAAGTTTTGATTTGATTGCATCTTTGCTCCATGATGCATTTATTTTGACATGATTGGGTATGGGTTAGTGATGGGCCGGCCACTGTGGGAAAATTGGAGTGTGGTTTATTTTAGTGGATTAATTTTTCCTTTAGTAAGAAATTAAAATATAAATGTGTGTGTGCTGGATTGGTTTTATATATATATTAATTGGATGAATTAATATATAGATATTCTTTTGGTTGCATTGTGCTGTGAGAGCTTTGCTTCATTTCATTTTCCAGTGAGCAATATATTTGGCCGAGCCCATTTTTGAGGGTATGCTCATTCCTTTTGAGAGCTTGCTCAATTCTTCATCAAGCTTTCATCCATGATTATTCTTGCACAAATCCCTCCAAATTGGCAACCTCCTAAACCCCAAAGAGACAGCTATTCTACTCTATTCTACAGCATATCTTGGACGCGTCGGCTAGCCTACTTCGCGCCCGAGTTGCCTCGGTATTGAGGCGGGAGCTCGTAAAAGATGCAGGCGACGTGGTGCCCTTCCGGTGAAGAGGCGAAGACCGGAGATCCCGCGAGGAGATCGGAGTGGAGATGAAGACCGGAGGACTCGGATCAGTCGGTATATCTCTAACCCATCTTCTAGTTGGCTTAGACTTGTTAATGGTTACGATCCGGGTGTTTAGTGCGCGGTGGTGCCGGTTTGCTAAGTCCGCAAAAATTAAAGTTTATCATCGTTTCCGCATTTGGCCGTCGGATTGACGGCCGGGGCGCCGCCGTGCACTTACAGTGGTATCAGAGCCTCGCCATTAACTTCGTCTAGCTTCGTTTGATGTGTTTTGCATTTCCGATCGACCAAAATTCCAAAATCCATATTTTAGCTTGCATCAGTTTTCTGTTGAAATTTTTCTTGCTCAAAATATTTTTCAGGTTGCATAAAACTGATGTACAAGATATTATAAGACCTCTGTAAAAATTCGACACTTTCAGTCGACGACTTGAGCGCGGAACCGCGGCCAAAACCCCCCTTGGGCCGCGGTTCCGCCGCACTCTAGTGTCTTCACTGTGTCCAATTTTTCCAGTGGGCTTCTGGGCTATTTTTAGGGGTTTTGGAATATTAATTTTGGGCCCAGAATTTCTGTGAGTGCTACAGTATTGCTTTGGGGCCCACTTGTTAATTTTTGGTCAATCGGAAAGTTTTAAACACATTTTTCACAGTATTTACATTATATCTGCGACCGTGAATGTCACTCGATCGGTAAATCCGGTCTAACTGCTATAGCCCGGTTAGACGGATTTGCGAACGTGACTTTCACGTTGATGTTCTATGTATTGCTGTGATGTTGCGGATCGGTCGTGGGGGATAGCCTGGATGCAATGCTAGTACAGTTTCTGTTGTATTATGTACATTTGATATTGCGGGGCGAGCGTCCGACATGTGGACTGCCGTCACTGCCTGTTTGTATTATTCTTTTGGGGCACGACCTGGTTGCGGTCGATGTACCCGTTGTATGTATATTTTACTTTCTGTACTAGGATTACCCCGCGGTGGGGTGCACGGATAGCCGGGTTCTGGAAAGCAACAAGCCCGCATCTCATGGCATTGGGACGGAGGGGGCTTCACTCCAGGATTGGCTGGCTATTCGCCGCACTCGTAGGGGGTATAGGATTTCATTGCACAGGCTATCCACACGACCAGGGGAACGTCGGGTTTCAGTAGTGGCTCTGTGAAACCCGGGGATCCCAGATATCTGTATTGTTCTGTGATGCTGTACATTTCTGTGATGTTGCTTTTTATCACGCCTTGAGCGAAATACTATATATTGGTATATATATTAGTAGATGTTGTATATGTTTTTCATCCGCGCTAGTCCAGTCCCCGCTCTGCCGTTAGTTAGCTAACCTAACGGGTGATGACGGGACCCAGTGGCGAATGCGGATGGCATATACATACGTCAGTATATTTTCGTTCTTTGTGGTGTGATCAATTGATGGGACTGCGTTGATTCGAATCAATGCAAGTTAAACAAACCTAATCTGATGTTGTTGGAACACTTTTCAAAAAGCTGTTATTGCAAGGACGTTCACTTTTGTTTTGCATCGTGGTATTCATTTGGAATATCCTGCTCCTCAGTCGACGAGGCAAGGGCCGAGATCCCTTCACCGGGAGTGACCCCTTGGACAGAAGTTTGCGTCAGGGCATTAACTTCACTATAGCCGATTACTTTTGCTTTGCATCGTGGTATTCATTTGGAGTATCCTGCACCCCATTCTACGGGGAAAGAGCCGAGATCCCTTCACCGGGAGTGACCTCTTTAGTAAAGGTTTTCGTCACTATATTTTCTAAAAAGCTATCCGTTCCTTCAACGATATCAAGTTCATTACGTTAAAGGTTTTCGCCAGAAACCATTCGTAGCCCTCCGTCGTTTCATATGGGTAGTCAATAGTATTCAAGCTGTGTTTGTTGGCCAAAGTCAAGGCACAGTGTTTGGTAGCTGTTGGTTATTCATATGCAGCATAGATAGATGCGTTGGTTTGTGGCAGTCGTATAGCTTTGTTGGCCAAAGTCAAGGGCTTGTACGGGTGGGCTCAAATTAACCTGGAGAATGACGGGCAGAACTTGACATGTGACTTATGATTTGTTGGCCAAAGTCAAGGTCATAAGAGCATGGGGTAAAAATCACATCGGGAGTTTCAAAAGAACTGAAACTTGCCAGATATGCGCATACCTTCTGGAGTGTGATACCGTGAGCGGATTCCGTCACGTTATCATGCGATGAGAGTTGGATCCCGATTCCCACTGATGAGTTGGTTTACTCCTCGGGTGACCCCGACTAATTCTTCTTTCAGGTTTGGAGGAGAATTTGAGGTACAGTGGGAGGTTTCCAGATTAGATAAATTGGTAACCATTTTGATCTAGGATAGAGTGCACGCTGAGTGTTTCTTTTCTCTCTCTCTCTGGCAGCGACCATTGACCCGACCCTAGACTATGACTCAGTGACCAGGTTGACCGAACCTACTAAACACTGGCTTTTGGATTGTCAGAGTTGCAGACCTCGTTGCCACTCCTACTTTTACCCTTTTCTCCAGGACACCCCGTATTACTACGAACGTCCACTTCCATTGGACAAAACCATCGTATGGTTATATACGAACTCGAAGGAATTTATTCGAGGATGGTTTCCGGTTTTGGAGAAAACGGATAGGATTATTCAGTTGTCTTTTCTTTTTGCCTCCTCTCAAGTTACGAGTACTCCTTGGTTTAGGAGATAGTACACCTATTACGCAAATTGGATAGTCTTCTTCCAAACCTTAGGCTGGTGCCGACCGGTACGGAATGAAGAAAACCAATTAGCCTATACGGTGTGCAGAAGGTATTAAGATTAAGACAAAGCAAGGGATTAGTAAGAGGGCAAAGTAAATTGCGACTGATATTCACGACCAAACCAAGTATTTCTTCGCCAATTCTAAATCACCTTTGTATTTCTCCAGGACACTCCGTATCACTACGAAGATCCACAGTTTATTGGATAATCCATCGTATGGTTATATACGAACTCGAAAGGAACTTGTTCCAGTTCGGGGATGGATTCTGGTCCAGGAGAAATAGGAATAAGGTTTATTCGGTTGTCTTTTATCTTCACCTTCTCTCGCATTGCGAGTGCTTCTAGGACTAGGACAGTACACCCATTATGCTTATTGGATAGTCTTCTTCCAAACCATAGGCTGGTGCCGAACGGTAGGGAAGGAAGAAAACCATTTGGCCTAAGGGGTGTGCAGAAGGTAATGACTAAAGACATATAAAGGGATTTGGAGAGGTGGCGAAGAATTATACGGTTGTAGTTGTGAATCTGGATAATGGTAGAGGCATTACTAGGAATACCAGGATACCCCATCGAAACATTTCAATGTTTCAGTTGAACTGTGTACTGTTAAAAGAAAACTAATTTCCTGATTTGACACTTGCTCCAGGGTATGTATTTACCAGGTATGATTCTCACATCTGTATGGTTTTACAGATGATGAGTGGGAGTAGGTTATTGGGAATAGGGTGATCATCCTCATTATATCGGGATTCGTTGTAATCGGTGATATTTGAGGAGATCATCTGGGCTGTTTGCCGGTCGGCAAATATTTGGTTTTGAATATCCGCTGTTGTGCACCAATTTCAAATTGATATATCTGTACGTCTATTTTCATAGAGTGAGATATACCTTTTGATATTATGTCGATGACATTTACCTATATCAGTGGATGGTTAGGTAAGGAGCATTAAACAGCGGTGTAATTCTTCTTAACCATAAATACAGTTTTCAACCTACGACACACAGTGAAAGAGTTGTTAGACTCAGCGGACTTATACAGAGTATTGTATGTTGTCCTGTGTCCATTAGGACAGAGGGGTTGGTCCTCATACTATATTCTGTTTACTTTTAACTTCTCTAGTTCTTAGACATGTGTTTCGTAGAAACACAGGGTCTAAATTTTGAGGAGTTATAGGTATTTGAATAGAGTAGAGAACCAGGTGTAGCAAGTATCGGGATTCTTCAAGGTGATCGAAGATGTAGATACTTGTGTATGGTATTCAGTTGATAAAGAGAAATTGCTTCTCTTTCAGGTTACTCATAATTGGAAGCATTCCTAAGTTGAGTAACGCTGATCGGCCTCCTCCCATTTAGTTGACATGCACTGGAGATAGCTGCATGATTTGAATCTGGTTCAATTAAATCAGTGCCTCTGGTTCTATATTGGATATAGTACAGTTCATATCTTAACATTGTTAAGGTACGGGGAGTTGTCCGGCTTATGATTTAAACCAGACTCTGGATAACTCAAGACACGTTTCTGTAATGGCTGTTTGTGGGTTGACCCAGGCTATGACGAGTGTTGACTTTCTACCATCTGGCAGATCAATAGAAATATTGTTCTAAACTCGCCACAGTTTTTAATAAAAATGGATTTTTTCAAAAACAGTAGTGGGAGTATGGTAGAACTGGAAGTGATTCCAGAACCGCAAACGATTACTGAAGATTTGATAAGGAACCTAAAGATTCAATCTGATTTGACATTCCATTGGCCACTCCGGAGATAAGGTGGGTAACTTCAGGCACCCGAGAGGTACTCCGGTAGTCTCAAGGACGGTGACAGGGAAGTTCTTGTTTACCCACACTTGCCATTGCTGTTGTTCCAGACTGTGAGACCCGGCAGGAGGATGAGTATAGCGTCGTTCTAAACTTGTTTTAGAAGTGTACGTTTATATGACTCTGCCAGAGGGTTGTCGTAGTCAGTGGGAGCAGCGGAAGCATTGGTGGATATCAGGCTTATGTCTATTTATAGACTAAAGCAGATATAGTGGAGATAGATCATCTATTTCTGATGTGACAGTCATAAGTTTGACGTCATCAGAATAGGGGATGGATCTGTTGAGAAGGTAGTAGGGTATGATATCCTGGTATTTGGATGACATACACGTAGTAGGAAGTGATATTCCTATACTACGATCGGTTATACTTTGGTCGTCACACAGTGGTTTCTCCACAAAGGACTTGGACATTATATCAGACATACTGGTTACTAGATCTATGGTTTCAGATCTAGATTTGGATGGTTTCCCAATCAGGGTACTTTGACAGCATTCTAAGAGTATTTAGAATGGACGGCTCCTGACACGGTAGTGTACCTGCAGGTGATGGAGTCACCCTCTCTAAAGGTGTCTTATAGACTAAAGTAGGGAGGGATGTGCATGATTGGCAGATCACTTGCTTAGGCAATTGAGTCAATCATGAGATGTCAAGTACCACACCAGATGTTGTTCTTGCACTAAATGCAATAAGTTGACATTGATCCAATCCTGGAGAAACAGTCGGAAGCAGTTTTAGAACATAAGTGGCTGTTCTAGGGACATGATAACGAAAGCCTCTTTCGGGAGACAATTATCATTCCAGGCTTCCAAGGTGACATGGACGACAAGGAGGTTGTCAGAGTTATAGTTTTCCCTCTGACGAGGGACAGTATTCTGGACAGGTGATCCAGGCAGATACTGAGGGAGGCATGGCGCAGGATACTGATTAAGTTCAGTTGTCGATACAGTCTAAGAAGTTTGGATTTGGAGTTCATTTATGAGCTCGGTCCCATCAGACATCCAGACATTCCAAGACAGGTATTGCTCATTTCGGGAGATGGCTTTCTCCGCGAACTTGAGATATAGAGAGACATAGAAAGTAACATCTAGGCGGATCCACTCACTGAGGCTATTCCTCGAACGCAATAGTTTCGCAAACAGGCTTTCTGCGACTGACTAGTAGAGGAGTTGGGTGTTCGGTATCACACGGGCTGTGAGTATGCGACATCGCAATAATTAGCCTTGAGTGCAAGTGGGAGATTGTTGGAGATAGTGCCCTCAGAGTCAATTATTGGATCACAGGCACGTGATTGCAATGATTGAGGGAGGACCTATCCCGGTACGACAGTCTTACTCGAGATGATAGTTTGCTATCTGGTTTATCTTTATCATCATGTACTGCTTCAGGTGACCTGACAAGTCGCTATTACACGTTGGTAGAGCCCCTAGGATTCTTGCTTGACCACCAGCAGTATGAGGGCGATCATATAAGTGGGAGCTGGGGTCTATAAGCACATCCTTAAAAGGTCCCTAGTCGTGGGAGATTCGAGACAGGGCATCGATTCTCCAGAGTAGACTAGTGTATACAGTCGAGACCCCGACGAGGGGCGGTGGCCGGTCTCATAAGCCACTGGTGTCAGTTGGTTCACCTAAGATGTATACAGGTGCTCATTGGGTTATGAGTACACCGGACATGACTCGCCGGGAACATGCTAGTTGGTCTTATACCTGACGTCAGATAGCAGTTCCCTGGTGACATGTGTACAGGTTAGTTCATCGACCTGAGGATCGTCATTTGTCTCGTGTGAGTTCCCACTGTGCTTTGATTACTACCCTACCACGGCTCAAAGGAGTCGTGCAAACAGGTTTTAGTTGGGTACAGTCCCGAGCCACATGGAGGCAGTGAGCGGATCTTCGGGGGTTCGTCTCTCCCGGTATTGGGGGTGAGGTCGCGCTGTGTCTAGGAGAGCCATTACACGAAGTCCTTGGCCAAGGCAGGAGATTTACTGGTAGGTATTCCAGTAGTATCTCAGGGTGTTCTGGGCTACACTCCGACACGACTTGTACCGCTTTTGGGGGTCTGACTTTTACCCACCCCCTAGGCCCGACATGCGATGCTCATAGACGAACGGACAGGACTGTACGGATATTGTCACTGACAGGCTCAGTAGGGTGTCAGGATGAGTTCGCTCATCGACGTCCCTTTTGGTCAATAGCTGGTGGCCCGTTACGTATTGGCTTATACCTCTGACGTGCTAGTGGTTAAATCCACAGCCATAGTATTGACGAGTCTTTAGAGTCCACCACACTTTCAGTTACTCAGCTTTCGGGCTAAACGCTGTAGAGGCCGTATGGAGATATGGCAGGGTCCGATCAGATACGTGCGGTATTGCACGGATCAGGATCGGACGGTTTGTACTAGTAGCCGTATAGGTATATGGCGGGGTTCGATCAGATACGTGCGGTATTGCACGGATCAGGATCGAACGGATTTTACTAGCCGGCTTTGGTTTAAGCCGGTCCTAGTTTAGTACAGTGTAGATTTTGTCTCTTTGCATTTGTATCCGGATGGAATACAGATGCGGGTGTGTATGCACAGTATCGGGGTTTTCCTGTAATTTATTACGGGACCAGTTTTCTGGAGTTGCCAGTTTGCATTCCGTTCCGGCCGGTTTTCATTTGTTCTTTCCCGGCCGGACTTTTCCGATGGAGGGGGTTATTTGCAATTGTGCAAATAACACTTAGAGGAGGGGTTTATTGCATAAGTTTTGATTTGATTGCATCTTTGCTCCATGATGCATTTATTTTGACATGATTGGGTATGGGTTAGTGATGGGCCGGCCACTGTGGGAAATTGGAGTGTGGTTTATTTTAGTGGATTAATTTTTCCTTTAGTAAGAAATTAAAATATAAATGTGTGTGTGCTGGATTGGTTTTATATATATATTAATTGGATGAATTAATAAATAGATATTCTTTTGGTTGCATTGTGCTGTGAGAGCTTGCTTCATTTCATTTTCCAGTGAGCAATATATTTGGCCGAGCCCATTTTTGAGGGTATGCTCATTCCTTTTGAGAGCTTGCTCAATTCTTCATCAAGCTTTCATCCATGATTATTCTTGCACAAATCCCTCCAACTTGGCAACCTCCTAAACCCCAAAGAGACAGCTATTCTACTCTATTCTACAGCATATCTTGGACGCGTCGGCTAGCCTACTTCGCGCCCGAGTTGCCTCGGTATTGAGGCGGGAGCCCGTAAAAGATGCAGGCGACGTGGTGCCCTTCCGGTGAATAGGCGAAGACCGGAGATCCCGCGAGGAGATCGGAGTGGAGATGAAGACCGGAGGACTCGGATCAGTCGGTATATCTCTAACCCATCTTCTAGTTAGCTTAGACTTGTTAATGGTTACGATCCGGGTGTTTAGTGCGCGGTGGTGCCGGTTTGCTAAGTCCGCAAAAATTAAAGTTTATCACCGTTTCCGCATTTGGCCGTCGGATTGACGGCCGGGGCGCCGCCGTGCACTTACAATAACCATGGTCAATTCTTTACACAAACCCAAGCTTGCATGTATCATCAAACATGATACAATCTTGTGCACAAAAGTATATCACATATACAACTTGCACAATCCAAGTGAGAAAATCCATTTAAAGTGAACCAATACTAGTTGATGCAAAGTAATATATCAAATATATAATTCTACATTAAATCATTAAATCAACACTTGATTCAATGATCCGGTCATGTCGCATATAACCGGCTAGTATACAATGTATCGGCTTATCGAATCAATCCTTGATTCGATAACTAGATTATATCGCATACAACCATTCGACACATATATCGCGAGAATGAAATACGGTATCACATACAAGCATTATTCTCGGTCCCGCACATATCCCATATGTGCTCCTATTTCGTTTCGCTTGAGCCAGGAAACCTCTGTGTAGAACTCTAAAGACTCGTCAATACGCCGGCAGCAGATGATGATCATATCAAACACCCACAAGCCGCAAGCGGTCTGCTAAACATAACGGCCACCCGGGTATTGAGCGATCAGAAGATCGACGAGCAAGCCCGCTCACACTCCTGTGAATCCAACCAGTAACACTTACCGTACAGTCCGGTCTGTTCGTCTGATATGTCGCATATCTCGCCTAGGGGTGGTAAACGTCAGACCCCAATAGCTCGATAAGTCATGCCGACGTGAGGTCCATACCTTTCGTGAAACTACTGATAACTCTTACCAGTATATCACAGCAACCCTGGCCAGGGATTTCCTGTTATGGCCAGTCGTGCATTGCGCAACATCAACCCCCAATACTGGGAGAGACGAATCCCCTCCTATCGCTCATTGCCTCTATGTGAATCGGGACTGTACCCAAAAACCACCTGTTTGCACGACTCAGTAGAGCCGTGGTAGGGTGGAAATTAAAGCACAGTTGGAGACACACAAGACTCTATGACGATCTCGGGTCAACAGACTAAGCTGTACCAGTGTCACCAGAGAACTGCCATCTGACGTGAGGTATAATACCATCTGGGAGTTCTCGGCGAGTCCGTTCAGTGTACCCAGTCTCCACTGAGCACCCGCATACCATCTCCGATGTCAAACACCAATGGATATGGGATCATCCATCGCCCATCACATGGGTCGAGAAGATATACGCTAGTCTACTCTGGAATATCGATGCCCCGTCTCGATATTCCCACGACTAGGAACATTGAAGGATGTACTCATGGACTATCCAGGCCCCACTAGTATGATCTGCATCACAGTCCTGGAAGTCGAGTACACATCCTAAGGGCTTTATCAACATGTAACAGAGAGACAGAAATTATACACGTTAAGATAAAGAGCAACCAGATAGCGTACTATCATGTCGAGCAAGAAAGTCCTACCTATATATGTCCCAGCATCCACTACAATATACATCCAATGTACAGTAATGCCTCTAGGGCATACATATAACTAACAATCTCCCACTTGCACTAGGGCCATCTGTAGCTGTGGTTGCAGTATCACATACTCAACCATCCCATAAAAGTCTCTCTTTGGGAAAAGGCCTTCGTGAGTGGATCCGCCGTGTTGTCCTCTGAGTCTACTCTCCTAACCTCGATCATCCTGGAGATCAACTATCTCCATGATCAGGTGATGCTGCCTCAGAATATGTCTGGGTCACTGATGGGACCAGGGTTCCAGGGCCAAAACCACACTTCCATTGTCATACAATGGCAGGAACCTAGTTCATCTTATGAACGAATATACACCCAAACTGCCTCTTTGGTAATATCTTTAATAGCGATGTTACCAGCCTTTATCGTCTAGTTTGCCACGGTATCTAGCTTGGAACTCTTCCAACATACCGTCCATTTACTGAGGGTAAAGACAATGCCTGTGACTGACATTCAGTCGTCTTTATCACCCTGGAACCCTTCCAGTGATTCTCCCCAGGATCGATTGA
The DNA here is from genome assembly GCA_030015575.1 of Agapanthus africanus. Taxonomy (NCBI): domain Eukaryota; kingdom Viridiplantae; phylum Streptophyta; class Magnoliopsida; order Asparagales; family Amaryllidaceae; genus Agapanthus; species Agapanthus africanus. The sequence continues at coordinate 594,949,217 of JASDDO010000024.1, forward strand.
TGCCATCTCATTACTTCTAGTGAGAATCCTAGCATCCAGTTACATCTATCTCATAGATGAAAACTCAGGATTTAGGAGGTATCACTTTGATCCTATTGGAGAATCTTTGTGATAATAGGAGATCGACCGATCGTAGCATAGGAAACTCTTTTCCTATCAAGAGTATGTTGTCCACGTACAATACGAGGATAACCACCTTACTCTCTACTACCGTTTTGTATATACAAGGTTCATCTACTATTATGATGAAGTCAAATACTTTGATTACCACATCAAAACAGATGTTCCAACTCCGCGATGCCTGCTTTATCCTGTAAAGCAACTTGCACATGTTTCCGCTGCTCTCACTGTTTACGAAGCCCTCTGGCTGTGTACTTATAGACTTTCTATTCTAAATCAGTATTTAGAAAAGCAGTCATGACACCCAACCACCAGATATCGCAGTCATGGTATGTAGCCATGGCAAGTAGGATCTGGATGGACTTAAGCATAGTCCCTGGAAAAGGTTTCATCATTATCCGTGCCTGGTCGATGACGAAAACCTTTAACAAGTCTAGCTTCGAAAGTCTCAACTTTTCCATCTACACCAAGTAATCTTCTCAAGATATACTTGCTCCTGATGGGATTTAACCCTTCAGATATCGCAATCAAAGTCCATACTTTGTTGGTGTATATGGATTCCATCTCAGATCGCTAAGCATCCAGTCATTCTTACAGAGTCCCACTCTTGATGGCCAGCTCGAATCTAGTTGGGTCATCATCTCATGATGCAATCCTTGCTCCCACTGTCATCGAGAAACCGAAGTATCTCTCAAGCAGGTGAGGAACCCTACCAGATCGGCGGAGAGGCTGAGGTTCGTCGGAAACTATTGAATCCTTTGGTTCTGTCAAATCATTAGCAGTTTTGTACAGCGGGAACCTTTCCAGTTCTACAGAACTGATCTTGCCTCGATGTTGTCCGGATTTTGCTTTTGACATAGGCCGGACAATCCCAAATCTTAACTTACTTAAGAGATAGACTCTTCCCATACCATATCTCATATGGAATGGTAGGCAGTGATCTGATTCGAACCTAATTCAATAGGTACGCAGCTTCTCAAGTGCATAACCCCAAAAGGAAATAGGTAACTCAGTAATACTCATCATAGAGCACACCATATCTAATATTGTGCGATTGCTCCGCCCTGATACACCGTTGTGCTATGGTGTATTCAGAGGAGTAATACGGAGAGAGAATCTCATTTTCTTTTAGAATAGTCCAGGAATGCCATGCACAAGTATTCTCCTCCCTGATCTTATCATAGGACATAATACTTATACCCGGTTGTTGGTTCTCTACTTCTAACTTATATTCTGTGAATATCTCAAAAGGTTCGGACTTGTGTTTCAACAGGAACATATGTTAGAATCTTGAGAGATCATCAGAGAACGTAACGAAGTATAAAGAACCAGTCCTGGCATGTGTAGACAGGAGACCTTACATACATCATAATGTATCAGTCCCAAGAGTTTATTAACTCTTTCTCTGTTTCCAATAAACAGGGCTATGGTCATCTAATCTTTGTGACATGACTGACAAGTTTCATAAGATGTAAATTCAAACTGATTTAAATATGCATCTAAAATGTAACTTCAGCTAGTCGGGTCGCATTGATGTGACCTAGTCTACAATGCCTCAAGAAGGATTCGTTCATTTCTGAACTCTTCCTCTTGTGTGTGTTCTGCATACTAGCAACTGTAGTTTGATTTAGAACGTCAATGCTTTTAGATAACGTGCCTGAACCGATCAACTTTTGATATAGGAAATGTTCAAAACATTATCCATCAATACAAAATTTTATCATTTCTTTACTAATAAAGAGACTGATATGATTTTGTATATCAGGTTCGGTATCTAATAGCATTTGTTCAGAATCAATGTATTGGTAATACACGGTGACAGTGGCCAACAGACTTGGCTGCAACACTTGCCCCGTTTTTTGTCTCATGAAACTTATCACCCTTTCTCAGTTTTTCTACCCTTTTGTAGCCCTATGTAACAAATTACATATCTGGGATCCTGATCCGGTATCGAATACCCAGGATGCAGATGATACCGAGAAACAGTTCTTTATAATGAACACACCCGAAGGAGGTGCATCATATGCACTTTCTTCGTTTGGGCGGCATAGGAATTCTGGTATTCCCCTTATTTCTTGCTCTGTCTTATAACAATTATAAGTTGGAGCGGGACCAACGTTCCCCAACTCAGTATAACAAGCGGGTTCGGTCAATACATCCATTTTATTATCTTGATTAAGGCGTGATATGGTCGCTACCAGGAGAAAGAGAGAAGAAAACACTCAGCGTGCGCTCTTGCAAGATTAGATTGGTTATATATTTTATCTAATCAGGATGGCTCCCACCGTTTTTATCAAATCTTCCTTCAAACCCTAAAAGGAAAGACTAGCCGGGATAAATTACACTCTACAAGTTCGCCAATCTTTCAGCCAGGCCAGTGTTGGTACTTTGAGGGAGGTTCCTCGTGCTTTCGCACGGACCTAATTACAGTAAACCTCGTTTTCCCAGAGGCGTAACCCCGTTGACACCTTTCTAGACACCTACTTGATCGGCTAATTGCAAAGTGCAAAACTCTCCCAGCAGTAACAATTACTCGCTGTGGGTATCGGGATCCAACTATCATATAGAAGGTATGCAATCTCATTGCAAATTTCAACACTTGAGACTCTCGATAAAGGTTTTTACCCCTAGCACCTATGACCTTAACTATGGTCAACAAATCATAAGTACTAGTCAAGTTCTACCCGTCATTTCGTGATTAATTAGACCCACCCACATGACCCTTAACTAAGGTCAACAAAGTCACGCGACTGTCCTAACTAATCGCATTATATGCGGTGTAGGAAGACATCACTTAGCTACCGTACACTGTGCCTTGACTATGGTCAACAAACACAGCACGAATACTAAGTACTCTACTTCCTAAAATGACGGAGGGTTGCGAATGGTTTTTATGAAAACCTTTAACGCTTTGAACTTGATCTCGTTGCGGAATCAAATGGTTTTTAAATGGAATGTTTTTGAGGCTTTTCTAGTTTTGCTAAAGGGGTCACTCCCTGTGAAGGGATCGTCGGCCTTTTCCTCGTCGAATGAGGTGCGGGATATATCATATATATCACTGTGCAAAGCAGAAACTATAGAAGCGATCAAAAGACAAACCGAGTGTGTAGCATCTGCCAGTTATTGCTAAAGGAGTCACTCCCGGTGAAGGGATCTCGGTCCTTTCCCCATCGAATAAGGTGCAGGATGTTCTACAATGAACACCGTGATGCAAAGCAAGAACTGTAGCTACCTGTTTTTATTTTGAAATTCGATTCCACAACATCAATTAGGTTTATTTTCTTTCATTAATCTCATTAATGAATATCCCATCATTTAAGTCCACCTAAACATCACAGATAAATATAACGTACGCTTATGCCATCCGCATTCGCCTCGATGTCCCGTCTGCACCGTTAGGTTAGGTAACTAACGGCAGAGCGGGGCAGGGCTAGCGCGGGTGTAAAACATAAGCAACGTTTATATAATATATCATATATACTATATATAATATCTTTCACAGAACATCACATGATCACATCACAGATAAATCACAGCAGAAGAAACATATGAAATATTGGATATACTAGGACGTCCGTGTTTTCAATACGAGCCAGTATAAAACACGGATTCCACGGTCGTGATGAATAGCCTATCCCACACCCCTAGACCCCTACGAGAGCGGCAAGCAACCCTACCAATTCTAGGGTTAGGAGACCCGGACTCGACTCCTCGAGATGGTCTCCCACTGGACCCTAGAACCCGGTTACTTGTGCTCCCCTCCTTGGGTCTATCCTAGTGCAGAAAAGTAAATAATATACATCAACGGTGACATCTTCCGCAACCTGGAAGTGCCCCAATAAAAGAATATTACATACAAGTTTTTACATGAATGAAAATGAAAAACACTCATCTCACATAAAACCCCCCGGCTATTCGAACACGACGATCCAATATAACATATCCAGCAACACATAACATCACATGTCATCAACGTAAGTAAATATGCGCATCCCAATTGTCGTTGACATATAGCAACGAAACCGGCGATATCACATATTACACTTACGGTCACAGAAAAGAAAGTGTAAAACTACAACAGTTGGAATCCGCAATCTCTTTAGACATCGCATGCCTAATCAAATGAAATATTTAGACATCACATGCCTAACAATTATAAACGCCGCATTTTAGTCTCAAAATCGAAAACACTTTTCAATATAAAGTCGGGCAACTCAACAGGATTCCCGACATTCAGATCGAATGCTCGTCGCAAACTTTAGTAGGCGGCCGCACCCCCGATACCGTCGACGAAGTGCACTAAGGCGGAACACCGCTACCGTGAGCACCCGAATGGATGCTTTCGGCGATGGGGTTTTCCTACAGTCACCCGGTCGGGGCTATGGAGTGAGGCTGTCTATTAAGTTTACCCGGCGAGTATCTGCGTACGCTACGTGATTGCGATGGACTTTTGATCACATCAAAATTCCGTGGCAACCAATCAAGTGAGACTAAACTGCTATGTTTATAACATTCATTCAGTCATCTCATAACTGCTTGTGAATTCCAATTATTGTATCACATTCCGGATAAACAGAAAATGTTAAACTTTCCGATCGAACATTCGAACACCCAAGTTTTCCCGATACGGCTCAACACATGAAATAAGTCTAACGGCATTCAGTTCGTGCCTCAGTACCAACGGTCCAGCCGTAGAAGGGTCAAGCCAACGCCTCACATGTGGCACGCCGTACTGCCCCAAGCCCGAAGGTTCAAAGGGCAGTTCAAGACGGTCACATAATCGAGTTAAGGTTTGTTGTCTTCTAGAGGGACCATCGCGTTACTTGCACTACTTAGAACGTCGTTAAACTACGGAAAAATCCAACAATTGGAAATTTCCCGGCAGGGGAAAAAGTGGGTATTTATATCCGGTCGAACTTTTTAACATATTCTAAAAATTACCCGGAAAAACACACTGACAAAATTAGACAATCCGATCGATACACCGAGTCTCCAATACAACTCAGAAAATTCAACTCTTGAAAAATTATTAAAAATTCCCAGGAAAACTAGCACTGCAAACTAGGAATTACTGTGCAAAATTTATTGCAAGAGGAGACAAAAGGGCCGCGGAACCGCCGCATTAGCATGCTAATGCCGCGGTTCCGCCGCGCTTTAATGGATTCAGGGGCTCCGTTTTATACAGTAATTCTTAGAATCATCTACTGAGTTTTCTGCATATTTTTAATCTGGAAAAAACCACGTTTTTCAAAAATGTCCAGAGAGCAAAATGTGATTGGGGTTTCGGTTCAATCGGACTTCTAATTCCGTCTACGCATCGCCTAAGGCTCTAGCTAGGCTCTGATACCACTGTAGGGTTCCTAGGCCCACAAATGAAGTCTCACAAGTGATCAAACATGGCCAATTAAAATTTTACGGGTGCCTACAAACCTTAATACGGATCGTCAACTAGATATATAGGCGATGCAAGCATGTAAACGAATTAAATGCTAAAGGAAAGTGACTACAACATTTGTAGATCCGGTCCACCACTTCCTAAGCTCCACGATGATGTCCCTTCGCTGTCCAAATCGGAATCCGGACTCTAGCATCGGCTTCATCGAAGAAATGGGTGGGCTTGGTCGTCGGCTTCGATGCCGAAGATGATCTACGTCGAGGCATCACAAGATCTAGCTCCCACTTCACCAAGTCATGAAACTTGTGAAGAAAACACCCTATACTACTTGGTAAGAGGTAGAGGATGAAGAAATAGGAAGTGGGTTCACTTTAGAATTGGATTTCTCACTCAATAGCTCAAGTTGCCATTGATGGAGCAAGCTTTCTTCATGTTGATGATGAAGAAGAAGATGAGAAAGAATTATGATAAGTTAATTAAAAGATAAAATAAAATGATACTTATCATATCTTTAACCTTAGTTAGGTGTAGAGAATTGACTAAGGTTAGTTTGAAGGGTTAGGGTTAAGCATGAAGACAAAATGGTCACTTAGTCAAAGTTTCAAAAAGCTTCAACTACAAACAAATCAAGCCACCATTTTCTATTCTTTTGCCAATAAGAAATAAATAAATAAATCAATAAAAAGATAAAAGAATAAGTAAATAAAATGAAACCCTAACCATTCATATAACCATGGTCAATTCTTTACACAAACCCAAGCTTGCATGTATCATCAAACATGATACAATCTTGTGCACAAAAGTATATCACATATACAACTTGCACAATCCAAGTGAGAAAATCCATTTAAAGTGAACCAATACTAGTTGATGCAAAGTTATATATCAAATATATAATTCTACATTAAATCATTAAATCAACACTTGATTCAATGATCCGGTCATGTCGCATATAACCGGCTAGTATACAATGTATCGGCTTATCGAATCAATCCTTGATTCGATAACTAGGTTATATCGCATACAACCATTCGACACATACATCGCGAGAATGAAATACCGTATCATATACACGCATTATTCTCGGTCCCGCACATATCCCATATGTGCTCCTATTTCGTTTCGCTTGAGCCAGGAAACCTCTGTGTAGGACTCTAAAGACTCGTCAATACGCCGGCAGCAGATGATGATCATATCAAACACTCACAAGCCGCAAGCGGTCTGCTAAACGTAACGGTCACCCGGGTATTGAGCGATCAGAAGATCGACGAGCAAGCCCGCTCACACTCCTGTGAATCCAACCAGTAACACTTACCGTACAGTCCGGTCTGTTCGTCTGATATGTCGCATATCTCGCCTAGGGGTGGTAAACGTCAGACCCCAATAGCTCGATAAGTCATGCCGACGTGAGGTCCATAACTTTCATGAAACTACTGATAACTCTTACCAGTATATCACAGCAACCCTGGCCAGGGATTTCCTGTTATGTCCAGTCGTGCATTGCGCAACATCAACCCCCAATACCGGGAGAGACGAATCCCCTCCTATCGCTCATTGCCTCCATGTGAATCGGGACTGTACCCAAAAACCACCTGTTTGCACGACTCAGTAGAGCCGTGGTAGGATGGAAATCAAAACACAGTGGGAGACACACAAGACTCTATGACGATCTCGGGTCAACAGACTAAGCTGTACCAGTGTCACCAGAGAACTGCCATCTGACGTGAGGTATAATACCATCTGGGAGTTCTCGGCGAGTCGGTTCAGTATACCCAGTCTCCACTGAGCACCCGCATACCATCTCCGATGTCAAACACCAATGGATATGGGATCATCCATCGCCCATCACATGGGTCGAGAAGATATAAGCTAGTCTACTCTGGAATATCGATGCCCCGTCTCGATATTCCCACGACTAGGAACATTGAAGGATGTACTCATGGACTATCCAGGCCCCACTAGTATGATTTGCATCACAGTCCTGGAAGTCGAGTACACATCCTAAGGGCTTTATCAACATGTAACAGAGAGACAGAAATTATACACGTTAAGATAAAGAGCAACCAGATAGCGTACTATCATGTCGAGCAAGAAAGTCCTACCTATATATGTCCCAGCATCCACTACAATATACATCCAATGTACAGTAATGGCCTCTTGGGCATACATATAACTAACACAAATCATTTTCCATTTTCATTTATTTTTAAAAAACACATACTTAATTAACTTTAAAATTAGTTTAATAAAAGGTTTAGTCCACTATGGTTGCTAATCATGGTTTAGCCCGTTTTAACCCTAGTTTACATGCACAAGTGTGTGCAAGCCTAGGAAAATTCTAATAAAATATTCATTAAATTTTATAAAATATTTGAAAATCAATTTGGTAAAATTTTTATTAAAAAATCATATATTATAATATAATTAGCCACTGAACACATCCTAAGGTGTTACAATCTTCCCCTCTTAAAGAAATTCGTCCTCGAATTTAAAATATGAAGCTGCGCATACCTTCAAAGAGATAAGGAAACTTCTTCCGCATCTCGCCCTCGGCCTCCCAAGTGATCTCTTCACCATTCGGGCTGCTCCAAAGCACCTTCACTGATGGCAAGACCTTCGATCTAAGTTTCTTTACCTGCCGGTCCAATATCACGACGGGCTGCTCGGTGAACGAAAGATCGTGCTCGAGCTGAACAGTCTGATGCTGAATCATGTGCGAAGAGTCATGTAGGTATCTGCGAAGCATCGACATGTGGAATACGGGGTGAACATCTGGGAAGTCGGGTGGAAGAGCCAAACGATATGCTACTGCGCCCATACGCTCGAGGATCTCGAAAGGACCTATGAATCTGGGGCTAAGCTTCCCCTTCCGTCCAAACCTCATCACTCCCTTCATCGGAGAGACCCTCAGAAAAACGTGATCTCCAACTACGAACTCTAATCTGCGGCGGCGTCTGTCAGCATACGATCTCTGCCTGCTCTGAGCTGTCCTCATCCTGTCTCGAATCAGCTGTATCTTCTCGGTCGTCTCCTGTACGATCTGTGGCCCCAAAATACTACTCTCATTGAGCTCTGTCCAACAGACGGGCGATCTACATCTCCTCCCATACAAAGCCTCGAAAGGTGCCATCTGAATAGTATCCTGGAAACTATTGTTGTAGGAGAACTCCACCAAGGGTAAATGATGATCCCAGCTACCACCAAAGTCTAAAACGCACGCTCGGAGCATGTCCTCGAGAGTCTGAATAGTCCGCTCTGACTGGCCGTCGGTCTGCGGATGAAATGCTGTGCTGAAACTCAAACGGGTGCCTAAAGCCTCCTGAAACCTCTGCCATAGTCGGCTAGTAAATTGGGTACCTCGGTCGGACACGATACATGTCGGGACTCTATGCAGTCGTACAATATCGTCGATGTATATCTGGGCGTATTGAGCAAATCCGAAAGTCATCTTCATTGGCAGGAAGTGAGCCGCTTTCGTCAGACGATCTACGATCACCCAAATGGAGTCATACCCTAGCCTAGTCCTGGGCAGACCCACGATGAAGTCCATAGAAATCTGTTCCCATTTCCACTCCGGAATGGGTAACGGCTGTAGCTCTCCCGCTGGCCTCTGGTACTCGGCCTTGACTTGCTGACAAGTCAGGCATCTCGACACGAAGTCTGCGATGTCCCTTTTCATTCCATCCCACCAGTAGACACCTCTCATATCATGGTACATCTTTGTGGAACCGGGATGGACACTGTACACCGATCGATGTGCCTCCTCAAGAATCTCACGCTGCAGTCCCTCAGCATCTAGTACGCACAGTCTAGACCCAAATCGTAATATCCCCTGATCATCGATCACGAACTAGGAAAATCTGCCATGTCTAATCTGTGCCGTGATCTCTGAACAACGGTCATCACTGTGCTGTGCCTCATGTATACAGTCAAGCAACTGTGGGCGTGCACGAACATGCGCAAGCTGTCCCCAGATCGGCATGAACTCGAACTGCACTCGGCTGTCGCATAATATCTGTTAGTTAAATGTATGCCCTAGAGGCCATTACTGTACATTGGATGTATATTGTAGTGGATGCTGGGACATATATAGGGAGGACTTTCTTGCTCGACATGATAGTATGCTATTTGGTTGCTCTTTACCTTAACGTGTACACTGATTGTCTCTCTGTTACATGTTGGTAAAGCCCTTAGGATGTGTACTTGACTACCTGGACTATGATGCGGATCATACTAGTGGGGACAGGGTAGTCCATAAGTACATCCTTCAAGCTCCCTAGTCGTGGGTGTATTGAGACGGGGCATCGATATACCAGAGTAGACTAGCGTATACCTTCTCGACCCATACAGATAGGCGATGGATGATCCCATATCCATTGGTGTTTGACATCAGAGATGATATACGGGTGCTCAGTGGAGACTGGGTACACTGGAGGGACTCGCCGAGAACTCCCAGATGGTATTATACCTTACGTCAGATGGCAGTTCTCAGGTGACACTGGTACAGAGTAGTCTGTTGACCCGAGATCGTCATAGAGTCTTGTGTGGTTCCCACTGTGCTTTGATTTCCACCTTACCACGTCCAAGAGGGCGTGCAAAATGGTGGTTTTTGGGTACAATCCCGAATCACATGGAGGCAATGAGCGATAGGAGGGGATTCGTCTCTCCCGGTATAGGGAGTTGATGTTGCGCTGTGTTCGATTGGCTATAACCGGAAATCCCTGGCCAGGGTTGCTGAGATTTACCGGTAAGTGTTACCAGTAGTTTCTCGAACTGTTATAGACCTCATATCGACACGACTTATCGAGCTATTGGGGTCTGACGTCTACCACCCCTAGGCGAGATATGCGACATATCAGACGATCAGACCGGACTGTACGGTAAGTGTTACTGGTTGGATTCACAGGAGTATGAGCGGGCTTGCTCATCGATCTTCTGATCGCTCAATACCCGGATGGCCGTTACGTTTGGTAGACCACTTGCGGCTTGTGGGTGTTTGATATGATCATCATCTGCTGCCGGCGTATTGACGAGTCTTTAGAGTCCTACACAGAGGTTTCCTGGCTCAAGCGAAACGAAATAGGAGCGCATATGAGATATGTGCGGGACCGAGAATAATCCGTGTATGCGATACCGTATTCTATTCTCGCGATGAATGTATCGATTGGTTGTATGCGATATAACCTAGTTATCGAATCAAGGATTGATTCGATAAGTCGATACATTGGATATTAGTCGGTTATATGCGATATGACCGGATCGTTAAATCAAGTGTTGATTTAATGATTTAATGCATAAATATATATTTGATATATCACTTTGCATTAACTAGTATCGGTTCACTTAAGATGGATTTTCTCACTCGCATGTGCACAATGTATATGTGATATATTTTTTCTGTGCACTTGAACGTATCATGTTTGATGATGCAAGATTGCTAAGGTATGTGTGAAGAGTTAAACCTTGGTTAAGTAAATGGTTAGGGTTTTCTTTTATTCATTCATTTATCTTTTTATTTGGATTAAAAGAAAAGAGAAAAGAAAAACAAAAGGTTTCTTTCTTTCATGAAGCTTGTCGAAGCTTCATGAAGCTTTGACCAAAGAAACCCTTTTGTCTTCATCTCATTAACCCTAACCATTCATGTAACCTTAGTCAATTCTCTACACATTACCATGGTTACAATTATGATAAGAATTCATTTTCCTTTCTATTTTAAAAAACTTATCATATTCATTATCTTCTTCTTCTTCTTCACTTCATGAAGAAAACCTTTCTTCATCAATGGTGATTGATGAAAAAGGGTGAGAAATCCAATTCTAAAGTGAACCCACTTCCTATTTCTTCATCCTCTACCTCGTGCCAAGTAGTATAGGTTGTTTCCTTCATAAGTTTTCATGACTTGGTGAAGTGGGAGCTTGATCTTGTGATGCCTCGACGTAGATCATCTTCGGCATCGTAGTCGATGACCTAGCCCGCCCATTTCTCCGATGAAGCCGACGCTAGAGCCCGGGATTTGATTTGTACAGCAAGGGGACTTCATCATGGAGCTATGGAGGTGGAGAACCGGATCTACAAAGGTTGTATTTCCGTTCACTTAGTTAAGTTGTTAACTAGTTTCATTGTTTCGCCTAAAATCTAGTTAACGATCCGTATTAGGGTTTCTCGGCACCCATAAAATTTGAAATTGGCATGGTTGATGCCTTGTGAGACCTCTTGAGAGTGCCTAGGAACCCTATAGTGGTATCAGAGCCTAGCTAGAGCCTTAGGCGAAGTGTAGACGAAGTTTGAAACCCGAACGAACCCGAAACCCTAAACCAAACATGCTCTCTGGACTTTTTCTAAAATCTGGGATTTTTCCATATTAAAAATATGCAGAAAAATCAGCAGGAAATTCTAAGGGATACTGTAAAATTCGTGTGCCTAATTCCATCAATGCGCCGCGTTTCCGCGGCACGAGCATGGCTCGTGCGGCGGATCCGCGGCCGTTTTGTCTTTTGTGGCATCCAATTTTGCACAGTAATTCATAATATACAGTGCTGGTTTTCCTGGGAATTTTTAATATTTTTTCAAGAGTTGAATTTTCTGAGTTATTTTAGGGATTCGAATGTTCGATCGGATTATCAAATTTTGTCTGTGTGGCTTTCCGGATAATTTTTGAATATGTTGAAAAGTTCGACCGGATATAAATACCCACTTTTTCCCCTGTCGGGAAATTTCCAAGTGTTGGATTTTTCCGTAGTTTAAAGACGTTCTAAGTAGTGCAAGTAACGCGATGGTCCCTCTAGAAGACAACAAACCTTAACTCGATTATGTGACCGCCTTGAACTGCCCTTTGAACCTTCGGGTTTGGGGCAGTACGGCGTGCCACATGTGAGGCGTTGGCTTGACCCTTCTACGGCTGGACCGTTGGTACTGAGGCACGAACTGAATGTTTTTAGACTTGTTTCATGTGTTGATCTGTTTCGGGAAAACTTGGGTATTCGATTGCTCGATCGGAAAGTTTAACATTTTCTATTTATCTGGAATGTGATACAATAATTGGAATTCACAAGAAGTTATGAGATAACTGAATGAATGTTATAAACATAGCAGTTTAGTCTCACTTGATCGGTTGCCACGGAATTTTGATGTGATCAAAAGTCCGTCGCAATCACGTAGCGTACGCGGATACTCGCCGGGTAAACTTAATAGACAGCCTCACTCCATAGCCCCGACCAAGTGACTGTAGGAGAACCCCGTCGCCGAAAGCATCCGTCCGGGTGCTCGCGGTAGCGGTGTTCCGCCTTGGTGCACTTCGTCGACGGTATCGGGGGTGCGGCCGTCTACTGAAGTTTGCGACGAGCATTCGATCAGGATGTCGGGAATCTTGTTGAATTGCCCGACTTGATATTGAAAAGAGGTTTCGATAATGAGACTAAAATGCGGGGTTTATAATTGTTAGGCATGTGATGTCTAAGTATTTCATTTGATTAGGCATGCGATGTCTAAAGAGATTGCGGATTCCAACTATTGTAGTTTTACACTTTCTTTTCTGTGACCGTAAGTGTAATATGTGATATCGCCGGTTTCGTTGCTATATGTCAACGACAATTGGGATGCGCATATTTACTTACGTTGATGACATGTGATGTTATGTGTTGCTGGATATGTTATATTGGATCGTCGTGTTTGAATAGCCGGGGGTTTTTATGTGAGATGAGTGTTTTCTATTTTCATTCATGTAAAAACTTGTATGTAATATTCTTTTATTGGGGCACTTCCAAGTTGCGGAAGATGTCACCCTTTGTATATTATTTACTTTTCCGCACTAGGATAGACCCAAGGAGGAGAGCACAAGTAACCGTGTTCTAGGGTCCAGTGGGAGACCATCTCGAGGAGTCGAGTCCGGGTCTCCTAACTCTAGAATTGGTAGGGTTGCATGCCGCTCTCATAGGGGTCTAGGGGTGTGGGTTTGGCTATTCATCGCGACCGTGGAATCCGTGTTTTATACTGGCTCGTATTGAAAACACGGACGTCCTAGTATATCCAATATTTCATATGATTCTTCTGCTGCGATATCTGTGATGTGATCATGTGATGTTCTGTGATAGATACAGTATATAGTATATATGATATATTATATAGATGTTACTTATGTTTTACACCCGCGCTAGCCCTGCCCCGCTCTGCCGTTAGTTACCTAACCTAACGGTGCATGAGGGGACATCGAGGCGAATGCGGATGGCATAAGTGTACGTCGTATTTATCTGTGATGTTTAGGTACATTAAATGATGGGACTTCATTAATGTGATTAATGAAATAAAAGAAACCTAAGATGTTGTAGAATTGAATTTCAAAAATAAAACAGGTAGCTACAGTTCTTGCTTTGCACAGCGGTATATATGATATATCCTGCACCTTATTCGATGAGGAAAGGACCGAGATCCCTTCACCGGGAGTGACTCCTTTAGCAATAACTGGCAGATGCTACAACCCTCGGTTTGTCATTTGATTGCTTTTAAGAGTTTTTGCTTTGCACAGTGATATATATGATATATCCCGCACCTCATTCGACGAGGAAAGGACCGACGATCCCTTCACCGGGAGTGACTCCTTTAGCAAAACTGGAAAAGCCTCAAAAGCACTCCATTTCAAAATTCATTCGATCCTACAACGATATCAAGTTCATTACGCAAAAGGTTTTCAGAAAAATCTGTCGTAGCCCTCCGTCATTTCAGATAAGTTGTATATAGTATTCGTGCTACATTTGTTGGCTTTCGTCAAGATGTAGTGTGCGGTAGCTATATGCTGCTTATCTGCTGCATACGATGCGATTGGATTAGGGTAGTCGTGCGGCTTTGTTGGCTTTCGTCAAGGGTCGTGCGGGTGGGTTTAATTCAATCAAGAAATGTACGGGTTGAACTTGACTAGCGGGCTATGGTTTGTTGGCTTTCGTCAAGGTCATAGCACGTTAGGGGCAAAATATTATCGGGAATTTCAAGTGTTGAAATTTGCAATGAGATTGCATACCTTCTATGAGATAGTTGGATCCCGATACCCGCTGCGAGTAAGAGTTACTCCTGGAAGAGTTTTATACATTACAATTAGCTGATCAAGTAGGTGTCTAGAAAGGTGTCAACGGGGTTACGCCTCTGGGAAAACGAGGTTTACATTAATTAGGTTCGTGCGAAAGCACAGGGGACCTCCCTCAAAGTACCAACACTGGCCTGGCTGAAAGATTGGCGAACTTGTAGTGTGTAATTAATCCTGGCTAGTCTTTCCTTTTAGGGTTTGAAGGAAGATTTGATAAAAAGCAGTGGGAGCCATCCTGATTAGATAAAATAATAACCAATCTATTCTTGCAAGAGCGCACGCTGAGTGTTTTCTTCTCTCTCTCCTGGTAGCGACCATATCACGCCTTAATCAAGATAATAATACGGAATATTGACCGAACCCGCTTGTTATACTGAGCTGGGGAACGTTGGTCCCGCTCCAACTTATAATTGTTATAAGAAAGAGTAGGAAATAGGGGATTACCAGAATTCCCATGCCGCCCAAACGAAGAGAGTGCATGCTGATGCATCATCTTCGGGTGTGTTCATTATACAGAACTGTTTCTCAGTATCCTTTACGTCCTGGGTATATGATACCGGATCAGGATCCCGCATATGTAATATGTTACATGGGCTACAGATAGGTAAAGAACTGAGATCAGGTGATAAGTTTCATGAGACAGAAAATAGGGCAAGTGTTGCAGCCAAGTCTGTTGGTCACTGTCACCCTATATTCCAAATACATTGATTCTGAACGAATGTTATTAGATACCGAACCTGATATACAAAATCATATCAGTCTCTTTATTAGTAAAGAAATGATAAAATTTTGTATTGTTGAATAATGTTTTGAACATTTCCTATATCAAAAGTTGATCGGTTCAGGCACGTTATCTAAAAGCATTGATGTTCTAAATCAAACTACAGTTCTTAGTATACAGAACACACACAAGAGGAAGAGTTCAGAAATGAACGAATTCTTCTTGAGGTATTGTAGACTAGGTCATATCAATGCGACCCGACTAGATGAAGTTACATATAGATGCATATTTAATTCAGTTTGAATTTACATCTTGTGAAACTTGCCAGTCATGTCACAAAGATAAGATGACCATAGCTCTGTTTAATGGTAACAGAGAAAGAGTTATTGAACTCTTGGGACTGATACATGATGATGTGTGTAAGGTCTCCTGTCTACACATGCCGGACTGGTTCTTTATACTTCATTACGTTCTCTGATAATCTCTCAAGATTCAGACATATGTTCCTGTTGAAACATACGCCCGAAGCTTTTGAGATATTCACAGAATATAAGTTAGAAGTAGAGAACCAATAACCGGGTATAAGCATTATGTCCTATGATGAGATCAGGGAGGAGAATACTTGTGGATGGAATTCCTGGACTATTCTAAAGGAAAATGAGATTCTCTCTCAGCATTACTCCTCCGAATACACCATAGCACGATGGTATATCGGGGCGGAGCAATCACACCCTATATGATATGGTGTGCTCTATGATGAGTACTACTGAGTTACCTGTTTCCTTTTAAGGGGTTATGCACTTGAGAAGCTGCATAGCTATTGAATAGGGTTCAAATCAAATCAGTTGCCTACCACTTCATATGTGATATGGAAAGGGAAGAGCCCATGTCTTAAGCTAGTTAAGATTTGGGGTTGACCGGCCGATGTCTAAAAGCAAAATCCGGACAAGCTCGAGGCAAGATCTGTTATGTAGAACTGGAAATGTTCCAGCTATACAATCAGCAACCGATGATTTGATAGAACCAAATGATTCAGTAGATTCCAACGAACCTCAGCCTCTCCGCCAATCTAGTAGGGTTCCTCACCCACCTGAGAGATACTTCGGTTTCTCTATGATAGTGGGAGCGAGGTTTGCATCATGAGATGATGACCCAACTAGTTTCGAGCTGGCCATCAGGAGTGTGACTCTGTAAGAATGGCTGGATGCTTAGTGATCTGAGATGGAATCCTTATACACCAACAAAATATGGACTTTGGTTGCTATATCTGAAGGGTTAAATCCCCATCAGGAGCAAGTATATCTTGAGAAGATTACTTGGTGTAGATGGAAAAGCTGAGACTTTTAAAGCTAGACTTGTTAAAGGTTTTCGTCATCGACCAGGCGTGGACAATGATGAAACCTTTTCAAGTGGCTATGCTTAAGTCCATCCAGATCCTACTTGCCACGGCTACATACCATGACTACGATATCTGGCGGTTGGGTGTCATGACTGCTTTTCTAAAATGATGTTTTGGAAGAGAGCGTCTGTAAGTACACAGCCAGAGGGCTTCGTAAACAGTGGGAGCAGCGGAAACGTATACAAGATGCTTTATAGGATAAAGCAGGCATCGCTGAGTTGGAACATCTGTTTTGATGTAGTAGTCAAATAGTTTGACTTCATCAAAATGGTAGATGAACCTTGTATATACAAAAAGGTAGTAGGGAGTATGGTGGTGATCCTCGTAGAGTACGTGGATGTCATGCTCTTGATAAGAAAGGAGTTTCCTATGCTACGCTCGGTCAATCTCCGCTTATCACAAGGATTCTCCATATAGGATCAAAGTGATACCTCCTAAATCCTGGGTTTTGGATCTATGAGATAGATCTAAATGGATATTAGGATACTCACTAGTTGTAGTGAGATGGTATCAATCGATCTTGGGGAGAATCACTGGAAGTGTTCCAGGGTGATAAAGACGACTGAATGTCAGTCACAGGCATTGCCTTTACCCTCAGTAAAGGGACGGTATGTTGGAAGAGTTCCAAGCTAGATACCGTGACATACTAGACGATAAAGGCTGGATACATCGCTACTTAAGATGCTACCAAAGAGGCTGTTTGGGTGTATATAGGTTCATGAGATGAACTACGTTCCTACCATTGTGAGACAATGGAGTTGTGGCTTATGCCAAGGAACGCAGGTCCCATCAGTGATCCAGACAGATTCTAAGGCAGTGTCACCTGATCATGGAGATGGTTGATCTCCAGGGTGATCGAGGTTAGGAGAGTAGACTCAGAGGACAACACGGCGGATCCACTCACAAAGGCCTTTTCCCAAATAGAGACTTTTATGGGATGGTTGAGTATGAGATACTACAACCACTGCTATCAGATGGCCCTAGTGCAAGTGGGAGATTGTTAGTTATATGTATGCCCTAGAGGCCATTACTGTACATTGGATGTATATTGTAGTGGATGCTAGGACATATATAGGGAGGACTTTCTTGCTCGACATGATAGTATGCTATCTGGTTGCTCTTTACCTTAACGTGCACACTGATTGTCTCTCTGTTACATGTTGGTAAAGCCCTTAGGATGTGTACTTGACTACCTGGACTATGATGCGGATCATACTAGTGGGGACAGGGTAGTCTATAAGTACATCCTTCAAGCTCCATAGTCGTGGGTGTATTGAGACGGGGCATCGGTATACCAGAGTAGACTAGCGTATACCTTCTCGACCCATACAGATAGGCGATGGATGATCCCATATCTATTGGTGTTTGACATCAGAGATGATATACGGGTGCTCAGTGGAGACTGGGTACACTGGACGGACTCGCCGAGAACTCCCAGATGGTATTATACCTTACGTCAGATGGCAGTTCTCAGGTGACACTGGTACAGAGTAGTCTGTTAACCCGAGATCGTCATAGAGTCTTGTGTGGTTCCCACTGTGCTTTGATTTCCACCTTACCACGTCCAAGAGGGCGTGCAAAACGGTGGTTTTTGGGTACAGTCCCGAATCACATAGAGGCAATGAGCGATAGGAGGGGATTCGTCTCTCCCGGTATAGAGAGTTGATGTTGCGCTGTGTTCGATTGGCTATAACCGGAAATCCCTGGCCAGGGTTGCTGAGATTTACTGGTAAGTGTTACCAGTAGTTTCTTGAACTGTTATAGACCTCATATCGACACGACTTATCGAGCTATTGGGGTCTGACGTCTACCACCCCTAGGCGAGATATGCGACATATCAGACGATCAGACCGGACTGTACGGTAAGTGTTACTGGTTGGATTCACAGGAGTATGAGCGGGCTTGCTCGTCGATCTTCTGATCGCTCAATACCCGGTTGGCCGTTACGTTTGGCAGACCGCTTGCGGCTTGTGGGTGTTTGATATGATCATCATCTGCTGTCGGCGTATTGACGAGTCTTTAGAGTCCTACACAGAGGTTTCCTGGCTCAAGCGAAACGAAATAGGAGCGCATATGAGATATGTGCGGGACCGAGAATAATCCGTGTATGCGATACCGTATTCTATTCTCGCGATGAATGTATCGATTGGTTGTATGCGATATAACCTAGTTATCGAATCAAGGATTGATTCGATAAGTCGATACATTGGATATTAGTCGGTTATATGCGATATGACCGGATCGTTAAATCAAGTGTTGATTTAATGATTTAATGCAAAAATATATATTTGATATATTACTTTGCATTAACTAGTATCGGTTCACTTAAGATGGATTTTCTCACTCGCATGTGCACATTGTATATGTGATATATTTTTTCTGTGCACTTGAACGTATCATGTTTGATGATGCAAGATTGCTAAGGTATGTGTGAAGAGTTAAACCTTAGTTAAGTAAATGGTTAGGGTTTTCTTTTATTCATTCATTTATCTTTTTATTTCGATTAAAAGAAAAGAGAAAAGAAAAACAAAAGGTTTCTTTCTTTCATGAAGCTTGTTGAAGCTTCATGAAGCTTTGACCAAAGAAACCCTTTTGTCTTCATCTCATTAACCCTAACCATTCATTTAACCTTAGTCAATTCTCTAAACATTACCATGGTTACAATTATGATAAGAATTCATTTTCCTTTCTATTTTAAAAAACTTATCATATTCATTATCTTCTTCTTCTTCTTCACTTCATGAAGAAAACCTTTCTTCATCAATGGTGATTGATGAAAAAGGGTGAGAAATCCAATTCTAAAGTGAACCCACTTCCTATTTCTTCATCCTCTACCTCTTGCCAAGTAGTATAGGATGTTTCCTTCATAAGTTTTCATGACTTGGTGAAGTGGGAGCTTGATCTTGTGATGCCTCGACGTAGATCATCTTCGGCATCGTAGTCGATGACCTAGCCCGCCCATTTCTCCGATGAAGCCGACGCTAGAGCCCGGGATTTGATTTGTACAGTAAGGGGACTTCATCATGGAGCTATGGAGGTGGAGAACCGGATCTACAAAGGTTGTATTTCCGTTGACTTAGTTAAGTTGTTAACTAGTTTCATTGTTTCGCCTAAAATCTAGTTAACGATCCGTATTAGGGTTTCTCGGCACCCGTAAAATTTGAAATTGGCATGGTTGATGCCTTGTGAGACCTCTTGAGAGTGCCTAAGAACCCTACAATATCTGCCAATCTGCCGATGACTTCCTCTGCACTGCGCTCAAACAAGATAGACTGCCCCCGGGCCTCCTGCTAAAAGCATCCGCCACTACATTTGCCTTGCCCGGGTGATACAAGATCTCGCAATCGTAGTCCTTCACTAGTTCCATCCAACGGCGTCGTCGGGGATTCAGGTCTCGCTGCTGAAATATATACTTTAAGCTCTTATGATCAGTGAATATTTGGCACGACTCGCCGTATAGGTAATGTCGCCAGATCTTAAGTGCAAAGACCACTCCATTTCCAAATCGTGAGTGGGGTAGTTATGTTCATGTCTCTTCAACTGCCGTGAAGCATACACGATCACCCTGTCATGCTGCATCAATACGCACCCTAGCCCCACTCGTGAAGCGTCATAATAGACCACAAATCCGCCTGATCCTGAACGCAATGATAACACTGGCGCCGTAGTCAAACGAGTCCGCAACTGCTGAAAGCTGTGCTCGCACTCCTCCGTCCAATCGAAAGGAACTCCCTTCCGGGTCAACCCGGTCAAAGGTGCGGCAATACGGGAGTAGTCCTCCACAAATCGCTTGTAGTAACCGGCTAATCCTAGAAAGCTGCGGATCTCCAAAACTGATGCGGGTCTGGGCCAACTCTGGACGACCTCGATCTTTTTTGGATCCACACATATACCATCTCGTGTAATTACATGACCCAAGAAGTCTACGCTGTCAAGCCAGAATGGGCACTTGGAGAATTTGCGAAAAGCTGGTGCTCCCTCAAGGTCTGCAGTGTGATCCGCAGGTGCTGCTCGTACTCCTCTCGGCTCCGGGAATACACCAATATATCCTCAATGAATACAATGATGAACAAGTCAAGGTACGGCTTGAATATACGGTTCATCAAATCCATAAATGCTGCTGGGGCGTTGGTGAGTCCGAACGACATCACCAAAAACTCATAATGGCCGTAGCGCGTGCAAAAAGCTGTCCTCGGTATATCCTCCCGTCGAACTCGTAGCTGATGGTATCCTGATCGGAAGTCGATCCTCGAAAAGTATCCTGCCCCCGAAGCTGGTCGAACAAGTCATCGATGCGTGGCAAAGGATATCTGTTCCGCACGGTAACCCTGTTCAGCTGGCGGTAGTCGATACACAAACGCAAACTGCCATCCTTCTTCTTGACAAACAGGACCGGAGCACCCCAAGGAGAAACACTGGGTTGAATAAGTCCCTTATCCTGCAAATCTTGCAACTGACCCTTCAACTCACTAAGCTCCGCCGGGGCCATCCGATAAGGCGGTATAGAAATAGGCCCCGTGCCGGGAATCAAATCAATAAAGAAGGCAATATCGCGCTCAGGCTGGTAGCCCAGGAAGCTCGTCAGGGAACACATCATGGAACTCACATACAATCGGAACCTGGTCCAATTGAACATCTGTAGCTCTAGTATCGCAAACATAGGCTAGAAATCCCTGACGTCCCTTCCTCAACAGCTGTCCAGCGTGAAAAGAAGAAATCAAACTGTGAGGGGCGGCACCACGGTCCTCCTGCACAACAAAAGCCGACTCGCCGGGAAAACAAAATCTAACTGTCTTCTCACGGCAGTCCATAGACGCATAGCACGTGGCTAACCAGTCCATGCCTAAAAGAACGTCGAAGTCCAACATCTCAAAAAGGATCAAGTCGACAGGCAACTCTCTCTCGCCAATACGGAAGACACAGGATCGGAACACGTGCCTAGCAACAAACGACTCTCCCATAGGGGTGGTCACAACAAGCGGTGGATCAAGCAAACCGGACACTCTACCCAAACTCGGCACGAAGTGTATGGAAACGTATGAGTGCATGGATCCGAGATCAAACAACACGTGTGCGTCAACAGAACATACTAATAGCATACCTGAGACCACAGCATTGGACGCCTGCGCGTCCTGATGCGTCAACGCGAAAACCCACGCCTGTCCTCTACTTGCGACTGGCGGTCCCCTACTAGCAACTGGCTGCACTTTGCCAGTAGCTGGCTGTCCTCTGCCACGGCCACCTTGTCCTCTAGGAGCAAACCCTCCGCAACCACGGCCTCTCTGTGCATGAGCCTAACGTGGAGCAACAGTAGGTATAACAGGCAACGCCCTCTGGGGTGGAGAAGGTGGAAGTGTGACATGCGGTACTGCTGGCTCCCTCCGGCGTATCTCGGTACAATCTCTGATGCGGTGATGGGGACTACCTCATCCAAAGCATCCACGTGACGACTGCTGACCCTCCTGGGGATAAG
Organism: Agapanthus africanus; assembly: GCA_030015575.1. Lineage (NCBI taxonomy): Eukaryota > Viridiplantae > Streptophyta > Magnoliopsida > Asparagales > Amaryllidaceae > Agapanthus > Agapanthus africanus. Next base: position 594,971,398 of record JASDDO010000024.1, read on the forward strand.
AACTAAACATCTGACCTCGCCCCGAGTCTCTGCCACCTGTGCGACGTCTATCACGGCGTCCGAATGGATGTCTCTGTGCTGCTGTATCAGTACGAATCCTCTTCGGCCTTGGAACTACCGAAGTCTCTGCAAGGCGCTCCTCGACCAATAGGGCTGCGTCTATAGCTGATGCATACGTCTCGCAATGCTGGACGCTGATCGCAAGGAACAGTGGTGTAAGCAAGCCTCGGACAAATCTCTTGACTCGCATCTCCTCAGTCGCCACTAGGTATGGGGCATAAACGGATAGCTCAGTGAACAGTACATCGTACCCTGCCACTGTCATCTCTGGTGTCTGGCGTATGACTCGAATCTGCGTGCCCTAGAATCTCTGACACTCTGTGGAAGGAAGCGGTAAAGGAATACCGTCACAAACTCTGTCCAGGTCATAGGAGGAAGAACCGCTGCTCTGCCCTTCTCGACCGATTCACACCATTTCTGCGCAAGACCTTCCAGGCAAAAGCTCGTGAACTCTACCCATCTCGCATCTGAGCATCTGAGTGAACGACATATCCGGGCCATCCTATCAATGAAAGACTGTGGGTCCTCGGCTGCATCGGTGCCTGTGAAGACCGGAGGCTTCAGCCTCATGAACTCTGATAGCGATACTGTAATCACCTCCGTTGCTGCAGGGGCAACTGCCTGTACTGTAGGTACCATCACGGTCCCCGTGACGGGTGGAGCTACCACTAGTCGCTGCGCTCGAAGCGTCTCAACTAGCGATCCTATCATCTGGCGCATCTCCTGCATACTGGATCCCATCATTTGGCGCATCTCCTGCATACCGGATCCCATCATCTGGTCTGTCGAAGGAGGAACAGTCTGCTCTGGTACAACCGGGGTACTACCCGGATCAGTCCTCGTCTCGGACGAGTCAACTCGAATCTCGGCCCTCGCGGACGCTCTCTGCGCCCTCGTAGTCTTTGGTGGCATAATGGCTGGAAAAGGAAATAGGATTCGATAAGAATACGGAAATCGAATCGCAAGAATGCATATAATCATGAAGGAATTTCAATCAATAAGTCCTAAGGTCGCTTAGGCGAAGTACCGTGTCGTGAGTATGCCGCGAAACATACACACGCTAAGCAACTCTGCTTCAGCTACCTTCTCCATCATACCAGGGTCATCCTACACTCCGAAGGTAAAACCTACGCACTGATACCAACTTTGTCACGACCCAAAGTTCGGCCCGTGACCGGCACTTAACCACGTAACGTTTATAGGCGTAGCGCGACTAAGTAAGACGAACCCAGAAATAAAAACCATTAAAAGTATAGAGTGTTTAAAACATTTATTAGAATATTTGTTAAAACATTTAGAAAAATTTAAGTTGTTTAGAAAAATTCTTTAAAGTTCGAGTTATTATTTTAAAAAATTTGGCAGCATTTCCTTTCTAAAACTAGCCCCGAAATCGGGTACAAGGCAATAGTATGAGTCAAATGATACACAATAAGAAATAGGCATCCCAAACGAGAGCAATCACGCCCAACGGAGGAAACAATCACCACAATGATAATATACAACGCCGTAGCGAAGAATAAGTAAAAATAAGTGAAGACAACATGAAATGTAAAACTGCATAAATAAGTCGGCTCACAACGAGCTCGGCACCAGAGAACAATAATATACACTGTCCTCACAACTGGTCTCTAAGTCAATACAAAAGTAGTAGATGGAGAATACTAGATATAATGATGTATACAACTGGAAAATAAACAGATACCGCACAAAAACCCACCTATCAGCAAAAGGGCTAGTATGCTAACTGCAGTGGTATCTGTGTCAAAAGATGTATGAAAGCAGCCTGCCGCGACTACTCCGAGGGGCAACCTGCAAACACTGTGGCACAACAGGGGTGAGTTGCCAACTCGTGAATAGTAGATAACATATAAAGGTAATCGCGAGTATGCACGTGCTGCGATACTCTATCCTATGCCAACAGATAACATCTATATGATGAACTGGATGCTCAAATCATGCAACAAATGCGATCTAATAACATCTCTATGTGATGAGCAAGGTATGCAATAATCGTGCATAGCATGTGTACTCTAACAGGTACTACAGATACAGGATGAGATGTGTAATACTAAATACCGAGCATGGAATAAATAATATCTACACGGAATGTCAATGTGGAAAAAAATAGCCGGTGTCCAACAATACACCCAAATCCCATTAAAACTCAGGCGCCATAATCCTCATCGGCCCTCAAATCCTGTAAATCTCATAGAATCGTGAGTGTCGGCACTCGAAATATCATAAAATCTCCGTGTCTAGCATCGACCCACAAAATCCTCAAGTATCGGGCTCCGTCCATCGGATCGGCCCACGGGCTCCGTCTGCGGAATTGGCCCTCGGCCCCGGCAGTACGGGTCATCCCGTTTCCATCTATCGACTCTGGTCAGTATCCTCTGGATAACTGCCAGGCCCAACCAATCACCGGTAGGTAGTAGTCCCTCCGCCGGGCTTACCATCTAACAGTACGAGTCTTCTTTCCTCGGGGTACCGTACCGGGCCCACCATGTACCCGCAATCAGTTCCTACCGCTCCTCGAATCGGGTATACTCATACAAGCTCGCTGGAACCGAGAAAACTCATGGTGGACGCACTGAAATATCATATCAAGAGAAGCCAGGTTTTTAAAACAGTGCGAATTTTCTTAAAATAATACTCCGGTTCCCAAATCCAGAAATCACATAAATCCAAACTCAATACGTAAATCCATGCAATGTGTCGTATGACACTAAGAGTAAAAGAAAGGGAAACCCGCTCTTTTAAAAGATCCAGTTTTGAAATATCCCATGCGGTCCCTTAGTTTTTAAATCATGTCAATATCATCCATGTATGTAACATATATATGTGTATAGGTATGGATGTGCAAATGGATATATACGCAATGTGATTGTAGCAATGTACATGTGCACTAATATGGATATACGATGTATATGCGCACAAGTGTAGATATATCAAGGTATGTATGCACTAAGATACATATAAAGGGTGCATGTGCGCAGGTAGTGATATATCAAGGTATGTATGTACTAAGATGAATATAAAAAGTGCATGTGCGCAGGTAGTGATATATCAATGTATGTATGCACTAAGATGAATATAAAGGGTACATGTGCACAGGTAGTGATATATCAATGTATGTATGCACTAAGATGAATATAAAGGGTGCATGTGCGCAAGTAGTGATATATCAATGTATGTATGCACTAAGATGAATATAAAGGGTGCATGTGCGCAGGTAGTGATATATCAATGTATGTAAGCACTAAGATGAATATAAAGGGTGCATGTGCACAGGTAGTGATATATCAATGAAGGTATGCACAAAAAGAGAATATACAATGTGCTTAGTATGGATATGAATATATGCCAATATGCAGCAAGTCATGACAGTCATCAATGAAGCGGAATGAAGACGATATATGATTCGCAGCAATCCTATAATGTGAGTGTCATGGCAATCACTAACGGTGTGAGTGTAGCATAAAAATAGTGCTCGTGCAGCTTGAACTGTTAGTGACAGTGCAGTGTTCTATACTACCAATTCTATATGCAACAAGAAGGATGCCACTATAGTAGATCTACATGAACACATACAACTAAACTATCCTATTACGCCCTGACGGTTAACGCCATACGGGCGATTTCCCCATAGATGTTAAATCTACTCACCTAGTCGCGTGCTACACGTAGCCGACCACTTGCTTCCCTTTCTTGGCGGCGTCCGACGTACCCGCCTGCGAACCTGGAATTACACAAGGAATCCATATATATAAGCAAAATTCTACAAAACGCGATATCGAAAGCAAACGAGAAACTCGCGTCGCGAACTAAACGCGTGTGTGTACGATACGCTGAAACGTGTGTATACGCGTCTAAAACTAACCCGACACGTCGCGAGACGCTGGATCACAGAACCCACTCACGTATCGCGTGTATCACGCAAACTAAACGTACTTGAAAAATGATATATTGTCCCAGATTCTACCCTGGTTAAAAACTTACAAAATTGCATATACCATAGACCTTAGAAATATAGCAGACATCTACAGAACAAATCCTAACACCTAGCTCCCCTGTCTTGCCTCAATTTGCGGCCAGAAGGAATATTCTGGCGGCCTAAAGGTGGAATGGGGGTCTCGTACTCTTGGGGTGTGGTCGAGACCTAATATACATGCTCCAGTTTCCTTAATTTTTACCTGAACATCCCAGATCTAAAGCAGATCACAAAAAGCCAAGAATTCACTTTAAAATGCTAAATTTTGCACTATTTGAAATCCTATGGTATTTTTGGTGAAATCTGGGGTTTACCTAGGTTTACTTGGCCCTAACAACACTTAATTAGGCTAGGTTAACCAACACTAACATCTCTTAACCAAAAGTCCACACAAATCATCAAATCAAGCACTAATTCTCACATTTAACCCAAACCGAAGCTAATTCTACACCATTTAAGCAAACTAGAGAGTTAGGCTCAGAGATTATACCTTACTAGACCCTAGGTGCAAGGAGAAGGGTGGAGGAGAAGATCTGGAGTTGCTGTGGCTGCTGGAGCTGCTACTGCTGCTGCTCCATGCTGCTGCTGATGGTGCTGCTTGCTGCTGATGGTGCTGTTGTTGTTGCTGGTGCTAATGGTGCTGCTGTTGCTGCTGCTGCTGGAGTTGCTGAGTGTGTGTGTGTGTGTGTGTATGAGTGAGTGAGAATGAGAGAGATGTGAGAAACAAATGAGAGGTAAAGAAATGATAACACCCTAGTCAAACCCCCTCCTCTCTCTTTCTTCATTAAATGCAAGCATGGCACTTGCCATGATGCCATTTCTCTCTCTCTCTCTCTCCCCCTCCAAGTCAACCATATTCAAATCATTTTCCATTTTCATTTTTTTTTAAAAACACACTTAATTAACTTTAAAATTAGCTTAAGAAAAGGGTTAGTCCACCATGGTTGCTAATCATGGTTTGGCCCATTTTAACCATAGTTTGCATACACAAGTGTGTGCAAGCCTAGGAAAATTTTAATAAAATATTCATTAAATTTGATAAAATATTTGAAAATCAATTTGGTAAACTTTTTATAAAAAAATCATATATTAAAATATAATTAGCCACTAAACACATCCTAAGGTGTTACAAGATCGGACCCCATCAGGCTAAAATTTGCACAGTGTTTAAAGCTCTGGGTTTTGATACTTTAGGTGTTGTTTGTGTTTGCTAATTTTTCATGTGATGTTATCTTTTAGCAAAGGCAATTCGGAGTGTTTCGTATTCGTAATTCTAGCTTTTGTTTCGGTTATTTTAGACAGTATTAAAAAGTTCGAATGGATACAAAATACCCACTTTTTCCCTTGCTGAAATTTTTTCAAGAGTTGGATCTTTTTCAAAGTTAAAGAACATTCAAATAGCGTGCAAGTGATGCGGTGAACCCTCTAGAAGAACAAAACCTTAACTCGATTTTGTGACCGTCAAAACCGCTATTAAACCCTAGGGTTTGTGGTTGTTTAGCGGTGCCACAAGTGAGGCATTGGTTGACCCTTCTACGGCTGGTTCATTGCTACTGTGGCATGTGATGGATACTTCTAAACTAAGCTCAAGTGTTGAGCATTTTGGGTGTTTGTTGATTCGATCGGAATGTTTAACATCGTCTAGCTTTTTCTGTAATGTGATACAATATGTGGAATTCATATAGTTAGGCATGAAATCCGTAATATGTGATATTTCGGGTTTACGATGTCTAAGGTGATTGTGGATTCCAAATGTTGTAGTTTTACACTTTCTTTTCTGCGACCGTAAGTGTAATATGTGGTATATCGCCGTTTTCGTTGCTATATGTCAACGACAATTGTGATAGGCATATTTACTTACGTTGATGACATGTGATGTTATGTGTTGCTGTGATATGTTATATTGGATCGTCGTGTTCTGAATAGCCCGGGATTTTATGTGAGATGAGAGTTTTATTTTCATTCATGTAAAATTCATTGTATATAATATTCTTTTATTGGGGAACTTCCGGGTTGAGGATGATGTCACCATTGTATATGATTTACTTTTCCGTATTAGGATAGACCCAAGGAGGAGAGCACAAGTAGCCGGGTTCTAGGGACCAGTGGGAGGCCATTTCGAGGAGTCGAGACCGGGTCTCCCAACCCTAGAATTGGGAGGGTTGCTTGCTGCTCTCGTAGGGGTCTAGGGATGTTGGTTTGGCTATTCTTCGCGACCGTGGAATCCATGTTTTATAAAGGCTCAAAATAAAACACGGACCTCCTAGTATATCCAGTATTTCATATGTTTCTTCTGCTGCTGATATATTGTGATGTGATCATTTTATATGCGTGAGACGAATACTTTATTATTATATATGAGATAAAAAGTAGACGTTACTTATGATTTGCACCCACGCTAGTCCCGCCCCGGTATGCCGTTAGTTAAGTAACCTAACGGTGCATAACGGGACACTGTGGCGAATGCGGATGGCATAAACGTACGTTGTATTTTCGTTTCTTCTGTGATGCTTAGGAAGCATAAATGATGGGATTCATTACTGAGATTAATGAAAGAAAAAGAAACCTAAAAGATGTTGTAGAATCAAATTTATAAAAAGGGTAGCTCTAGTTTTTGCTTTGCATAGCGGTATTCCTTGTAGAATATCCAGCACCTTATTCAATAAGGAAAGAGCCGAGATCCCTTCACCGGGAGTGACCTCTTTAGCGAAACTAGCAGATGCTACAAATTCACGGTTTAGTTTTTGATTGCTTATATAGTTCTTGCTTTGCATAGCGGTATTTTTGAAATATCATGCACCTTATTCGATAAGGAAAGAGCCGAGATCCTTTCACCGGGAGTGACCTCTTTAGCGAAACTAGAAAAAGCCTAAAAAACACTTCTTTTCAAAATCACTTGTTTCTACAACGATATCGAGTTCTTTACGCTCATGGTTTTCTGAAAAACCTGCGTAGCCCTCTGTCATTTCAAATAGGGACTACTTAGTATTCGTGCTACGTTTGTTGGCCTGCATCAAGGCGTAGTGTACGGTAGCTAACTAGTGCTTATCTGCAACATAAGATGCGATTGGATTAGGGTAGTCGTACGACTTTGTTGGCCTGCTTCAAGGGTCGTGTGGGAGGGTTTAAATCAATCAGGAAATGACGGGTTGAACTTGTTAGAGATAGTGCCCTCAAAGTCAATTATTGGATCGCAGGTACGTGATTGCAATGATTGAGGCAGGGCCTATACCGATATGACAGTCTTGCTCGAGATGATAGTATGCTATCTGGTTTGTCTTTATCATCGTATACATGCTTTAGTTCGCTATTGCATGTTGATAGAGCCCATATGATTCTTGCTTGACTGTCAGCAATATGATGGCGATCATATACGTGGGAGCTGGGGTCTGTAAGCACATCCTTAAAGAGTCCCTAGTCGTAGGAGTTTCGAGACAGGGTATCGATACTCCAGAGTAGACTAGTATATATAGTCGAGACCCCGACGAGGGGCGGTGGCCGGTCTCACAAGCCACTGATGTCAGTAGGATCACCTAAGATGTATACAGGTGCTCATTAGGTTATGAGTACACCGAACAGGACTCGCCGGGAACATGCTAGTTGGTATTATACATATCGTCAGATAGCAGTTCCCTGGTGACATGTGTACAGGTTAGTTCATCGACCTGAGGTCATCATTTGTCTCGTGTGAGTTCCCACTGTACTTTGATTTCTACCCTACCACGGCTCAAAGGAGTCATGCAAACAGGTCTTTTTTGGGTACAGTCCCGAGCCACATGGAGGCAAGCGAGCGGATCGGCAGGGGATTCGTCTCTCCCGGTATTGGGGGTGAGATCGCGCTGTGTCTAGGAGAGCCATTACACAAAGCCCTCTGCCGAGGCAGAAGATTTACTGGTAGGTACTCCAGTAGTAACTCATGGTGTTCTGGGCCACTCTCTGACACGACTTATACCGCTATTGGTGGTCTGACGTTACCAGCCCCTAGGCCGATATGCGATACTCATAGACGAACGGACCAAACTGTATGTATATTGTCACTGTTAGGCACAGTAGGGTTTATGGATGAGTTCGCTCGTCAGCTTTCCTTCCAATCAATACATAGGAAACCGTTACGTACAATCAGTACCTCTGACGTGCTAGTGGTTATACCCAGTGCCAGTGTGTTGATGAGTCATTAGAGTCCCCCACAGACACTTTCCCAGGTTCGGGCGAAACGTTGTAGAGGCCGTATGGTTTTATGGCAGGGTTCGGAAAATGCACGTGCGTTTTTGCACGTGTCATTTTTGGGGCAGATAATACTGGTAGGCTTTGGATTAAGCCGGAACCCAGTATTATACTGTGTAGATATAATATCTTTGTCTCAGTTGCATTTGTATTCGGTCGTAATACAAATGAGGGTATGTTTATACTGTTACGGGGTTATCCTGAAATTCGTTTCGGGATCACTTTTGAAAATTGCCAGTTTCCAGTTTTCTATCACCCGTATTTGACATTCGGTTAAATGTGGATTTATCTTTTCTTCTTGAGGACGAGTCATGAGGTGAGTCATTAGTGGAAGCTTCTTGTTTTGGTGACTAGATTAGTGAGTCACCATTTTGTATTAATTGAATGATGAGGTGTAATTAGTGAGTTACCATTTCATTAATGATTTTTGTTCTTGCTTAGATATTTCCTCTTGATCTTTTGTGAGAAGCTTTTCTAATGGTCACCACTTGCTCCTACACTCACCTCCCTCTTTCAATATATTTGGCCGGCCACCTCTTGGTGGTGAGGATGGTTGTTGATTGGAGAAAAGATATAAGTTTTGGTGCATAGAAATTAGATGTGATCAGTTTCTCTTTTCACTCGATCCAAAAGGCAACTTCATTAACCGTTCGTCCGTCGCCTTGGACGTAACTAGACAAAGTGTTCTACTCATTCTCTACATCAATCTTGGTCATCTCTTTTAGAAAACTTGATGATCGAGTTGCCTCGGTTCAGAGGCGGGAGCCCGTTTAAAGATCCGTCAACGTGGTGCCATCTGGACGAGAAGACTGGAGATTCAGGAGATCGGAGCAGCCGCAACAAAGCGTGGGATGATGGTTGAAAAACGAAGGACTCGGATCGTTCGGTATAACTCTTCTACCCACTTTGTAGTTTGTTAGTTTAGCTTTAATGGGAAATCCGGGTTATAGTACGCGAAAGCGCCAGTTGTAAAAGTTTTTGTTCCGCATTTGGCGTCTGTTAGACGGCCGGGGCGCTACCGTGGATTTACAGTGGTATCAGAGACTCACCATTAAGTTATACTAACTTGTGCTAACACGTTTAAAATATCGATCGAACGGAATTTCGAAAATCATATTTTTCAGTGCAAAACATTCTGTCGATTTTAAACAGTGTCTAAAAATTATTTTACATATCGCAGAAAACTAAACAGGCTTTTCTAAGCATTCTGGAAAAATATGGGCACGTGATCCCACAAGACCACCGCGGAACCGCGGCTCTTTTGTGGGAACAGTGCTCCAACTTTTTCCAAAGAGCTTTATTTAGGAAATTGTGGTTTTGGTACTATTCTTTTGGGCCCAGTTTATGTTACTGTACAGCAGATGTTTATGGGGCCCACTTTGGGATATTTGGTCGATCGAAATTTAAACATGTTAGTTTGCAGTACTTACTTTATATCTCCGACCGGGAATGTCATTCGAGCGGTAAATTGCGTCTAATTGCTATAGTTCTTTTAGACAGGTTTGCGAACGTGACATCCGCATTGATGTTCTGTGTTGTGCTGTGATGTTGCGGATATGTCGTGGTGGATAGCAGTGTGCAATGGTAGTGCTTTTTGGATTTATTTGTACATTTGATATTGCGGGGTGAGCGTCCAACATGTGGACTGCCGTCACTGCCTGTTTGTATAATATTCATTTGGGGCAAGACCGGGTTGAGGTCGATGTACCCGTTGTACATATTTTTATTTCTGTACTAGGTTTATCCCGCGAAGGAGTGCACGGATAGCCGGGTTCTGGAGGGCAACGTGTCCGTATCTTATGGCTTTGAGAGGCAAAGGAACCTCACTCTAGAATTGGCAGACTATTCGCCGCACTCGTAGGGGGTACAGGTTGACACAAGGAGGGGTGCTCAATTTAACGGATTCCGTGAAGTGTCGGGTATTCCATTCACTATGTTGTGGGGACTACCTCGGTTCAGGTTTTGTCGGGTAACTTGCCGCACCCGTAGGGGTCTAGGTTTCATTGCACAGGCTATCCACACGACCAGGGGAACGTCGGGTTTCAGTAGCGGCTCTGTGAAACCAGGGGATCCCAGATTATCTGTATTGTTCTGTGATGCTTATTACTTTTCTGTAATGTTGCATATTATCACGCCTGGAGCGATTATTGCATATTGGTATATATACTATTAAATGTTGTATATGTTTTACACCCGCGCTAGTCCAGCCCCGCACTCTGTCGTTAGTTAAGTAACCTAACGGGTGATGACGGGACCCAGTGACGAATGCGGATGGCATATACGTACATTTTATTTTCGTTCTTTTCTGGTGTGATTAATTGATGGGACTGCGTTGATTCTGATCAATGAAAAGTAAAACAAACCTATATTTGATGTTGTAAGAACAAATTTTAAAAGTGTTATTACAAAGACGTTTTTTTTTACTTTGCATAGTGATATTCAGTTTAGAATATCCTGCACCTCATTCGACGAGGAAAGGGCCGAGATCCCTTCACCGGGAGTGACCCCTTGGGCAGAAGTTTTACGTCAGGGTAATAACTTCAATATAGTCGATTACAAGTTGCTTTGCATCGCGGTATTCAGTTGGAATATCCTGCACTTCATTCCACAATGAAAGAGCCGAGATCCCTTCACCGGGAGTGACCTCTTTAGCAAAAGGTTTTCGCCACTATATTTTTTATAAAAAGCTATCAGGTTCCTTCAACGAGATCAAGTGTCACGACCCGAAAGAGCACGTGACTGGCCCTTGAACCATATGAAGTCTATAGGACTCCATCTGGTCCAAGTAAGCCAAAAGCCCAGAAATCTAAAACCATTTTAAGGATAAATAAAGAAAACTAGTTTTTAATAGGTAAAGAAAACATGTTTTGAAGTCAAGGTTTTTAAATAACTAAGCCGAATATGCATTTTAAAAGATGTAAGGTCTTTTCTAAAAATTTTGGCAGAGTTTCTTTTGTAAATACTGGCCCCGAACGGGGTACAACAAGAACAATGTATATATGCAATGAATAAAAGGCATCCCCAAGCGGGAGCTAGCTCTTCGTCAATCGACGGTCACAACCACGCAAGCAATAATATACAACGCCGAATGGCGAGAGTCAAATCCAAAAAGAAACTCAAAAAGCATGAAAACCGCAATACTACTAAGCGCGACTCTAAAGTCGAATAATACATCACTAAAGTCTAAGTCTGAAACAATATACAAGTTTTGGTTGATGGAATTCTAGATACAATGAATAATACATATACAAGGGTGGTTCTAATGCAAGAATCCACCAACCAAGCAAATCACCCGCAAAGGAAAGCAATGTGCCAGAAATGCCCCAATGGAACCTGTGCGACAAAACCTTCAAGAACTATGGCACAACGGGGGTGAGTTGCCAACTCGTGAATAGAGAATATCTACAAGCAGAAACCGAATGCAAGACATAATCCTAGGTCAAAACGACCAGTAATATAAATCACAAGAGTACGTCTGAAGCATGATAAGGCGGCAATGTAACATCTAAACATGTATGTAGTGCCAAGTACTCAGGTAATAACATGTCATCAGTATAAGGTATGTCTGCATGAAGTAAATATAAAGAAGTATCAAATGGATATCAATACACATATATTAGCGTCCCATTCCACAAATATTGGTGTAAGGGTATATATAACAGCGCCCTCATACCCTGTTATATATACAAATGAAGTATGATCAATGTAAATCCAATCTGTATATGATCAAGTCTGTAAAAACGTGGAACCCGTCCACCCGTCACCCAATGACAATAAACATGGAACCCGTCCACCCGTCACCCAATGACAATAAACATCATGTATGTAAATATGAGGATATAATAAAAGCTATGGAAATCATCATGAAGCCTGTGCCTAGCATCGGCACGTAAATCCTCATCCATATGGGGCTCCGTCTGCGGTATCGGCCCTCTGCCCCCGGCAGTACGGGTCAGCCCATGTCCATCTCTCAACTCCGGTCGGTATCCTCCAGATATTCGCCGAGCTCAAATACAATCACCGGTAGGTAGTAGTCCCTCTGCCAGGCTCACCGTTTACTACACAGCGAAACCGTTCTTGCCCCGGGGTACCATACCGGGTCCACCATGTACAGGTATAAGTGTACAGGGCCGAGATCCCTTCACCGGGAGTGACCCTTTGGGCAGAAGTTTTACGTCAGGGTAATAACTTCAATATAGTCGATTACAAGTTGCTTTGAATCGCGGTATTCAGTTGGAATATCCTGCACCTCATTCCACAAGGAAAGAGCCGAGATCCCCTCACCGGGAGTGACCTCTTTAGCAAAAGGTTTTCGCCACTATATTTTTTATAAAAAGCTATCAGGTTCCTTCAACGAGATCAAGTGTCATGACCCGAAAGAGCACGTGACTGGCCCTTGAACTATATGAAGTCTATAGGACTCCATCTGGTCCAAGTAAGCCAAAAGCCCAGAAATCTAAAACCATTTTAAGGATAAATAAAGAAAACTGGTTTTTAATAGGTAAAGAAAACATGTTTTGAAGTCAAGGTTTTTAAATAACTAAGCCGAATATGCATTTTAAAAGATGTAAGGTCTTTTCTAAAAATTTTGGCAGAGTTTCTTTTGTAAATACTGGCCCCGAACGGGGTACAACAAGAACAATGTATATATGCAATGAATAAAAGGCATCCCCAAGCGGGAGCTAGCTCTTCGTCAATCGACGATCACAACCACGCAAGCAATAATATACAACGCCGAATGGCGAGGGTCAAATCCAAAAAGAAACTCAAAAAGCATGAAAATCGCAATATTACTAAGCGCGGCTGTAAAGTCGAATAATACATCACTAAAGTCTAAGTCTGAAACAATATACAAGTTTTGGTTGATGGAATTCTAGATACAATGAATAATACATATACAAGGGTGGTTCTGATGCAAGAATCCACCTACCAAGCAAATCACCCGCAAAGGAAAGCAATGTGCCAGAAATGCCGCAATGGAACCTGTGCGACAAAACCTGCAAGAACTATGGCACAACGGGGGGGAGTTGCCAACTCGTGAATAGAGAATATCTACAAGCAGAAACCGAATGCAAGACATAATCCTAGGTCAAAACGACCAGTAATATAAATCACAAGAGTACGTCTAAAGCATGATAAGGCGGCAATGTAACATCTAAACATGTATGTAGTGCCAAGTACTCAGGTAATAACATGTCATCAGTATAAGGTATGTCTGCATGAAGTAAATATGAAGACGTATCAAATGGATATCAATACACATATATTAGCGTCCCATTCCACAAATATTGGTGTAAGGGTATATATAACAGCGCCCTCATACCCTGTTATATATACAAATGAAGTATGATCAATGTAAATCCAATCTGTATGTGATCAAGTCTGTGAAAACGTGGAACCCGTCCACCCGTCACCCAATGACAATAAACGTCATGTATGTAAATATGAGGATATAATAAAAGCCATAGAAATCATCATGAAGCCTGTGCCTAGCATCGGCATGTAAATCCTCATCCATATGGGGCTCCGTCTGCGGTATCGGCCCTCGGCCCTCGGCAGTACGGGTCAGCCCATGTCCATCTCTCAACTCCGGTCGGTATCCTCCAGATATCCGCCGAGCTCAAATACAATCACCGGTAGGTAGTAGTCCCTCTGCCAGGCTCACCGTTTACTACACAGCGAAGCCGTTCTTGCCCCGGGGTACCATACCGGGTCCACCAAATACAATCAAGTCAGAATCATCTATGTATGTGTACAGGTATAAGTGTACAATATTCCATGCAAGAATCATATCATGAATGCAACAGTACTACAGTGTAGTGGCATGGCAATTATTGATGATGAAGTGTGTGAGCCGGCAAATAGTGCACGTGGAACATACGCATCATCGATAATGGTGCAGGTATCCTAACGGCATGATAATAATATAACAATAAACACATGCAAAGCAATGTGAATAGCATGAATATGCGGAAATCAATAATCAACACCACAGTGAAGAATCTACTATGCAAACTACAGATCTAAGTATCAAGTCAATCGGGAGAGGTATGGAAACGACCTAAATCTGAGTCGATACATATATAGATATAATAGTCGGTGATCCCACCTCAATAATATCGTGAACGATACAGTATATCGTAAGACATCCTCGAGTCATTAGTGCAGATCTATCATCAATATTGGCTCATAAGGTAAATCGTCGTACGGCATCCCAATAGCTGGGTACGGGTCAATATCACACTATCTCATCACATCTCAGGTATTACTATCATCATATCACATAATCTGGGGTACTGATCTAAGTCTAGTACAACTGATACCATCAATATACTGCGTGTGCAAGCTTACGTCCCAAGGCCCGCTAGAGATCACGTATCGTATCCCAAATACGAATCACATCAAATCACCGATCTCGCGGCACAATGCCTAACATCATCGACTCATCTCCAATGTCATCCAATATCATCAACACAGTGCAAGTATAATGAATATGCAAGGGTGTGCGTGTAGGTGTAAATCTACTCTAGGGTTCGCGACTATGAACTACACTAGTTACTTCTAACCCTACACGATCCATATATAATGTATCAACTACGGACTGCGGGGGTGCTATACGCCATCCACCCGACCTTCCCCTGTAGATATAATCTACTCACCTTGCGTCTTCATTTGTCGACGTCTCCACGCGCTTTACTTTTCGTCCCGAAGTCTTCATGGGGTACCTACACGTCATAGTATCGTAAATGTGTATTAAAACCAAATCAAAGCTAACATGGCACACGAAACCCCAAAACGATACGATAAGGGACCTATAGGTTAGAACCCACGGCACCCCTTCAAAACCATCAACAAATCCTCGATATCGTCGTATAAACGCCAAATAGTCGAGGTAAAACACAGATACACAATTCCAGAATTAGAAATACGGAATACGGAAACACGAATCCAAAACAGCAACTTAGGAAATAGGCTCCAGATTTCACTCTAGATCAAATTAGACAAATCTATATATACCAGGGGTCTAAAATATACATGTAGGAGCTACAGAACAAACACGAGACAAAATGGTGGGACCCAGGCCGCAAATTGCGGCCAAACAGATTAAATCTGCGGCCTGGAAAAGGAAGTAGGGGCTAGGGCTTTGTGTGATAGTTCTAGGGTACCTGCACAGGTCACTGTCCAATCAATTTTAATTTAGGGTGTCTCCGGTGATAGCAGATTCAATATACCCTTCACAGATTCCATAATTTCTCTGATATCGGTTTCTAATTCCGTATTTCGGGTTTCAACTCTCAGGTTAGGGTCTCAATTCATCCACTAGGATGATAGTATAACCTCTACTGAGCTTAGTTTCACAATACAACACAAAATTCTTCACAACCCTAACTAGGTTATTCCTCAAGTCACCAAAATCACACAATATCGGTTCAATCATAACATGGGGGTAAAGGAAATGCTAAAACTAAGTTAATGATCCAGAAAATACCTCATTAGGCAACTCAAGAATTTTCTTGAGTTGCCCCTAGTGGCCAAAATCCTTGCTTCTTTAGTCCAATGTGTAGATCTTGAGCTTGTACACACTTTTAATGAAATGGAGATTGGGTTTTGGGTTGTATTTGAGATGATTTGGGGCTTAGAAGAGGGGAGGGAGATGAAGGAGCAGCAGCAGCAGGAGAAAGGAGAAGAGGGAGGGAAATGAGGGGAGGAAAATGGCTAAGTGTTGGGTCAAAGAAGCCCATACCTCTCTCTCTCACCAACCCTCATTCTTTATTCTTTAATTTTTTTTTCTTATTCTCTCAAAATCCTTCTCCAAGAATTGTAAACCCAAAGTGAACCATGGCAAGAAAAATGCACAAGTGTGATAAAAATGATATGTGCATGTTTTGCACAAAAATGCTAAAAAACCGATTAGCGATTTTTAATCGCGATTAGCACTAAATTAGCATATAACTAATCACAGAAACTTGAAAATGGCATAATTCTATAAATTACCCTATTTTAGAATTTTCCATAATTTTTCTAAATTTTTTCCCATTTATTTGTATTTAATAATACCAAAATATTAAAATATTCAATAAATTAATATTAAATTATAAAAATTCCCAAAAATAATATTTTTATTATTTCGAAATGTTACAATCTACCCCCCTTAAATAATTTCGGTCCCCGAATTTAAATTTAAACCCCCAATACTAAAACATTTCAGCAAAATCCTATTTGTCAGGGTTCCGAAAACATCAATACGTAGCGAATATCATAAAAATGTACTGCTCTATAAGAAATCAATCCCCAAAAATGTATATAAGAACATCCGATGCGTCTGGTGCGCAAGGAAATCAAAATCCATATATGTGCCATACATGAGCACAAAACAACATCTAGGTGCAACTGGTGTGCACGAAACATCTGTCATAGGCAACGTGTGTGCCTGACATCAAAATCAAGTGTATTTGACATGCACGAAGAATCCCGATTTAGTGCATCTGGCGTGCACCAAAATCGTATATCAAAACACTAAATGTGCATGAAAACTATACTGGAAGCGTAAATCAAATCACTGGCATAAAATAGGCATGAAATCAAAATCAATACCTCAACGTAATAACTATGCACAAACTATAAATACCCAGTGGGTGCATAAAACAAATATTATGAAACTCAGTCATCAAACTAAATCATGTAAACAGAACACCCAAAATACCGAAATCCAAGATGACAGATACGTGATAATCGAATCACAAAATCACAAATCATAAATACCGTCGTCGGTAGTTCCTCCTTCAAGGTCGAGAAGGAGTCAGTGCATCCAAAGCTAGTAGCGCAAGATATCTACTTGCCTCTTACTCACGGTCTGGCGTCCTCTGACTCTGGGTCCTTATCTTCTCTGCGGATTACCTATCTCGCAGTCAATCGGCTCATCGGCCCTGTCAGGTGTGCTAACGGGGACGATTCCGTTCTGGCACTTCTCTGGTCATCTCTCGGTCAGTCCTCACGACCACTCGTAAAGTAGCATGTCACTGGCGTCGGCCTTTGGCTCTCTGAATGCACATCACACAACTGATCCTCGGTGCAAATATCATTGCAGCAATGTCCTGGAAGGAATCCTGCTCAAGGTCTCTTCCGATCTTGCCTATGCCGAACTGTACGGAGGCTGGCTCTTTTGCATAATCTCTTCTCACTCGATAGACATCTGTGTCCTCAGCACAACATTTTCTCGGAAATTGGTTGCATCCCAATGCCTCTGTAAGCATATCAGGTCTCTGGTCTCGACGGGAAGTAAAGACAGCTCGTCAGCGTCTCGCACGAACCTCTGATTCCACCTGTCTCTATCGTCGTCCACTATGACGTCACGCCATGCCATCTACGCACTGCACTGTTCTCGGCCACGGCCAATCCGAAGTCTCTCGCACGGACTCGAAATCGCGTACTCTGTAGCTTCATCATTCTGTAGAAGATGTCTGGCCGAACAGGTCCTCGGGAACGCGTCCCAACCATCGGAGGAATACTCAAAACTCATCCGTCCTTGATCAATTCACAACGCATCTGGGTAAGTTCCTTTATCCGAACCCGGTTAACTACCTCGTCGACGATGCCGAACACTGGCCTGCTGGGTGTGCACAATATGACCCCTCTTGGGTCCTGGTCTTCTCGTATAATATTCCAGAAAGGTCCTGTCGAGGTTTCTCTCTCAAATCTCATTCCTGCCGGATTGCCCGAAAGTCATCATCCATTGCTGAAGCAAATTCTTATTCCGGAACGGCTGCATACTTATCACGCTTCTTTCTGGAAGATATATCCATATACAACGCCTCTGGGTGCGTATCACATCTCTGATGTCAGCGGAGTGGGACGTCATCTCGTCGAAATCTCTTGCGAACTCTTTTCTTCACTCTGCTTCAATGTCGACTGATTCGGACTCGTCTCATCGTGGCTGCATGGACTGTGCTCCAACGGCTATACTCGTATCTGGAGTCTCCCAAGCAATGCATCCCATCACATGATATCCGAATGATGTCGAATCATTCGATCGACTCGTCAGAGCCTTATAATCCCCCTAGAGATCAACATCTTGAGTACAGTTTAATAGTATCGAGTACATGCCACAGCGTCGGTGGTCCAGCCGCAGAAAGGCAAACCCAAGCCTTACTAATGGCGCCGCGGAACTGCCGCAAACCCTAAGGTTCAAAGGCTTTCACACGGTCATTAAGTCGAGTTAGGGTTTCATTCTTCTAGAGGGTCTATAGAATCACCTGCATGTCTTTCCGTATACTTTAAACTTGGAAAATGGGCTCCTGACATTCGATCGTCTCTATCGACTCTCAACGAACCTGCGTGAAGTCGTCTCTAGCTGGAAACAATCTATCTGATAACCTCGCATCGGTAAGCGAATGAACAACTGTCCTAGTCATTCATCCACGGGTGACCAGCGACCGTCCATCATATCTCTAAGTATAAACTCATGCTGCAGTAGCTCCAATCATCTGGACGATATCTCGTTATTTGCAGCAAGAACTGGCTCATTCTTCTGTACGCCGAACAACGCCTCAATCCTCCAGGAAAGGCGATACATTGGCGGTCGTCTCTGAATCGGTCTGCTCTAGATCTGAGTAAGACTCTCCACACTGGAAATCTTCAACTCAACTGGGCCCGCTCCGGCGCATAAATCGAACGAATCACCTTCGTCTCTCAAATCGGGTAGACTAGCTATCATCTGTCTCATATCTGCATGGATGCTCCGGCAATCTCAGCTCGTAAGCTCCGGAAGCGACATCCCGTCAATCTCAGCAACAGCTGGTCCATCTGTCTGCACGGTAGGCGATATCATAATCTCTGAGGTATGCTGTACATCAACAGTCCTCTCTCAACTGGCAGTTCTAACAATGGCCCGATCATCCGGCGCAAAACCAAGCACTTGCCTCCACTAGAGGTCACAATCACCAATACTAACTCGAGACGTTCTCATGTCACCAGAAAACACAATGGCCGGCCCTCGTACCTGACGAGCTCGCCCTGATCGTAACCCTAGCAGCAGCCCAAACTTCGATCAACATGGCGACAGGAACCTCAATCGAGTATCGAAGAGAGCAGATCAATGGCAAGAAAGAGAACAACAGAACCAGAGTGGATACATGATCATAAGAAGGAACAACATCAATAACGGTATGATCATGAAACTAATAGAATCGGGGATCTCAAATGGATGCATAATCATGGATATGAAGAGAATCACTGATCTCGAAAATATGTACATCCTAAGGTTCCTTAAGCGGAGTGGCGTGTCGTAAGTATGCCGCGGAACATACCCACGGTACGTCACTCTACTTTAGTCACCTATTCCATCAACCAAGGGTCATCCTACGCGACGAAAGTTCGGGTCTAATACCCCCTCGACTAAGTCTAAGTTCCGTAAGGTCAAGCCTAAGTTCCGTATATATATAGACGCCCTAGGCTCCACATAGTCAAACTTAGACTCGAACCAAGGTCAACCTAGCGCTCTGATACAAACTTTGTCACGACCCGAAAGAGCACGTGACTGGCCCTTGAACCATATGAAGTCTATAGGACTCCATCTGGTACAAGTAAGCCAAAAGCCCAGAAATCTAAAACCATTTTAATGATAAATTAAGAAAACTGGTTTTTAATAGGTAAAGAAAACATGTTTTGAAGTCAAGGTTTTTAAATAACTAAGACGAATATGCATTTTAAAAGATGTAAGGTCTTTTCTAAAAATTTTGGCAGAGTTTCTTTTGTAAATACTGGCCACGAACGGGGTACAACAAGAACAATGTATATATGCAATGAATAAAAGGCATCACCAAGCGGGAGCTAGCTCTTCGTCAATCGACGGTCACAACCACGCAAGCAATAATATACAACGCCGAATGGCGTGGGTCAAATCCAAAAAGAAACTCAAAAAGCATGAAAATCGCAATACTACTAAGCGCGACTCTAAAGTCGAATAATACATCACTAAAGTCTAAGTCTGAAACAATATACAAGTTTTGGTTGATGGAATTCTAGATACAATGAATAATACATATACAAGGGTGGTTCTGATGCAAGAATCCACCTACCAAGCAAATCACCCGCAAAGGAAAGCAATGTGCCAGAAATGCCGCAATGGAACCTGTGCGGCAAAACCTGCAAGAACTGTGGCACAACGGGGGTGAGTTGCCAACTCGTGAATAGAGAATATCTACAAGCAGAAACCGAATGCAAGACATAATCCTAGGTCAAAACGACCAATAATATAAATCACAAGAGTACGTCTGAAGCATGATAAGGCGGCAATGTAACATCTAAACATGTATGTAGTGCAAAGTACTCAGGTAATAACATGTCATCAGTATAAGGTATATCTGCATGAAGTAAATATGAAGAAGTATCAAATGGATATCAATACACATATATTAGCGTCCCATTCCAGTAATATTGGTGTAAGGGTATATATAACAGCGCCCTCATACCCTGTTATATATACAAATGAAGTATAATCAATGTAAATCCAATCTGTATATGATCAAGTCTGTAAAAACGTAGAACCCGTCCACCCGTCACCCAATGACAATAAACGTGGAACCCGTCCACCCGTCACCCAATGACAATAAACATCATGTATGTAAATATGAGGATATAATAAAAGCCATGGAAATCATCATGAAGCCTGTGCCTAGCATCGGCACGTAAATCCTCATCCATATGGGGCTCCGTCTGCGGTATCGGCCCTCGGCCCCCGGCAGTACGGCTCAGCCCATGTCCATCTCTCAACTCCGGTCGGTATCCTCCAGATATCCGCCGAGCTCAAATACAATCACCGGTAGGTAGTAGTCCCTCTGCCAGGTTCACCGTCTACTACACAGCGAAACCGTTCTTGCCCCGAGGTACCATACCGGGTCCACCATGTACCCGCAATCGGCCTCATCCGCCTCCTCAAATCGGGTTTCACATGTCGCTCTCAGTACCGAGAAAACACAGGGTGGACGCACTGAAATATCATATCAAGGGTAACCGGGTTTTTAAAACAATTATATATTCTCTTTTGAAATGCCCACGGTTCCCAAATCCAGAAATATCATGGAAACAATATATCTCAATGCGTATAATCAAAACATGATGTATGCGACATGTAAAGAAAGGTAAGCATAACAATAAGTCATGCAACATGAATTAGTAATGTGCACATGTCGAGGGAAACCGCTCCTTTAAATTGAATCAGTTTTGAATAATATCTTGCGGTTCCTAAATCTCTAATCAAGTCAGAATCATCTATGTATGTGTACAGGTATAAGTGTACAATATTCCATGCAAGAATCATATCATGAATGCAACAGTATTACAGTGTAGTGGCATGGCAATTATCGATGATGAAGTGTGTGAGCCGGTAAATAGTGTACGTGGAACATACGCATCATCGATAATGGTGCTGGAGTCCTAACAGCATGATAATAATATAACAATAAACATATGCAAAGCAATGTGAATAGCATGAATATGCGGAAATCAATAATCAACACCACAGTGAAGAATCTACTATGCAAACTACAGATCTAAGTATCAAGTCAATCGGGAGAGGTATGGAAACCACCTAAATCTGAGTCGATACATATATAAAAATAATAGTCGGTGATCCCGCCTCAATAATATCGCGAACGATACAGTATATCGTAAGACATCCTCGAGTCATGAGTGTGGATCTGTCATCAATATAGGCTCGTACGGTAAATCGTCGTACGGCATCCCAATAGCTGGGTACGGGTCAATATCACACTATCTCATCACATCTCAGGTATCACTATCATCATATCACATAATCTGGGGTACTGATCTAAGTCTAGTACAACTGATACCATCAATATACTGCGTGTGCAAGCTCACGTTCCAAGGCCCGCTAGAGATCACGTATCGTATCCCAAATACGAACCACATCAAATCACCGATCTCGCGGCACAATGCCCAACATCATCGACTCATCTCCAATGTCATCCAATATCATCAACACAGTGCAAGTATAATGAATATTCAAGGGTGTGCGTGTAGGTGTAAATCTATTCTAGGGTTCGCGACTATGAACTACACTAGTTACTTCTAACCCTACACGATCCATATATAATGTATCAACTACGGACTGCGGGGGTGCTATACGCCATCCATTCGACTTCTCCCTCTAGATATAATCTACTCACCTTGCATCTTCATTTGTCGACGTCTCCACGCGCTTTACTTGTCGTCCCGAAGTCTTCATGGGGTACCTACACGTCATAGTATCGTAAATGTGTATTAAACCAAATCAAAGCTAACACGGCACACGAAACCCCAAAACGATACGATAAGGGACCTATAGGTTAGAACCCACAGCACGCCTTCAAAACCATCAACAAATCCTCGATATCGTCGTATAAACGCCAAATAGTCGAGGTAAAACACGGATACACAATTCCAGAATTAGAAATACGGAATACGGAAACACGAATCCAAAATAGCAACTTAGGAAATAGGCTCCAGATTTCACTCTAGGTCAAATTAGACAAATCTATATATACTAGGGGTCTAAAATATACATGTAGGAGCTACAGAACAAACACGAGACAAAATGGTGGGACCCAGGCCCCAAATTGCGGCCAAACAGATTAAATCTGCGGCCTGGAAAAGGAAGTAGGGACTAAGGCTTTGTGTGATAGTTCTAGGGTACCTGCACATGTTACTGTCCAATCAATTTTAATTTAGGATGTCTCGGGTGATAGCAGATTCAATATACCCTTCACAGATTCCACAATTTCTCCGATATCGGTTTCTATTTCCATATTTCGGGTTTCAACTCTTAGGTTAGGGTCTGAATTCATGCACTAGGATGATAGTATAACCTCTACTGAGCTTAGTTTCACAATACAACACAAAATTCTTCACAATCCTAACTAGGTTTTTCCTCAAGTCACCAAAATCACACAATATCGGTTCAATCATAGCATGGGGGTAAAGGAAATGCTAAAACTAAGTTAATGATCCAGAAAATACCTCATTTGGCAACTCAAGAATTTTCTTGAGTTGCCCCTAGTGGCCAAAATCCTTACTTCTTTAGTCCAATGTGTAGATCTTGAGCTTGTGCACACTTTCAATGAAATGGAGATTGGGTTTTGGGATTGTATTTGAGATGATTTGGGGGTTAGAAGAGGGGAGGGAGATGAAGGAGCAGCAGCAGCAGGAGAAAGGAGAAGAGGGAGGGAAATGAGGGGAGGAAAATGGCTAAGTGTTGGGTCAAAGAAGCCTATACCTCTCTCTCTCACCAACCCTCATTCTTTATTCTTTTCTTTTTTTTTTCTTATTCTCTCAAAATCCTTCTCCCAAGAATAGTAAACCCAAAGTGAACCATGGCAAGAAAAATGCACAAGTGTGATAAAAATGATATGTGCATGTTTTGCACAAAAATGCTAAAAAACCGATTAGCGATTTTTAATCGCGATTAGCACTAAATTAGCATATAACTAATCACAGAAACTTGAAAATGGCATAATTCTATAAATTACCCTATTTTAGAATTTCCATAATTTTTCTAAAATTTTTCCCATTTATTTGTATTTAATAATACCAAAATATTAAAATATTCAATAAAATAATATTAAATTATAAAAATTCCCAAAAATAATATTTTTATTATTTCGAAATGTTACATCAAGTTCATTACGTTAAAGGTTTTTCGCCAAAAACCAGCCGTAGCCCTCCGTCATTTCTTTTGGGTATTTAGTAGTATTCAAGCTATGTATTTTGGCCAAAGTCAAGGCATAGTGTTTGGTAGCTGCTGGGTATTCATTTGTTGCATAGATAGATGAGTTAGTTTGGGACAGTCGTTCTGCTATTTTGGCCAAAGTCAAGGGCATGTGCGGGTGGGTTCAAATTGACCTGGATAGTGACGGGTAGAACTTGGCATGTGACTTATGACATTTTGACCAAAGCCAAGGTTATAAGAGCATGGGGCAAAAATCACATCGGGAGTTTCAAACATACAGGAAACTTGCCAGGTATGCGCATACCTTCTGGAGTGTTATAACTTGAGTGGCTTCCATCAAGTTATCATGAGATGTTAGTTGGATCCCGATTCTCACTGATGAGTTGGTTTACTCTTCGGGTGATCCCGACTGGTTCTTCTTTCAGGTTTGGAGGAGAATTTGAGATTACAGTGGGAGGTTTCCTTATTAGATAAAGTGATAACCATTCTGATCTAGGTTAGAGTGCACGCAGAGTGTTTCTTTTCTCTCTCTCTCTTTTGCAGCGACCTAAGACCGACTCTAGACTATGACTCAGTGACCGAGTTGACCGAACCTTCTTAAAATAATAGCTTTTGGATTGTCTGAGTTGCATAAGTCATTGCCGCTCCTTCTTTTACCCTTTGTATTTCTCCGAACACCCCGTATTACTATGGATATCCACTTCCATTGGAAAGATCCATCGTATGGTTATATACGAACTCGGAGGGACTTCTTCGAGGATGGATCCCGGTTCAGGAGAAATAGAATAAGGTATTATTCAGTTGTCTTTTATTATCACCTTCTCTCAGGCTGCGAGGGCTCCTTAGTTTAGGAGAGTACACCTATTATGCTTATTGGATAGTCTTATTCCAAACCATAGGCTGGTGCCGAAAGGTTGGAAATGAAGAAAACCAATTAGCCTAAGTAGGGTGTGCAGAAAGTAATATGTAAAGACAAGATAAAGTAATTAGAAAGAGAGGGCAAAGTAAATTGCGATTGCTATCATTCACGACCAAACCGTGTACTTCATCGCTACTTCTATTTCACCTTTGCTTTTTTCCCCAGCTCGGGAGAAATAGAATAAGGTATTATTCAGTTGTCTTTTATCATCACCTTCTCTCAAGTTGCGAGTACTCCTAGGATTATGAGAGTACACCTATTATGCTTACTGGATAGTCTTCTTCCAAACCATAGGCTTGTGCCGAACGGTAGGGAAGGAAGAAAACCATTTAGCCAAACGATGGTGTACAGAAGGTAACGACTAAAGACAAATAAAAGGATTTGGAGAGATGGCAATGAAATATACGGTTAAAGTCATGAATTGGATTATGGAAGAGGCATTACTAGGAATACCAGGATACCCCTACGAATTATTTTTATGTTTCAGTGCATTGTTAAAGGAAAACTGGTTTCCCGATTAGATACTTACTCCAGGGCATGTATTTATTCTCATATCTGTATGGTTTTACAGATGATGAGAGGGAGTAGGTTATTTGGAATAAGGTGATCATCCTCATTATATCGGAATTCGTTGTAATTGGTAATATTTGAGGAAATCGCCTGGGTACAGTTTTCAACCTACGATGCACAGGTTTTGAGTTATTCGAACTCAGCGGACTTATACAGAGTATTGTATGTTGTCCAGTGTCCGTCAGGACAAAGGGGTAGGTCCTCGTACTATGTTCTGTTTACTTGTGACTTCTCTAGTTTTTAGACAAGTGTTTCGTAGAAATACAATATCTAAGTTTTGAGAAGTTGTAGGTATAAGAATAAAGTAGAGAACCAGGTATCGCAAGTATCGGGATTCTTCAAAGAAATCAAAGATGTAGATTCTTGTGAATGGTATTCAGATGATAGTAATGTTTTTGAGAAACTTGTTTCTCTTTCAGGTTACTCATAATTGGATGTATTCCTAAGTGGAGTAATGCTGAGTAGCCACTTTCCATTAAGATGATATGCACTGGGGACAGCTGTATGATTTGAATTTGGTTCCAATTAAATCAGTGCCTCTATTTCTATATTGTATATAGAATGATTCATATCTTTACAATGTTAAGATACGGGGAGTTGTCTAGCTTATGCTTAAAAACAGACACTGGATAGATCAAGGCACGTTTCTGTATTGGCGGTTTGTGGGTTGACCCTGGCTTTGATGAGGGTTGATATTCTACCATCTGGAAGATCAATAGTGATATTGTTCTTGACTCGCCACAGTTTTAGTAAAATGAATTTTTTCAGAAAACATTAGTGGGAGTATGGTAGAACTGGAAGTGATTCCAGAACCGCAAACGATTATGGAAAATTTAATAGGACCTATATATTCAATCAGGTTTAACATTCTAATAGCCACTCCGCAGATATGGTGGGTAACCTCAGACACCAGAGAGGTACTCCGGTACCCTCAAGGACGGTGACAGGGAGGTTCTTGTTTACCCAGACTTGACACTACTGTTGTTCCATACTATGGGACCCGGCAGGAGGATAAGTATAGCGTCGTTCTAAACTAGCATTAGAAGTGCACGTATATATTATTCTGCCAGAGGGTTGTCGTAGTCAGTGGGAGCAGTGGAAGCATAGTGGGCAAGTAGCTTATATCTATTTATAGGCTTGAGCAAATGTAGCGGAGATTAGATCATCTAATTTTGATGAGACAGTCATGGCTTTGACTTCATCATAATAGGGGATGGATCTGTTGAGAAGGTAGTAGGGTGTGATGTCCTGGTATTTGGATGACATACACATAGTAGGAAGTAAAATTCTTATACTACGATCGGTTGTACTTAGGTCGTCACATAGTTTTTTCTCCACAAAGGATATGGATATAATATCTGACATTCTGGTTACTAGATCTATGGTTTTAGATCTAGAATTGGGTAGTTTCCCAATATGAGTACATTGAGAATATTCTAGTAGTATTTTAGAATAGATGACTCCTGGCATGGTGGTGTACCTGCAGGTGATGGAGTCACCCTCTCTAAAAGTTTCTTAGAGACTAAAAGAGAGAGGGAAGTGCATGATTGGCAGATCACTTGCTAAGGCAATTGAGTCGATCATGAGATGTCAAGTACCACACCAGGTGTTGTTTTTGCACTTGATGCGATAAGTTTATATTAATCCAATCCTGAAGAAACATAAGGAAGCAGTTTTAGAACATAAATGCTTGTTCTACGGATTTGATGACGGCAGCCTCCTTCGAGAGACGGTTATCATTCCAGGCTTCAAAGGTGACATGGTTGACAGAGTGATTGTCAGAGTTATAGTTTTCCCTATGACGAGGGACAGTATTATGGACAGGTGGTCCAAGAGGATACTGTGAGAGGCATGGTGTTGGATACTGATTAGGTTCAGTTATCGATACAGTCTAAGAAGTTTGAATTAGGAGTTCATTTATGAACTAGGTCCCATCAGATATTCAGACATATTCTAAGACATGAATTACTCGATTCAGGAGATGGCTTTCTCCGTGAACTTGAGATTAAGAGAGACATAGAAAGAAACATCAGGGCGGATCCACTCACTGAGGCTATTTCTCGAACACAAGAGTTTTATAAACTAGCTTTGTGAAACTGATTAGTAGAGGAGTTGGATGTTCGGTATCACACGGGCTGTGAGTATGCGACATCGCAATAATTAGCCTTAAGTGCAAGTGGGAGATTGTTGGAGATAGTGCCCTCAAAGTCAATTATTGGATCGCAGGTACGTGATTTCAATGATTGAGGCAGGACCTATACCGATATGACGGTCTTGCTCGAGATGATAGTATGCTATCTGGTTTGTCTTTATCATCGTATACATGCTTTAGTTCACTATTGCATGTTGATAGAGCCCATAGGATTCTTTCTTGACTGCCAGCAGTATGATGGAGATCATATACGTGGGAGCTGGGGTCTGTAAGCACATCCTTAAAGAGTCCCTAGTCGTGGGAGTTTCGAGACAGGGCATCGATACTCCAGAGCAGACTAGTGTATACAGTCGAGACCCCGACGAGGGGCGGTGGACGGTCTCACAAGCCACTGGTGTCAGTAGGATCACCTGAGATGTATACAGGTGCTCATTGGGTTATGAGTACACCGGACATGACTCGCCGGGAACATGCTAGTTGGTATTATACATATCGTCAGATAAAATTTCCCTGGTGACATGTGTACAGGTTAGTTCATCGACCTGAGGTCGTCATTTATCTCGTGTGAGTTCCTACTATACTTTGATTTCTACCCTACAACGGCTCAAAGGAGTCGTGCAAACAGGTCTTTTTTGGGTACAGTCCCGAGCCACATGGAGGCAAGTGAGCGGTTCGGCAGGGGATTCGTCCCTCCCGGTATTGGGTGGGAGATCGCGCTGTGTCTAGGAGAGCCATTACACAAAGACCTCGGCCGAGACAGGAGATTTACTGGTAGGTACTCCAGTAGTATCTCAGGGTGTTCTGTGCCACTCTCTGACACGACTTATACCGCTATTGGGGGTCTGACGTTACCAGCCCCTAGGCCGATATGTGATACTCATAGACGAACGGAACGGACTGTATGTATATTGTCACTGTTAGGTCAGTAGGGTTTATGGATGAGTTCGCTCGTCAGCTTCCCTTCCAATCAATACATAGGCAACCGTTACGTACAGCCAGTACCTCTGATGTGCTAGTGGTTATACCCAGTGCCAGTGTGTTGATGAGTCATTAGAGTCCCCTACAGACACTTTCCCATGTTTGGGCGAAACGTTGTAGAGGCCGTATGGTTTTATGGCAGGGTTTGGAAAATGCACGTGCGTTTTCGCACGTGTCATTTTTCGGGCAGATAATACGGTAGGCTTTGGATTAAGCCGGAACACAGTATTATACTATGTAGATATAATATCTTTGTCTCAGTTGCATTTGTATTCGGTCGTAATACAAATGAGGGTATGTTTATACTGTTACGGGGTTATCCTGAAATTCGTTTCGGGATCACTTTTGGAAGTTGCCAATTTCCAGTTTTCTATCACCCGTATTTGACTTTCGGTTAAATGCGGATTTATCTTTTTTTCTTGAGGGTGAGTCATGAGGTGAGTCATTTGTGGAAGCTTCTTGTTTTGGTGACTAGATTAGTGAGTCACCATTTTGCATTAATTGAATGATGAGGTGTAATTAGTGAGTCACCTTTTCATTAATGATTTTTGTTCTTGCTTAGATATTTCCTCTTGATCTTTTGTGAGAAGCTTTTCTAATGGTCACCACTTGCTCCTACACTCACCTCCCTCCTTCTATATATTTGGCCGGCCACCTCTTGGTATTGAGGATGGTTGTTGATTGGAAAAAAGATATAAGTTTTGGTGCATAGAAATTAGATGTGATCAGTTTCTCTTTTCATTCGATCCAAAAGGCAACTTCATTAACCGTTCGTCCATCGCCTTGGACGTAACTAGACAAAGTGTTCTACTCATTCTCTACATCAATCTTGGTCATCTCTTTTAGCAAACTTGATGATCGAGTTGCCTCGGTTCAGAGGCGGGAGACCGTTTAAAGATCCGTCGACGTGGTGCCACCTGGACGAGAAGACTGGAGATTCAGGAGATCGGAGCAGCCGCAACAAAGCGTGGGATGATGGTTGAAGACCGAAGGACTCGGATCGTTCGGTATAACTCTTTTACCCACTTTGTAGTTTGTTAGTTTAGCTTTAATGGCAGATCCGCGTTATAGTACGCGATAGCGTCAGTTGTAAAAGTTTTTGTTCCGCATTTGGCGTCTGTTAGACGGCCGGGGCGCTACCGTGGACTTACAGAACTTGACTAGCGGACTATGGTTTGTTGGCCTGCGTCATGGTCATAGCATGCTAAAGCATTATCGGGAGTTTCAAGAGTTGAAATTTGCAATGAGATTGCATACCTTCTATGAGATAGTTGGATCCTGATACCCACTGCGAGTAGGAGTTACTCCTGAGAGAGTTTTACACAGAACAATTAGCCAATCAAGTAGGTGACTAGAAAGGTATTAACGGGGTTATGGCTCTGGGAAAATGAGGTTTTTTCTAATTAGGTCCGTGTGAAAGCACGGGAAACCTTCCTCAAAGTACCAACACTGGCCAGGCTGAAAGATTGACGAACTTGTAAAGTGTAATTAATCCCGGCTAGTCTTACCTTTTAGGGTTTGAAGGATGATTTGATAAAAACCAGTGGGAGCCATCCTGATTAGATAAGATAATAACCAGTCTAATCTTGAAGAGCATATGCTAAAGTGTTTTCTTCTCTCTCTCCAGGTAGCGACCATGTCAGGCCTTAATCAAGATAATAATATGGATGTATTGAGCGAACCCGCTTATTATACTGAGCAGGGGAACGTTGGTCCCGTTCTTTCTTATAATTGTTATAAGACAGAGCAAGGAATAGGAGAATATCCAGATTCTCACACCACCCAAACGAAGAACAAGCATGCTGATGCATCTTCTTCGGGTGTGTTAGTAATCGAGAACTGTTTCTCAGTTCACTCTACGTCCTGTGTATTAGATACTGGATCGGGATCCCATATATGTAATATGTTACATGGGCTACGGAAAGGTAGGGAACTGGAAGAGAGTGATCATTCCATAAGAGTAGGGAATGGTGCAAATGTTACAGCCAAGACTGTTGGCGAATATCACCTTGTATTACCGAATAGTAATACATTGATTCTGAACGAATGCTATTACATTCCGACCCTGATATGCAATCTTATATCAGTTTCTTTATTAAGTAAAGAAGGATATAATTTTGTAGTACAGGATAATGTTATGAACATCTTCCTGAATCAAAAGTTGATTGGATCAGGCTCGTTAAATAATGGCATATACGTTCTCAATCAAACTACAATACTTAATGTGCAAAACACACACAAGAGGAAGAGTTCAGAAATGAACGAATCCTTCTTGTGGCGTTGTAGACTTGGTCATATCAATGCGACACGACTAGCTAAGTTGCATAAGGATGGATATTTTAATCCGTTCGAATTTTCATCTTATGACACTTGCCAGTCATGTCTCAAATGCAAAATGACCAAAACTCCGTTTAGTGGACACAGAGAAAGAGTTACTGGGCTGATACATAGTGAAGTATGTGGTCCCATGTCTACACATGCCAGGAATGGTTCCTCGTACTTCATTACATTCACTGACAATCTCTCAAGATACGGACACGTGTTCCTGTTGAAACACAAGTCTGAAGCTTTTGAGAAATTCAAAGAATATAAGAACGAAGTAGAGAACCAAACGGGCAAAAAGTATTAAGATCCTTCAATCAGATCGAGGAGGATTCTCTCTCAGCTTACTCCTCCTTATACACCACAGCACAACGGTGTATCGGAGCGGAAGAATCGCATCCTATTAGATATGGTGCACTCTATGATGAGCACTGCTGAGTTGCCTATTTCCTTTTGGGGATATGCAATGGAAACAGCTGCAGACCTATTGAATATGGTTCCCACCAAATCTGTGCCAACCACTCCATATGAGATATGGAAAGGAAAGAGACCATATCTTAATTATGTTAAGATATAGGGTTGTCCGGCATATGTTAAAACACAGAATCCGGACAAGCTCGGTGCAAGGTCTTTTCTGTGTATGTTTATTGGATATCCCAAACATTCGCGCGGGTATATCTTCTACCACATCGAGGAACAAAAGGTGTTTGTTTCTCGACATGCCACCTTTTTAGAAAAGGAATTTATTGAAAAAGAAATTAGTGGCAAGGAGGTAGAACTGGAAGAGGTTCCAGCTATACAAACTACGACAGAAGATTTGGTTGAACCAGAGGATTCAGTAGTTCCCGACGAACCTCAGCCGCTCCGCCAATCTAGTAGGGTTCCTTATCCACCATAGAGATACTACGGTTTTCTCATCGATGGTGGGAGCGAGGATTGCATCATGGAAGATGATGACCCGACTAGCTTCGAGCAGGCCATCACGAGTGGGGACTCTGTGAAATGGCTAGATGCAATACGATCTGAGATGGAATCCATGTACACCAACAAAGTATGAACTTTGGAAGTTGCTCCTGAAGGGATAAAACCTATTAGGAGCAAATGGATCTTTAAAAAGAAATTTGGTGTAGATGGAAAAGTTGAGACTTTCAAAGCTAGACTTGTTGCAAAGGGTTTTCGTCAACGACCAGATGTGGATTATGACAAAACCTTTTCTCTAGTGGCTATGCTTAAGTCCATCCGGATACTGCTTGCCATTGCTGCATACTATGACTACAAAATCTGGCAGATGGATGTTAAGACCGCCTTTCTAAATGGTGATTTAGAGGAGTGCGTGTACATGACTCAGCCAGAGGGCTTCGTAGATAGTGGGAGCAGCGGAAAGGTTTGCAAACTGCTTAAATCCATCTACAGGTTAAAGCAGGAATCGTATAGTTGGAACATCTGTTTTGATGTGGTAGTCAAAGAGTTTGACTTCATCAAGAATGTAGATGAACCTTGTATCTACAAGAAGGTGGCAGAGGGTAAGGTTTTCTTCCTCGTATTGTACGTGGATGACATACTCTTGATAGGAAATGATGTTCCTTTGCTGCACTCGGTCAAGCTCTTCTTATCACATAGATTGTCAATGAAAGATCTAGGTGATGCCTCCTGCATTTTGGGGATTAAGATCTATAGAGATAGATCTAAACGGATACTGGAATTGTCCCAACCCACGATCTCTGGACTCACCCTCTCCAAAGAGATGTCTCCCAAGACTGATTTGGAGAGAGCTCTCATGCAAGGGATACCCTATGCTTCGGCAGTAGGCTCTATCATGTACGCGATGCTATGTACCAGACCCGATATAGCATACTCACTAAGTATAGTGTGTAGGTATCAAGCAGATCCAGGAGAGAGTCACTGGACAGCTGTGAAGAACATTCTCAAGTACTTAAGAAGGACTAAAGAGATGTTCTTGGTGTATGGTAACGGAGAACTCCAGGTGGAGTCCTTTACCGATTCAAACTTTCAAAGTGATAAAGACGACTCTAAGTCGCGCTCGAGATTTGTCTTTACCCTAAATGGAGGGGCGGTTTGTCGGAAGAGTTCCAAGCAAGAAACCGTGGCAGACTCGACGATGGAGGCTGAATACATCGCTGCCAACGATGCTGCCAAAGAGGCTATTTGGATGAAGAAGTTCATCACTGTACTTGGTGTGGTTCCATCCATTGAGCATCTAATACCTTTGTATTGCGATAACAATGGAGCTGTGGCTTTGGCAAAGGTACCCAGGTCCCATCAGAAGTCCATACATATTCTGAGGCGGTATCACCTGATCCGGAAGATAGTTGATCGCCGCGAGATCGAGGTCAGGAGAGTTGACACGAAGGAAAACACTGCGGATCCACTCACGAAGGCCATTCCCCAGATACAATTTAAGAGACTCTTCGGGATGTTGGGTATGAGATACTAAAACAGCTGGCCTTAGTGCAAGTGGGAGATTGTTAGTTGTATATATGCCATAGAGGCCATTGTTGTAGATATGATGTATATTATAGTTGATGCTTGGATATATATAGAGAGGACTTTCTTGCTCTACATGATAGTATGCTATTTGGTTTCACTTTATCTTAACATATTGACTCGAATTAGTTTACTGTCTTGCTCTCACATGTTGATAAAGCCTTTAGGATATGTACTCGACTACTAGGATTATGATGCAGATCATACTAGTGGGGCCAGGGCAGTCCAAGAGTACATCCTATAATTGTTCCTAGTCGAGGGAGTATCGAGACAGGGCATCGATATTCCAGAGTAGACTAGCGTATACGCGTCTTAACCCATACGATGGGCGATGGATGATCCCATATCCATTGGTGTTTGACATCAAAAATGGTGTACGGGTGCTCAGTGGAGACTGGGTATACTGAACGGACTCACCGAGAACTCCTAGATGGTATTATACCTATCTTCAGATAGCAGTTCTCTGGTGACACTAGTGCAGGTTAGTCTGTAGACCCGAGATCGTCATAAAGTCTTGTGTGATTCCCACTATACTTTGATTTCCACCTTACCACGTTCATGAGAACGTGCAAAACGGTGGCTTTTGGGTACAGTCCCGAATCACTTGGAGGCAATGAGCGATATGAGGGGTTTCGTCTCTCCCGGTATTGAGAGTTGATGTTGCGTTGTGTTCGATTGGCTATAACTGGAAGTCCTTGGCCAGGGCTGATATGGAGACCTAATAGTAAGAGTTATCAGTAGTTTCTCGACCCGTTATGAGCCTAACATAGACACAACTTATCGATTACAGGGGTCTGACGTTTACCACCCCTAGACTGGATATGCGACATATCAGACGAAGAGACCGGACTGTACGATAGTGTTACTGATTGGATTCACAGGAGTATGTACAGGCTTGCTTGTTGATCTTCTGATCGCTCAATACCCGGGTGGCTGTTACGTTTAGCTGACCGCTTGCAACTTGTGGGTGTTTGATATGATCATCACCTACTGCCGGCGTATTGACGATTCTTTAGAGTCCTATATAGAGGTTTCCCGGCTCAGGAAAAATGGAGTAGGAGCACATATGTGATATGTGCGGGACCGAGATTAATACAATATGAGATACCGTATTCTATTCTCGCGATATGTGATATCGGCCGGGTATATGTGATATAGCCGGGTTATCGGATCAAGGGTTGATTCGATAAAATGATACATGTTATATTAGTCGGTTATATGTAATATAGCCGGATTATCAGATCAAGTGTTGATTCGATAATTTAATGTATAATTATATATGTGATATATTACATTACATTAACCAATATAAGCTCACTTAAATGATTCTTTTTCTCACTTGGTAATACATCGATATATATGTGATATATGTTAATTGTATTATTTTTCTTTTTTTACATTATATATTATATATTTGATATATAATATTGTAACAAGTTAGGGTTACAAATGCAACTAGGGTTTTGAGATTAAACCATGTTAGGTTGGATTAGGGTTAATGTTTTGTTTTGGGTTTATACCAAATTGTGGAGATATTTTCTTTTGCTGACTTTGTCAAACCATCTTGATATTTACTTGATATTTATGAACCCAACCCTAACCTTAATCTATGGTTTAGTAGCTACAAAGGTTAAGCATGAAATGCTTAACCCTAGGTTGCAATTCTAACCTAAAACAATAATTCATTATTCATCACAAAACTTCATCTTCTTCTTCCTCTCTCCAAAAGCTTTTCTAGCTTTTTATTTTTGTGATGATATATTGTGAGAAATAGAAAACAAAAGAGAGCAAAATTCCTACATCATTGTCCTCATCTATTCTAGCCACTTAGATTAGGGTGTTCACTTCACTAATACCTCCTTAGAGAAGTGTGAGCTTGGGTTAGAGTTTCTTCAAGGTAGATCATCTTAGAAAGTGAAGACATCAAGCAAGATGCCTCATTCACCTCATGGAGCCTCTATAGAGTCCGAGTACTTGATGATCGCAGTGAAGGGACCTCAACTCGGTGCTTATGAAGCGAAGGAACGGACTACAATGGTTGTAATCTCAAACAATTAGAAGTAAAGATGTTTACTTGTTGATTTTTGTTTGATTCTCTAGTTAAGATCCTAGGTTTAGGGTTATCTATAATGGAAAATTTTTAAATTGGCATGTGAGATGCTACCCGAAACCTTGCTGCCGTTGTAGGTATCCCAACAGTAGTATCAGAGCCTAGCTAGAGAATTGAACGGATAAGTGTAGGATTACGAAACCGAAACAACTTCGAATGGACTTAAGCATAGGTACTTGAGAAAAGGTTTCATCATTATCCATATCTGGTCGATGATGAGAACCTATTGCAATAATCCTAGCTTGGAAAGTCTCAACTTTTCCATATACACCAAGTAATCTTCTCGAGATATACTTGCTCTTGATGGGGATTTAACCCTTCAGATAAAGCAACCAAAGTCTGTACTTTATTAGTGTATATGGATTCCAGCTCAGATTGCTTAGCATCCAGCCATTCTTGCAGAATTGCTACTCTTGATGGCCTACTCGAAACTACTTGGGTCATCATCTCGTGATGCCATCCTCGCTCCCACTGTCATCGAGAAACCGAAGTATCTCTCAGGCGGATGAGGAACCCTACCAGATCGACGGAGAGGCTGAGGTTCTTCGGGAGCTATTGAATCTACTGGTACTACCAAATCATCAGTTGTTGTTTGTATAGCTGGAACTTATTCTAGTTGTCACGACCCGCAGGGTATGGAACGTGACTGGCACTTAAGTTTACGAGACGTCTCAAGACGTCCGTAAAATAAGTGAGCCAAAGCCCAGAAACCAAAACCAAATAAACAAAAGAGTGAAGAAAAACCAATCAATTGAAAGCGAGTTTATCAAATAAGTCATATCAACCCTTTTTAAAAACAATATCAATTTTTCCGAAAATTTTGGCAGAGTCTCCTTTGTAAATACAGGCCCCCAAAATGGGTACAACAAGAATATATATAAATCCAACAAATAAGGCATCCCCAAGCGGGAGCTAGCTCTTCGCCACAAGGCGGTCATAAATCCCACGCAATATAAAACAACAACATGCAAAATAATCATAAAGAAGCATGAGAAAAACAGCATGTCGACTCAAGTGAGCTCGACCCTAAAATACAGCATAAAAAGTCCACAAATCTCACAGTCTCATCTCTAGGTCAATATACAACAATACTGGTAGATACAGTAGATAGAGTACTCTAGATACAAAGAATATACAAGATGGTACAAAAATAATAATACAACCCACCTACGTGCAAAAACCACGAGTCCTGGCAAGAGAGGCAAAAGAAGCGGTGCGCCCGCTGCTACCGTTCTGACGGAGCGGACCTGCAAAAGACTGTGGCACAACGGGGGTGAGTTGCCAACTCGTGAGTAATAAATAACATCTATAGAGGCTATCGCAAGTATGCACATAAGCATCCTAGCATCTATAATACAGGTATGGCAGGACACAATAGCAGGTATGTATGCAATATGAATATACTAGCAGGTATGAATGCAATGTGAATCAACTCATGATCTGAATGTGTAAGTATAAGAATCATGTTTTTCCTTTAGGAATCTCTTTTGAAATACCAGCACAATACCACTAGAATCAACAAGAACCTATGTCTAGCAACGACACCTCAAAACTATCACAAATCTCATATATCCATGTCATAGTATCTCTGGCCTCAGCCATCTGGCTGACCCATCTCAATATCAATATCTCATCATCTCGCGGCCACGGTCGGTATCCTCTGGATATCCGCCGTGCCAAACAGTCACCGGTAGGTAATCCTCCCCCTGCCAGGCTCATCGTCAGCACCACGAGCTTCTTGCCCCGGGGTACCTTACCGGGCCCACCATGTACCCGAGACGGTTCATCCAACTCCTCGAAACGGGTCTCGAAAACCACAGCAAACTCATGGTGGACGACACTTACATCACTAGAAAACCGCAATTTACATATTTTAAAAATATAATAAGTTTAGAAATTTTGCGGCTTTCCCCCGAAATCCAGAATATCACAAAATCTCAAGAAATCCTCATAAATGCATATGCCAATGATAATGAATGCATATGGTGTCAATAATCAAGTTGCGATGCATGATTGATAGACTAGGCATGAACAAATAACATGATGAGGTACATGCACATGAATAGCAATCCTACGATTTCATTTTAAGGAATTAAAGGCAATAGCACAGGTTTAAGCATCAATTATAGTAAAAGGTTTCAAATTATAGGTTATCTAGTGTGGTGGCATGGCAATTACCAGGGCGTGTGTGTAAGCATGAATAGTGCTCGTGCTGCATATAAAAACCCTGGCAATGGTGCAGGTGTCCTATAGAATGGGTTCGCATATGTAGGTTAAATAAGGCATGGATGTAGTTACTAATATCACTAAAATCTTAACTACTTAAACTATCGGGAGACTTGCGTCATCCAAACGATAGTCCCCCCGTAGATGTTAAATCTACTCACCGGAATCCCTAACTAGTCCACGTCCAATCACCGCTTTCTCCTTTCGTACCGCGTCTGACGTCTCCGCGACCGAACCTTGAATTTACATAAATACAAACATAAGGTTACATATCATGAACGACGCAAATCCCAAACGAAAATACCAACGTTCACAAGCTAGGTACAACGTGCACAAGGTGCGCGGAAACACACGCGAAAAATCGCAAAAACTAACTAAAATCGTCGATTTGGTCGCCCGGCAAAGCTAAAACAATGATCACTCAAAAATCCGCACTCAACACATCCTAAATGTCATAGGATATGCCAAAAATATCATCAAGATATCACAATATTTTTATAAAAATCTAGTAAGCACTAAAAATTCCAAATTCGTGCAAACATCGCGTATTTGTGATAAAGTGCTCACATCATCGCACAATCCTACAAATCCACACAACTAGCTAGCCACAACACTCAATTTAACCCATTTACCTTGCTTCAAAACACATTTTTCATAAACAAACCCTTTCTAGAATTTCATAACTAGCAATCTTAATCCAAACTATACATGAAAAACCCTAAATTAAACACTAGTTTATAGCCCAATTAGCAAGTTAACCTCTTAGATTAGGTTAGCAAAATAACTAGATAACAAAAATAGATTTAATTAACCTACTAAAGATTTCTAATACCCTAGTTTAATTTCAAACCATGAACTAGAAAAAACTAGATTAGGATTTAGCTATAATTTTAACACTAACACAACATGCAAGTTTCTAATTAGCACACTTTAACTACAAATTAACCTTAGATTAGAAATTATACCTCACACTGGAGATCTAGCAAGAAACAAGATGCCTCCAAAGATGGCTTCATAGCATCATGATCCAAGCAAGAGAGGCTAAGGAGAATGGGATGAAGGATGGGGATTAATTTGTGAGGTTTAAATTGGGAATTTTGGAGCAATCTTGATGAATGTTTGAAGGAAATGAAAAGAAAAATGATGAAGGGGGAGGGCTGCAAGCATTCTCAGCCTGAGGACGGAAGGGGAAATGGAGTGGGTGGTGTTGGAAAGTCATGGTCAAACCATACCAATCACTAAAGGACCCATACCCAAATAATAAATCAAAAACTTTATAAAAACACCTCATTTTCAACACTTAATAAAAAGTCAAAGGAGGCAAGGGATTTTTTTTTTCCTTGTGCTGCTGAAGTGGGGCCGGCCTAGGGGTGAGGGAAGAGTGAATGGGGTTTTTACAAAAAAAAATTTATGCAAAAAGGCCCCCAACAAGTCCAAAATTGCAAGTTTTAGCTTAAATTCAATAAATTTCGTTTTTCCATAATAAAAATTAGTTAAAAACTTAAAATAAAATACTAAAAATTTATGTTACAACCAGATTTTTAATTAACATGATTTTAAAGCTTAAATTTAGGCCCATTTAAATTTGTATTTATCGCTAATTTTAATGTATTTTCTTACCGGCTTAAAAATAATATTAAAAAAATTGAAAAATAGGGGAAAATTTTTTAAATGAGCAAAAAATTAATAAGTAACTCATTAGATATAAAAACTAGCAATTACCTATCCAAATTAGGTATAATTAGTCCTAAACTGCAAAATAACAAAAAAGACGGTTTTACGGAAAAATACCGAATTTTCACCGATTTTCAGGAAAACACCAAAACGACTTTTCAAGGCGCTACAATCTTCCCCCCCTTAAAGAAATTCGGTCCCCGAATTTAAAAATATAGCTACGCGTACCTTCAAAAAGATGGGGATATTTCTTCCTCATCTCGTCCTCGGTCTCCCAGGTAACCTCCTCACTGCTCGGGCTACGCCAAAGGACCTTGACGGTTGGTATAACTTTCGATCTCAATTTCTTCACCTGCCGATCCAGGATGGCCACCGGCTGCTCTGCAAAAGAAAGGTCACGCTCTAGCTGGACTGTCGGGTGCTGAATCGCATGCGAAGGGTCGTGAAGGTACTTGCGGAGCATCGAAACATGGAAGACGGGGTGAACATCGGGAAAGCTAGGTGGAAGAGCCAAACGATATGCAACTGCACCGACACGCTCGAGAATCTCAAAGGGACCCATAAATCTAGGACTAAGCTTCCCTTTTCGCCCAAATCACATCACGCCCTTCATCGGAGAGACCCTCAGAAAAACATGATCGCCAACTGCGAACTCTAGCTTGCG
Organism: Agapanthus africanus; assembly: GCA_030015575.1. Classification (NCBI taxonomy): domain Eukaryota; kingdom Viridiplantae; phylum Streptophyta; class Magnoliopsida; order Asparagales; family Amaryllidaceae; genus Agapanthus; species Agapanthus africanus. The sequence continues at coordinate 595,011,517 of JASDDO010000024.1, forward strand.
ACGGCGCCTGTCAGCATACAATTTCTGCCTGCTCTGAGCTGCTCTCATCCGGTCTCGAATCAACTGTATCTTCGCTGTCGTCTCCTCAACAAGCTGCGGCCCCAATATACTGCTCTCGCTGAGCTCTGTCCAACAAACGAGCGATCTGCATCTCCTCCCATACAATGCCTCAAAAGGTGCCATCTGAATAGTATCCTGGAAGCTGTTGTTGTAGGAGAACTCCACTAAAGGTAAATGACGATCCCAACTACCGCCGAAGTCTAAAACGCACGCTCTGAGCATGTCCTCGAGAGTTTGAATGGTCCGCTCTGACTGTCCGTCGGTCTGCGGATGAAACGCTGTGCCGAAGCTCAAACGGGTGCCCAATGCCTCCTGAAGTCTCCGCCAAAGTCGGCTGGTAAACTGGGTGCCTCTGTCGGACACGATACAAGTCGGAACGCTATGCAACCGCACGATCTCGTCGATGTAAAGCTGGGCATACTGAGCGAAACTGAAAGTGGTCTTCACTGGCAGGAAGTGAGCCGCTTTCGTCAATCGATCTACGATCACCCAGATGGAGTCGTACCCTCGACTGGTCCTGGGTAGACCCACAACGAAATCCATCGAAATCTGCTCCCATTTCCACTCTGGAATGGGTAACGGCTGTAGCTCTCCTGCGGGCCTCTGGTGCTCGGCCTTGACTTGCTGACAAGTCAGGCATCTCGATACAAACTCCGCAGTGTCCCTCTTCATCCCGTCCCACCAGTAGGTCTCTCTCATATCATGGTACATCTTGGTGGAACCGGGGTGGACACTATACACTGATCGATGTGCCTCCGCAAGAATATCGCGCCGCAATCCATCAGCATCTGGTACGCACAATCTAGATCCATATCGTAAAATCCCCTGATCATCAATCACGAACTCCGAAAATCTTCCCTGTCCCATCTGTGCCATGATCTCTGAGCAACGGTCGTCTCTGCGCTGTGCCTCATATATACGGTCAAGCAACTGTGGGCGTGCACGAACATGCGCGAGCTGTCCCCCTGTCTGAGTGAACTCGAACTCAACTCGGCTGTCGCATAAAATCTGCCAATCTGCTGACGACTGCCTCTGCACTGCGCGCAAAAAGGATAGACTACCCTCGGGCCTCCTGCTCAAAGCATCTGCCACTACATTCGCCTTGCCTGGGTGATATAAGATCTCGCAGTCGTAGTCTTTCACCAACTCCATCCAACGACGCTGTCTGAGGTTCAGGTCTCGCTGCTGAAATATGTATTTTAAGCTCTTGTGGTCTGTGAATATTTGGCACGACTCGCCATATAGGTAATGTTGCCAAATCTTCAGTGCAAAGACCACTGCAGCCATATCCAAATCGTGAGTGGGGTAGTTCTGTTCATGCTTCTTCAACTGCCGGGAAGCAAAGGCGATCACCCGGCCATGCTGCATCAATACGCATCCTAACCCCACTCGCGAAGCATCACAATAGACCACAAATCCGCCTGATCCCGAAGGCAAAGATAATACCGGCGCCGTAGTCAAACGAGTCCATAGCTGCTGAAAACTGTGCTCGCACTCCTCCGTCCAAACGAAAGGAACTCCCTTCCGGGTCAAACCGGTCAAAGGTGCAGCTATACGGGAGAAGTCCTGAACAAAACGCCTGTACTAGCCCGCCAGGCCTAGAAAACTACGGATCTCAGTAACCGATGTAGGTCGGGGCCACTGCTGAACAGCCTCAATCTTCTTCGGGTCCACACATATGCCGTCTTTCGTAATCACGTGACCCAAGAATCCGACGCTGTCCAGCCAGAATGCACACTTGGAGAACTTTGCGAACAGCTGGTGCTCCCTCAGAGTCTGTAACGTAATCCGCAAGTGCTGCTCGTGCTCCTCTCTGCTCCGGGAGTACACCAAGATATCGTCGATAAACACGATGATGAACAAGTCAAGATACAGCCTGAATGTACGGTTCATCAAATCCATGAATGTTGCTGGGGCGTTGGTGAGTCCGAACGACATCACCAAAAACTCATAGTGACCGTAGCGCGTGCGGAAAGCTGTCCTCGGTATATCCTCCTGTCGAACTCGCAGCTGATGGTATCCTGATCGCAAGTCGATCCTCGAAAAATACCCCGCACCATGAAGCTGGTCGAACAAATCATCAATGCGTGGCAACGGATATCTGTTCCGAACGGTAACTTTGTTCAGCTGGCGGTAGTCGATACATAAGCGCAAACTTCCGTCCTTCTTCTTGACAAACAGGACCGGAGCACCCCACGGAGAAACGCTAGGTCGAATAAGCCCCTTATCTAACAAATCCTGCAACTGATCCTTCAGCTCTCGAAGCTCTGCCGGGGCCATCCGATAAGGCGGTAGAGAAATAGGCCCCGAGCCGGGAATCAAATCAATGCAGAACTCAACATCGCGCTCAGGTAGTAGCCCAGGCAGCTCATCAGGGAAAACATCAGGGAACTCACAAATAACCGGGACCCGGTCCAACGGAACCTCTGCAGCTCGAGTATCACAAATATACGCTATGAATCCCTGACATCCCTTCCGCAAGAGCTGACCAGCGCGAAGAGACGAAATCAAGCTGGGAAGGGTGACGCTGCGGTCTCCCTGAATAACAAGGACTGGCTCTCCCGGAAAGCTAAATGTGACCGCCTTCTCACGGCAGTCCACCGAAGCATAACAAGTGGCTAGCCAATCCATGCCCAGAAGCACATCAATGTCCAACATATCGAGGAGAATCAAATCAACCGATGAATCCCTCTCCCCGATACGAACGGAACACAAACGAAACACAAAACGAGCGACAAACGACTCGCCTACCGGGGTAATAACAACAAGCGGATGATCTAACGACGACGACTCACGGCCCAATATCGGTGCAAAGTGTGAAGAGACGTACGAATGTGTGGAACCTGGGTCGAATAATACCCATGCGTTGAATGAGCAAACTGGCAAGGTACCTGTCACAACGGCATTGGATGCCTGCGCATCCTGCGGTGTCAAAGCAAATACTCGGGCCTGTCCTCCACCGATAGCGGGCTGACCTCGACCTCGGCCTCTGCCTCCTCGTCCTCTCTGAACAGGACCGCCACGTCCACGGCCTCTGGGTGCACCTAACTGGCGTGGAGCATCGCCTGTGGTAGGAAGTAGGCCTCTCTGGGGAGGGGGTGGTGATAGTGGTAGGGTCACATGCGGAACTGTCGCCTCGCCGGACAGTCTCTGACAAGATGGTGCGGACTCCCGCACCCAAAACACCCTGGCGACGGCTGCTGTCCCTGGGGATATGAACCAAATAACTGACCCCGTCCAAATCCTCTGCCGGGCCCATCCCTCGGAAAGAATCTGGCACGCTGCCTCTGAGACGGCACCTCGGTGCGAATCCTCTTCGGCCCAGAAACAGCCGAAGTCTGTGATTTGCGTGCCTCCATCCGTAATGCCGTATCCATAGCAGCTGAATAAGTGTCGTAGTGCTGGGCGCCAATGGCAAGATATAACTGGGCATCAAGTCCCTGTATGAACCTCTTCACCCTCTTCGCTTCGGTATCTACCAGGTACGAGGCATATCGGGACAACTGTGTAAACTGAACGTCATACTCAGACACCGTCATCCCAGGTGTCTTGACCAAGGCCTCGAAGCTACGAGCTCTGGCGTCACGAACGCTCTCTGGGAGGAAACGAGCTAGAAAGACCGCTGTAAACTCGACCCAAGTCATAGGCGGTAGACCTGCAGTTCGGACCTCTCAAGACTGACTCCCACCATATCTGCGCGAGACCCTCTAGACGGAAACTCGCAAGCTCCACCCATCGATCATCCGAACATCTCAGCGAACGGCAAATCCTGGCTAAACTGTCAAGGAACGTCTGTGGGTCCTCCGCTGCCTCGGTGCCGGTGAATACTAGAGGTTTCAGCCTCATGAAATCCTGTAGTGAAACCAGGATGGTCACGGCGGTAGTAGTAGGAGCAGGTATCATAGTAGTCTGGGATGTAGTAGGTGCGTCATCCAGCCTCGGTGTACGACTGGCTGCAACTAGGGATCCTACCATCTGACGTAGCTCCTGCATACTCCCCATTATCTGTCGCAACTCCTCCATACCAGTCTCAAGCCTATCCATACGGCCTGGGGAAGGTGGATCGATCTGTCCCTGCGGCGTAGGCATACCACCCTGCTCAGTCCTAGTCTCGGACGAGCCAGCTCGAATCTCGTCTCGGGCGGCATCCCTCTGTGCCCTCGTAGCCTTCGGCGGCATACTGGCTGGTACAGGAAAAAGGATAATAAGAATAGTGCAATAGAATCATAGGATACACGGAATTAAAGAAGGAATTTCAAGCAAGTATATCCTAAAGTCACTTAGGCGGAGTACTGTATCGCAAGTATGACGCGGACATACGCACGCTACGTTACCTTGCTTAAGTCACTTACTCCATCTACCAAGGGTCATCCTACACTCAAAAAGGTAAAACCTATCGCTCTGATACCAACTTTGTCACGACCCGCAGGGTATGGAACGTGACTGCCACTTAAGTTTACGAGACGTCTCAAGACGTCCGTAAAATAAGTGAGCCAAAGCCCAGAAACCAAAACCAAATAAGCAAAAGAGTGAAGAAAAACCAATCAATTGAAAGCGAGTTTATCAAATAAGTCATATCAACCCTTTTTAAAAACAATATCAATTTTTCCGAAAATTTCGGCAGAGTCTCCTTTGTAAATACAGGCCCCCAAAATGGGTACAATAAGAATATATATAAATCCAACAAATAAGGCATCCCCAAGCAGGAGCTAGCTCTTCGCCACAAGGTGGTCACAAATCCCACGCAATATAAAACAACAACATGCAAAATAATCATAAAGAAGCATGAGAAAAACAGCATGTCGACTCATGTGAGCTCGACCCCAAAATACAGCATAAAAAGTCCACAAATCTCACAGTCTCATCTCTAGGTCAATATACAACAATACTGGTAGATACAGTAGATGGAGTACTCTAGATATAAAGAATATACAAGATGGTACAAAAATAATAATACAACCCACCTACGAGCAAAAACCTCGAGTCCTGGCAAGAGAGGCAAAAGAAGCGGTGCGCCCGCCACTACTGTGCTGATGGAGCGGACCTGCAAAAGACTGTGGCACAACGGGGGTGAGTTGCCAACTCGTGAGTAATAAATAACATCTATAGAGGCTATCGCAAGTATGCACACAAGCATCCTAGCATCTATAATACAGGTATGGCAGGACATAATAGCAGGTATGCATGTAATATGAATATACTAGCAGGTATGAATGCAATGTGAATCAACTCATGATCTGAATGTGTAAGTAAAAGAATCATGTTTTTCCTTTAGGAATCTCTTTTGAAATACCAGCACAATACCACTAGAATCAACAAGAACCTGTGTCCAGCAACGACACCTCAAAACTATCATAAATCTCATATATCCATGTCATAGTATCTCTGGCCTCAGCCATCTGGCTGACCCATCTCAATATCAATATCTCATCATCTCGCGGCCACAGTCGGTATCCTCTGGATATCCGCCGTGCCAAACAGTCACCGGTAGGTAATCCATCCCCTGCCAGGCTCATCGTCAGCACCACGAGCTTCTTGCCCCGGGGTACCTTACCGGGCCCACCATGTACCCGAGACGGTTCATCCAACTCCTCGAAACGGGTCTCGAAAACCACAGCAAACTCATGGTGGACGACACTTACATCACTAGAAAACCGCAATTTACATATTTTAAAAATATAATAAGTTTAGAAATTTTGCGGCTTTCCCCCGAAATCCAGAATATCACAAAATCTCAAGAAATCCTCATAAATGCATATGCCAATGATAATGAATGCATATGGTGTCAATAATCAAGTTGCGATGCATGATTGATAGACTAGGCATGAACAAATAACATGATGAGGTACATGCACATGAATAGCAATCCTACGATTTCATTTTAAGGAATTAAAGGCAATAGCACAGGTTTAAGCATCAATTATAGTAAAAGGTTTCAAATTGTAGGTTATCTAGTGTGGTGGCATGGCAATTACCAGGGTGTGTGTATAAGCATGAATAGTGCTCGTGCGGCATATAAAAACATTGGCAATGGTGCAGGTGTCCTATAGAATGGGTTCACATATGTAGGTTAAATAAGGCATGGATGTAGTTACTAATATCACTAAAATCTTAACTACTTAAACTATCAGGAGACTTGCGCCATCCAAACGATAGTTCCCCGTAGATGTTAAATCTACTCACCGGAATCCCTCGCTAGTCACTTCCAATCACCGCTTTTCCCTTTCGTGCCGCGTCTGACGTCTCCGCGACCGAACCTGGAATTTACATCAATACAAACATAAGGTCACATATCAAGAATGACGCAAATCCCAAACGAAAATACCAACGTTCACAAGTTAGGTACAACATGCACAAGGTGCGCGGAACACACGCGAAAATCGCAAAAAACTAACTAAAATCGTCGATTTGGTCGCTCGGCAAAGCTAAAACAACGATCACTCAAAAATCCGCACTCACACATCCTAAATGTCATAGGATATGCCAAAAATATCATCAAGATATCGCAAATAATTCATCATAATATTTTTATAAAAACCTTGTAAGCACTAAAAATTCCAAATTCGTGCAAATATCGCGTATTTGCGATAAAGTGCTCACATCATCACACAATCCTACAATCCACACAACTAGCTAGCCATAACACTCAATTTAACCCATTTACCATGCTTCAAAACATATTTTTCTTAAACAAACCCTTTCTATAATTTCATAACTAGCAATCTTAATCCAAACTATACATGAAAAACCCTAAATTAACACTAGTTTATAGCCCAATTAGCAAGTTAACCTCTTAGATTAGGTTAGCAAAACAACTAGATAACAAATTAGATTTAATTAACCTACTAAAGATTTCTAAAACCCTAGTTTAATTTCAAACCATGAACTAGAAAAAACTAGATTAGGATTTAGCTATAATTTTAACACTAACACAACATGCAAGTTCTAATTAGCACACTTTAACTACAAATTAACCTTAGATTAGAAATTATACCTCACACTAGAGATCTAGCAAGAACAAGATGTCTCCAAAGATGGCTTCATAGCACCATAATCCAAGCAAGAGAGGCTAAGGAGAATGGGATGAAGGATGGGGATTAATTTGTGAGGTTTAAATTGGAATTTTGGAGCAATCTTGATGAATTTTTGAAGGAAATGAAAAGAAAAATGATGAAGGGGGAGGGCTGCAGCATTCTCGGCCTGAGGAGGGAAGGGGAATGGAGTGGGTGGTGTTGGAAAGTCAAGGTCAAACCATACCAATCACTAAAGACCCATACCCAAATAATAAATCAAAAACCTTAAAAAAACACCTCATTTCAACACATAATAAAAAGTCAAAGGAAGCAAGGGATTTTTTTTTCCTTGTGCTGCTGAAGTGGGCCGGCCTAGGGGTGAGGGAAGAGTGAATGGGGTTTAAAAAAAAAAAAAATTTATGCAAAAAGACCCCCTACAAGTCCAAAATTGCAAGTTTTAGCTTAAATTCAATAAATTTCGTTTTCCATAATAAAAATTAGTTAAAACTTAAAATAAAATACTAAAAATTTATGTTACAACTAGATTTTAATTAACATGATTTTAAAGCTTAAATTTAGACCATTTAAATTTGTATTTATCGCTAATTTAATGTATTTTCTTACCGGCTTAAAATAATATTAAAAAATTGAAAAATATGGAAAATTTTTTAAATGACCAAAAATTAATAAGTAACTCATTAGCTAATAAAAACTATCAATTACCTATCCAAATTAGGTATAATTAGTCCTAAAATGCAAAATGACAAAAAAGACGGTTTACGGAAAAATACCGAATTTTCACCGATTTTCAGGAAAACACCAAAACGACTTTTCAAGGCGCTACACTAGTTCTACCTCATGACCATAAATTTCTACCATAAAAAATTTCTTTTTCTAAAAAGGTGGCATGCCGAGAAATAAAACACCTCTTGTTCATCGGTGCGGAAGAATATATTCCCTTGCGAATGCTTGGGATATCCAACAAAGTTCTACAGAACTGACCTTGCCTCGAGCCTGTCCGGATTTTGCTTTTGACTTAGGCCGGACAACCCCAAATCTTAACTTACTTAAGACACGGGCTCTTTCCATTCCATATCTCATATGGAGTGGTAGGCACCTGATTTGGTTGGAACCGAATTCAATAGGTATACAACTTCATAAGTGCATAACACCCAAAGGAAACAGGAAAATTAGTAGTACTCATCATAGAGCGCACCATATCTAATAGGGTGTGATTGCTCTTCCCCGATACACCGTTGTGATGTGGTGTACACGGAGGAGTAATGCTGAGAGAGAATCTCATTCTCCTTTAGAATAGTCCAGGATCTCCATGCTTAAGTATTCTCCTTCCCAATCATATCAAAGGACATAATACTTATACCCGTTTTGGTTCTCTACTTCGGATTTATATTCATTGAATTTCTCAAAAGATTCAGGCTTGTGTTTAAATAGGAACACATGTCCGAATCCTGAGAGATCATCGGTGAATAGAATGAAGTATAAAGAACCAATCCTGGCATGTGTAGACAGGGTACCACATACATCATTATGTATCAGTCTTAAAAGTTCACTAACTCCTTCTCTGTTTCAAGTAAATGGAGCTATGGTCATTTTATCTTTGTGACATGATTGGAAAGTTTCACAAGATGCAAATTCAAACTGATTTAAATATGCATCTAAATGTAACTTAGATAGTCGGGTCGCATTGATATAACCTAGTCTATAATGCCTCAAAAAGGATTCGTTTATTTTTGAACTCTTCCTCTTATGTGTGTTCTGTACGTTAAGAACTGTGATTTGATTTAGAACGTATATGCTATTAGATAACGTGCCTGAACCGATTAACTCTTGATATAGGAAATGTTCAAAACACTATCCAAGAATACAAAATTATATCCTTCTTTATTAAATAAAGAGACTGATATGATGTTGCATATCAGGTTCGGTATCTAATGACATTCGTTCAGAATCAATGTATTTGGTAAAAGAAGGTGATAACTGCCAACTGATTTGGCTACAACATTTGCACCATTCATTATACTTAGAAACACATCACCCTATTCTCAGTGCTCTACCTTTTTGTAGCCCATGTAACAGATTACATATACGGGATCCTGATCCGGTTCAGATACCCAAGACGTAGAGGATACAGAGAAACAGTTCTTGGTAACGGACACACCCGAAGAAGATGCATCATCATGTACTTTCTTCGTTTGGCCGGCACGGGAATCCTGGTAATCCTCTATTTCCTTCTCGGTCTTATAACAATTATAAGTTGGAGCGGGACCAACGTTCCCCATCTCAGTATAATAAGCGGGTTCGGTCAATACATCCATATTATTATCTTGATTAAGGCGTGACATGGTCGCTAACTGAAGAGAGAGAGAGAAGAAAACACTCTGCGTGCGCTTTTGCAAGATTAGATTGGTTATATATTTTATCTAATCAGGATGGCTCCCACTGTTTTTATCAAATCTTCCTTCAAACCCTAAAAGGAAAGACTAGTCGGGATTAATTACACCCTACAAGTTCGCCAAACTTTCAGCCAGGCCAGTGACGGTACTTTGAGGGAGGTTCCCCGTGCTTTCACACGGACCTAATTAAAATAAATCTCGTCTTCCCAGGGGCGTAACCCCGTTGACACCTTTCTAGACACCTACTTGATCGGATAATTTTAAAGTGCAAAACTCTCCCAGGAGTAACAATTACTCGCAGTGGGTATCGGGATCCAACTATCTCATAGAAGGTATGCAATCTCATTGCAAATTTCAACACTTGAAATTCCTGATAATGGTTTTTACCCCTAGTACTTATGACCTTGGCTATGGTCAATATATCATAAGTCCTAGTCAAGTTCTACCTGTCATTTCTTAATTAATTAGACCCAGCCACATGACCCTCGCCTATGGTCGACATAATCATGTGACTGTCCTAACTAATCACATCATATGATTTATAGGAAGACATCACTTAGCTACCATACACTACGCCTCAGCTATGGTCGACATACGCAACACGAATACTAAGTACTCTACTTCCTAAAATGACGGAGGGATGTGGATGGTTTTTAAGAAAACCTTTAACGCTTTGAACTTGAAATCGTTGCAGAATCAAAATGATTTAAAATGGAGTGTTTTTGAGGCTTTTACTAATTTCTCTAAAGAGGTCACTCCCGGTGAAGGGATCTCGGCTCTTTCCTCGTCGAATGAGGTGCAGGGTATTCACAATACCACTATGCAAAGCAAGAACTAGAAAAGCAATCAAAAGGCGAAACCGAGGGTTGTAGCATCTTCCAGTTGATGCTAAAGAGGTCACTCCCGGTTAAGGGATCTCGGCTATTTCCTTATCGAATAAGGTGTTGGATATTCTACAAGGAATACCGCTATGCAAAGAACCAACTAGAGCTACCAATTTTAGAAAATTCGATTCCACAACAGCTTTAGGTTTATTTTCTTTCATTAATCTCATTAATGAAGGTCCCATCATTTAACTTACCTGAACATCACCAATAAATACAACGTACGCTTATGCCATCTGCATTCGCGTTGAAATCCCGCCATGCACCATTAAGTTAGGTAACTAACGGCAGGGCGGGGTAGGGCTAGCGCGGGTGAAAAACATAAGCAACGTCTATAATATATCATATATATTATAATGTAAAGTATCTATCTCATAATTTAAAATGATCACATTACAGAATATCAGCAGCAGAAGACAACATATGAAATATTGGATATACTAGGATGTCCATATTTTGTATTTAGCCAACAACAGAAAATATGGATTCCACGTTCGTGATGAACAACCAAACCCACATCCCTAGACCCCTACGAGAGCGGCAAGCAACCCTGCCAATTCCAGGGATAAGAGACCCGGTCTCGACTCCTTGAGATAGTCTTCCACTAGACCCCAGAACCCGGCTACTTATGCTCCCCTCCTTGGGTCTATCCTAATGCAGAAAAGTAAATAATATACATCAATGGTGACATCATCCTCAACCCGGAAGTGTCCCAATAAAAGAATATTACATACAAGTTTTTACATGAATGAAAATGAAAAACTCTCATCTCACATAAAAACCCCTGGCTATTCAAACACGACGATCCAATATAACATATCATAGCAACACATAGCATCATATGTCATCAACATAAGTAAATATACGTATCCCAATTGTCGTTGACGTATAGCAACGAAACCAGCGATACACCAGATATTACACTTACGGTCGCAAAAAAGAAAAAGAAAACTACAACAGTTGGAATCCACAACCACCTTAGACATCATAAACCCAAAATATCTCATACTGCGGATTTCATGCTTAACAATATGAATTCCTTAGAAATCGCATGACTAACAGTTATAAACCCGGCATTTTAGTCTCGATATTGAAAACACTTTCCAATAACAAGTCGGGTAATTCAACAAGATTCCCGACATCCCGATCGAATGCTCGTCGGAAACTTTAGTAGACGGTCGTACCCCCGATGCCGTCGACGACGTGGACTAAGGCGGAACACCGTTGCCGTGAGCACCCGAATGGATGCTTTAGGCTACGGGGTTCTCCTACAGTCACTTGGTCGGGGCTATGGAGCGTGGCTATCTAATAATGTTACCCTGCGAGTATCCGCATTCGCTACGTGATTGTGACAGACTTTTGATCACATCAAAATCCCGTGGCAACCGATCAACTGAGACTAAATTGCTAGATTTATAAAATTCAATTATTGTGGATTCCAAGTATTATACCCCATCACAATCAACTAGACGATATCAAATCAATAAACACTTTCATCTCCCTAAGAACTCAACACTTGAGCAAAGTTGAAATACCCAAAACGTGCCACAGTACCTTTGGACCAGCCGTAGAAGGGTCAAACCAACGCCTCACCTATGGCATCGTGGAACTACGGCAAACCCTAGGGTCTGATCGCGGTTCCAAAGGCATAGAATCAAGTTAATATTCTTGTTCTTCTAGAGGGTCCATAGACTTACTTGCACAACCATTGAATATACTCAACTTAGAAAACTCCAACTCTTGGAAAACTTCAGAGGGTATCATGAGGCAGTGTTCGAAGCTCGCTCGAAGTGTTAAACATCATCTAGGTTACCATTACAATGTTAAAAATATACGACTACGAAACACTCAGTATTAGTCCTGTAGAAAAATTTACATCACATGGAAATTTGGACTAAACAAACAATACCTGAAACCCCAAAATCTACAGTACAGTGCACAGAACAAAAACGAGACAGTTTTGAGTCAAAATGGCCGGCCAAGAGGGTATGGATCTCGGGTGAAATCCGAGCAAATGCCCTTGAATTTTTTTTATGCACTATATGTATCATATACATCACTCTGCAGTTGTTTGAAAAAAATTTCCAGAACTTTAAAAATTCAATAGAGAGCATAAATTGTAGGTTTCAGAAATCGTGTTTACGGTGTTGTTTCATTTTCGTATTGTTTCTAATATCGTCTAAGTTTCTAGTTAGGCTCTGATACCATGTTGGGATTCCTCAGCACCTTGCCTAGGGTTTGCAAGCATCAAGCATGCCACAACAAAAATTTTAAGGGGGTGCTAAGAAATCATCCTAGGAATCATACTAGAATATTAGGGTAACAAAACATTGCAATCAAACATTACATAAGAAGTGAACTAGAATACAACCTTTGTAGACCCGGTCCTTCACTTCTAAAGATCCGTGTAGTCGTCCCTTCGCTCCAAGCATCGATATCCCGGACTCAAGATGAACTCCACAAAGCGTAGTGAGCAAGCATGCTAGATGTCTTCGAGGCCTAAGATGATCTACGTCGAGGAAACTCAAGCACAAGCTATTTCTTCACAAAGTGATGAACATTGTGAAAAAAACACCTTAAACTAAATGGCAAGTAGTAGAGGATGATGAAGTAGGAATTTTGCTCACTTTGGAATTGATTTTCTCACTTGGATTCTTCATGTCTCAAAACCCTAGAATGCATTTTGAGCTCATGAAGATGATGATGAACAAGAGAAAAAACTCAAGAGAATAGAATGAGGCTAGAATTGCAACCATAGTGAGTTAGTGTCATACACTTTACTATTGTAGAGACTTAACCATGGGTTATGATAAGTGATTGGGTTTATAAAATATCTTTAATAAAACAAGAGAGTGGACTAAGTCAATGAAGCTTACAAGCTTCTACAAGCTTCAAGCCATGACTTAATTCTCACCATTTTGAATTACTAAATATAAATAAAACCCTAATTCTTATCATGGTCATGGTATGAGTCTAATAGACACAAGTTGCATATATAACCTAGCATGATACAATGTATATATCACATATACAACATGTACACAAATGTGAGAATAAGAAATGGTCGAGTGGGCAATATTAATTAATGTAAATTCAAATATCAAATATATAATTATACATTAAATCATTAAATCAATACTTGATTGAATAATCTGGTTATATTACATATAACCGACTAATATCAAATGCAACAACATATCGAATCAACACTTGATTCGATAACCCGGCTATATCACATATAACCGGCCAATGTCACATATCGCGAGAATAGAATACGGTATCACATATCGTATTAATCTCGGTCCCGCACATATCACATATGTGCTCCTACTTCGTTTCGCTTGAGCCAGGAAACCTCTGGGTAGGACTCTAAAGACTTGTCAATACGCCGACAGTAGGTGGTGATCATATCAGTCACCCACAAGCCGCAAGCGGTCTGCTAAACGTAACGGCCACCCGAGTATTGAGCGATCAGAAGATCAACAAGCAAGCCTGCTCACACTCCTGCGAATCCAATCAGTAACACTACCGTACAGTCCGGTCTCTTCGTCTGATATGTCGCATATCTCGTCTAGGGGTGGTAAACGTCAGACCCCAGTAACTTGATAAGTCATACCGATGTAAGGTCCATAACGGTTCGAGAAACTACTGATAACACTTACCAGAGGATCTCAGCAACCCTGAACAGGGATTTCCTGTTATGGCCAATCGAGCATAGCGCAACATCAACCCCCAATACCGGGAGAGACAAATCCCCTCCTATCGCTAATTGCCTCCATGTGACTCGGGACTGTACCCAAAAACCATCTATTTGCACGACTCAGTAGAGCCGTGGTAGGGTGGAAATTAAAGCACAGTGGAAGACACACACGACTCTATGACGATCTCGGGTCTACAGACTAACCTGTACCAGTGTCACCAGAGAACTGCTATCTGACGTGAGGTATAATACCATGTAGGAGTTCTCGGCGAGTCTGTTCAGTGTACCCAGTCTACACTGAGCACCCGTATACCATCAATGATGTCAAACACCAATGGATATAGGATCATCCATCACCCATCACATAGGTCGAGAAGCTATACGCTAGTCTACTCTGGAGTATCGATGCCCTGTCTCGATATTCCCTCGACTAGGAACAATTAAAGGATGTACTTATAGACTGCCCAGGCCCCCACTAGTATGATCTGCATTATAATCCTGGTAATCAAGTACACATCTTAAGGGCTTTATCAACATGTAACAAAGAGACATCATGTGTACATGTTAAGATAAAGAACAACCAGATAGCATACTATCATGTCGAGCAAGAAAGTCCTACCTATGTGTGTCCAAGCATCCACTATAACATACATCATATGTACAATAATGGCCTCTAGGGCATACATATAACTAACAGGAGGTTCGTTCAACTTGGAGAGGAGCCTTGAAGAGTCGCGTGGACTTCATCCCTGAGCTTTTGAAGAGAAGGACACGAACTACAAATGTTGTATGCTCTTAAACTTTCTCTTAAGCTTAATCACATCACAAAGGAAAAACCTAAAATTCTAGTAGTGTTATGTGTTGCTTAAGATATGATTTATTGGATCGTCATGATTGAATAGCCGGGGGGTTTTATGTCAGATGAGAGTTTTTATTTTTTCATTCATGTAAAATTCAATGTAATATTCTTTTATTGGGGCACTTCCGGGTTGAGGATGATGTCACCATTGTTGTATATTATTTACTTTTCCGCATTAGGATAGACCCAAGGTGGGGAGCAGAAGTAACCGGGTTCTAGGGTCCAGTGGGAGACTATCTCAAGGAGTTGAGATCAGGTCTCCTAACTCTAGAATTGGCAGGGTTACTTGCCGCTCTCGTAGGGGTCTAGGGATGTTGGTTTGGCTATTCATCACGACCGTGGAATCCATTTTTTACATTACTCGCTGAATATAAAACACGGAAATCCTAGTATATCCAATACTTCATATGTTGCTTCTGCTGCTTGTTTCTGTGATGTGATCATGTTATATTATATATATGATATATAATAAGCGTTGCTTATGTTTTGCACCTGCGCTAGTCCTGCCCCCACTCTGCCGGTAGTTAAGTAACCTAACGGTGCATGACGGGGCCCCGTGGCGAATGTGGATGACATAAGCATACGTTCTATTTTCGTTTCTTTTTTTGCAATGTTTAGGAAACGTTATATGATGGGACTTCATTAATGTGATTAATGAAAAGAAAAGAAACCTAAAAGATGTTGTAGAATCAAATTTCAAAAAGGGTAGCTCTAGTTTTTGCTTTGTATAGTGGTATTCTTGAATATCCAGCACCTCATTCGATGAAGAAAGAGCCGAGATCCCTTCACCGGGAGTGACCTCTTTAACGAAACTAGGAAATGCTACAACTCACTCGGTTTAGTTTTTCATTGCTTCTATAGTTCTTGCTTTGCATAGTGGTATTTATGAAATATCCTGCACCTTATTCGATAAGGAAAGAGCCGAGATCCCTTCACCGGGAGTGACCTCTTTAGCGAAGCTAGAAAAGCCTCAAAAACACTCCTTTTCAAAATCACTAGATTCTACAACGATATCAAGTTCATTACGCTCATGGTTTTCTTAAAAACCTGCGTAACCCTCTGTCATTTCAGATAGGTACTATTTAGTATTCGTGCTGCATTTGTTGACCTTCGTCAAGGCGTAGTGTGCGGTAGCTGATTAGTGCTTATCTGCCACAAGTGATGCGATTGGATTAGGGTAGTCGTATGGCCTTGTTGACCTCCGTCAAGGGTCGTGCGGGTGGGTTTAATTTAATCAAGAAATGAACGGGTTGAACTTGACAAGCGGCCTATGGTTTGTTGACCTCCGTCAAGGTCATAGGAAACTCTGGGTAAAAGTATTATCGGGAATTTCAAGTGTTGAAATTTGCAATGAGATTGCATACCTTCTATGAGATAGTTGGATCCCGATACCCACTGCGAGTAAGAGTTACTCCTGGGAGATATTTATACATCACAATTAGCCGATCAAGTAGGTGTCTAGAAAGGTATTAACGGGGTTATGCCTCTGGGAAAACGAGGTTTATTTTATTTAGGTCCATGCGAAAGCATGGGGAACCTCCCTCAAAGTACCAACACTGGCCTGGCCGAAAGATTGGCGAGCTAGTAAGGTGTAATTAATCCCAGCTAATCTTACCTCTTCGGGTTTGAAAGAAGATTTGATACAGTGGGAGCCATCCTGATTAGATAAAAATATCCAATCTAATCTTGCAAAGAGCGCACGTAAAGTGACTATCCTTCTCTCTCTTCTGGTAGCGACCAATGACATGCCTTAATCAAGATAATAACATGGATCTTAACTAGAGACTTAGGGTAACAAAGCAAGTAAACAACTTTACTTCTAAGAGTTTGGGATTACAACCTTTGTAGTCCGTTCCTTTACTTCATAAACTCCGTGTTGAGGTCCCCTCGCCGCGATCATCATGTACCCGGACTCTAGAGAGGCTCCATGAAGAGAAAGATGCGAGCTTGCTTCCGATCTTCAATAACTAAGATGATCTACCTTGAAGAAACTCAAACCCAACCTCTTGCTTTGCTAATCAAGTATTAGAAAAGCAAACACCCTAATCTAAGTGGCTAGAATAGATGAGGATGATGAAGTAGGAATTTGGCTCTCTTTTGTTTTCAATTTCTCACTCATTATCATCACTTTACAAAAGCTAGAAAGCTTTTCATCAAGAGGAGGAAGAAGAAGAAGCAAATCCATTTGTGATGAATAATGAAATCAAGTGTGTGGTTAGAAATGCAACCATGGGTTAAGAATGAAGACTTAACCCATGTAGAGAATTAACTATGGTAAAGGGTTTGGGTTGGGTTAAGAAATATCTACACAAAATATCACAAGTCAAAGTCAAAGCTTCAAGAAGCTTCATGAAAGCTTCATGCAAGCTTAACCCTAATCCAAACCCTAAACACATTTAAACTCCACAAAACATGTTGCATTTGTAACCATAACATGTTACAATATTATATATCACATATACAATATTTATTGTAACAAAATAAAATAATACAGTTAACATATATCACATATATATCAATGTATTATCCAAGAGAGAAAAAGAATTTTTAAGTGAGCTAATATTAGTTAATGTAATATTATATATCAAATATATAATTATACATTAAATCATCGAATCAACATTTGATCCGATAATCCGGCTATTTCATAAATAACCGACTAATATTATTTGTATCGGTTCATCGAATCAACACTTGATCCGATGACCCGGCTATATCACATATAACCCGCCGATATCACATATCGCGAGAATCTAATACAGTATCATATACACGTATTGTTCTCGGTCCCGCACATATCACATATGTGCTCCTACTCCGTTTTGCCTGAGCCAGGAAACCTCTGTGTAGGACTCTAAAGAACCGTCAATACGCCGGCAGTAGGTGATGATCATATCAAACACCCACAAGCTGCAAGCGGTCAGCTAAATGTAACAGCCACCCAGGTATTGAGCAATCAGAAGATCAACAAGCAAGTCTGTACATTCTCCTGTGAATCCAATCAGTAACACTCCCGTACAGTCCGGTCTCTTCGTCTGATATGTCGCATATCTCGCCTAGGGGTGGTAAACGTCAGACCCCAGTAGCTTGATAAGTCGTGTCAATATGAGGTCCATAACAGATCGAGAAACTACTGATAACACTTACCAGTAAATCTCAGCAACGTTGGCCAGGGATTTCCAGTTATGGCCAATCGAGCACTGCGCAACATCAACTTCCTATACCGGGCGATACGAAACCCCTCCTATCGCTCATTGCCTCCATGTGAATCGGGACTGTACCCAAAAGCCACCGTTTAGCACGCCCTCTTAGACGTGGTATGATGGAAATCAAAGCATAGTGGGAATCACACAAGACTCTATGATGATCTCGGGTCTACAGACTAACCTGTACCAGTGTCACCAGAGAACTGCCATCTGACGTGAGGTATAAACCATCTGGGAGTTCTTGGCGAGTCCGTCCAGTGTACCCAGTCTCCACTGAGCACCCGTATACTTTCTCTGATGTCAAACACCAATGGATATGAGATCATCCATCGCCGATCTACATGGGTCAAGAAGCGCATACGCTAGTCTACTCTGGAGTATCGATGCCCTGTCTCGGTACTCCCACGACTAGGAACATTTGATGGATGTACTTAACGACTACTCTGTCCCCACTAGTATGATCTGCATCATAGTCCTGGTAGTCAAGTACACATCCTAAGGGCTTTATCAACATGTAACATAGAGACAATCAGAGTACAAGTTAAGATAAAGAGTAACCAGATAGCATACTATCATGTCGAGCAAGAAAGTCCTCCCTATATATGTCCAAGCATCCACTACAATATACATCGTATGTACAGTAATGGCCTCTAGGGCATACATATAACTAACAATCTCCCACTTGCACTAGGGTCATCTGTTGTGGTATCGCATACCCAATAATCGGCTGTGGTTAAAGTATCTCATACTCAACCGTCCCATAAAAGTCTCTAATGGGAAATAGGCCTTTGTGAGTGGATCCGCGCTGTTGTCCTCTGTGTCTACTCTCCTAACCTCGATCTCCCTGAAGATCAACTATCTTCATGATCAGGCGATACTGCCTAAGAATATGTCTGGATCTCTGATGGGACGGGGGTTCCTAGGCATAAGCCACAACTCCATTTTCACACAATGGTAGGAACTAAGTTCATCTCATGAACTATTATATATATCCAGACTGCCTCTTTGGTAGTATCCTTGGTAGTGATTTATCCTGCCTTTATTGTCTACTATGTCACGGTATCTAGCTTGGAACTCTTCCAACATACCGTCCCTCCACTGAGGGTAAAGACAATGCCTGTGACTGACATTCAGTCTACCTTACCACACTGGAACCATTCCAGTGATTCTCCCCAGGATCGATTGATACCATCTCACTACACCTAGCGAGAATCCTAACATCTATTTAGATCTATCTCATACACCCAAAATCCGGGATTCAGGAGGTATCACATTGATCATATATGGAGAATCCTTGTGATAAGAGGAGATTGACCGAGCATAGCATAGGAAACTCCTTCCCTATCAAGAGTATGTCATCCACGTACTATACGAGGATCACCACCATACTCCATACTACTTTTTTTTTGTATATACAAGGTTCATCTACAATTTTGATGAAGTCAAACTTTTTGACTACCACATCAAAACAGATGTTCCAACTCCGCGATGCCTGATTTATCCCATAAAACAACTTGCGCACGTTTCCGCTGCTCCCACTGTCTACGAAGCCCTCTGGCTGTGTACTTATAGACGCTCTCTTCCAAATCACTATTTAGAAAAGCTGTCCTGACACCCAACCGCCAGATATCGTAGTCATAGTATGTAGCAATGGCAAGTAGGATTTGGATGGACTTAAGCATAGCTTTGAAAGTCTCAACATTTCCATGTACACCTAGAAATCTTCTCAAGATATACTTGCTCCTGATGGGGATTTAACCCTTTAGATAAAGTTATCAAAGTCCATACTTTGTTGGTGTATATGGATTCCATCTCAGATCGCTAAGCATCCAGCCATACTCACAGAGTCCTCAATCTTGATGGCATGCTCGAAACAAGTTGGGTCATCATCTCATGATGCAATCCTCTCTCCCACTGTCATAGAGAAACCGAAGTATCTCTCAGGTGGATGAGGAACCCTACCCGATTGGCGGAGAGGCTGAGGTTCGTTGGAAACTATTGAATCCTCTGGTTCTACCAAATCATCAGCTGCATTTTGTATAGATGGAACTTTTTCCAGTTCTACCCCATGACCACTAATTTCTTCACAAGAAATTCCTTTTTTTCTCAAAAAGGTGGCATGTCGAAAAATAAAACACCTTTTGTTCCTCGGTTCGGTAGAGGATATTCCCTTGCGAATGCTTGGGATATCCAACAAACATCCACAGAACTGACCTTGCCTCGAGTTTGTCCGGATTTTGCTTTTGACATAGGCCGGACAACCCCAAATCTTAACATCATTAAGAGATGGGCTCTTCCCATACCATATCACATATGGAGTGGTAGGCATCTGATTTGATTGGAACCCTATTCAATAGGTATGCAGCTTCTCAATTGCATAACCCCAAAAGAAAATAGGCAACTCAGTAGTACTCATCATAGAGCACACCATATCATATAGGGTGCAATTGCTCCGCCCCGATACACCGACGTGCTGTGGTGTATTCGGAGGAGTAATGCTGAGAGAGAATCTCATTCTCTTTTAGAATAATCCAGGAATTCCGTGCTCAAGTATTCTCCTCCTTGATCTCATCAAAGGGCATCATACTTTTACCCGTTTTTGGTTCTCTACTTCTAACTTATATTCTATGAATATCTCAAAAGGTTCGGACTTGTGTTTCAACAGGAACATATGTTTGAATCTTGAGAGATCATCAGTGAATGTAATGAAGTACAAAGAACCGGTCCTGGCATGTGTAGACAGGGGACCTTACATACATCATCATGTATCAATCCCAAGAGTTCACTAACTCTTTCTCTGTTTCCAATAAACGGAGCTGTGGTCATCTTATCTCTGTGACATGACTGGAAAGTTTCACAAGATGTAATTCAAACAGATTTAAATATGCATCTAAATGTAACTTAGCTAGTCGGGTCACAGTTGATATGACCTAGTCTACAAGTACCTCAAGAAGGATTCGTTCATTTCTGAACTCTTCCTCTTGTGTGTGTTCTGTATATTAAGAACTGTAGTTTGATTTAGAACGTATATACTTTTAGATAACGTGCCTGAACCGATCAACTCTTGATATAGGAAATGTTTAAAATATTATCCAAAAATACAAAATTATATCCTTCTTTACTAAATAAAGAGATTGATATGATGTTGTATATCAGGTTCGGTATCTAATAACATTCGTTCAGAATCAATGTATTTAGTAATACAGGGTGATAACTGCCAACAGACTTGGCTGCAACACTTGCACCGTTTCCAACTCTTGAAACTTATCACCCATTCTCAGTTCTCTACCTATTTGTTGCCTATGTAATATATTACATATGTATGATCCTAATCCGGTATCTCATACCCAGGATGTAAAGGTTACTGAGAAACAGTTCTCGGTAATGAACACACCCGAAGAAGATGCATCAGCATGCACTTTCTTCGTTTGGGCAGTACAGGAATTCTGGTAATCCCCAATTTCCTGCTCGATCTATAACAATTATAAGTTAGAGCGGGACCAACGTTTCCTAGCGCAGTATAACAAACGGGTTCGGTCAATTCATCCGTATTATTATCTTGATTATGGCGTGACATGGTCGCTACCTGGAGAGAGAGTGAAGAAAACACTCAGCGTATGCTCTTGCGAAATTAGATTGGTTATTAATATATCTAATTAGGATGTCTCCCACTGTTTTAGTCAAATCTTCCTTCAAACCCTAAAAGGAAAGACTAGCCGGGATTAATTACACGCTACAAGTTCGCCAACATTTCAGCCAGGCCAGTGTCGGTACTTTGAGGGAGGTTCCCCGTGATTTCGCACAGACCTAATTAAAATAAACCTCGTTTTCCCAGAGGCGTAACCCCGTTAACACTTTTCTAGACACCTACTTGATCGGCTATTTGTAATGTGTAAAACACTCCCAGGAGTAACTCTTACTCGCAGCGGGTATCGGGATCCAACTATCTCATAGGAGGTATGCAATCTCATTGCAAATTTCAACACTTGAAATTCCCGATAATGTTTTTCCCTAGCAACTTATGACCTTGGCTAAGGTAAACAAATCATAAGCGCTAGCCAAGTTCAACCCGTCATTTCCCGATTGAATTAAACCCACCCGCACGACCCTTGGCTAAGGTTAACAAAGTCGCACGACTACCCTAACTCAATCGCATCATATGCTTTACAGATAAGTACTAATTAGCTACCGCACACTACGCCTTGGCTAAGGTCAACAAATGCAGCACGAATACTAAGAATTACTTATCTAAAATGACGGAGGCCTACGACAGGTTTTTAAGAAAACCTTTTTGCGTAATGAACTTGATATCGTTGTAGAATCGAGTGATTTTAAATGGAGTGTTTTTAAGGCTTTTCTAGTTTTGCAAAAGAGGTCACTCCCGGTGAAGGGATCTCGGCTCTTTCCTTATCGAATAAGGTGCAGGATATTTCGCAAATACCGCTATGCAAAGCAAGAAATATCGAAGCAATCAAAAGACAAACCAAGTTTGTAGCATTTGCTAGTTTCGCTAAAGAGGTCACTCCCGGTGAAGGGATCTCGGCTCTTTCCTTATTGAATAAGGTGCTGGATATTCTACAAGGAATACCGCTATGCAAAGCAACAACTAGAGCTACCTGTTTTCGAGACAAGTTTATACAACATCTTTAGGTTTCTTTTAGTTTCATTAATCTCATTAATGACGTCACGTTTTATTATGCTTTACAAGCATCAGATATGAAACGAAATCAACTATATATAATATATATCTCATATACATAATATAAACATTCGTCTCAGGCAGTAATATGATCTCATCACAGAACATTGCAGCAGAAGAACATATATGAAATATTGGATATACATGGAGGTCCGTGTTTTTAATACGAGCTTGTATAAAACACGGATTCCACGGTCGCGATGAATAGCCAATCCCACACCCCTAGACCCCTACGAGAGCAGCAAGCAACCCTACCAATTCTAGAGTTAGGAGACCCGGTCTCGACTCCTCGAGATGGTCTCCCACTGAACCCTAGAACCCGATTACTTATGCTCCCCGCCTTGGGTCTATCCAAATGCGGAAAAGTAAATAATATACAATGGTGACATCATACTCAACCTGGAAGTGCCCCAATAAAAGAATATTACATACAATTGAATTTTACATGAATGAAAAAGAAAAACTCCCATCTCACATAAAAGCTCCCGGCTATTCAAAACACGACGATCTAATATAACATATCACAGCAACACATAACATCACATGTCATCAACGTAAGCATGTATGCATATCCCGATTGTCGTTGATGTATAACAACGAAGCCGGCAATACCCCACATACAACGCTTACGGTCACAAAAAAGAAAGTATAAAGCTACAACAGTTGGAATCCCCAACCTCCATAGACATCGCATGCCTAACCAAATGAATTCCTTAGACATCGCATGCCTAACAATTATAAACCCCGCATTTTAGTCTCAATCTTGAAAACACTTTTCAACAATTAGTCGGGCAATTCAACAAGATTCCTGATATCCTGATCAAATGCTCGTCGGAAACTTTAGTAGACGGCCGCACCCCCCGATACCGTCAACGAAGTGCACTAAGGCGGAACACCGCTGCCGTAAGAACCCGAACGGATGCTTTTGGTGACGGGGTTCTCCTACAGTCACTTGGTCGGGGCTATGGGGCGTGGCCATCTATTAAGTTTACCCGGCGAGTATCCGTGTACACTACGTGATTGCGACGGACATTTAATCGCATCAAAATCCCGTGGCAACCGATCAAATGAGACTAAACTGCTAGATTTATAACATTCAAAATAGTTATCTCATAACTACTTGTGGATTCCAAATATTGCATCACATTCCAGATAAATAGACAATGTTAAGCTTTCCGATCGAATCAACAAACACCCAAGATTTCCCAGATAGCTCAACACTTGAGCGGAGTTCAAAAATCCCAGAATATGTCACAGCCCTAATGAACCAGCCGTAGAAGGGTCAAACCAACGCCTCACATGTGGCAACGCTAAACAACCACAAACCCTAGGGTTCGGTGGCAGTTTTGACGGTCACATAATCGAGTTAAGGTTACGTTCTTCTAGAGGGTCCACAGATACGCTTGCATGATTTCTCGAAAGTTTTAAACTCGTGGAAAAATCCAACACTTGAAAATTTTCCGACAGGGGAAAAGTGAGTTTTTGATATCCGTTCGAACTTTTTAACACGTTCTAAATTACCCTGAAAAACTTAAACGAAGTTAAACTTTCCGATCGAATCAACGAGTACAAAAGATCTCCAGAACACTCAACACTAGAGTAATATTAAAAATTCCCAGAAGCATGTAGTAATACCTACGGATGAACCCTAGAAAAATCTAACCCTAATACCCAAGTACGGCCGCGGAACCGCCGCACAAGGCAAGGTATTGCCGCGGTTCTGCGATGACTTGAGGGGATTAGGGGTTCGTTTTTCACAGTAATCCTTAGAATTCCCTGCTTAATTTTCTAAGTAATTTTAATACGAAAAAACCAACTTTTTAGAAAATTTCTAGAAAGGGGGTTTAATGCGACGTTTCGGGGTTCGATCGGACTTTTAATTTCGTCTACACATCGCCTAATGCTCTAGCTGAGCTCTGATACCACTGTAGGGTTAGTATAGCACCTTGTGTGGTTTAGGAAGGCATCAAACATGCCATATTGAAAAGTTTTGGGTGCCAAACAAACCCTAACCAAGATCTTAACTAGAGACTTAGGGTAAACAAAGAAGGTAAACAACTTTACTTCTAATAGTTTGGGATTACAACATTTGTAGTCCGTTCCTTCACTTCATAAGCTCCGTGTTGAGGTCCCTTCACCGTGATCATCATGTACCCGGACTCTAGAGAGGCTCCATGAAGAGAAAGATGCAAGCTTGCTTCCGATCTTCAATAACTAATATGATCTACCTTGAAGAAACTCAAACCCAAGCTCTTGCTTTGCTAATCAAGTATTAGCAAAGAAAACACCCTAATCTAAGTGGCTAGAATAGATGAGGATGATGAAGTAGGAATTTAGCTCTCTTTTGTTTTCAATTTCTCACTCATTATCATCACTTTACAAAAAGCTAGAAAGCTTTTCATCAAGAGGAAGAAGAAGAAGCAAATCCATTTGTGATGAATAATGAAATCAAGTGTGTGGTTAGAAATGCAACCATGGGTTAAGAATGAATACTTAACCCATGTAGAGAATTAACTATGGTAAAGGGTTTGGGTTGGGTTAAGAAATATCTACACAAAATATCACAAGTCAAAGTCAAAGCTTCAAGAATCTTCATGAAAGCTTCATGCAAGCTTAACCCTAATCCAAACCCTAACCACATTTAAACTCCACAAAACATGTTGTATTTGTAATCATAACATGTTACAATATTATATATCACATATACAATATTTATTGTAACAAAATAAAATAATACAGTTAACATATATCACATATATATCAATATATTATCCAAGTGAGAAAAAGAATCTTTATGTGAGCTAATATTAGTTAATGTAATATTATATATCAAATATACAATTATATTTTAAATCATCAAATCAAGACTTGATCCGATAATCCGGCTATTTCACAAATAACCGACTAATATTATCTGTATCAGTTCATCGAATCAACACTTGATCCGATGACCCGGCTATATCACATATAACCGGCCGATATCACATATCGCGAGAATCTAATACGGTATCACATACACGTATTGTTCTCGGTCCCGCACATATCACATATGTGCTCCTACTCCGTTTTGCCTGAGCCAGGAAACCTCTGTGTAGGACTCTAAAGAACCGTCAATACGCCGACAGTAGGTGATGATCATATCAAACACCCACAAGCTGCAAGCGGTCAGCTAAATGTAACAGCCACCCAGGTATTGAGCAATCAGAAGATCAACAAGCAAGTCTGTACATTCTCCTGCGAATCCAATCATTAACACTCCCGTACAGTCCGGTCTCTTCGTCTGATATGTCGCATATCTCGCCTAGGGGTGGTAAACGTCAGACCCCAGTAGCTTGATAAGTCGTGTCAATATGAGGTCCATAACAGATCGAGAAACTACTGATAACACTTACCAGTAAATCTCAGCAACGTTGGCCAGGGATTTCCAGTTATGGCCAATCAAGCACAGCGCAACATCAACTCCCTATACCGGGAGAGATGAAACCCCTCCTATCGCTCATTGCCTCCATGTGATTCGGGACTGTACCTAAAAGCCACCATTTTGCATGCCCTCTTGGACGTGGTATGATGGAAATCAAAGCACAGTGGTAATCACACAAGACTCTATGACGATCTCAGGTCTACAGACTAACCTGTACCAGTGTCACCAGAGAACTGCCATCTGACGTGAGGTATAATACCATCTGGGAGTTCTCGGCAAGTCCGTCCAGTGTACCCAGTCTCCACTGAGCACCCGTATACTTTCTCTGATGTCAAACACCAATGGATATGGGATCATCCATCGCCCATCTACATGGGTCAAGAAGCGCATACGCTAGTCTACTCTGGAGTATCGATGCCCTGTCTCGGTACTCCCACGACTAGTAACATTTGAAGGATGTACTTAACGACTACTCTGTCCCCACTAGTATGATCTGCATCATAGTCCTGGTAGTCAAGTACACATCCTAAGGGCTTTATCAACATGTAACATAGAGACAATCAGAGTACATGTTAAGATAAAGAGTAACCACATAGCATACTATCATGTCGAGCAAAAAAGTCCTCCCTATATATGTCCAAGCATCCACTACAATATACATCGTATGTACAGTAATGGCCTCTGGGGCATACATATAACTAACAGGATGTATTGACCGAACCAACTTATTGTACTGGGCTAGGTTCAACTCAATCTTATGATTGTCATAAGTTTGAGCAAGGAATAGGGGAATATTCGGATTCCCACGCCACCCAAACGAAGAATAAGCATGTTGATGCATTGTCTTCCGGTGTGTTCGTAACCAAGAACTGTTTCTCAGTTACCTCTACATCCTGGGTATTGGGTACCGGATCAGGATCCCACACATGTAATTTGTTACATGGGCTATAGACAGGTGGAGAAATTGGAAAGGGTGATATGTCTCTAGTAGTAGAGATGGTGCAATTGTTGCAGCCAAAGCAGTTGGCAAATATCACCTTGTGTTACCTACTGGTAATACATTGATTCTTAGCGACTGTTATTTCGTACCAATAATTATTGTGAATATTTTCTTAAATCAAGTGTTGATAGGGTAAGGTATGTTGTATAACAGTGTACACGTTCTGAATCAAACTACAGTTCTAAACGTACAGAACACACATAAGATGAACAGTTCAGAAATGAACGAAGTCTTCTTGTAGCATTGTAGACTGGGTCATTTCGATGAAACAAGACTAGCTGAAGTTCCATAAGGATGCATATTTGAATCCGTACGTATTTACATCTTATGAAACTTGCCAGTCATGTCTCAAAGACTAGGTGACAAAATCTTCGTTTACTGGAAATAGAGAAAGAGCTACTGAACTCTTGGACAGATACATGGTGATGTATGCGGTCCTATGTCTACACATGCCTAGGATGGTTCCTCATACTTCATTATATTCACTGACGATTTCTCAAGATTCGGTCATGTTTTTCTAATGAAACACAAGTCTTAAGCTTTCGAGAAATTCAAAAAATTTAAGCATGAAGTTGAGAACCAGACGGGTAAAAGTATTAAAATCCTTCGATCTGATCGGGGAGGAGAATACTTGAGCACGGAATTCCGTGACTATCTAAAAGAGAATGGGATTCTCTCTCATCTTACTCCTCCGTATACACCACAGCACAACGGTATATCGGGGTGGAGGAATCGCACCCTTTGAGATATGGTGTGCCATATGATGAGTACCGCTGAGTTGCCTATTTCCTTTCAGGGACATGCGCTTGAGAAGCAGCATACCTATTGAATAGAGTTCCGATCAAATCTGTTGCCTACCACTGCATATAAGATATGGAATGGGAAGAGACCATATCTTAAACGAGTTAAGATATGGGGTTGTCCGGCCTATGTTGAAAAGCAAAATCCAGACAAGCTCGAAGCAAGGTCAGTTCTGTGCAAGTTTGTAGGATATCCCAACAATTTGCGAGGGTATATCTTCTACCACACCGAGGAACAAAAGTTGTTTTGTTTCTCAATATGCCACCTTTTTAGAAAAGGAATTTCTTGTGGAAGAAATTAGTGGCGATGAGGTAGAACTGGAAGTAGTTCCAGCAAAGCAAACTATAACTGACGATTTGGTGGAACCGAAGGATTCAATAGTCCCTGACGAACCGAAGCCACTCTGCAGATCTAGTTGGGTTCCTCATCCACCTGAGAGATACTAAGGTTTTCTCGTAAACGATGGGAGCGAGGATTGCATCATGGAGATGATGACCCAACTAGTTTCGAGCAGAACATCACAAGTGGAGACTATGTGAAATGGTCGGATGCTATCCGATCTGAGATAGAATCCATATACATCAGCAAAGTGTTGACTTTGCATGTTGCTCCTGATGGGGTAAAACCCATCAGGAGCAAGAAGATCTTTAAGAAAGATAAATTGGTATAGATGGAAAAGTTGAGACTTTCAAAGCTAGACTTGTCGCTAAGCTTAAGTCCATCAGGATCCAACTTGCCATTGCTGCATACTATGACTACGAAATCTGGCAGACAGCACGTCAAAACCGCTTTTCTAAATGGTGATTTTTAAGAGAGCATGTATATGATACCGCCAGAGGGCTTCGTAAATAGTGGGAGCAGCGGAAGCATGTGCAAGCTGCTTAAACCCATCTATGGGTTAAAGCAGGCATCGCGGAAATGGAACATCTGTTTTAATGAACCTGTCAAAGAGTTTGACTTCATCAAAAAGATAGATGAACCATGTATAAATAAGAAGGTTGTAGAGAGTATGGTTGTCTTCCTCGTATTGTACGCGGATGAGATACTCTTGATAGGAAAAGGTGTTCCTATGCTACACTCGGTCAAGAGCTTCTTATCACACAGGTTCTCCATGAAAGATTAACTGATGCCTCCTACATTCTGGGGTTATAGATCTATAGAGAAAGATCTAAATGGATTTGGGATTGTCCCAATCCGGGTACATAGACACCATGCTAAAAGGGTTTTAGTATGGATGATTCTAAGCGTGGTAATGTACCCGCTTGTTCAGGAATCACTCTCTCTACAGAGATGTCTCTCAAGACTGATTTGGAGAGGGCTCGCATATAAGGGATACCCTATACTTTGGCAGACGGGTCAATCATGTATATGATGTTATGTACCAGACCAGATGTAGCTTACTCACTAGGTGTAGTGAATAAGTATCGAAAAGATCTTTGGGAAAACCACTGGACAGCTGAAGAACATTCTTAAAGTGCTTGCGAAGGACTAAAGAGATGTTCTTGGTGTATGGTAATGGTGAACTCCAGATGGAGTCCTTTACCGATTCGAGCTTCCAGAGTGATAAGGACGACTGAAATTCAGTCTCGGGTTTTGTCTTCACCCTCAGTGGAGGGACGGTATGTTGGAAAGGTTCCAAGCTATATATTATAGCAAACTCGTTGATAGAGACTAATTACATCGCTACCAACGATGCTGCCAAAGAGGTTGTCTGGATGAATAGAGTTCATGAGATGAACTAGGTTCCTACCATTAGGCATCCAATACCTGTGTATTGTGTTGACAATGGAGTTGTGGCTTTGGCTTAGGAACCCCGGTCCCATCAGCGATCTAGACATATTCTTGGACAGTATCACCTGATCAAGGAGATAGTTGTATCTCCGGGAGATCGAGGTCAGGAGATTTGACACAAATGATAACACAGCGGATCCACTCACCGAGACCATCCCCCAGATGCTATTCGAGAGACTTTTTGGGACGTTGGGTATGAGATACTACAACAACTGGCCTTAGTGCAAGTGGGAGATTGTTAGTAATATGTATGCCCTAGAGGCCATTTTTGATGATATAGTGGATGCTTGGACTTATACATAGAGGACTTTCTTGCTCTACATGATAGTATGATATCAGGTTACATTTATCTTAACATGTAGACTAGTATTTATACTGTCTGACTCTTACATGTTGATAAAGCCCTTAGGATATGTACTTGACTACCAGGACTATGATGAGATCATACTAGTGGGGCCAGGGTGGTCCACAATTACATCCTTTAATCAGTTCCTAGTCGTGGGAATATCTAGACCAGGGCATCGATATTCCAGAGTAGACAAGCGTATACGCTTCTTGACCCATATGATGGGCCATGGATGATCCCACATCCATTGGTGTTTGACATCAATGATGGTATACGGGTGCTCAGTGGAGACTGGGTACACTGAACAGGACTCGCCAAGGACTCCTATATAGTAATATACCTATCGTCAGATAGCAGTCCTCTGGTGACACTGGTACAGATTCGTCTGTAGACCCGAGATCGTCATAGAGTCTTGTGTGGCTCCTACTGTGCTTTGATTTCCTCCCTACCACGGCTCAAAGGAGTCATGCAAACAGGTGGATTTTGGGTATAGTCCAGAGTCATATGGAGGCAATGAGCGATAGGAGGGGTTTCGTCTCTCCCGGTATTGGGGTTGATGTTGCGCTATGCTCGATTGGCTATAACTGAAGTCCCTGGCCAGGGCTGCTGATGAGAACTACTGATAAGAGTTATTAGTAGTTTCTCAAACCGTTATAGGCCAGACATCGGCATGACTTATCACGTTACTGGGGTCTGACGATTTCCACCCCTAGACATGATATGTGGTATATCAGACGAAGAGGCCGGACTATACGGTAGTGTTACTGATAGGCTTCATGGAGAGTATGGACGAGCTTGCTTGTTGATCTTCATATCGGTCAATACCCGGGTAGCCGCTACGTCCAGCTAGTACCGCTGACGGCTTGTAGGTGACTGATGTGATCATCACCTACTACTGGCGTATTGACGGGTCTTTAAAGTCCCACACAGAAGTTTCCTCGTTCAAGCGAAACGAAATAGGACACATATGTGATATGTGTGTGGGCCTGATTAAATACGAGTATGTGATACCATATTGTAATCTGGCAGTTATCTGTTATCAGTCAGGTTATATGTGATATAACCGGATTATCGAATCAAATGTTGGTTTTATAATGTGATATTCAGATTAATGATATTAGTCGTTTATATGTGATATAACCAGATTATTAGATCAAGTGTTAATTTAATAATGTGATATATATTATATGTGATATAATTATATCTTAACTAATATCATTAGCTCACTAATTGCTTTATATATATATATTAATGTATATTTGATATATATATATATATATATTACATGAAGCATGGCATTTTTTTCTTTTTTTTTCGAAAATAGAAAAATGAGATGTAAATTGTGGAGATATATGTGGTATGGTTCAAGGCATGCGTTTATATGTTTTTAAATTACTCTTGACTCACTATTCAAGCATGGTTGCAATTTTAATTGCATTTTTATTCTATGCTTGAATGAGTGAGGAAAGAGATGATTCATTTTATTCATTCTACACTGGCTTCATAGTTCATGCCTTAGCCATTTTTCAAGAGCTCCTTTTCTTCTCTTGCTCTCTACAATTTTCTACACCTCACCTCCAAGCTCAAAACCTTCACATGATGTCACGACCCGAAATGGCACGCGACTGGCACTTGAATCATGTGAAGTCTATAGGACCCCATCTAATTCAAGTAAGCCAAGAAATCCCAGAAATCTAAACCATTTTAAAAAAAAGAAGTGAAGAAAGAATGTTTTAAAACAAAAGGGTTTTTAAATAACATAAGCCGAATATGCATTTTAAAATATCAAGTCTTTTCAGAAAATTTCGGCAGAGTTTCATTTGTAAATACTGGCCCCAAAAGGGGTACAACATGCATAATATGAATAAAGGCATCCCCAAGCGGGAGCTAGCTCTTCGTTAATTAACGATCACAACCACGCAAGCAATATAATATACAACGCCGAAGGGCGAGGATCAAAAACTCAAAAGAAACTCAAAATCAACATGAAAACCATAATATTACAACGCGCGACTCTAAGATCGAAATAATACACAACTGGTCTCTAAGTCTGAATGAATACAAGTCTGGTTGATGGAATTTTTACTGGATACAACTGAAAATAAATGAGTACAATGGTGGTCACGATACAAGTGAACCCACCTACCAAAGCAAATCACCCGGAATGGAAGCAGTGTGCCAGCAAAGCCGCAATGAAACCTGTACGGCAAAACCTGCAAGAAACTGTGGCACAACGGGGGTGAGTTGCCAACTCGTGAGTAGAAAACATCACAGAGCAGAAATCGTATACATGACTCAATCCTAGGTCAATACGATCAGTAATATATATATCCTCAATATGATAAAGTCTGAAGCATGAAAAGGTGGCAAGGGTAAACATCTATACCAAGTGTAATACCAAGTGCTCGTGTCAGTGCCTCCGGTAGTAATATATCAAAATATGAGGTATGATCAATGTAATCAACATGAATCAGTGTCAACTATATCATGAAGTCTATAAGTATGTGGATATCATCCAACTATGAAATCAATGCCTGTATGCATGTGGATCTCGTCCACGTGTCAACCAATGACAGAACAACATCATGCATGTAAAAGTCATAAAAGCATATGCATGAAAGTATGAGGATATAAATCAATGTGTGTCCCTCGCGACATATCAAAATCATGGAACCTGAGTATCCAGCATCGACACCCGAAAACATATGAAACTTGTGCCCAGCATCGGCACATAAATCCTCATATCTCAGGCGCCGCATCCTCAGATCGGCCCTCATATATATCCCGTCTCATGCGCCGCCTACTGTGGTTGGCCCTCATATCCATCTCATGACTCCGGTCGGTATCATCCGGATAACCGACGGGTCCAAATACTATCACCGGTAGGTAGTAGTCCCTCTGTCAGGCTCACCGTCTGTATACACAGCATCCCTTTCTTGCCCTGGGGTACCATACCGGGCCCCACCATATACCCGCACACGGCCCACGGCTCCTCCTCGCATGGGGTATATATATATCAGAACCGATAAAACTCATGGTGGATGCACTGAAATATCATATCAAGGGTAACCGGGTTTTTAAAAACAATACATACTGTCTTTTGAAATAACCACGGTTCCCAAATCCGGAAATCTCATGAAAACAACATATCTCAATGCGTATAATCATATAGCATGATGTATGCGACATATAACAGAAAATGTAAGCATATCCGTATATCATGCAACATGGAACAGTAATATGCACATATCGAGGGAAAACTGCTCTTTTAAAATGAATCCAGTTTTAAAATATATCTTGCGGTTCCCAATTCCCCAAAATCGAATGCAATATCGTTTAATGGTGCATATGTGTATATATGCAAGTATGGACGTACAAATGTGTATGTCCACGAGTATGGGTGTACAATATGTATGTACACAAGTATGAGTGTACAAGTGGGTATATACGCAAGTATGAGTGTACAATATGTATGTACGCAAGTATGAGTGTACAATATGTATGTACGCAAGTATGAGTGTACATGTGGGTATATACGCAAGTATGAGTGTAAGGAGTCATATCCTGATGCAACAATCATACTGTGTAGTGACATGGCAATTATCGATGATGAAGTGTGTGAGCCGGCAAGTAGGTGTACGTGGAACATACGCATCATCGATAATGGTGCTGGTATCTTGACAGCATGGGTTTAATATAACAATAAACACATTTAAAGATGCAATGCGATGTGAATAGAAAGAAAATGCGGAAATGAATAATAAACACAACAGTGAAAAATCTACATCAATATATATATATATGTGTGTGTGTGTGTGTGTGTGTGTCATACAGTTTTGCCATTTGAAATAACACGAATCGTGGTGTTTAGAAAAATAAGGGCTACGGTGTTTTTAAGAAAAGACGTGTCTTTTGAAAATATCCTTAGAATCCTTTAGCCTGTATTTAAAATACTCACGATTCGCTAGTTTTGAAATAGGTATGACTCGGGTCTTGTCTAACATCAAGTAAACTACAGGACAAATCGAAAGGTAAGGAAACACCTAAATATGAGTCGATACATATAAATATAATAGTCGGTGATCCCGCCTCAGTAGTATCACATACGATACAATATATATTATGACATCCTCGAGTCAAGAGTGCGGATCTAACATCAATATAAAAGCTCGTACGGTAAACCCATCGTACGGCATCCCAATCTGGGTACAGGTCAAATATCACATTCATCTCATCATTTATCTGGTATCCTTATCATCATATCTCATGAACCGGGGATACTGATCTAAGTCTAGTACAAACTGATACCATCTGCATATATATGCGTGTATGAAAACACACGCCTAAAGGCCCGCTAAAATCTCATGTCGTATCTCATAATACGAATCAAAACATATCACCGATCTCATAGCATCATGCCCAATCTTATCGACTCATCTCCAAATATCATCCACTATCCTCATAATCCATGTATAGGTATACGTGTGTGTGTATATATATATATATGCCTAGTCCAATACCTATGTGTGTGTGTATATATATATATACGTATCCTCATATACGCACAAGTAATAATAATAATGCATGCAAGGGTGTATGTGTGCGTGTGTGCAAACCTATTCTATGGTTCGCGACTAAGAAATCAATCACAACACTATCTTACAAATTCATAACACATATGCAAATGTATAACATAACATAAGCTACACTACGAACTGAGGGGGTGCTATACGCTATCCACTTATTCAGGGGAGAGAGTGGAGCCCGACTTCCCCCGTAGATATAATCTACTCACATTGCTCTTCGCTTGCCATTGCCGACGTCGCCACGCGCTTGCTTGTCGTCTTGAAGTCCTCGCGGGGGTACCTACACATCATAATGTATCGTGCCACATTAAAACCCAATTCAAAACCAAAACGACACGCTAAAAGCCTATAGGTTAGAACCTATGGACTGCGCCTTTCAAAACCACCAAATAACCCTCGATATCGTCGTACAAACGTCAAGTGATCGAGGTAAAACACAAATACTAAAATCCAGAATCCAAAATACGAAAAATATAACCCGAATCAAAACAGCAACTCATGAAAATGGTCCCAGATTTTATCCTAGGTGAAATTAGCCAAAGTTGTATATGTCAAGGGTCTAGTTTACAGGAGATGGAGCTACAGAACAAACACGAACCAAAAAGCAACAGGTCGGGCCGCAAATTGCGGCCAGAAGAAATTTTTCTGCGGCCTGGGTAGAGGGTTAGGGCCTAAGGTTTCAGGGGTAGTCTTCTGGTCACCTGCACACATCACTGTACTTGCTAAATATTTTTCAGGTCACCCGGGTGTTAGCAGATTTCAAATCCCTACAGAATTCCACAAAATACGGATATCGGGGATTTCTAAGTTCGCTAATCAGGGTTTAAGTATCAGGTTCAGTCCACTATATCATCATAACAGGGGTTGTAGTCCCTAATTACACCTTAATTGCACCCTTGGAATCAATTCAAACCCTAATCCCTAACTTGGAATTTCTACACCTCACTAAACGACATTAAATCGGTTCTAATCAAACATGGATGTAAAAGCAATGGAAATACTATACTAATGGTTAAGAGAACACCTCATTTGGAATCATGAATCCCCTAGAGCACCAGAAAGCAAACTTTCTTGGTCCAAAGTGTAGCTTGTGAGCTTGTGCACATTTTTTATGGAATGGGGATGGACTTTTGGTGTTGTTTTGATGATGATTTGAGGGTTTGAACTGGAGGGGTAGTGAGGTGCTGCCATGGGCTAAAGAAAAGAGAGGGAGAAGATGACGATGAGGAAAGAAACAAGAACCCAAGACCATGCTTTGACCCCTCACCCCCTCTCTCTCTCTCATGCCCATCCCTCATTCTTTATTCTTTTCCATTTTCATTTCTTTTGTTTGTTTTCTTTTCTCTTCTCAATTAAACACAAGCCATGCATGAAAAATGAGAAAAAAAGCCATGATAAAATGTAACAAGTGTTAAAATGACATGGTGCATGTTTTGCACAAAACGAGGTTAATGCACGATTAGCGATATTTAATCGCGATTAGCATTAAATTAGTGTATAATAAATCACAATTAACTTAAAATTGCTTAATTCATATAAAACACCCTCTTTTTAGTAATTTCTATAATTTTCCAAATTTTTCCCAATTCATCTGTATTTAATTATACCGCCTTATTAAAATATTCAATATAATATTATTTAATTATAAAAATCCCCAAAAATAATTTTTTTTTTTTAAATGTTACACATGAGATGTGAATCATTGAGATTGTAAGACCTTAGTGAGCTTTACTTATCCCCTACATCATCATCACACACCAAAATAGCAATTTGGTGTGGTGTGTTTCCTACACTAAAAGTGTTTAGTGTAGTGAAAAGCTTGTGCTTGTGGACTTCGGGTGGATCTTCTTTGGCACGAAGATCACGAAGAAGGTTCGTTCAACTTGGAGAGGAGCTTTGAAGAGTCGCGTTGACTTCATCCCGGAGATTTTGAAGAGAACGACACGAACTACAAAGGCGGTATGCTCTTAAACTTTCTCTTAAGCTTAATCACCTCACAAAGGAAAAACCTAAAATTCCAGTAGTGAACTTGTTAGTCTAGCTTAGCACCTAGAAAAATTAAAATTTGTCTTTCTTGATGCCTCTTGAACCCCTTGACGGTGCTAAGGTCGACTTTCACTATCATCGCATGATAACGTGATGGAATCCACTCACGTTATCACACTCCAGAAGGTATGTGCATGCCTAGCAAGTTTCCTATATGTTTGAAACTCCCGATGTGATTTTTACCCCATGCTCTTATGACTTTGACATAGGTCAACAAATCATAAGTCACATGTCAAGTTCTACCCGTCATTTTCTAGGTTAATTTGAACCCACTCGTACTCGCCTTTGACGAAGGTCAACAAGGCTGTACGACTTTCCCAAACCAACGCATCTATCTACGCAACAGAAAGGTAACAAGCAGCTACCATACACTATGCCTTGACGAAGGTCAACAAACATAGCATGAATACTAAGTGCTACCCGTCTGAAATGATGGATGGCTACGAATGGTTTTTGGCGAAAAACCTTTAACGTAATGAACTTGATATCGTTGAAGGAACCGGATAGCTTTTTACAAATGTATAGTGGCAAAAACCTTTGCTAAATAGGTCACTCCCGGTGAAGGGATCTCGGCTCTTTCTCCGTAGAATATGGTGCAGGATATTCCAAACTGAATACCACGATGCAAAGCAAAAAGTAATCGACTATAGTGAAGTTATTACCCTGACGCAAAGCTCTGTCTAAGGGGTCACTCCTGATGAAGGGATCTCGGTCCTTGCCTCGTCGAATGAGGTGCTGGATATTCATAACCGAATACCACTATGCAAAACAAAAGAAAATGTTCTTGTAATAACAGATTTTTGAAAAATGTTCCAACAACACTGAATTGGTTTTTTTTCCTTGCATTGATCCGGATCAACGCAGTCCCATCAATTAATCACACCATAAAAGAACGAAAATAAAATGTATGTATATGCCATCCGCATTCGCCACTGGGTCCCGTCATCACCCGTTAGGTTACTTAACTAAGGACAGAGCGGGGACTGGACTAGCGCAGGTGTAAAACATATACAACATCTACTAGTATATATATCAATATAGAGTAATCGCTCCAGGTATGATAAATGCAACATCACAAAAAAGTACAGATAATCTGGGAGCCCCGGGTTTCCATTGAGCCGCAACTGAAACCCGACGTTCCCCTGGTCGTGTGGATAGCTTGTGCAACGAAAACCTAGACCCTTACGGGAGCGGCAAGTTACCCGTCAAAACCAGAAGCGAGGCAGCCCCCTTCAGCAAAGTGAATGGGCCACCCAGCACTTCACGGAATCTGGTAACTTGAACACCCCTCCTTGGGTCAACCTGTACCCACTACGAGTGTGGCGAATAGCCCGCCAATTCTAGAGTGAATCCCCATCCGTCTCAAAGCCATGAGATGCGGGCCCGTTTCCTTCTAGAACCCGGCTATCCGTGCACTCCACCGTGGGGTAATCCTAGTACAGAAAAGAAAATATGTACAACGGTGACATCGACCTCAACCCGGTCGTGCCCCAAAAGAATAATATACAAACAGGCAGTAAAGACAGTCCACATATCGGACGCTCGCCCCGCGATATCAAATGTACAAATAATACTAAACTGTACTAACATTGCATCCAAGCTATCGTTCACGAAAAATCCGCAACAATACATCACAACACAGAACATCAACGTGAATGTCACGTTCGCAAACTCGTCTAAAAGGACATATAGCAATTAGACGAGTTATACCGCTATAATGACATTCACGGTCGCAGATAGAATTGTATGTACTATAAACTAACGTATTTAAAATTTCGATCGACAAAACTTCCCGAAGTGAGCCCTAAGTGCAAATCCAGCACTCAAAATAATCTTGGCCAAAAAAAAGTATTTCAGAAACCATAATTCCATAATTAAGAGCCCCAGAAGTAAGATTGCGCACTGTGGCCCCAAAACGGCAGCGGAACCGCGGCTAACATGCAGGTTATGCGGCGGTTCCGCGGCGTTTTAGTGGGTTTGGTTGCTCAAATTTCTTCTGTAGTCTTAAAAAAGCCTGCACGATTTTCTGATACATTGAAAATGTTTTTTCCACCACTTTAAAAATTCGGCAAAAACTTGAAAAATAGAATTGCGGTTTTGAAAATTTCGTTCGATCGATATTCTAAACTCGTTAGAACAAGCTAGTATGGGGTTAATGGCGTGGCTCTGATACCATGTAAGTCAATGGCAGCGCCCCGGCCGTCAATCCGAGGCCAAACGCGGAACAAAAACATTTATAAACTGGCGCTAACGCAGACTTTTACCCGGATCGTTCCATTAACCCTATACTAGCTAACTACAAACAAATTAGAATGGCTATACCGATTAATCCGTGTCCTTCGTTCTTTAGCCACCATCCTTAACTCCACACGGCATCTCCGATCTCGGTCGATCTCCAGTCTCCTCGTCGAAGTGGCACCACGTCAAGGAATCCTTTTACGGGCTCCCGCTTCAAAACCGAAGCAACTCAGACATGAAGTTTGCTAGCCGACATGTCCAAGGTGAAGTAGAGAATGTGTGTGAAAACTTTGTCTCATGACATCCATGGATTCTCAACACATGAGATGGTATGGATGGAGGTTGAAGAAGAAACCATTAATGGAAGTTGTGAGAACAAGAAGAAAACTAGTGAAGAAGAAGAAGAGCTTATTTATTGTGTAGGATCAATTGTGAGAGCTCTTGATAAATCAAAAACAAAACCCAAGCCATCACTTGGCCGCCCCCTCTCTCTTCACACATCAATTCCACACAATAATCAATCATGAAAATGGACATGGCATAAAAAATAACACCATGAGTCACCAAAAATGCACATGCCACATTTAATGCTCTTGATTAAGACTTGCACTCACAATTTCCACTTAATAAACATTAATCCAAATGTTTAACACAATAAATAGAATGGCATCTTCTAAAGTAAACTCGTGACGGATCACAAGAATACCCCTCACCTGTATATACATACCCGCATTCGTATTCCAACTGAATACGAATACTTCGAGACTAAAGTAATCCAACAAATCTAACATTAGGATCCGGCTTAAAACAAAACCCACTAGTATGATCCGTCCGATCATGATCCGTGCACAAGTGCATGTATAAGATCGAACCCTGCCATAAAACCATACAACCTCTACAACGTTTCGCCCGAACTTGGGAAACTTTCTGTGGGGGACTCTAAAGACTCGTCAATATGCTGGCAGTGGGTTTAACCACAAGCACGTCAGTGGTACTAGCTGTACGTAACGGCTGCCTATATATTGAGCAAAGAGGAAGCTGATGAGCGAACTCATCCAGAAACCTTCCTGAGCCTGTCAGTGACAATAGCCGTACAGTCCAGTCCGTTCGTCTATAAGTATCGTATATCGGGCCTAGGGGACTGGTAAACGTCAGACCCCCAATAGGGGTATAAGTTGTGTCGGAGTGTAGCCCAGAACACCCTGAGAAACTAATGGAATACCTACCAGTAAATCTCGCTTGCCCTGGCCAGGGACTTTGTGTAATGGCTCTCCAGACACAGCACGATCTCACCCCCAATACCGGGAGAGACGAATCCCCTGCCGATCTGCTCACTGCCTCCATGTGGCTCGGGACTGTACCCAACTATAACCTGTTTGCACGACTCCTTTGAGCCATGGTTGGGTAGTAATCAAAGCACAGTGGGAACTCATACAAGACAAATGACGATCTCAGGTCGATAGACTAACCTGTACACATGTCACCAGGGAACTGCTGTCTGACGACAGGTATAATACCAACTAGCATGTTCCCGGCGAGTCATGTCCGGTGTACTCACAACCTAAAGAGCACCTGTATACATCTTAGGTGAACCAACTGACACCAATGGCTTGTGAGACCGTCCATCACCCCTCGTCGGGGTCTCGACCCGTATATACTAGTCTACTCATGGAGTATCGATGCCCAGTCTAGAAACTCCCACGACTAGGGACACTTTAAGGATGTGCTTATAGACTACCCAACTCTCACGTATATGATCGCCATCATACTGCTGGTAGTCAAGCAAGAATTCTAAGGGCTCTATCAACATGTAATAGTGATCTGTAATGTCACCTAAAGTATGTACACGATGATAAAATCAAACCAGATAGCATACTACCATCTCGAGTAAGACTGTCCTACCGGTATAGGTCCTCCCTCAATCATTGCAATCACGTGCCTGCGATCCAATAATTGACTTTGAGGGCACTATATCAAACACTTTATCCTAACATGTATGTTAGGTCCACGTTACCTCTCCCGGTACTTTCGGTGATGCGGAAACGGTAAAACAAAATTTTTTCTAAACTTGTAACATGGACCGTAAAAGCCGGATCTTTGCTAAACTAAACTAGCATACTTGCAAAGAAGAGTTAACTACTATGCAAAGTGGTTATACCTCAACTTGAACTCCTTCTCTTCTTGTTGTTCTTCTTCTTTCTTGCTCTTTGTAGTGGCTTGAATGGCTTTCCCTCCTCATCTCCTCTTTGCCGAAGATAGATCCACCTGAGGGCTTCAACCTTGGGCTCCTTTCTCGATCTTGAGAGAACTAAGGTATTCGGCTTGCTAGACCTTCTACCTTAGAGTGAGTAGAGTGTACTATGGGGTGTTATATCTTCAAGGAGATGATTCTCAACATATGAGATTTGCTCTCCTTGAACAAGAGGAGGAAGAAGATGAAGTGAGGAGAGAGAATCAATATGATAGAATGAGCTCTCTCTTTTCCTTTTTGCAACCATATCAAAAAGAAAAAGAATTATCTAAATAATAATAATTCAAATGAGAATAGTTGATGGTTGTTTTGGAATGACCACTATCATACTTCATTAAATGAAATGTAAGCAAGAATCAAGGAGCATCCTTGCAAAGTAATGATGATGGTCAAACATTCAACCATGGTCAACATGTCAACCATGGTCAACAAGTCAACAAAACCAACCATAACATAATATCATTTAATTACTATTATTAATTGATATCTCACTAATTCATTAGGGTTTGGAAAAAAACGACTGTCAACTGTGCATGCGCACCGGTTCCGAAACCCTAATGAAAAACCTCTTCTTCCGCCTCAAACAACTGTGCATACACACCTGCATTCTTGTTCCGAGGAACATGAATACTGAGAGATAAAAGTAACCCCAAAACATATACCAGTATCCGGCTCAAACCAGAGCCCGCTGGCAATATCCGTCCGGACTCCAAACGTGCACAAGTGCGCGGATGAGAACGAACCCTGTCGGAAAACCATGCGACCTCTACTCTGTTTTGCCCAGAGGCGAATACCCTCTGTGTGGGACTCTAAAGACTCGACACTACGCTGGCAGTGGGTTTAACCACAGACCGCAAGCGGCACTAGCTGTGCGTAACGGTCCCCAGGTAGATGCCGATAAGAAGACTGACGAGGTTAAACCCATCTGAACTCCTACTGAGTCTGAATGTGACATTCTCCGTACAGTCCGGTCTGTTCGTCTGATACATCGCATGTCGGGCCTAGGGGGCGGCAAGCGTCAGACCCCTAATAGCGGTACAAGTCGTGTCGGAGTGAAGCCCAGAACACCCTGAGATAGCACTGGAACCTACCAGTATATCTCGCTTGCCCTGGCCAGGGACTACTTGTGTAATGGCTCTACTAGACACAGCGCGATGTCAACCCCCAATACCGGGAGAGACGAATCCTGTCTAACCGTCACTGCCTCCAAGTGCTTCGGGACTGCTCCCAACTACTACCTGTTTGCACGACTCAGAAGAGCCGCGGTAGGGTAGTAATCAAAGAACAGTGGGAACACACTCGAGGCGAAGTGACAGTGTCAAGTCAGCGGACTAAGCTGTACTCATGTCACCTGGGAACTGATAACTGACGATAGGTATAATACCAACCATCAGTTCCCTACGAGTCCTGTCCAGTGTACTCGTAACCTAACGAGCACCCGCATACTATCTCAAGTACGACGTACCGACGGCTGAGGGACAGACCGTCTCCCGTGCTGGGATGAGAAGCGTATACGCTAGTCTACTCCGGAGTATCGATGCCCTATCTCGATACTCCCACGACTAGGGACGTGTATAAGGATGTGCTTGTAGATTACCCAGCCCCCACGAGTGTGATCGCCATCACAACGCCGGTAATCAAGCAAAGATCCAAAGGGCTCTACTAATGCGTATAGGTGATACAATAAATAAACACACAAGTACACATTAAAGCAGAGACAAACCAAGTAGCATACTACTATATTGAGCAAGATTGTCAGTACAACTGTGAATATCCCAAGCTTCCATCAAGTAATATACATACTAGTATGATACAGTAATGGCCTCTAGGGCATATACACTAACAATCTCCCACTTGCACTAATGCCATGTACTGGCGTATCGAAGACCTATCATCTCGATCAGCCGCTCGAACTGAGTCTGGGGTAAAGCCTTCGTGAATGGGTCCGCAGTGTTGTCCTTTGTGTCCACTCTCCGCACCTCGATCTCCTGTCGATCAATGATCTCCCTGATCAGGTGATACCGCCTTAAGATGTGCCTGGATTTCTGATGGGACCTTGGTTCCTTCGCTAAAGCTATAGCCCCATTGTTATCGCAATACAAAGGTATTGGGTCAAC
Source organism: Agapanthus africanus (assembly GCA_030015575.1). NCBI lineage: Eukaryota > Viridiplantae > Streptophyta > Magnoliopsida > Asparagales > Amaryllidaceae > Agapanthus > Agapanthus africanus. The sequence goes on from JASDDO010000024.1 coordinate 595,054,949, forward strand.
AATGGACGGAACCACCTGAAGTTCACTAATGAACTTCTTAATCCAGACCGCCTCTTTTGCGGCATCGCTTGCAGCAATGTATTCAGCCTCCATCGTCGATTCTGCGACGGTATCCTGCTTGGAACTCCTCCAACATACCGCCCCTCCGTTGAGGGTAAACACAAAACCCGAGACAGACTTGCTGTCATCTTTGTCACTCTGGAAGCTTGAATCGGTAAAGGACTAGACCCTGAGGTCTCCATTACCGTATACCAGGAACATCTCCTTAGTCCTTCTCAGGTACTTGAGAATGTTCTTCACTGCTGTCCAGTGGTCCTCTCCTGGGTCTGACAGATACCGGCTTACCGTGCTCAATGCGTAAGCTACATCTGGTCTTGTACATAGTATCGCATACATTATAGATCCTACCGCCTAAGCGTAGGGTATAGTGCTCATGCGAACCCTCTCCTCGTCAGTCTTAGGAGACATCTTCTTGGAGAGGGTAAGTCCGTGCAATGCGGGTATGTTACCGCGCTTGGAACCCTCCATACTAAATCTCTTCAGTACGGTCTCTATGTACCTGGACTGCGAAAGTTCCAATAGTTTCTTGGATCTATCTCTATAGATCTTGATCCCCAGAATGTACGAGGCATTACCCAGGTCCTTCATGGAGAACCTTTGTGACAAAAATAGCTTGACCGATTGTAGCATAGGAATATCATTTCCTATCAAAAGAATGTCGTCCACGTACAAGACTAGGAATACGACAGTTCGTCCTACAATCTTCTTATATACACAGGGTTCATCTTCGTTCTTGATGAAATCAAATTCCTTGATTGCCTCATCAAAACAGATGTTCCAGCTCCGCGATGCCTGCTTTAATCCATAAATGGATTTAAGCAACTTGCACACCTTTCCGCTGCTCCCACTGTCTACGAAACCTTCTGGTTGATCCATGTAAACGCACTCTTCCAAACAACCGTTTAGGAAAGCCGTTTTAACATCCATCTGCCAGATTTCATAGTCATGGAAGGCAGCAATGGCAAGTAGGATCCGAATGGATTTGAGCATAGCCACCGGAGAAAAAGTTTCATCATAGTCCAAACCAGGTCTTTGACGAAAACCTTTTGCAACGAGTCTAGCTTTATAGGTTTCCACCTGCCCATCTACACCATGTTTCCTTTTGTAGATCCATTTGCATCCAACGGGTTTTACCCCAGGTGGAGCAATATCCAAGGTCCACACTTTATTGGCGTACATGGACTCCATTTCGGATTGCATTGCTTCCTGCCACTTATCAGAGTCCCTACTGATAATGGCCTGCCTGAAACTGGTAGGGTCATTTTCTTCCAAGATGCAATCCTCTCGATCCCCGTCAATGAGAAAACCGTAGTATCTCTCAGGCGGATGAGAAATCATACCAGATCTGCGGAGTGGCTGAGGTTCGTTTGGGGTTATTGAATCTAGCGGTTCCTTAAAATTTTCTGTTAAAGCTTGTGTTTCTGGAATTTCATCCAGTTCTACCGTGCTGCCACTAATGTTTTTAACAAGAAATTCTTTTTCTAAAAATGTGGCATTTCTTGAAACAATTATCTTCTGTTCCTCTGCATGGTAGAATAGATACCCACTTGAATCTTTTGGGTATCCCACAAACTTACACAAAACTGCCCGTGCCTCAAGTTTGTCTGGGTTCTGCTTTTTGACATAAGCTGGGCAACCCCAAATCTTAATACGTTTAAGATACAAACTTTTACCACTCCATATTTCATATGGAGTCTTAGGCACGGATTTGGATGGAACTTGATTCAATAGATGTGCTGCAGTTTGAAGTGCATATCCCCAGAATGAAAGAGGTAACTCAGCACTACTCATCATGGAGCGAACCATATCCAATAGGGTATGATTCCTCCGCTCCGAAACACCGTTGTGCTGTGGTGTATAAGGAGGAGTAAGCTGAGAGAGAATACCATTCTCTTTTAAGTAATCTAGGAATTCCGTGCTTAAGTACTCCCCTCCCCTGTCAGACCGGAGGATCTTGATACTTTTGCCTGTCTGGTTCTCTACTTCGTTTCTGAATTCCTTGAATTTCTCAAAAGCTTCAGATTTGTGTTTCATCAGATACACATATCCGAACCTAGAGAGATCGTCAGTGAATGTGATGAAGTATGAGAACCCACCCCTTGCATGTATAGACATCGGACCACATACATCACTATGTACGAGTCCCAAGAGCTCTGCTGCTCTTTCTCCATGTCCGGTGAACGGAGATTTGGTCATCTTCCCTTTAAGACAAGACTGACAAGTTTCATAAGATGAAAACTCGAACGTATCCAAGAGTCCATCTTTATGCAACTTACTCAGTCTTTTCTCTCCGATATGACCAAGTCTACAATGCCACAAGTAGGATTCATTCGTATCTGAATTCTTCCTTTTGTGTGTGTTTTGTATGTTGAGAACTGTATTCTGATTTAGAACGTAGATACTATTAAACAGTGTACCCTCTGCAACCAGTACCTTATCAAGGTAAATGTTCATGATATTCTTTTCAAGAACAAAGTTATATCCATCTTTATCAAGTAAAGAAACTGATATGATGTTGCAAACCATGGAGGGTACATAGTAGCAATCGTTCAAAATCATAGTCTTGCCATTTGGCAATACTAGGTGATATTCACCGACGGCTGCCGCATTAACTTGTGCTCCGTTCGCTACTCTGAGCGACATATCACCCGGTGCAACTTTCCTACTTTTTCTCAGTCCCTGTAATAAATTACAGATATGAGATCCTGATCCGGTATCAAGTACCCAGGAGGTAGGGCTGACCGTAAAACAGTTCTCAATTACAAGAACACCTGAAGTAGATGCAAAACCATGCTTCTTCTTCGACTGGGTATCCTGGAAATCCATACAATCCCCTTTCCCATTCTCATACTCATGACAGTTGTCACAAGTTAGAGCTGAACCAACTTTCCCCAGTCCCGAATAAGAATTCGGATCGGTCAAGCGATACATTTTATTATCTTGATTAGGGCGTGAAAAGGTTGCTGCCAGGAGAGAGAGAAAAGGAACACTCAGCGTATGCTCTTGCAAGATTAGATTGGTTTATTAATTTATCTAACCAGGATGTCTCCCACTGTTTACTCAAATTCTTCTTAAAACCTTTTTTTAAAAGAAGAACTAGCCGGGTTTTATTTCACGTCACAATACTTGCTTAACCTTTCAGCCAGGCTAGTGTCGGTACTTCGAGGGAGGTTTTCCAACGCTTTCGCGAAGTTCCTTAATTCAAGAACCTCTTTTCCTTGGGGGCGTAGCCCCGCTAACACCTTTCTAGGCACCTACTAGGTTTATAGCATTGATCGTTAAGTGAAAGTAATTTCCCGAGAGTAATCCAACTCATCAGTGGGATCGGGATCCAACTGTCATTGTGTGATAGCCTAGATAGAATCCACTCTAGCTACCACACTTCAGAAGGTATGCGAAATCTGCAAGTTTCAGTTCTTTTGAAACTCCCGATGCGGTTTTTGCCCCTAGGACCCAAGTGATCTTGACACAGTCAACAAATCAAAAAGTCCTAGTCAAGTTCATCCCGTCATTATCTTGATTGCATTAAACCCACCTGCATAACCCTTGACACAGTCAACAAGGTTCTACAAGTGTCCTAACCAATCACATTGTATCCAGCAAATAAGCTACACTTAGCTACCGTTCACTGCGCCTTGACACAGTCAACAAACGCAGCACGAATACTAAGTATAACTTATAAGAAACGACGGAGGGCTACGGCTGGGTTTTTGGCGAAAAACCCGTTAACGTAATGAACTTGATATCGTTGAAGGAACGTGATACATCCTTTTGAAAAACATAGTGGCGAAAACTTTTGCTAAAGAGGTCACTCCCTGTGAAGGGATCTCGGCTCTTTCCTCGTCGAGTGAGGTGCTGGGCATTCGTAAGATGAATACCTCGATGCAAAGCAAGAATAATCGACTATGGTGAAGTTATTACCCTGACGCAAACCTTTTGTCCAAGGGGTCACTCCCGATGAGGGGATCTCGGCCCTTGCCTCGTCGATTGAGGTGCTGGGCATTCATAACCGAATACCTCGATGCAAAACAAAAAGATAAACGTCCTTGTAATAACAGCTTTTTTGAAAAACTTGTTCCAACAACGTCTTTTAGGTTTATTTTCTTGCATTAGTTCTTTTAATGCGTCCCATCATTTAAATCCTACCATTGTAGAAAACAACCAAAATATGACGTACGCTTATGCCATTCGCATTCGCCACGGGGTCCCGTCATCACCCGTTAGGTTACTTAACTAACGACAGAGCGGGGGCTGGGCTAGCGCGGCTGTAAAACATAAGCAACGCCTAAATAGTAAAGCAATGATAGACATTACAGATCACAGATGAATACATTGGATATATACTAGGAATCCGCAATCCGTTCGAGCCTGCAACGAAAAACGGATTACACGGTCGCGGTGAATAGCCAAAACCCCACCTAAGACCCCTACGGGTGCGGCAAACCACCCGCCAAGTACTCGGTAGTTTGTGCACCCCTCCATGGGTCTATCCTAGGAGCAAAAACAGTAAAAAGAATTATACAACGACGGCTACAACCCCGACCCGGTTGTGCGGCCATACAAATAATATTATTACATCAATTTACATATTACAAATGAATGAAAGAAAAACAAAAGCTCATCTCACATCCACCCCGGCTATTCACCCGCGACAGTCCAACACATTCATATACACAAACCATCAACAACAATCACAGATCACAGATATGTATAACCCCGACTAATCGAAATATAGCGATTAGCCGACGTTCAATACATAAGAACATCACAGATATAACCTTCATAGTCAAAGTATATTGAAGTTCGAAAAAATACGGATTTATAGGCCCCCAAAAACAAATTTCTATTCTGGAAAATCTGGGCACATATAATATATCTGGAAAATCCTAAAACCAGGTTAGAAACACTCTGCACCAAAAACGACACAGCAACTCACCAAGTTGGCCGCGTTTCCGCGGCAATAGCAAGCTATTGCCGCGGAAACGCGGCTCTTTGGTCGAGTCGCTGTCTCGTTTTTGGTGGCTTTCTTCTAAAAACCCTGAGATGATTTTTGGAGTATAACAAATTTTGTTTTGACAAGAAAAATTTTTAACAGAAACTCAGGTTTTTATAACTTGGTTTTTTCGATTTTTCCGTTTCGAACTTCGATACACTTTACTACCAAGCTAGATTATGTTTAGTTAGGCTCTGATACCACTGTTAGGTCCACGTTACCTCTCCCGGTACTTTCGGGGATGCGGAAACGGTAAAACAAAAATTTTTCTAAACTTGTAACATGGACCGTAAAAGCCGGATCTTTGCTAAACTAAACTAGCATACTTGCAAAGAAGAGTTAACTACTATGCAAAGTGGTTATACCTCAACTTGAACTCCTTCTCTTCTTGTTGTTCTTCTTCTTTCTTGCTCTTTGTAGTGGCTTGAATGGCTTTCCCTCCTCATCTCCTCTTTGCCGAAGATAGATCCACCTGAGGGCTTCAACCTTGGGCTCCTTTCTCGATCTTGAGAGAACTAAGGTATTCGGCTTGCTAGAACTTCTACCTTAGAGTGAGTAGAGTGTACTATGGGGTGTTATATCTTCAAGGAGATGATTCTCAACATATGAGATTTGCTCTCCTTGAACAAGAGGAGGAAGAAGATGAAGTGAGGAGAGAGAATCAATATGATAGAATGAGCTCTCTCTTTTCCTTTTTGCAACCATATCAAAAAGAAAAAGAATTATCTAAATAATAATAATTCAAATGAGAATAGTTGATGGTTGTTTTGGAATGACCACTATCATACTTCATTAAATGAAATGTAAGCAAGAATCAAGGAGCATCCTTGCAAAGTAATGATGATGGTCAAACATTCAACCATGGTCAACAAGTCAACCATGGTCAACAAGTCAACAAAACCAACCATAACATAATATCATTTAATTACTATTATTAATTGATATCTCACTAATTCATTAGGGTTTGGAAAAAAACGACTGTCAACTGTGCATGCGCACCGGTTCCGAAACCCTAATGAAAAACCTCTTCTTCCGCCTCAAACAACTGTGCATACACACCTGCATTCTTGTTCCGAGGAACATGAATACTGAGAGATAAAAGTAACCCCAAAACATATACCAGTATCCGGCTCAAACCAGAGCCCGCTGGCAATATCCGTCCGGACTCCAAACGTGCACAAGTGCGCGGATGAGAACGAACCCTGTCGCAAAACCATGCGACCTCTACTCTGTTTTGCCCAGAGGCGAATACCCTCTGTGTGGGACTCTAAAGACTCGACACTACGCTGGCAGTGGGTTTAACCACAGACCGCAAGCGGCACTAGCTGTGCGTAACGGTCCCCAGGTAGATGCCGATAAGAAGACTGACGAGGTTAAACCCATCTGAACTCCTACTGAGTCTGAATGTGACATTCTCCGTACAGTCCGGTCTGTTCGTCTGATACATCGCATGTCGGGCCTAGGGGGCGGCAAGCGTCAGACCCCTAATAGCGGTACAAGTCGTGTCGGAGTGAAGCCCAGAACACCCTGAGATAGCACTGGAACCTACCAGTATATCTCGCTTGCCCTGGCCAGGGACTACTTGTGTAATGGCTCTCCTAGACACAGCGCGATGTCAACCCGCAATACCGGGAGAGACGAATCCTGTCTAACCGTCACTGCCTCCAAGTGCTTCGGGACTGCTCCCAACTACTACCTGTTTGCACGACTCAGAAGAGCCGCGGTAGGGTAGTAATCAAAGAACAGTGGGAACACACTCGAGGCGAAGTGACAGTGTCAAGTCAGCGGACTAAGCTGTACTCATGTCACCTGGGAACTGATAACTGACGATAGGTATAATACCAACCATCAGTTCCCTACGAGTCCTGTCCAGTGTACTCGTAACCTAACGAGCACCCGCATACTATCTCAAGTACGACGTACCGACGGCTGAGGGACAGACCGTCTCCCGTGCTGGGATGAGAAGCGTATACGCTAGTCTACTCCGGAGTATCGATGCCCTATCTCGATACTCCCACGACTAGGGACGTGTATAAGGATGTGCTTGTAGATTACCCAGCCCCCACGAGTGTGATCGCCATCGCAACGCCGGTAATCAAGCAAAGATCCAAAGGGCTCTACTAATGCGTATAGGTGATATAATAAATAAACACACAAGTACACATTAAAGCAGAGACAAACCAAGTAGCATACTACTATATTGAGCAAGATTGTCTGTACAACTGTGAATATCCCAAGCTTCCATCAAGTAATATACATACTAGTATGATACAGTAATGGCCTCTAGGGCATATACACTAACAATGTACACTTGATGTCTCTATGTTACATGTTGATAAAGCCTTTAGGATGTGTACTTGACTTCCAGGATTATGATAGAGATCAAACTAGTGGGGTATGGGTAGTCTGTGAGTACATCCTTTAATTGTTCCTAGTCGAGGGAATATCGAGACAGGGTATCGATATTCCAGAGTAGACTAGCGTATAGCTTCTCGACCCATGTGATGGGCGATGGATGATCCCATATCCATTGGTGTTTGACATCAGAGATGGTATACGGGTGCTCAGTGGAGACTGGGTACACTGAACGGACTCGCCGAGAACTCCTAGATGGTATTATACCTATCGTGAGATAGCAGTTCTCTGGTGACACTGGTACAGGTTAGTCTGTCGACCCGATATCGTCATAGAGTCTTGTGTGTCTCCCACTGTGGTTTGATTTCCACCCTACCACGGCTCTACTGAGTCATGCAAATAGGTGGTTTTTGGGTACAGTCCCGAGTCACATGGAGGCAATGAGCGATAGGAGGGGATTCGTCTCTCCCAGTATTGGGGGTTGATGTTGCGGTATGCTCGATTGGCCATAACAGCAAATCCCTGGCCAGGGTTGCTGAGATTTACTGGTAAGTGTTATCTGTAGTTTCTCGAATTGTTATGGATCTTATATCGGCATGACTTATCAAGTTACTGGGGTCGGACGTTTACTACCTCTAGACGAGATATGCGACATATCAGACGAAGAGACCGGACTGTACGGTAGTGTTACTGATTGGATTCGCAGGAGTGTGAGCATGCTTGCTTGTTGATCTTCTGATCGCTGAATACCCGGTGGCCGTTACGTTTAGTAGACCGCTTGCGGCATGTGGGTGACTGATATGATCACCACCTACTGCCGGCGTATTGATGAGTCTTTAGAGTCCTACATAGAGGTTTCCTGGCTCAAGCGAAACGGAGTAGGAGTACATATGTGATATATGCAGGACCGAGATTGATACAAGTATGTGATACCGTATTGTATTCTCGCGATATATGATATCGGCCGGATATATATTATATAGCCAGGTTATCGAATCAAGTGTTGATTCGGTAAGTTGATATTATTGATATTAGTCGGTTATATGTAATATAGCCGGATCATTGAATCAAGTGTTGATTTAATGATTTGATGTATAATTATATATTTGATATATGAATTTACATTAACTAATATTGCTCACTTGACCATTTATTTTCTCACTTGTGTTTACATGACATATATGTGATATATATCACTGTATCATGCAAGGTTATATATGCAACTTGGGTGTGTGAGAATCACACCATGACCATTAATATGTTAGTGTTTTAATTGATTAAGTAATTCAAAAATTAGTTGAAATTGTGTCATGACTAGAAGCTTGGAGAAGCTTGTATTGTTCATTGACTTTTCAACTCATTTTGTTTTGCTTAAGATATTTTTTGACCCAACCATAGTCACATAGTCATGGTTTATTCTCTACAAGGGTTAGCACATAAGACTAACTCACCCATGGTTGCAAATCTAACCTCATTCCATTCTCTTAAAAACTCTCTTGTTCATCTTCTTCTTCATCTCTTCAAGCTCTAGGGTTTTTAGTAGATGAAGAATCCAATTAAGAAAATCAAATTCAAAGTGAGCAAAATTCCTACTTCGTCATCCTCTACCACTTGCCATTTAGCTTAGGGTGTTTGCTTCACAAAGTTCATCACTTTGTGAAGAGGTAGCTTGCGTTTGCGTTCCCTCGACGTAGATCATCTTCGGCCTCGAAGACATCTAGCATGTTTGCTCACTACGCTTTGTGGAGTCCAACTTGAGTCCGGGAGATCGATTATTGGAGCGAAGGGACGACTACACGGAGCTTTAGAAGTGAAGGACCGGATCTAAAAAGGTTGTATTCTTGTTCACTTCTCACTGTAATGTTTGATTACAAAGTTTTGTTACCCTAACTTTCTAGTATGATTCCTAGGATGTTTGCTTAGCACCCCCTAAATTTTTGTTTTGGCATGTTTGATGCTTGCAAACCCTAGGAATGGTGCTAAGGAATCCATACAGTGGTATCAGAGCCAAACTAGAAACTTAGACGATCTTAGAATAATACGAAACCGAAACAACTCCGTAAAATATGATTTCTGAAACCCTGCATTTTTGCTCTCTGTCGAATTTTCAAAGGTCTGTAAAAATTATTCCAAAAACTGTAGAAGCATGTATGTGATATATGTAGTGCACAGAATAAATTTGAGAACCTTTGCTCGGTTTTGACCCGAGCACATTGCCCAATTTCCTGAGGAGGCCGGCCCATTTAGCTCCAAATCGTCTTGTTTTTGTTCTGTGCTCTGGTCTGCTTAATTTGGGGTTTCAGATATTATTTGTTTAGTCCAAAATTTCATGTGATGTAAATTTTACTATAGGGCTAATATGGAATGTTTCGTAGTCATATATTTTAACATTGTAATGGTAACCTTGATGATGTTTAACACTTCGAACGAGCTTCGAACACTGCCTCATGATCCCCTCTGAAGTTTTCCAAGAGTTGGAATTTTCTAAGTTGAGTATATTCAATGGTCGTGCAAGTAAGTCTATGGACCCTCTAGAAGAACAAGAACCTTAACTCGATTCTATGCCCATGGAACCGCGATCAAACCCTAAGGTTTGTCGTAGTTCCGCGGTGCCATAGGTGAGGCATTGGTTGACCCTTCTACGGCTGGTCCATGGGTACTGTGGCACGTTTTGGGTATTTCAACTTTGCTCAAGTGTTGAGTTCTTGGGGAGATGTGGGTGTTTGGTGATTTGATCGAGATGTTTAACATCGTCTAGTTGATTGTGATACAATATTTAGAATCCACAATAATTAGTTATGTGATAACTAGTTTGAATTTTATAAATCTAGAAATTTAGTCTCAATTGATCGGTTGCCACGGAATTTTGATGTGGATCAAAAGTCCGTCGCAATCATGTAGCGTACGCGGATACTCATCGGGTAACCTTACTAGATAGTCACGCCCTATAGCCCCGACCAAGTGACTGTAGGAGAACCCCGTCGCCAAAAGCATCCGTTCGGGTGCTCGCGGCTGCGGAGTTCCGCCTTAGTGCACTTCGTCGTCGGCATTGGGGGGTGCGGCCGTCTACTAAAGTTTCCGACGAGCATTCGATCAGGTTATAGGGAATCTTGTTGATTTACCCGATTGGTTATTGAAAAGTGTTTTCAATATCGTGACTAAAATGCGGGGTTTATAATTGTTAGACATGTGATGTCTAAGGAATTCATATTGTGAGGCATGAAATTCAAAGTATGTGATAAATTGGGTTTATGATGTCTAAGGTGGTTGCGGATTCCAACTGTTGTAGTTTTTCACTTTCTTTTCTGCGACCGTAAATGTAATATGCGGTGTATCGCCGGTTTCGTTGCTATACGTCAACGACAATTGGGATACGCATATTTACTTACGTTGATGACGTGTGATGTTATGTATTACTGTGATATGTTATATTGGATCGTCGTGTTTGAATAGCCGGGTTTTTTTTATGTGAGATGTGAGTTTTTCATTTTCATTCATGTAAAAACTTGCATGTAATATTCTCTTATTAGGGCACTTCCGGGTTGAGGAAGATGTCACCGTTGATGTATATTATTTACTTTTCCGCATTAGGATAGACCCAAGGAGGGGAGCACAAGTAGCCAGGTTCTGAGGTCCAGAGGGAGACCATCTCGAGGAGTCGAGACCGGGTCTCCTAACCCTGGAATTGCCAGGGTTGCTTGCCGCTCTCGTAGGTTTGGCTATTCATCACGAACGTGGAATCCGTGTTTTTTTTATTGGCTTGATATATCACACGGAAATCCTAGTATATCCAATATTTCATATGTTGTCTTCTGCTGCTGATATTCTGTGATGTGATCATTTTATATTCTAAGATAGATAGTTTACATTATAATATTTATGATATATTATAGACGTTGCTTATGTTTTTCACCCACGCTAGCCCTGCCCCACTCTGCCGTTAGTTACCTAACCTAACGGTGCATGGTGCGATTTCGAGGCGAATGCGGATGGCATAAGCATACGTTGTATTTATCTTTGATGTTCAGGTAACTTAAATGATGGGACCTTCATTAATGAGATTAATGAAAGAAAATAAGCTTAAAGATGTTGTGGAATCGAATTTTCTAAAAGTGGTAGCTCTAGTTGTTGCTTTGCATAGCGGTATTCCTTGTAGAATATCCAGCATCTTATTCGATAAGGAATGTGCCGAGATCCCTTCACTGGGAGTGACCTCTTTAGCAGTAACTGGCAGATGCTACAACCATCGGTTGTGTCTTTTGATTGCTTTTCTAGTTCTTGCTTTTTATAGTGGTATTGTGAATATCCTGCACCTTATTCGACGAGGAAAGAGCCGAGATCTCTTCACCGGGAGTGACCTCTTTAGCGAAACTAGTAAAAGCCTAAAAAAACTCCATTTAAAATCATTTTGATTCTGCAACGATATCAAGTTCAAAGCATTAAAGGTTTTCTTAAAAACCATCTGCAACCCTCCGGCATTTTAGGAAGTAGAGTACTTAGTATTCGTGCTGAATATGTCGACCATAGTTGAGGCGTAGTGTACGGTAGCTAAGTGATGTCTTCCTACACCGCATATGATGCGATTAGTTAGGACAGTCACATGATTATATCGACCATAGCCGAGGGTCGTGTGGGTGGGTCTAATTAATCACGAAATGACGGGTAGAACTTGACTAGTGCTTATGATATGTTGACCATAGTTAAGGTCATAAGTACTGTAAGTGCACGGCGGCGCCCCGGCCGTCAATCCGACGGCCAAATGCGGAAACGGTGATAAAATTTAATTTTGCGAACTTAGCAAACCGGCACCACCGCGCACTAAACACCGGATCGGGGCATTAAACTAGATCTAGCTAACTAACAAGACGGGTTAGAGAAATATACCGACTGATCCGAGTCCTCCGGTCTTTATCTCCACTCCGATCTCCTCGCGGGATCTCCGTCCGTCTCCTCCTCGTCGAAAAGGGCACCACGGAGCCGGGTACTTTTACGGGCTCCCACCTCAATAACGAGGCAACTCGGGCATGAAGCCGGCAAGTCGACATGCCCAAGATATGCTGTAGAATGTGTAGTGTAGAGGCTATGTCTCACTTAGGGGTTATGTTGCCTTTGATGGAGGTGAAGGAAGAATGAGCTTTGGAGGGAAATGAAGCTATCAATCTTTTTCAAAGAAAATGAGATGATCAAATATATCTCCACACAAATGAACCTCTCTCTCTCCCTCATCTAAAATTGGCCGGCCACATTATATAAGAATGGTGGAGGAATCAAACTTTATCAAAGAGGGAGGTGAGTGAAGTAGAAAGCAAGGGGTGACCACATCCAAAAAACATCAACCATGCTTACACCTTAATCAACCCATACCCATTCAAATCACAATTAATGCAAGTGATGGATGAAAGATGCTAAACATATCATAATGAATATATATGCAAGAAAACCCCTCCACAAATGTTATTTGCAAACTTGCAAATAACCCCCTCCATCGGAAAAGTCCGGCCGGGAAAGAACAAAGGAAAACCGGCCGGAACGGAATGCAAACTGGCAACTCCAGAAAACTGGTCCCGTAATAAATTACAGGAAAACCCCGATACTGTGCATACACACCCGCATCTGTATTCCGTCCGGATACAAATGCAATGAGACAAAATCTACACTGTACTATACTAGGATCCGGCTTAAAACAAAGCCGGCTAGTAATATCCGTCCGATCCTGATCCGTGCAATACCGCACGAATCTGATCGAACCCTGCCATATAACTATACGGCCTCTAGTACAAACCGTCCGATCCTGATCCGTGCAATACCGCACGTATCTGATCGGACCCTGCCATATCTCCATACGGCCTCTACAGCGTTTCGCCCGAAAACCTGAGTAACTGAATGTGTGGTGGACTCTAAAGACTCGTCAATACTATGGCTGTGGATTTAACCACCAGCACGTCAGAGGTATAAGCCAATACGTGACGGGCCACCAGCTATTGACCAAAAGGGACGTCGATGAGCGAACTCATCCTGACACCCTACTGAGCCTGTCAGTGACAATATCCGTACAGTCCGGTCTGTTCGTCTATGAGCATCGCATGTCGGGCCTAGGGGGTTGGTAAAAGTCAGACCCCCAAAAGCGGTACAAGTCGTGTCGGAGTGTAGCCCAGAACACCCTGAGATACTACTGGAATACCTACCAGTAAATCTCCTGCCTTGGCCAAGGACTTCGTGTAATGGCTCTCCTAGACACAGCGCGACCTCACCCCCAATACCGCGAGAGACGAACCCCCGAAGATCCGCTCACTGCCTCCATGTGGCTCGGGACTGTACCCAACTAAAACCTGTTTGCACGACTCCTTTGAGCCGTGGTAGGGTAGTAATCAAAGCACAGTGGGAACTCACACGAGACAAATGACGATCCCCAGGTCGATGAACTAACCTGTACACATGTCACCTAGGAACTGCTATCTGACGTCAGGTATAGGACCAACTAGCATGTTCCCGGCGAGTCCTGTCCGGTGTACTCATAACCCAATGAGCACCTGTATACATCTTAGGTGAACCAACTGACACCAGTGGCTTGTGAGACCGGCCACCGCCCCTCGTCGGGGTCTCGACTGTATACACTAGTCTACTCTGGAGAATCGATTCCCTGTCTTGAAACTCCTACGACTAGGGACCTTTTAAGGATGTGCTTATAGACTACCAGCTCCCACGTATATGATCGCCCTCATACTGCTGGCAGTCAAGCAAGAATCCTAGGGGCTCTATCAACGTGTAATAGCTACCTTAAGGTCACCTGAAACAGTACACGATGATACAGGTAAACCAGATAGCATACTATCATCTCGAGTAAGACTGTCGTCCCGGGATAGGTCCTCCCTCAATCATTGCAATCACGTGCCTGTTATCCAATAATTGACTCTGAGGGCACTATCTCCAACAATCTCCTACTTGCACTCTGGGCTAATTATTGCGATGTCGCATACTCACAGCCCGTGTGATACCGAACACCCAACTCCTCTACTAGTCAGTCTCATAAAGCCTGTTTGCGAAACTCTTGCGTTCGAGGAATAGCCTCAGTTAGTGGATCCGCTCTGGTGTTTCTTTCTATGTCTCTCTATATCTTAAGTTCGCGGAGAAAGCCATCTCCCGAAATGAGCAATACCTGTCTTAGAGTGTCTGGATGTCTGATGAGACTTAGCTCATAAATGAACTCCAAACCCAAACTTCTTAGACTGTATCGTCAACTGAACTTAATCAGTATCCTGCGCCATGCCTCCCTCAGTATTGCCTTGGACCACCTGTCCAAAATACTGCCCCTCGTCAGAGGGAAAAACTATAACTCTGACAACCTCCTTGTCGTCCATGTCACCTTGGAAGCCTGGAATGATAACTGTCTCCCAAATAAGGCTGTCGTTATCATATCCCTAGAACATCCACTTATGTTCTAAAACTGCTTCCGACTGTTTCTCCAGGATTGGATCAATATCAACTTATTGCATCTAGTGCAAGAACAACATCTGGTGTGGTACTTGACATCTCATGATTGACTCAATTGCCTGAGCAAGTGATTTGCCAATCATGCACATCCCTCTCTACTTTAGTCTATAAGACACCTTTAGAGAGGGCGACTCCATCGCCTGCAGGTATACTACCGTGCCAGGAGTCGTCCATTCTAAATACTCTTAGAATGCTGTCAAGGTACCTTGATTGGGAAACCACCCAAATCTAGATCTAAAACTATAGATCCAGTAACCAGTATGTCTGATATAATATCCAAGTCCTATGTGGAGAAAACATTGTGTGACGACCAAAATATAACCGATCGCAGTATAGGAATGTCACTTCCTACTACCTTCTCAACAGATCCATCCCCTATTCTGATGACGTCAAACCTATGACTGTCACATCAGAAACAGATGATCTAACTCCGCTATATCTGCTTTAGTCTATAAATAGACATAAGCCTGATGTCCACCAATGCTTCCGCTGCTCCCACTGACTACGACAACCCTCTGGCAGAGTCATATAGACGTGCACTTCTAAAGCTAGTTTAAAACGACGCTATACTCATCCTCCTGCCGGGCCTCGCAGCCTGGAACAACAGCAATGGCAAGTGTGGGTAAACAAGAACTTCCCTGTCACCGTCCTTGAGGCTACCGGGGTACCTCTCGGGTGCCTGAAGTTACCCACCTTATCTGCGGAGTGGCCAATGGAATGTCAAATCAGATTGAATCTTTAGGTTCCTTATCAAATCTTCAGTAATCGTTTGCGGTTCTGGAATCACTTCCAGTTCTACCATACTCCCACTACTGTTTTTGAAAAAATCCATTTTTATTAAAACTGTGGCGAGTCAAGAACAATATACTATTGATCTTTCTTGTGGTAGAAAATCAACCCTCGTCATAGCCTGGGTCAACCCACAAACAGCCATTACAGAAACGTGCCTTGAGTTATCCAGAGTCTGGTTTTAATCATAAGCCGGACAACTCCCCGTACCTTAACAATGTTAAGATATGAACTGTTCTATATCCAATATAGGAACAGAGGCACTGATTTAATTGAACCAGATTCAAATCATGCAGCTGTCTCCAGTGCATGTCAACTAAATGGAGAGAGGCCGATCAGCGTTACTCAACTTAGGAATGCTTCCAATTATGAGTAACCTGAAAGAGAAGCAATTTCTCTTTATCATTATTATCAACTGAATACCATACACAAGTATCTACATCTTCGATCACTTTGAAGAATCCTGATACTTGCTACACTTGGTTCTCTGCTCTATTCAAATACCTATAACTCCTCAAAACTTAGACCCTGTGTTTCTACGAAACACATGTCTAAGAACTAGAGAAGTTAAAAGTAAACAGAATATAGTATGAGGACCAACCCCTCTGTCCTAATGGACATTGGACAACATACAATACTCTGTATAAGTCCGCTGAGTCTAACAACTCTTTCACTGTGTGTCGTAGGTTGAAAACTGTACTTATGGCTAAGAAGAATTACACCGTTGTTTAATGCTCCTTACCTAACCATCCACTGATATAGGTAAATGTCATCGACATAATATCAAAAGGTATATCTCACTCTATTCAAATAGACGTACAGATATATCAATTTGAAATTGGTGCACAACAGCGGATATTCAAAACCAAATATTTGCCGACCGGCAAACAGCCCAGGTGATCTCCTCAAATATCACCGATTACAACGAATCCCGATATAATGAGGATGATCACCCAATTCCCAATAACTTACTCCCACTCATCATCTGTAAAACCATACAGATGTGAGAATCATACCTGGTAAATACATACCCTGGAGTAAGTATCTAATCGGGAAATCAGTTTTCTTTTAACAGTACACAGTGAACTGAAACAGTGAAATGTTTCGATGGGGTATCCTGGTATTCCTAGTAATGCCTCTACCATTATCCAGATTCACAACTATAACCGTATAATTCTTTGCCACCTCTCCAAATCCCTTTATATGTCTTTAGTCATTACCTTCTGCACACCCCTTTAGGCCAATTGGTTTTCTTCCTTCCCTACCGTTCGGCACCAGCCTATGGTTTGGAAGAAGACTATCCAATAAGCATAATGGGTGTACTGTCCTAGTCCTAGGAGCACTCGCAATGCGAGAGAAGGTGAAGATAAAAGACAACCGAATAAACCTTATTCCTATTTCTCCTGGACCAGAATCCATCCCCGAACTGGAACAAGTTCCTTTCGAGTTCGTATATAACCATACGATGGAGTATCCAATAAACTGTGGATCTTCGTAGTGATACGGAGTGTCCTGGAGAGATACAAAGGTGATTTAGGATTAGCGAAGAAATACTTGGTTTGGTCGTGAATATCAGTCGCAATTTACTTTGCCCTATTACTAATCCCTTGCTTTGTCTTAATCTTAATACCTTCTGCACACCATTGTTATGCTAATTGGTTTTCCTCATTCCCTACCGGTCGGCACCAGCCTAAGGTTTGGAAGAAGACTATCCAATTTGCGTAATAGGTGTACTATCTCCTAAGCCAAGGAGTACTCGCAACCTAAGAGAAGGTAAAAGGAAAAGACAACTGAATAGTCCTATCCGTTTTCTCCAGAACCAGAAACCATCCTCGAAGTCCTTCGAGTTCGTATCTAACCATACGATGGTTTTGTCCAATGGAAGTGGACGTTCGTTGTAATACGGGGTGTCCTGGAGAAAAGGGTAAAAGTAGGAGTGGCAATGAGGTCTGCAACTCTGACAATCCAAAAGCCAGTGTTAAGAAGGTTCGGTCAACTTGGTCACTGAGTCATAGTCTAGGGTCGGGTCAATGGTCGCTGCCAGAGAGAGAGAGAAAAGAAACACTCAGCGTGCACTCTAACCTAGATCAGAATGGTTACCAATTTATCTAATCAGGAAACCTCCGACTGTACCTCAAATTCTCCTCCAAACCTGAAAGAAGAATTAGTCGGGAATACCCGAGGAGTAAACCAACTCATCAGTGGGAATCGGGATCCAACTCTCATCGCATGATAACGTGACGGAATCCGCTCACGGTATCACACTCCAGAAGGTATGCGCATATCTGGCAAGTTTCAGTTCTTTTGAAACTCCCGATGTGGATTTTTACCCCATGCTCTTATGACCTTGACGAAGGCCAACAAATCATAAGTCACATGTCAAGTTCTGCCCGTCATTCTCCAGGTTGATTTGAACCCACCCGCACAAGCCCTTGACGAAGGCCAACAAGGCTATACGACTGTCCCAAACCAACGCATCTATCTATGCTGCAGAAAAGCAACAAGCAGCTACCATACACTATGCCTTGACGAAGGCCAACAAACATAGCATGAATACTACTTGCTACCCGGCTGAAACGACGGAGGGCTACGAATGGTTTCTGGCGAAAACCTTTAACGTAATGAACTTGATATCGTTGAAGGAACGGATAGCTTTTTAGAAAATATAGTGGCGAAAACTTTTACTAAAGAGGTCACTCCCGGTGAAGGGATCTCGGCTCTTTCCCCGTAGAATGGGGTGCAGTATATTCCAAATGAATACCACGATGCAAAGCAAAAGTAATCGGCTATAGTGAAGTTAAAGCCCTGACGCAAACTTCTGTCCAAGGGGTCACTCCCGGTGAAGGGATCTCGGCCCTTGCCTCGTCGACTGAGGAGCAGGATATTCCAAATGAATACCACGATGCAAAACAAAAGTGAACGTCCTTGTAATAACAGCTTTTTGAAAAGTGTTCCAACAACATCAGATTAGGTTTATTTAACTTGCATTGATCCGAATCAACGCAGTCCCATCAATTGATCACACCACAAAGAACGAAAATATACTGACATACGTATATGCCATCCGCATTCGCCACTGGGTCCCGTCATCACCCGTTAGGTTAGCTAACTAACGGCAGAGCGGGGACTGGACTAGCGCGGATGAAAAACATATACAACATCTACTAATATATATACCTATATATAGTATTTCGCTCAAGGCGTGAATAAAATGCAACATCACAGAAATGTACAGCATCACAGAACAATACAGATATCTGGGATCCCCGGGTTTCACAGAGCCACTACTGAAACCCGACGTTCCCCTGGTCGTGTGGATAGCCTGTGCAATGAAATCCTAGACCCCTACGGGCGCGGCAAGTTACCCGCCAAAATCTGAAGCGAGGCAGCCCCCTTCAGCACCGTGAATGGACCACCCAGCACTTCACGGAATCCGGTAACTTAGGCACCCCTCCTGGGTCAACCTGTACCCCCTACGAGTACGGCGAATAGCCCGCCAATTCCAGTCTGAAGCCCCCTCCGTCTCAATGCCCTAAGATGCGGGCCCGTTGCCCTCTAGAACCCGGCTATCCGTGCACCCCTCCGCGGGGTAACCCTAGTACAGAAAGTAAAATATACATACAACGGGTACATCGACCGCAACCAGGTCGTGCCCCAAAAGAATAAAACAAACAGGCAGTGACGGCAGTCCACATGTCGGACGCTCGCCCCGCAATATCAAATGTACATAATACAACAAAACTGTACTAGCATTGCAGCCAGGCTATCCCCCACGACCGATCCGCAACATCACAGCAAAAACACAGAACATCAACGTGAAAGTCACGTTCGCAAATCCGTCTAACCGGGCTATAGCAGTTAGACTGGATTTACCGATCAAGTGACATTCACGCTCGCAGATATAATGTAAATACTGTGAAATAATTTGTTTAAAATATCCGATCGATCAAAAATTAACAAGTGGGCCCCCAAGCAATACTGTAGCACTCACAGAAAATCTGGGCCCAATTTTAATATTCCAAAACCCCTATTTTTAGCCCATAAGCCCACTGCAAAAAAACGATCACATGATCCCTCATTACTGCGGCGGATCCGCGGCCTGAGAAAGGTCAATGGCCGCGGATCCGCGGTCTTACTGAGGGATCGTGTTGTCGAATTTTTCCAGTGTTCTTAGAACTCACTGCACATCATTCTGAGACAACCTGAAAAATTTTTCGAGACCAAAAATTTTCAACAGAAACTGATGCTAACAAAAAAATAGATTTTGGAATTTTTGTCGATCGGAAATGCAAAACACATCAAATGAAGCTAGACGAAGTTAATGGCGAGGCTCTGATACCACTGTAAGTGCACGGCGGCGCCCCGGCCGTCAATCCGACGGCCAAATGCGGAAACGGTGATAAACTTTAATTTTGCGAACTTAGCAAACCGGCACCACCGCGCACTAAACCCCGTATCGGGCCATTAAACTAGATCTAGCTAACTAACAAGACGGGTTAGAGAAATATACCGACTGATCCGAGTCCTCCGGTCTTTATCTCCACTCCGATCTCCTCGCGGGATCTCCGTCCGTCTCCTCCTCGTCGAAAAGGGCACCACGGAGCCGGGTACTTTTACGGGCTCCCACCTCAATACCGAGGCAACTCGGGCATGAAGCCGGCAAGTCGACATGCCCAAGATATGCTGTAGAATGTGTAGTGTAGAGGCTATGTCTCACTTAGGGGTTATGTTGCCTTTGATGGAGGTGAAGGAAGAATGAGCTTTGGAGGGAAATGAAGCTATCAATCTTTTTCAAAGAAAATGAGATGATCAAATATATCTCCACACAAATGAACCTCTCTCTCTCCCTCATCTAAAATTGGCCGGCCACATTATATGAGAATGGTGGAGGAATCAAACTTTATCAAAGAGGGAGGTGAGTGTAGTAGAAAGCAAAGGGTGACCACATCCAAAAAACATCAACCATGCTTACACCTTAATCAACCCATACCCATTCAAATCACAATTAATGCAAGTGATGGATGAAAGATGCTAAACATATCATAATGAATATATATGCAAGAAAATCCCTCCACAAATGTTATTTGCAAACTTGCAAATAACCCCCTCCATCGGAAAAGTCCGGCCGGGAAAGAACAAAGGAAAACCGGCCGGAACGGAATGCAAACTGGCAACTCCAGAAAACTGGTCCCGTAATAAATTACAGGAAAACCCCGATACTGTGCATACACACCCGCATCTGTATTCCGTCCGGATACAAATGCAATGAGACAAAATCTACACTGTATTATACTAGGATCCGGCTTAAAACAAAGCCGGCTAGTAATATCCGTCCGATCCTGATCCGTGCAATACCGCACGAATCTGATCGAACCCTGCCATATAACTATACGGCCTCTAGTACAAACCGTCCGATCCTGATCCGTGCAATACCGCACGTATCTGATCGGACCCTGCCATATCTCCATACGGCCTCTACAGCGTTTCGCCCGAAAACCTGAGTAACTGAATGTGTGGTGGACTCTAAAGACTCATCAATACTATGGCTGTGGATTTAACCACCAGCACGTCAGAGGTATAAGCCAATACGTGACGGGCCACCAGCTATTGACCAAAAGGGACGTCGATGAGCGAACTCATCCTGACACCCTACTGAGCCTGTCAGTGACAATATCCGTACAGTCCGGTCTGTTCGTCTATGAGCATCGCATGTCGGGCCTAGGGGGTTGGTAAAAGTCAGACCCCCAAAAGCGGTACAAGTCATGTCGGAGTGTAGCCCAGAACACCCTGAGATACTACTGGAATACCTACCAGTAAATCTCCTGCCTTGGCCAAGGACTTCGTGTAATGGCTCTCCTAGACACAGCGCGACCTCACCCCCAATACCGGGAGAGACGAACCCCCGAAGATCCGCTCACTGCCTCCATGTGGCTCGGGACTGTACCCAACTAAAACCTGTTTGCACGACTCCTTTGAGCCGTGGTAGGGTAGTAATCAAAGCACAGTGGGAACTCACACGAGACAAATGACGATCCCCAGGTCGATGAACTAACCTGTACACATGTCACCTGGGAACTGCTATCTGACGTCAGGTATAGGACCAACTAGCATGTTCCCGGCGAGTCCTGTCCGGTGTACTCATAACCCAATGAGCACCTGTATACATCTTAGGTGAACCAACTGACACCAGTGGCTTGTGAGACCGGCCACCGCCCCTCGTCGGGGTCTCGACTGTATACACTAGTCTACTCTGGAGAATCGATGCCCTGTCTTGAAACTCCTACGACTAGGGACCTTTTACGGATGTGCTTATAGACTACCAGCTCCCACGTATATGATCGCCCTCATACTGCTAGCAGTCAAGCAAGAATCCTAGGGGCTCTATCAACGTGTAATAGCGACCTGTAAGGTCACCTGAAACAGTACACGATGATAAAGGTAAACCAGATAGCATACTATCATCTCGAGTAAGACTGTCGTCCCGGGATAGGTCCTCCCTCAATCATTGCAATCACGTGCCTGTGATCCAATAATTGACTCTGAGGGCACTATCTCCAACAAGTACTGGGAGTAAAAACCATTATCGGGAGTTTGAAGTGTTGAAATTTGCAATGAGATACCTTCTATGAGATAGTTGGATCCCGATACCTACTGCGAGTAATTGTTACTCCTGGGAGAGTTTTGCACTTTACAATTAGCCGATCAAGTAGGTGTCTAGAAAGGTGTCAACGGGGTTACGTCCCTGGGAAAACGAGGTTTATTTTAATTAGGTCCGTGCGAAAGCATGGGGAACCTCCCTCAAAGTACCGGCACTGGCCTGGCAGAAAGATTGGCGAACTTGTAGGGTGTAACTAATCCCGGCTAGTCTTTCCTTTTAGGGTTTGAAGGAAGATTTGATAAAAACAGTGGGAGCCATCCTGATTAGATAAAATATATAACAAATCTAATCTTGCAAAAGTGCACACAGAGTGTTTTCTTCTCTCTCTCTCTCCAGGTAGTGACCATGTCACTCCTTAATCAAGATAATAATATGGATGTATTGACCGAACCCGCTTGTTATACTGAGCTGGGGAACGTTGGTCTCGCTCCAACTTATAATTGTTATAAGACCGAGCAGGAAATAGGTGATTACCAGGATTCTAGTGCCGTCCAAACGAAGAAACGTACATGTTGATGCATCTTCTTCGGGTGTGTTCATTACCGAGAATTGTTTCTTAATATCCTCTACATCCTGGGTATGAGATACCGGATCAGGATCCCACATATGTAATCTGTTACATGGGCTACAGATAGGTAGAGAACTGGGAATGGGTGATAAGTTTTAAGAGTTGGAAATGGTGCAATTGTTGCAGCCAAGGTGTTGGCAGTTATCACCCTGTATTACCAAATACATTGATTCTTAACAAATATTATTAGATACCGAACCTGATATACAACATCATATCAGACTCTTTATTTAGTAAAGAAGGATATAATTTTGTATTGTTGGATAATGTTTTGAACATTTATTATATCAAGAGTTGATCGGTTCAGGCACGTTATCTAAAAGCATATATGTTCTAAATCAAACCATAGTTCTTAACGTATACAATACACACAAGAGGAAGAGTTCAGAAATGAATGAATCCTTCTTGAGGTATTGTAGACTAGGTCATATCAATGCGACCCGACTAGCTAAGTTACATTAAGATGTATATTTAAATCAGTTTGAATTTATATCTTGTGAAACTTGCCAGTCATGTCACAAAGATAAAATGACCATAGCTCCATTTACTGGAAACAGAGAAAGAGTTAATGAACTCTTGGGACCGATACATGATGATGTATATGGTCCCCTTTCTACACATGCCAGGACAGGTTCTTTGTACTTCATTACATTCACTGATATTCTCTCAAGATTCGCATATGTGTTCCTGTTGAAACACAAGTTTGAGGCTTTTGAGAAATTGAATGAATATAAGTCCGAAGTAGAGAGCAAATACGGGTATAAATATTATGTCCTTTGATGTGATCGGGGAGGAGAATACTTGAGCATGGAGATCCTGGACTATTCTAAAGGAGAATGAGATTCTCTCTCAGCATTACTCATCCGTGTACACCACAACACAACGGTGTATCGGGACATAGAAATCTCACCCTATTAGATATGGTGCACTCTATGATGGGTACTACTGAGTTGCCTATTTCCTTTGGGGGTTATGCACTTGTGATGTTGCATACCTATTGAATTCAGTTCCAACCAAATCAGGTGCCTACCACTCCATATGAGATATGGAATGTGAAGAGCCCATATCCTAAGCAAGTTAAGATTTGGGTTGTCCGGCCTATGTCAAAAGCAAAATCCGGAAAAGCTCAAGGCAAGGTCAGTTCTGTAGAAGTTTGTTGGATATCCCAAGCATTCGCAAGGGAATATCTTCTGCCGCACCGAGGAACAAAAGGTGTTTTATTTCTCGGCATGCCACCTTTTTAGAAAAATGAATTTTTTGTGGAAGACATTTATGGTCATGAGGTAGAACTGGAATAAGTTCCAGTTATACAAACTACAGCTGATGATTTGGTAGAACCAGTGGATTAAATAGCTCCCGACGAACCACAGCCTCTCCGCCGATCTAGTAGGTTTCCTCATCCGCCTGAGAGATACTTCGGTTTCTCGATGACAGTGGGAGCGAGGATTGCATCATGAGATGATGACCCAACTAGTTTCGAGCAGGCCATCAAGAGTAACGACTCTATAAGAATGGCTGGATGCTAAGCGATCTGAGATGGAATCCATATACACCAACAAAGTATGGACTTTGGTTGCTTTATTAGAAGGGTTAAATCCCCATCAGGAGCAAGTATATCTTGAGAAGATTACTTCGTGTAGATGGAAAAGTTGAGACTTTCAAAGCAGACTTGTTGTAAAAGGTTCTCGTCATCAACCAGGTATGGATTATGATGAAACCCTTTCTCCAATAGCTATACTTAAGTCCGTCCGGATCCTACTTGCTAATGCTGCATACCATGACTACGATATCCGGCGGTAGGGTGTCATGACCGCTTTTCTAAATACTGATTCAGAAAAGAGCGTCTATAAGTACACAACCAGAGGGCTTCATAGACAGTAGGAGTAGCGGAAACGTGTGCAAGTTGCTTTACAGAATAAAGCAGGCATCGCGGAGTCGGAATATCTGTTTTGATATGAAATTCAAAGTGTTTGACTTCATCAAAATGGTAGATGAACCTAGTATATACAAAAGGGTATTAGAGAGTAAGGTGGTCATCCTCGTATTGTACTAGGATGCCGTCCTCTTGATAGGAAAGGAGTTTCCTATGCTACACTCGGTCAATCTCCTCTTATCACATAGATTCTCCATATAGGATCAAGATGATACCTCCTAAATCCTGGGTTTTGGATCTATAACATAGATCTAAATGGATGTTAGGATTCTCACTAAGTGTAGTGAGATGGTATCAATTGATCCCGAGGAGAATCACTGTATAGTTTCCAGGGAGGTAAGGACGACTGAATATCAGTCACAGGCATTGTCATTACCCTCAGTAGAGGGACTGTATGTTGGAAGAGTTCCAAGCTAGATACCGTGGAAAATTAGATGATAAAGGATGAATGCATCGCTACAAACGATACTACCAAAGTAACTTTCTGAACATTTCTTGTTCATAAGATGAACAAGGTTCCTACCATTAAGCGTCCAATAACTGTTATTGTGACAACAACGGAGTTGTGGCTTTGGCCTAGGAACGTAGGTCCCATCAGCATTTCAGACATATTATTAGGACAGTATCACCCGATCAGGGAGATGGATGATCTCCTGGGGATCGAGGTTAGGAGAGTTGACATGAAGAAGACACGACAGATCCACTCACAAAGGCCTTTTCACAAGAGAGACTAGTATGAGATGGTTGAGTATGGGATACTACAACCACTGCTGATTGTTCGGTATTAGATACTACAACATATGGCCCTAGTACAAGTGGGAGATTGTTAGTTATATGTATGCCCTAGAGGCCATTATTGTACATATGATGTATATTATAGTGGATCCTTGGACATACATAGGGAGGTCTTTCTTGCTCGACATGATAGTATGTTATCTGGTTGCTCTGTATCTTAACATGTACACTTGATGTCTCTATGTTACATGTTGATAAAGCCCTTAGGATGTGTACTTGACTTCCAGGGTTATGATAGAGATCATACTAGTGGGGTATGGGTAGTCTGTGAGTACATCCTTTAATTGTTCCAAGTCGAGGGAATATCGGGACAGGGAATCGTTATTCCAGAGTAGACTAGCGTATAGCTTCTCGACCCATATGATGGGCGATGGATGATCCTATATCCATTGGTGTTTGACATAAGAGATGGTATACGGGTGCTCAGTGGAGACTGGGTACACTGAACGGACTCGCCGAGAACTCCTAGATGGTATTATACCTATCGTCAGATAGCAGTTCTCTGGTGACACTGGTACAGGTTAGTCTGTCGACCCATGATCGTCATACAGTCTTGTGTGTCTCCCACTGTGCTTTGATTTCCACCCTACCACGGCTCTACTGAGTACTGAAAACAGGTGGTTTTTGGGTACAGTCCCGATTCACATAGAGGCATTGAGCGATAGGAGGGGATTCGTCTCTCCCGGTATTGGGGGTTGATGTTGCGCTATGCTCGATTGGCCATAACAGGAAATACCTGGCCAGGGTTGCTGAGATTTATTGGTAAGTGTTATCTGTAGTTTCTCGAACAATTATGAACCTTATATCAGCATGCAAGTTACTGGGGTCTGACGTTTACCACCCCTAGACGAGATATACGACATTTCAGACGAAGACACCGGACTGTACGGTATTGTTACTAATTGGATTCGCAGGAGTGTGAGCAGGCTTGCTTGTTGATCTTTTGATCGCTCAATAATTGGGTGGCCGTTACGTTTAGCAGACCGCTTGCGGCTTGTGGGTGACTGATATGATCACCACCTACTGCAGGCGTATTGACGAGTCTTTAGAGTCCTACACAGAGGTTTTCTGGCTCAAGCGAAACAGAGTAGGAGCACATATGTGATATGTGCGGCACCGAGATTGATATGAGTATGTGATACCGTATTGTATTCTCGCGATATGTGATATCGGCCGGGTATATGTGATATAGCCGGGTTATCGAATCAAGTGTTGATTCGGTAAGTTGATATTATTTATATTAGTCGGTTATATGTAATATAGCCGGATCATTGAATCAAGTGTTGATTTAATAATTTGATATATAATTATATAATTGATATATGAATTTACATTAACTAATATTTCTCACTTGACCATTTATTTTCTCACTTGTGTTTACATGACATATATGTGATATATATCATTGTATCATGCAAGGTTATATATGCAACTTGGGTGTGTGATAATCACACCATGACCATGAATATGTTAGGGTTTTAATTGATTAAGTAATTCAAAAATTGGTTGAAATTGTGTCATGACTAGAGCTTGGAGAAGCTTGTATTGTTCATTGACTTTTCAACTCATTTTGTTTTGCTTAAGATATTTTTTGACCCAACCATAGTCACATAGCCATGGTTTATTCTCTACAAGGGTTAGCATATGAGACTAACTCACACATGGTTGCAAATCTAACCTCATTCCATTCTCTTAAAAACTCTCTTGTTCATCTTCTTCTTCATCTCTTCAAGCTTTAGGGTTTTTAGTAGATGAAGAATCCAAGTGAGAAAATCAAATCCAAAGTGAGCGAAATTCCTACTTCATCATCCTCTACTACTTGCCATTTAGTTTATGGTGATTGCTTCCCAAAGTTCATCACTTTGTGAATATGTAGCTTGTGTTTGAGTTCCCTCGACGTAGATCATCTTCGGCCTCGAAGACATCTAGTATGTTTGCTCACTACGCTTTGTGGAGTCCAACTTTAGTCCGGGAGATCGATGATTGGAGCGAAGGGACGACTACACGGAGCTTTAGAAGTGAAGGACCGGATCTACAAAGGTTGTATTCTTGTTCACTTCTCATTGTAATGTTTGATTACAAAGTTTCGTTACCCTAACTTTCTAGTATGATTCCTAGGATGTTTGCTTAGCATCCCCTAAATTTTTGTTGTGGCATGTTTGATGCTTGCAAACCCTAGGTATGGTGCTAAGGAATCCCCATAGTATGTTGGACAGGTGGTCCAAACGGATACTGAGGAAAGGCATGGCGCATGATACCGATTAAATTCAGTGGATGATACAATCTAGGAACTTTGCTGGATTTGGAGTTCATTTGTGAACTGGGTCCCATCAAATATCCAGACAAATTCTAAGATAGGTATTGGTCATTTTGGAAGAGAGCTTTCACCGCGAAGTAGAGATATAGAGAGATACAGAAAGGAATATTGGAGAGGATCCACTCACTGGGGCTATTTCTCGAACGCAATAGTTTCGCAAACGGGCTTTGCAAGACTGATTAGTTGAGAAGTTGGGTGTTCGGTATCACATGGGCTGTGAGTATGCGACACCGCAATAATTGGCCTTATGTGCAAGTGGGAGATTGTTGGCTATAGTGCCCTCAAGGAAATTATCGTAGTCGTAGGCAGGTGATTATGATGATTGAGGGAGGACCTATACCGGTAGAATAGTCTTACTCGAGATGATAGTATGCTATCTGGTTTGTCTTTATCATCACTATTACATGTTGATAGAGCCCATAGGATTCTTTCTTGACTACCAGCATTATGATGGCGATCATATACGTGAGAGCTAGGTGGTCTATAAGCACATCCTTAAATGTCCCTAGTCGTGGGAGTATCAAGACTGGGAATCGATAGTCCAGTGTAGATTGGTGTATACTGATCGAGACCCTGACGAGGGGCGGTGGCAAGGTCTCAAAAGCCATTGGTGTTAGTTTGTTCACCTAAGATAGTATACAAGTGCTCATTGCGTTATGAGTACACTGGACGGACTCGCCGGGAACCTGCTAGTTGGTACTATACCTATTGTCAGATGACAGTTCCCTGGTGACATGTGTACAAGTTAGTTTGTCGACGTGAGATCGTCATTTGTCTCATGTGAGTTCCAACTGTGCTTTGATTACTACCCTACCACGGCTCAAAGGAGTCGTGCAAACATGTTTTAGTTGGGTACAGTCTCGAGCCACATGGAGGCGGTGAGCGGATCGTCGGGGATTCGTTTCTCCCGGTATTGGGGGTTGATGTCGCGTTGTGCACGGGTGGCCATCACCAGAAACCCTCGGCCGGGGTGAACGAGAATTACCGATCTAGGATTGATAGTTTCTTAGGTGGTGATGGGTTTCATACCGACACTAAATGTCGCGTTTCTAGGGGTCTGACTTCATCCACCCCCTAGACTCGATATGTGATACTCTTAGACGAACAGACCAGACTGTACGGATATTGTCACTGTCAGGCTGAGTAGGAGTTTGGATGAGTTTACTCGTCAGCCTTCCTTTCGCTCAATACCTGGGTAGCCGTTACGTACAGCTAGTGCCACTGATGTGCTTGTGGTTAAACCCACTGCCAGCGTATTGACGAGTCTTTAGAGTCCCACACAGAGGGTTTTCACGGTTCAGACGATATGGTGTAAATGAAGTAAGTTGGTACATACAGGTGTCCGATTAAATATGTATACAGGCTGCACAGACTTTAATTAGACGGGTGATAATACTAGCGGCTTAGGATTAAGGCGGATTATTAAATCAGGTTATGATTTAATAATTTATTTATATATATGTATTCTAGTATTATTGTTCACTATTCATTTTCTCTCTTGGCTATTCGTAATTTTTTACGAATACGTGTATATGTATTTCGATACGTATACCGGGTTGCATTCCGTATTTATACGGAATAGCTTCTAGAAGATGGCCACCTCAATAATTATTTTTAGAAATTCATTTTGGTAATGAAGTGGAGGGGTGAGTTGGCATGAGCATGGGTCATGGTATGTAGAGTGGTATGGTATGCATTTGTTTATTAGTAAAATAAGAAGATATTTTTTTGGGGGTGTGCATGATTGAGAGAGAGGGGGGCAACCACATTCTTATGATGCCTTGCTCATTTCTTTTCTTCACTTGGTCATTCTCATTCTCACTTAGAGTTTTTTCACTTTCTTTAGCTGCTCATGCCACATGTTTTCTCACCTCCTCTTCATCTTCTTGAGTTGCTCTTGGAGCATTGTGATGAGAGAAAAATTATAGTGACACATTCCTACACCTCTACTCTCCATTGCTAGAAACCTTGGAGCGTCGGTTGCCTCGCTTAGCGAAGCTAGAGCTTGCGCCGTTTCCCTCAGGTGGATCATCGTAGATGGAGGAAGACCGACAACCAAATTCGATCCAGACGACCACTAGGAGCTTGGGAAGATTGTTGAAGACTGAAGGACACGGATCAACTCGGTATAACAATTCTAACTTCTTTATATATGCTTGCTAGTATAGGGTTTAGGGTAGATCCGGGCATCGGGTCATGGTAGCGCCAGTTTAGAAAATTTTTGTTCCGCATTTGGCCACGGTTTGATGGACAGGGCGCTGCCGTAACCCAACAGTTAGGTCATCATCTTCTATGATGCAATCCTCGCTCTCACCGTCTATGAGAAAACCGTAGTATCTCTCATGTGGATGAGGAGCCCTACTAGATCTGAGGAGTGGCTGGGGTTCGTTGGGTACTATTGGATCCTCCTATTCCACTAAATCATCAGTTCTAGTTTGTGCAGCTGGAACTTCTTCCAGTTCTACCTCATTGCCATTAATTTCTTTCATAAGAAATTCCTTTTCTAAAAAGGTGGCATTCCGAGAAACAAACACTTTTTGTTCCTCGGTGTGGCAGAAGATATACCTTCGCGAATGTTTAGGATATCCAACAAACTTACATAGAACAGACCTTGCCTCAAGCTTGTCTGGATTTTGCTTTTTAACATAAGCTGGATAACCCCAAATTTTAATGAAATTAAGACATGGCCTCTTCCCCTCCCATATCTCATATGAAGTGGTAGGCACTGATTTAGTCGGAACCCTATTCAATAGGTATGAAGCTGTCTCAAGTGCATAACCCCAAAAAGAAATAGGCAACTCAGCAGTACTCATCATAGAGCGCACCATATCTAATAGGGTGCGATTCCTCCGCTCTGATACACCATTGTGCTGTGGTGTATACAAATGAGTAAGCTGAAAGAGAATCCCATTGTCTTTTAAATAATCACGGAATTCTATGCTCAAGTATTCTCCTCCCCGATCAGATCGAAGGATTTTAATACTTTTACCCGTTTGATTCTCGACTTCGCACTTATATTCCTTGAATTTCTCAAAAGCCTCATAATTGTGTTTCAACAGGAACACATGTCCGAATCTTGAGAGATCATCGGTGAATGTAATAAAGTACGAGGAACCATTTCTGGCATGTGTAGATATAGGACTGCATACATCACTATGTATCAGTCCCAAGAGTTCAGTAGCTCTTTCTCCGTGTCCAATAAACGGAGTTTTGGTCATTTTACTTTTGAGACATGACTCGCAAGTTTCATAAGATGTAAATTCGAACGAATTCAAAAATCCATCTTTATGCAACTTAGCTAGTCGCGTCGCACTGATATGACCTAGTCTACAATGCCACAAGAAAGCTTCGTTCATTTCTGAACTCTTCCTCTTGTGTGTGTTCTGTATGTTTAGAACCGTCGTTTGATTTAGAACGTATATACCATTATATAACGTACCAAACCCAATCAACACTTGATTTAGAAAAATGTTCATAACATTATCCTCTAATGTGAAATTATATCCTTCTTTAGTAAGCAAAGAAACTGATATAATATTGCATATCATCTTTGGTACATAGTAACAGTCGTTCAGAATCAATGTATTACTAGTTGGTAACACTAGGTGATATTCACCAACAGTTTTGGCTGCAACAATTTCTCCATTCCCTACTGTTAGAGACTTATCACCCTTTCCCCGTTCTCTACCTCTTTTCAGCCCATGTAATAAATTACATACGTGGGATCCTGATCCGGTATCCAATACCCAGGACGTAAAGCAAACTGAGAAACGGTTCTCGGTTACGAACACACCCGAAGACGATGCATCAACATGCTTATTCTTCGTTCGGGTGGCATGGGAATCCGGGCATTCCCCAATTCCTTGCTCAGACTTATGACAGCCATAAGATAGAGCGGAACCTAGCTCAGTATAATAAGCAGGTTCGTTCAATACATCCATATTATTATCTTGATTAAGGTGTGTCATTGGTCGCTACTTGGAGAGAGAAAGAAGGAAACGCATTAGCGTGCGCTCTTTGCAAGATTAGATTGGTTGTTATCTTATCTAATCATGATGGCTCCAACTTTTTTATCAAATCTTCCTTCAAACCATAAAAGGTAAGATTAGCCGGGATTTATTACACCCTACAAGTTCGCCAATCGTTCGGCCAGGCAAGTATTGGTACTCCAAGGGAGTCTCCCCATGCTTTCGCATGGAACTAATTATAAAATCTCATTTCCGCAGGGGAATCACCCCGTTAACACCTTTCTTAGACACCTAATGGATCGGCTAATTGTAAAGTGCAAAACTCTCCCAGGAGTAACTCTTACTCGCAGTGTGTATCGGGATCCAACTATCATATAGAAGGTATGCAATCTCATTGAAAATTTCAACACTTGAAATTCCTAATATTGTTTTTACCCCTAGCTTCCTATGACCTTGACGGAGGCAACAAACCATAGGCCGCTAGTCAAGTTCAACCCGTTCATTTCTTGAATGAATTAAACCCACCCGCATGATCCTTGACGGAGGCCAACAAAGTTGCATGACTACCCTAATCTAATCGCATCGCATGCTGCAGATAAGCATTAATCAGCTACTGCACACTACGCCTTGACGGAGGCCAACAAAAGCAGCATGAATACTAAATAGCACTTATCTGAAATGATGGAGGGCTACGTTGGTTTTTAAGAAAGCCTTTAGCGTAATGAACTTGATATCGTTGTAGAATCTAGTGATTTGAAAAGGAGTGTTTTTTGTAGCTTTTGCTAAAGAGGTCACTCCCGGTGAAGGGATCTTGGCTCTTTCCTCATCGAATGAGGTGCTGGATATTCATCAAGGAATACCACTATGCAAAACAAGAACTAGAGAATCTATTAAAACAAAACCGAGTGGGTTATAGCATTTGCTAGTTTTGCTAAAGAGGTCACTCCCGGTGAAGGGATCTCGGCTCTTTCCTCATCGAATGAGGTGCTGGATATTCATCAAGAAATACCACTATGCAAAACAAGAACTAGAGCTAACTTTTTAAAAACTTCTGATTCTACAACATCTTTAGATTTCTTTTCTTTTCATTAATCTCATTAATGAAGTCCCATCATTTAATGTTTCCTAAACATCACAGAAAATGAAACGAAAATAAAACGTACGCTTATGCCATCCGCATTCGCCAAGGGGCCCTGTCATGCACCGTTAGGTTACTTAACTAATGGCAGAGTGTGGGCTGGACTA
The DNA here is from genome assembly GCA_030015575.1 of Agapanthus africanus. Lineage (NCBI taxonomy): Eukaryota > Viridiplantae > Streptophyta > Magnoliopsida > Asparagales > Amaryllidaceae > Agapanthus > Agapanthus africanus. Next base: position 595,088,121 of record JASDDO010000024.1, read on the forward strand.
GCGCGGGTGCAAAACATATGCAACGTTTATTACATATATCATATATATATATAGCATTCGTCTCACGCAGTTATATGATCACATCACAGAACTAAGCAGCAGAAGTCAACATATGAAATATTGGATATACTAGGTGTTAGTTATATGTATGCCCAAGAGGCCATTACTGTACATTGGCTGTATATTGTAGTGGATGCTTGGACATATATAGGGAGGACTTTCTTGCTCGACATGATAGTATGCTATCTGGTTGATCTTTACCTTAACGTGTACACTGATTGTCTCTCTGATACATGTTGGTAAAGCCCTTAGGATGTGTACTTGACTATCTGGACTATGATGCGGATCATACTAGTGGGGACATGGTAGTCCATAAGTACATCCTTCAAAGTCCCTAGTCGTGGGTGTATCGAGACGGGGCATCGATATACCAGAGTAGACTAGCGTATACCTTCTCGACCCATACAGATGGGCGATGGATGATCCCATATCCATCGGTGTTTGACATCAGAGATGATATACGGGTGCTCAGTAGAGACTGGGTACACTGGACGGACTCGCCGAGAACTCCCAGATGGTATTATACCTTACGTCAGATGGCAGTTCTCTGGTGACACTGGTATAGAGTAGTCTGTTGACCCGAGATCGTCATAGAGTCTTGTGTGGTTCCCACTGTGCTTTGATTTCCATCTTACCACGTCCAAGAGGGCGTGCAAAACGGTGGTTTTTGGGTACAGTCCCGAGTCACATGGAGGCAATGAGCGATAGGAGGGGATTCGTCTCTCTCGGTATAGGGAGTTGATGTTGCGCTGTGTTCGATTAGCTATAACCGGAAATCCCTGGCCATGGTTGCTGAGATTTACTGGTAAGTGTTACCAGTAGTTTCTCGAACTGTTATAGACCTCATATCGACACGACTTATCAGGCTATTGGGGTCTGACATTTACCACCCCTAGGCGAGATATGCGACATATCAGACGATCAGACCGGACTGTACGGTAGTGTTACTGGTTGGATTCACTGGAATGTGAGCGGGCTTGCTCGTCGATCTTCTGATCGCTCAATACCCGGGTGGCCGTTACGTTTGGCAGACCGCTTGCGGCTTGTGGGTGCTTGATATGATCATCACCTGCTGCCGGCGTATTGACGAGTCTTTAGAGTCCTACACAGAGGTTTCCTGGCTCAAGCGAAACGAAATAGGAGCGCCTATGAGATATGTGCGGGACCGAGAATAATGCGTGTATGTGATACCGTATTCTATTCTCGCGATGAATGTGTCGAATGGTTGTATGCGATATAACCTAGTTATCGAATCAAGGATTGATTCGATAAATCGATACATTGGATATTAGTCGGTTATATGCGATATGACCGGATCGTTAAATCAAGTGTTGATTTAATGATTTAATGTATAATTATATATTTGATATATTACTTTGCATTAACTAATATTGGTTCACTTTAAATGGATTTTCTCGCTCGGATGTGCACATTGTATATTCGATATAGTTTTGTGCACTTGATTGTATCATGTTTGATGATACATGTTTATTTGTGTTTGTGTGAAGATTGAACCATGGTTATATGAATGGTTAGGGTTATGATTATTTATTCATTCATTTATTTATTTATTAGTTTTGGAAAATAATAGCAAAAGAGAAAAATGGTGGCTTTCTTTGTTCTTTTTTGAAGCTTCATGAAGACTTTGACCAAGTGACCATTTTTTCTCATGCTTAACCCTAACCATTCCACTCAACCATGATTCATTCTCTACACTTGACCATGGTTATATTATGATAAGTATTCATATTATTTTCTTTGAGGATAATACTTATCATAAGATAATATTCATCTTCTTCTTCTTCTTGATCTTCAAAGAAGATAGCTTGCTTCATCAATGGTGATTGATGAAAAAGAGTGAGAAATCCAATTCTAAAGTGAACCCACTTCCTATTTCTTCATCCTCTACCTCTTGCCAAGTAGTATAGGGTGTTTCCTTCACAAGTTTTCATGGCTTGGTGAAGGTGGAGCATGATCTAGTGATGCCTCGACGTAGATCATCTTCGGCACGCCGTCGATGACCTAGCCCGCCTTTTCTCCTATGAAGCAGACGCTTGAGCCCGGGATTTCATTTGGACAGCGGAGAGGACTTCATCACGGAGCCGTGGAGGTGGAGGACCGGATCTACAAAGGTTGTATTTCCGTTCTTGTAGTTAATTTGTTAACTAGTTGCTAGATTCGCCTAATCTCTAGTCAACGATCCGTATTAGGGTTTGTAGGCACCCGTAATTTTTGAAATTGGCATGGTTGATGCCTTGTGAGACCTCTTGGGAGTGCCTAGGAACCCTATACTAGGAGGTCCATGTTTTAAATTAAGCCAATAATGAAAAACACGGATTCCACGGTCATGATGAATAGCCAAACCCACATCCTTAGACCCCTACAAGAGCGGCAAGCAACCCTGCCAATTCTAGAGTTAGGAGACCCGGTCTTGACTTCTTGAGATGGCTCCTACTGGACTCTAGAACCTGGTTACTTGTGCTCCCCACCTTCGGTCTATCCTAATGCGGAAAAGTAAATAATATACATCAGTGGTGACATCATCCTCAACCCGGAAGTGTCCCAATAAAAGAATATTACAAACAAAATTTTATATAAATGAAAATGAAAAACTCTCATCTCACATAAACCCCCGGCTATTCAATCACGATGATCCAATAAAACATATCACAACAACACATAATATCACATATCATCAACGTAAGTAAATACGCATATCCCGAATGTCGTTGATATATAGCAACGAGATTTGGGATACCCCACATATTACACTTACGGTCGCAGAAAAGAAATGAAAACTATAATAATTAGAATCCGCATTTCCTTAGACATCATAAACCCGAAATATCTCATATTCCGGATTTCATGCCTAACCAGTTAAACCTTGCATTTCAGTCTCGAATTGAAAACTCTTTTCAATAACTTAGTCGAGTATTTTAACAAGATTCCCGACTACCTGATCGAATACTCATCGGGACCATTAGTAGATGGCCGCACCCCGATGCCGTCGACCAAGTGCACTTAGGCGGAACACCGTGGCCGCGAGCACCCGAGTGGATGCTTTTGGCAATGGGTTTCTCCTACAGTCACTTGGTCGGGGCTATGGGGTGTGGCTACCTAGTAACGTTATCCGACGAGTATTCGCGTACGATACGCGATTGCGACGGAGTTTCGATCCGAATCTAATCTTCATGTCAATAGACCAACTGAGTCTAAAATGCTAGATTTACAATTACTAACTAATTTTCTCAAAACTAATTAAATGTGGATTCCAACCATTGCATCACATATCAAACTTAAATCCGAAACAATGTTAACATACGACTATGAAACACTCTGTATTAGCCCCTTAACTAAACTAACATCACATGAAATTTTGGGCTAATCAAACATAACCTGAAACCCCAAATCCAAGCCACTGGAACACCAAAAAAAATTGAAGGTCAGATAACAAAATAAAACCGGCCAGGCCAGTTTTTATGGGGGTTTGGCCGGCCAGATCTAGGAATTAGGACTTCAAATTTCACTGGTGTTCAAGTTACATCATATGTAACACTCTGCACATGTTTAAAAAATTTTCAGAGATCATTTAAAATTCGACAGAAAGTTGGTTTTACTGGTTACGGTTTCGGGGTTGTTACGTATTCATGATCTAGCTAACATCGTCTAATCTTCTAGCTTGGCTCTAATACCATGAAAGTGTTTGTTACACCACCACTGAGTTTTACGTCATCAACCATTCCATTTTTGAATTTTTTGGGGTGCTAATTAACACTAAACAAGATCTTTAACTAGATGATTAGGGTTTTAGGTTTGATATCAACTAAACTATAAGAAGTGAAAGAGATTATACCCTCGTATATCTTGTCACGACACAAAATGGCACGTGACTGGCACTTGAATCATGTGAAGTCTATAGGACCCCACCTAATTCGAGTAAGCCAAAAGGACAGAAAATCTAAACCACTTAAAAGAGAGTGAAGGAAATACTTATTTAAAGTTAACATATAAATCACTTTGAAAGTCGTAGTAAGCATTTTTAAAAGCATCAAGTCTTTTCCAAAAATTTTGGCAGAGTTTCTTTTGTAAATACTGGCCCCGAACGTGTACAAACAGGAATATACATAGAAATGAATAAATTCATCCCCAAGCGGGAGCTAGCTCTTCGCCAATTGGCGGAAACAACCACGCAAGCAATATAATATACAACGCCGAAGGGCAAGGATCAAAACCCAGGAAGAAAACCAACATCCTCTAGAAAACCAGAGAACCATAATAATACAAGCTCGCGACTCTATGGTCGAAAGATTATACAACTGGTCTTCTAAGTCTATCAAATATACAAGTCCGGTTGATGGAGTTTACTAGATACAACAGAATATAAATAAGGTACAATGGTGGTCACGATGCAAGTAAACCCACCTACCAAAGCAATCACCCGGAAGGAAGCAGTATACCAGCAAGCCACAACGAAACCTGTACGGCAAAACCTGCAAGAAACTATGGCACAATGGGGGTGAGTTGCCAACTCGTGAGTAGAAAACATCTCCGAGAAGAAATCGCATGTATGACTCTCTCCTAGGTCATACACTAAAATACATAATACTACAACAACGGTGACAACATATCATAAATGTGACATCAAGTACTCATGTCTGTGTCAAGAATAATAATATATCATGTGTATCATGTATGAATGCACAGAAACAAAATCTAAGTGCAACGGGTGTGCACGAAAACACCTGTCAAAGGCAACGGGTGTGCCTGACAGCAATATCATGTGCATCTGATATGCATGAAGAATCCCGATTGAGTGCATCTGGTGTGCACCAAAATCGCATCAAGCGGGCCAAGTATGCGCAAGAATCCAACTCAAGTGCACAAGGTGCACGAAAACAAATATTGAATATCACAATCGAAATCGACGGTATACAACAAATCTCAACCCAAATCAGGTATACCGTGGTATATAATCTCATAACTACGTGCATCAGCGAGCACAAAATCGAATCAAAGTACTAAAAGTGCATGAAAACTACACCGAAGGCACAACTCAAATCACATACATACAATAGGCATAAAATCAAAATCAAACATCTCGAACGACATCAAATCGAAGTCGAGTGCAACCGGGGTGCACAAAATCCCAATCATGCAAATAAATCACCCAAAATACCGAAATCCCAAATGACGGACACGTAATCTTCGAATCACCTAATCGCAAATCGTAAACACTGTCGTCGATGTGTCCACCATTCAAAGTCGAGAAGGTGTCGGTGCATCCAAAGCTAGCAGAGCAAGATATCTATTTGCCTCCTGTTCATGGTCTGGCGTCTTGTGCCCTTAGGCTCTCGTCTCTCACTGCGGATTTTCAGTTACATAACTCCTCGGCTCAACATCCCTATATGGAAATGATGACGAAAACAGTTCCGCTCTGGCACATCCTCTAAAGATCTCTGGCCAACTATCATGGTCACTCATAACATGTCTCGTCGATGATGCCGAACTCTGGCCTAATAGGTGTGCGTGGTACGACCGATCCTGGGTCCAAGTCTTTTCGTGTAGTATTCCAGAAATATTCTGTCGGGTCTCTCCCTAATCTCGTTTCTGCCGAACTGCCCGGAAGTTATCACCCTTTACTAAATCCATTTCTTGTTCCGGATCAGCTGCATACTCATCACGACTTCTTCTAAAAGATATATCCATATTCAATGCCTCTGCATGCGTATCACATCTCTGATGTCAATGGAGTGGAACGTCATCTCGTCAAGATCTCGTACGAACCTCTTACTCCACTTTTCTTTAATGTCGACTGATTCAGACTCGTCTCTTCGTAGCTGTATGGACTGCGCTACAAACGGCTATACTCATATCTAAAGTCTCCCTTCCAAAACTATTAACTCGACAGCTCAATATCTTGTAGTAGGTATCTGGCCAACTACGCCATGGAAACTCTTCCAAATCGTCGGAGGAATACTCTTCATTCGTCCGTTTTCTATCGACTCTCAACGTGCCTGTGTGAAGTCTTCACTAGCTAAAATCAATCAATCTGATGACCTCGCATCGGGGTACGCAAACGAACCACACGTCTTAGTTATGCATCCATGGGTGACTAGCAATCTTCTATCATATCTCAAAGTTTAAACTCGTGCTGCAATAGCTTCAAACATCTGGGGCAATATCTTGTCAGTCGCAGCAACAATTGGCTCATTCATCCGCACGCTAAGCAATGCCTCAATCCTCAAGAATAGACGATACATTAACGGTCATCACATTCTAGCCGGCCTCTAGCAGTGGCCCAATCCTCTGCTGCTGATCTGAACTTTTCGAGAAATCCTAGTAAAAACAATCCATCAAAACGCTCCTGTCATGAAAAACACAATAAAACGACACATCTATACAATCGTGTGTCACCTGAATTACGCCCTGGTCAGTCCTCGTCTAAGACGAGCTCATGTTGAACACAACTCTAGCTGCAACTCTCTCTGCCCGTGCAACCGTCGTAACAAAAACCACCATCCGATATCGATGAGGATAGATCAAAGAAACGAATAGAATACCGTGCAAAGAAATGTACATCCTAAGGCTTCTTAAGTGGAGTAGCGTATCGTAAGTATGTCGTGGAACATACACACAGTACCTCACTCTACTTAAGTCACCTACTCCATCCACCAAGGTTAACCTATGCGACGAAAGTGCGGGTCTAATACCCTTGGACCAAGTCTAAGTTCCGTATGGTCAAGCCTAGGTTCCGAATATATACATATACACGCCCTAGACTCCGCATAGTCTAACCTAGATTCAAACCAAGGTTAAACCTAGCGCTCTGATACCAACTTTGTCACGACCCGAAATGGCACGTGACTGGCACTTGAATCATGTGAAGTCTATAGGACCCCACCTAATTCAAGTAAGCCAAAAGCCCAGAAAATCTAAACCATTTAAAAGAGAGTGAAGGAAATACTTATTTAAAGTTAACATATAAATCACTTTGAAAGTCGTAGTAAGCATTTTTAAAAGAATCAAGTCTTTTCTAAAAATTTCGGCAGAGTTTCTTGTGTAAATACTAGCCCCAAACGGGTACAAACAGGAATAAACATAGAAATGAATAAAGGCATCCTCAAGCGGGAGCTAACACTTCGCCAATTGGCGGAAACAACCACACAAGCAATATAATATACAACATCGAAGGGCGAGGATCAAAACTCAGGAAGAAAACCAACATCCTCAAGAAAACTAGAGAAGAACCATAATAATACAAGCGCGCGACTCTATGGTCGAAAGAATATATAACTGGTCTTCTAAGTCTATCAAATATACAAGTCTGGTTGATGGAGTTTACTAGATACAACAGAATATAAATAAGGTACAATGGTGGTCACGATACAAATGAACTCACATACCGAAGCAATCACCCGGAAAGAAGCAGTGTGCCAGCAAGCCGCAACGAAACCTGTACGGAAAAACCTGCAAGAAACTATGGCACAACGGGGGTGAGTTGCCAACTCGTGAGTAGAAAACATCACCGAGAAGAAATCGCATGTATGACTCTCTCCTAGGTCATACACTAAAATACATAATACTACATATCATAAATGTGACATCAAGTACTCGTGTCTGTGTCAAGAATAATAATATATCATGTGTATCATATATGAATGCATCATCCAACGTGTGTCCAGCAACGACACACAAACTCACGATAAAACCCGAGTGCCCAGCACGACACTCAAAACATCATGAAGTTTGTGTCCAACAGCGACACATAATACTCAAATCTCGGGCTCCGCATAGTCAGGATCAGCCTATGTGCTCCGTCAGTTCGGATCGGCCCATCCATCTCTCTCATAACTCCGAACGGTATCCTCCGGATATCCGTCGAGTTTCCATACAATCACCGGTCGGTAGTGCTCCCCTGCCGGGCTCAACGCCTTTCTATATGATCTTCTTACCTCAGGGTACCGCACCGGGTCCACCATGCACCCGCAGACGGTCCCTCCCCCTACCTCGAATCGGGTGTATGATACCGCTCAAGAACCGAGAAAACCCATGGTGGACATCACAAATATCATATCACGAGAAAACCGTAAATTTCTATTTTTAGAAATAATAATGAGTTTATAAATCCTTGCGGTTTCTCCAAATCCAGAAATCTCATGGAAACTCCGAATCCCATAATCAGGAGTCAATAAACAGTGAATACCGGCATAAAGCCCCATAATATTGCATGACAAATGAATTTACACATGCATGGGTATCTAAGTAAAGAATGCAATATCTAACTAGCATAGAAATCGTATATTGGAACTATCAGCTAACAGTTATATCCATGAAGTAATACACATTAAAGTGTACGTGGCATAGCAATTACCGATGATGATGTGTGTGAGCCGGCAAGCAAGTGTTCGTGGATATACGCATCATCGGTAATGGTGCTGGTGTCCTAACAATCGATATCATAATAGTTAAGGAAACACATATAAACATGCAATGCAATGAGAACATGAATAGTAAACGCAACATTGAAGAATATACATTTCTATATACGAGTCATACAGTTTTTGGTGTTTGAAATCGCACAAATCGTGGTTTTATAAAAATAAGGGCTAAGGGGTCTTTGAGAAATGATACTTCCTTTGGAAAATCCGTAATATCCCTCGGCCTGACTTTAAAATACCCACGATTCGTTAGTTTTGAAAATAAGTATGACTCGGGCCCAGTCTAACATCTACCTGATAAACTACAGGACTGAACTAAGAGACTAATCGAAAGGGCAAGGAAAACCACCTAAAGTCCGGGTCGATATATCTAGTAGTCGGCGATCCCATCTCAATAGCGTCACGTACGGTAAAATATATAATACGACATCCTTGAGTAAAGAGTGTGGATCAATCATCATATTTATTTCTCGTACGGTAAAATCTATCGTACCACATCCCAAAATCGGGGTACGGGTCGAGTATCACATTTATCTCATTATTCATATGGTATCATTATCATAATATCATGAACTAGGGGTACTGATCTAAAGTCAAGTACATCCCAATACCATCCAACAAATATCCGCGTTTGTATAAGAACACATCACCCATCGGTCCACTATAATATCATGTCGTATATCATAACACGACCCAAATCACATAACCGATCACACGGCATCATGCTCGATCATACCGACCCTCCTCCGAGTATAATATACTATCCTCATCACCCGTGTATACGTTTATGTATATATATTGTAACGTTTTAGAAATCGTTTAGGTGAATTTTCCGATAATAGGTAAAATAATTTGTGTTTTCCGTAAAAACCAAGATGTCATCATTTTTCAATATAAACTTAAATGCACCTAGTTTAACTAGGAAATTGCTAGTATGCGGTATTTATTTAGTCGCTTATAATTATTAGTTCACTTAAATATTTTTCCTTAATTAAAATATTATTATAATCTTTTATTTGTACACTTAATTAGTGGTAATTACAAATTGGAATGGGTTAAATATACAAGTGTGAACCATATGCCAACTTAATTACAAGTTTATACATTGTTTTCTTCTTCTCAAAATATCTTAAGGGTTCTAGATTTTTCTAAGGTTAAAAGAAAATTAGAAAAGAAAATGATATAGATGTAGATTGATGTGTGGTACATTAATTAAGCTTTAATGGTTATCTTAGTCTAGATATTTCCATACACTTATACTAAACCCCCCTCCCCTTCACTTAGCCAAGCCCTCCCCTCAACAGCCCCAAGTTTCCCCCCACTTCATTCCACTTCAAAATTCTTCAAAAACGCATCAAAAATCAACAAAAAATCCCACAAACTCTAAAATAAATCCTTACCCATTATTCATTAACCTAATCTAGCTTGGATCAAGAAGAAACTTTGCATTTTGGAGGCTATTTTGGGAGTCAATTTGCAAGTTTAGAAATCAAGTTGTGAGGTATACAATCCTCACCCTAAGCTTTAGTTGTTGTTTAAATACTTTAATCTAGCTTATTAGGTGTTTAAATATGGTTTTAATTAGCAAGTTTAGAAATTCAAGAGAGGGTTATGAAGATCAAGTTAGGGTTTTGATTATTAGTTATGGTTATTTGTGTAGTTTAACATGTTTAGACATGGAAAATCTAACCTAGTTGTGAAATTGTAAAATGTTATTTTCCAAATTGTCCAAACTAAGCTTGATTGCAAACTAACTTTTACTAAATCTAAAATGGGTGAGATTAAAATTTTAGTAAGGGTTTGTGTGGCTTAATTAAGCTATTATGTGATGATTGTGGCCACTAGATTTGTTCAAGCATCTAGATTTGTGCTAAATTGGTTAAAAGATGCTTACTAGGTTTTCGGTAAAATTAGGCGTGGGTTTTAATGAACGTTGTGATGATATATATATTGACTTCTACGATATATATTGTGTTGTGAATGCGCGATAGGTACGATCGGGTTCTAGGCTTGGTGGTTGTGTCGTTTAGCGATCCTAGTTAAGGTTGTGGCAATGTCGTACGCGTTTTGTGCACTAAGTGTACAATGTGTATATCTTGTGGATGTTATCCTTGTGTTTCGTTGTCTTTATGTCGGCGCAGGATATTTAGCCTTATGTGTTATGTTTGTGAAATTTTAGGATCGCAAGCGGGGACTTCGGACGCTGCGAAGAAAGGGAAGCAGGTGGTTGGATTTACCTAGCTCGAGATCATCGGCGAGTAGATTTAACATCTACGGGAAAATCGCCCATATGGCGTTATGCGTCAGGGCTAGATAAGATATTATGGCCGCATGTTTATGTAGGGTTCCTAGGCACCCTAGTGAGGTCTCCAAAGCCATCAACCATGGCAATTTCAAAAAATATGGTGCCTACAAACCCTAGTGTACGGATCTATAACTAGATGTCTAGGCGAAAAACGAACTAGCTAACAGTTAACTAAAGAGATACGGAAATTACAACCTTTGTAGATCCGGATATCCACCTCCACGGCTCCGCAACGAGGTCATCTCCGCTGTCCAAATCAAATCCGGGCTCTAGAGTCGACTTCGTCGGAGAATGGGCAAGCTAGGTCGTCGATGTCCATGCCGAAGATGATCTACGTCGAGGCATCGATGAATCAAGCTCCACCTTCACCAAACCCTAAAATCTTGTGAAGGAAACACACTCTACTACTTGGCAAGAGGTAGAGGATGAAGAAATAGGAATTGGGTTAACTTTAGAATTGGATTTCTCACTCATATCCAACAATCACCATTGATGGACTTTGCTTTTCTTCACTTGAAGAATGAAGAAGAAGAAGAAAGATATTATGATAAGTTAAAAGAATAATGAAAAGAAAATGAATTCTTATCATAATTCTAACTATGGTAAAGTGTAGAGAGTTAACCAAGGTTAGTTGTATGGTTAGGGTTAAGAATGAGATAAGAATGGTGGACTTAGGTCAAAGCTTCATGAAGTTTCAACTAAACAACAAAAGATGCCACCATTCTTTTCTCATTTTCTTTTCTCACTTTCTTTTATTCATTTATCAAAAAGAATAAATGAATAATTAAGAAAATAAAACCCTAAACATAAACACAACCATGGTTCAAACTTTACACTTAACCAAAGTGTTATGCATCATCAAACATGATACAATCAAGTGCACAAAAACATATCGCATATGCAATGCGCACGAACCAAGTGAGAAAATCCGTCTAAAGTGAACCGATACTAGTTAATGCAAAGTAATATATCAAATATATAATTATACATTAAATCATTAAATCAACATTTGATTCAATGATCCGGTCATGCGCACATAACCGACTGGTATCTAATATATCGGCTTATCGAATCAACGCTTGAATCGATAACTAGGTTATATCGCATACAACCATTCGATATATTTATCGCGAGAATAGAATACGGTATCACATACTCGTATTATTCTCGGTCCCGCACATATCTCATATGCGCTCCTATTTCGTTTCGCTTGAGCCAGGAAACCTCTGTGTAGGACTCTAAAGACTCGTCAATACGCCGGCAGCGGATGATGATCATATCAAACATCCACAAGCCGCAAGCGGTCTGCTAAACGTAACGGCCACCCGGGTATTGAGCGATCTGAAGATCGACGAGCAAGCCCGCTCACACTCCAGTGAATCCGACCAGTAACACTACCGTACAGTCCGGTCTGATCGTCTGATACGTCGCATATCAAGTCTAGGGGTGGTATACGTCAGACCCCAATAACCCGATAAGTCGTGCTGATGTGAGGCTCATAACGGGTCGAGAAACTACTGGTAACACTTACCAGCAAATCTCTGATCAGCCCTGGCCAGGGACTTCCCTGTTACGGCCAATCGAGCACAGCGCAACATCAACCCCCAATACCGGGAGAGACGAAACCCCTCCTATCGCTCATTGCCTCCATGTGATTCGGGACAGTACCCAAAGACCACCGTTTTGCACGCCCTCATGGACGTGGTAAGGTGGAGATCAAAGCACAGTGGGAATCACACAAGACTCCATGACGATCTCGGGTCTACAGACTAATCTGTACAAGTGTCACCTGAGAACTGCCATCTGACGTGAGGTATAATACCATCTGGGAGTTCTCGGCGAGTCCGTCCAGTGTACCCAGTCTCTACTGAGCACCCGTATATCATCTCTGATGTCAAACACCGATGGATATGGGATCATCCATCGCCCATCTGTATGGGTCGAGAAGGTACACGCTAGTCTACTCTGGTATATCGATGCCCCGTCTCGATACACCCACGACTAGGGACTTTGAAGGATGTACTTATAGACTACCATGTCCCCACTAGTATGATCCGCATCATAGTCCAGGTAGTCAAGTACAGATCCTAAGGGCTTTACCAACATGTAACAGAGAGACAATCAGCATACACGTTAAGGTAAAGTTCAACCAGATAGCATACTATCATGTCGAGCAAGAAAGTCCTCCCTATATATGTCCCAGCATCCACTACAATATACATCCTATGTATAGTAATGGCCTCTAGGGCATACATATAACTAACAATCTCCCACTTGCACTAGGGCCATCTGTAGCAGTGGTTTGAAGTATCTCATACTCAACCATCCCATAAAAGTCTCTCTCTGGGAACAGGCCTTTGTGAGTGGATCCGCTGTGTTGTCCTCTGAGTCTACTCTCCAAACCTCGATCACCCTGGAGATCAACTATCTCCATGATCAGGCGATGCTGCCTTAGAATATGTCTGGATCACTGATGGGACGGGCGTTCCTTGGCATAAGCCACAACTCCATTGTCACACAATGGGAGGAACATAGTTCATCTCATGAACCAATATACATCCAAACAACCTCTTTGGTAGCATCTTAAGTAGCGATGTATCCTGCCTTTATCGTCTAGTATGTCACGGTATCTAGTTTGGAACTCTTCCAACATACCGTCCCTCTACTGAGGGTAAAGACAATGCCTGCGACTGACACTCAGTCGTCTTTATCACCCTGGAACACTTCCAGTGATTCTCCTTAGGATCGATTGACACCATCTCACTACATCTAGTGAGTATCCTAACATCCATTTAGATCTATCTCATAGATCCAAAATCCAGGATTTAGTAGGTATCACTTTAATCCTATGTGGAGAATCATTGTGATAAGCGGAGATTGATCGAGCGTAGCATAAGAAACTCTTTTCTTATCAAGAGTATGTCATCCACGTACTCTACGAGGATCATCACCATACTCCCTACTACCTTTTTGTTTATACAAGGTTCATCTACCATTTTGATGATGTCAAACTCTTTGACTACTTCATCAAAACAGACGTTCCATCTCCGCGATGCCTGCTTTATCCTATAAAGCATCTTGCACACGTTTCCGCTGCTCCCACTGTCTACGAAGCCCTCTGGCTGTGTACTTACAGACGCACTCTTCTAAATCATTATTTAGAAAAGCAGTCAAGACACCCAACCACCAGATATCGCAGTCATGGTATGTAGCCGTGACAAGTAGGATCTGGATGGACTTAAGCATAGCTACTTGAAAAGGTTTCATCATTATCCATGCCTGGTCAATGACGAAAACCTCTAACGAGTCTAGCTTTGAAAGTCTCAACTTTTCCATCTACACCAAGTAGTCTTCTCAAGATATACTTGCTCCTGATGGGGATTTAACCCTTCAGATATAGCAACCAAAGTCCATACTTTGTTGGCGTATAAGGATTCCATCTCAGATCGCTAAACATCCAGCCATTCTTACAGAGTCTTACTCCTGATGGCCAGCTCGAAACTAGTTGGGTCATCATCTCATGATGCAATCCTCGCTCCCACTGTCATAGAGAAACCGAAGTATCTCTCAGGTGGGTGAGGAACCCTACTAGATCGCCGGAGAGGCTGAGGTTCGTTAGTTTCTACTGAATCCCTTGGTTCTATCAAATCATCTGCTGTAGTTCGTATAGCTGGAACCTTTCCAGTTGTACATAACTGACCTTGCCTAGAGGTTGTCCGGATTTTGCTTTTAGACATAGGCCGGACAAATCCAAATCTTAACTGGCTTAAGAGATAGGCTCTTCCCTTTCCATATCTCATATGGAGTGGTAGGCAACTGATTTGATTCGAACCCTATTCAATAGGTATGCAACTTCATAAGTGCATAACTCCCAGAAGGAAAAAGGTAACTCAGTAGTACTCATCATAGAGCACACCATATCAAATAGGGTGTATCTGCTCCGCCCCGATATACCATCGTGCTATGGTGTATACGGAGGAGTAATGCTGAGAGAGAATCTCATTCTCCTTTAGAATAATCCAGGATTTTCGTGCTCAAGTATTCTCCTCCTTGATCTCATCAAAGGACATAATACTTATACCCGTATGTTAGTTCTCTACTTCTAACTTATATTCTTTGAATATCTCAAAAGGTTCGGACTTGTGTTTCAACAGGAACATATGTCTGAATCTTGAGAGATTATCAGAGAATGTAATGAAGTATAAAGAACCAGTCCTGGCATGTGTAGACAGGGGATCTCACATACATCAACATGTATCATCCCAAGAGTTCACTAACTCTTTCTCTGTTTCCAATAAACGGAGCTATGGTCATCTTATCTTTGTGACATGACTGGCAAGTTTCACAAGATGTAAATTCAAACTGATTTAAATATGCATCTTTATGTAACTCTAGCTAGTCGGGTCACATTGATCTGACCTAGTCTACAATGCCTCAAGAAGAATTCGTTCATTTCTGAACTCTTCCTCTTGTGTGTGTTCCGTATACTAAGAACTGTAGTTTGATTTAGAACAATAATGCTTTTAGATAACGTGCCTGAACCGATCAACTTTTGATATAGGAAATGTTCAAAACATTATCTAACAATACAAAATTATATCATTTCTTTACTGATAAAGAGATTGATATGATTTTGTATATCAGGTTCGATATCTAATAACATTCGTTCAGAATCAATGTACTGTAATACAGGGTGACAGTGACCAACAGACTTGGCTGCAACATTTGCCCCGTTTTCTGCCTCATGAAACTTATCACCCGTTCTCAGTTTTCTACCTTTCTGTAGCCCTATGTAACTGATTACATATCTGGGATCCTGATCTGGTATCACATACCCAGGACGTAAAGGATACTGAGAAACAGTTCTGTATAATGAATACACCCGAAGATGATGCATCAGCATGCACTCTCTTCGTTTGGGCGGCACGGGAAATCTGGTATTCCCCAAATTCCTGCTCTGTCTTATAACAATTATAAGTTGGAGCGGGACCAACGTTCCCCAGCTCAGTATAACAAGCGGGTTCGGTCAATATTCCGTATTATTATCTTGATTAAGGCGTGATATGGTCGCTACCAGGAGAGAGAGAGAAGAAAACACTCAGCGTGCGCTCTGTCAAGAATAGATTGGTTTTTTATTTTATCTAATCAGGATGGCTCCCACTGCTTTTTATCAAATCTTCCTTCAAACCCTAAAAGGAAAGACTAGCCGGGATTAATTACACACTACAAGTTCGCCAATCTTTCAGCCAGGCCAGTGTCGGTACTTTGAGGGAGGTCCCCCGTGCTTTCGCACGAACCTAATTACTGTAAACCTCGTTTTCCCAGAGGCGTAACCCCGTTGACACCTTTCTAGACACCTACTTGATCGGCTAATTGTAATGTATAAAACTCTCCCAGGAGTAACTCTTACTCGCAGCGGGTATCGGGATCCAACTATCTCATAGAAGGTATGCAATCTCATTGCAAATTTCAACACTTGAAATTCCCGATAATGTTTTGCCCCTAGCGTCCTATGACCTTGACAGAGGTCAACAAACCATAGGCTGCTAGTCAAGTTCAACCCGTCATTTCCTGATTGAAGTAAACCCACCCGCACGACCCTTGACAGAGGTCAACAAGGTCGCACGACTACCCTAAATCAATCACATCATATGCTTATGCAGATAAGCACTAATCAGCTACCGCACACTACGCCTTGACAGAGGTCAACAAACGTAGCACGAATACTAACTACTACTTATCTGAAATGACGGAGGGCTACGACAGGTTTTTCTGAAAACCTATTGCGTAATGAACTTGATATCGTTGTAGAATCAAATGATTTTAAAATGGAGTGCTTTTGAGGCTTTTCTAGTTTTGCTAAAGGAGTCACTCCCGGTGAAGGGATCGTCGGTCCTTTCCTCGTCGAATGAGGTGCGGGATATATCATATATATCACTGTGCAAAGCAAAAACACTTAAAAGCAATCAAAAGACAAACCGAGGGTGTAGCATCTGCCAGTTATTGCTAAAGGAGTCACTCCCGGTGAAGGGATCTCGGTCCTTTCCTCGTCGAATGAGGTGCAGGATATATCACATATACCATTATGCAAAGCAAGAACTGTAGCTACCTGTTTTATTTTGAAATTCGATTCTACAACATCTTAGGTTTCTTTTATTTCATTAATCACATTAATGAAGTCCCATCATTAAAGTACCTAAACATCACAGATAGATATGACGTACACTTATGCCATCCGCATTCGCCTCGATGTCCCCTCGTGCACCGTTAGGTTAGGTAACTAACGACAGAGCAGGGCAGGGCTAGCGCGGGTGTAAAACATAAGTAACGTCTATATAATATATCATATATACTATATACTATATCCATCACAGAAACATCACATGATCTCATCACAGATATCGCAGCAGAAGAATCATATGAAATATTGGATATACTAGGACGTCCGTGTTTTCAATACGAGCCAGTATAAAACACGGATTCCACGGTCGTGATGAATAGCCAAACCCACACCCCTAGACCCCTACGAGAGCGGCAAGCAACCCTACCAATTCTAGAGTTAGGAGACCCGGACTCGACTCCTCGAGTTGGTCTCCCACTGGACTCCAGAACCCGGTTACTTGTGCTCCCCTCCTTGGGTCTATCCTAGTGCGGAAAAGTAAATAATATACAACAGGTGACAACTCCCGCAACCTGGAAGCGCCCCAATAAAAGAATATTACAAACAAGTTTTTACATGAATGAAAATGAAAAACACTCATCTCACATAAAAAACCCCCGGCTATTCAAACACGACGATCCAATATAACATATCCAGCAACACATAACATCACATGTCATCAACGTAAGTAAATATGTCCATCCCAATTGTCGTTGACATATAGCAACGAAACCGGCGATATCACATATTACACTTACGGTCACAGAAAAGAAAGTGTAAAACTACAACAGTTGGAATCCGCAACCTCTTTAGACATCGCATGCCTAACAGATATAAATCCCGCATTTTAGTCCCATTATCGAAAACTCTTTTCGATATCCAATGAAACTAAACCGCTAGATTTATAACATCCATCCAGTTATCTCATAACCTTTTTTTTTTTGTGAATTCCAATTATTGTATCCCATTCCAGATAAACAGAAAATGTTAAACTTTTCGATCGAACAATCGAACACCCAAGTTTTCCCGATACTGATCAACACATGAAACAAGTATAACAACATTCTGTTCGTGCCTCAGTACCAACGGTCCAGCCGTAGAAGGGTCAAGCCAACGCCTCACATGTGGCACGCCGTACTGCCCCAAACCCGAAGGTTCAAAGGGCAGTTCAAGACGGTCACATAATCGAGTTAAGGTTTGTTGTCTTCTAGAGGGTCCATCGCGTTACTTGCACTACTTAGAACGTCGTTAAACTACGGAAAAATCCAACACTTGGAAATTTCCCGACAGGGGAAAAATCGGGTATTTATATCCGGTCGAACTTTTTAACATATTCTAAAATTTATCCGGAAAACACATGGACAGAATTAGACTTTCCGATCGAAACAATGATTCCCAAAACAACTCAGAACAACTCAACTCTTGAGTTCAGTTTAAATATTCCAGGAAAATGAGCATTGAATTTTACGAGTTACTGTGAAATTTGACACGTGTCGGCTTCTTATTGGCGGCCCTTCCGCCGCGCAAACCCCCTTTGTGCGGCGCTTCCGCCGCGCTTTAGTGGAATTAGGGTACCAAATTTCACAGTAATTCTTAAAAAGGCCTGCTTGTTTTTCTGGATATTTTTAATTGCCAAAAATCAACAGTTTTGAAAAAAGTACAGAGAGCAATTTTGCAATGGGATTTTGGTTCGATCGGGTTTCTAATTCCGTCCGGGGATCGCCTAAGGCTCTAGCTAGGCTCTGATACCACTGTAGGGTTCCTAGGCACCCTAGTGAGGTCTCCAAAGCCATCAACCATGGCAATTTCAAAAAATATGGTGCCTACAAACCCTAGTGTACGGATCTATAACTAGATGTCTAGGCGAAAAACGAACTAGCTAACAGTTAACTAAAGAGATACGGAAATTACAACCTTTGTAGATCCGGATATCCACCTCCACGGCTCCGCAACGAGGTCATCTCCGCTGTCCAAATCAAATCCGGGCTCTAGAGTCGACTTCGTCGGAGAATGGGCAAGCTAGGTCGTCGATGTCCATGCCGAAGATGATCTACGTCGAGGCATCGATGAATCAAGCTCCACCTTCACCAAACCCTAAAATCTTGTGAAGGAAACACACTCTACTACTTGGCAAGAGGTAGAGGATGAAGAAATAGGAATTGGGTTAACTTTAGAATTGGATTTCTCACTCATATCCAACAATCACCATTGATGGACTTTGCTTTTCTTCACTTGAAGAATGAAGAAGAAGAAGAAAGATATTATGATAAGTTAAAAGAATAATGAAAAGAAAATGAATTCTTATCATAATTCTAACTATGGTAAAGTGTAGAGAGTTAACCAAGGTTAGTTGTATGGTTAGGGTTAAGAATGAGATAAGAATGGTGGACTTAGGTCAAAGCTTCATGAAGTTTCAACTAAACAACAAAAGATGCCACCATTCTTTTCTCATTTTCTTTTCTCACTTTCTTTTATTCATTTATCAAAAAGAATAAATGAATAATTAAGAAAATAAAACCCTAAACATAAACACAACCATGGTTCAAACTTTACACTTAACCAAAGTGTTATGCATCATCAAACATGATACAATCAAGTGCACAAAAACATATCGCATATGCAATGCGCACGAACCAAGTGAGAAAATCCGTCTAAAGTGAACCGATACTAGTTAATGCAAAGTAATATATCAAATATATAATTATACATTAAATCATTAAATCAACATTTGATTCAATGATCCGGTCATGCGCACATAACCGACTGGTATCTAATATATCGGCTTATCGAATCAACGCTTGAATCGATAACTAGGTTATATCGCATACAACCATTCGATATATTTATCGCGAGAATAGAATACGGTATCACATACTCGTATTATTCTCGGTCCCGCACATATCTCATATGCGCTCCTATTTCGTTTCGCTTGAGCCAGGAAACCTCTGTGTAGGACTCTAAAGACTCGTCAATACGCCGGCAGCGGATGATGATCATATCAAACATCCACAAGCCGCAAGCGGTCTGCTAAACGTAACGGCCACCCGGGTATTGAGCGATCTGAAGATCGACGAGCAAGCCCGCTCACACTCCAGTGAATCCGACCAGTAACACTACCGTACAGTCCGGTCTGATCGTCTGATACGTCGCATATCAAGTCTAGGGGTGGTATACGTCAGACCCCAATAACCCGATAAGTCGTGCTGATGTGAGGCTCATAACGGGTCGAGAAACTACTGGTAACACTTACCAGCAAATCTCTGATCAGCCCTGGCCAGGGACTTCCCTGTTACGGCCAATCGAGCACAGCGCAACATCAACCCCCAATACCGGGAGAGACGAAACCCCTCCTATCGCTCATTGCCTCCATGTGATTCGGGACAGTACCCAAAGACCACCGTTTTGCACGCCCTCATGGACGTGGTAAGGTGGAGATCAAAGCACAGTGGGAATCACACAAGACTCCATGACGATCTCGGGTCTACAGACTAATCTGTACAAGTGTCACCTGAGAACTGCCATCTGACGTGAGGTATAATACCATCTGGGAGTTCTCGGCGAGTCCGTCCAGTGTACCCAGTCTCTACTGAGCACCCGTATATCATCTCTGATGTCAAACACCGATGGATATGGGATCATCCATCGCCCATCTGTATGGGTCGAGAAGGTACACGCTAGTCTACTCTGGTATATCGATGCCCCGTCTCGATACACCCACGACTAGGGACTTTGAAGGATGTACTTATAGACTACCATGTCCCCACTAGTATGATCCGCATCATAGTCCAGGTAGTCAAGTACAGATCCTAAGGGCTTTACCAACATGTAACAGAGAGACAATCAGCATACACGTTAAGGTAAAGTTCAACCAGATAGCATACTATCATGTCGAGCAAGAAAGTCCTCCCTATATATGTCCCAGCATCCACTACAATATACATCCTATGTATAGTAATGGCCTCTAGGGCATACATATAACTAACAATTTATACGCATATGAGTTGATTGTGCATGTGCATCATTGCATATTATTACTTGTTGTGTCTTGACTTAGTACCTATTGGACACCGCACCATTTCTGACGGTTCATGTTGCACGAGCACTAAATAGTATGCTACACACCCACCGTTGGTAATTGCCATGACACGCACAAACACATACCCTGTGATAGCAACACATACACCTATGTGGTGTCATATCATTATTTAACATGCATATATACCTACCTTGCTATAGCTACACATATACATATATGGTATTGTATCATTATTGACATGTATATACATCTACCCTGTTATAGCAACACATACACCTATGTGGTGTCATATCATTATTTGACATGTATATATACCTACCTTGCTATAGCTACACATATACCTATATGGTATTGTATCATTATTGACATGTATATACACCTACCCTGTTATAGCAACACATACACTTATGTGGTGTCATACATTATTTGACATGTATATATACCTACCTTGCTATAGCTACACATATACCTATATGGTATTGTATCATTATTGACATGTATATACACATACCCTGTTATAGCAACACATACACCTATGTGGTGTCATATCATTATTTGACTTGTATATATACCTACCTTGCTATAGCTACACATATACTTATATGGTATTGTATCATTATTGACATGTATATACACATACCCTGTTATAGCTACACATATACCTATATAGTATTGGATCATTATTGACATGTATATACACATACCCTGTTATAGCTACAGATATACCTATATGGTATTGGATCATTATTGACATGTATATACACATACCTTGCTATAGCTACATATACATCATGCATACATACTTAAAACTATACTCCCATACCTTACTATAGCTACATATACCCCTATGTGGTATTGTATTGTCATTGACATTGAGACGTTGATTATTATGCTATTGCGCATATGAAATGCATCATACATACATACTTACATGTATACACACTTACCTTTCTATAGCTGCATGTACACCTATATGATGTTGCATTTGATTTCGGAGGAATTGGGAACCGCATGATATATTTTGAAACTGGATTCATTTAAAAGAGTGGTTTTCCCTTAATATGCTCATATTATTGTTTTATGTTGCATACATCAGATTTCATGGATTTACGTATTGAGATATGGCTTTCATGTGATTTATGGATTTGAGATCCGTGGGGATATTTCAAGAAATTATGTATTGTTTTGAAAACCCGGTTTCTCTTGATATGATATTTCGATGCGTCCACCATGAGTTTTCTCTGTTCTGAGACTTGTGTTAGATACCCGATTCTAGGAGCGGCAGGCACCATCTGCGGGTACATGGTGGACCCGGTGAGGTACCCCGGGGCAAGAAGACTCGTATAGAAAGGCGGTGAGCCCGGTGGTAGGTGTACTACCTATCGGTGATAGTATGGAACCCGACGGATATCCGGAGGATACCGTGTGGGAGTTATGACATGAGATATATTGAGGGCCGATCTGGGTATGCGGCGCCTGAGAGATGAGTATTTACGTGTCGATGCTGGACACGGGTATTTCATGATGTTTTGAGTGTCGATGTTGGAAACTCAGGTTCCATAAGATTTATATATATGAGGGCCGATCAGAGTGACGGCGCCTGAGGTATTGGGATTTGGGGTGTCGTTGGTAGACACCGGGATTTTCCACGATGATGATTCATTAATGATGTTATGTTTTATCCCATACTCAGCATTTATTTGATATGAATTGTTTCATGTATTTGTAGTACCTGATGGAGTACCTTGATCATGATTGTTGCATATCCATATTGCCATATTTATGCTATCAGATTGCATGTTATAGATTATCGTTGTTCGTGCATATCTGCGATTATCGGTATGATGTTACTTACTATTCACGAGTTGGCAACTCACCCCCGTTGTGCCATAGAGTTTTGCAGGTTTGATCCTCAGAGTAGTCGCGCCAGGGTTTCTTATCATCTCTATTTTTGCGGATACCGCTACGGTTGGCTGTGAGGCCGTTTGGTTTAGGTGGGTTGCGGCTATCCGATTCTATCTATTGTACATATTATTGTATCTAGTATTCTCCATATACCATTTCAATGTATTGACTTAGAGACGAATTGTGAGGATCGGTATTGTATTATTTTGTGACTCTGGGTGTCGTGCTCGTGTGAGCCGGCCTTTATTATGTAGTTTTACCTCTTTATGCTGTTTTTCATTTATATTCCTTCGCTACGGCGTCGTATTTATTCTTGTGGTGGTTATTTCCGCCGTTGGGCGTGATTTGCTCCCGTTTAGGGATGCTTTATTTATATAATATGTTGTACCCATTTCGGGGATAGTTTTTACAAAGGAGGTGCTGCCGAAATTTTTAAGAAAGTAAACTTAAGTTTAATGATTTTTACTTGAAATTCCCAAATGTTTTTAACAATGTTTTCATCACTTATTCCTTTTGATGGTTTAGATTTCTGGGTTTTCGGCTTACTTAAATTGCGTACGCCTGTTGACGTCACATGGTTTAAGTGCTGGTCACGTGCTTAAATTTGGGTCGTGACAAAGTTGGTATCAGAGCGCTAGGTTTTACCTTTCGGAGTGTAGGATGACCTTGGTATGATGGAGTAGGTAGCTTAAGCAGAGTGACGTAGCGTGTGTATGTTCCGCGGCATACTTACGACACGGTACTCCGCCTAAGTGACCTTAGGACTTGTTGGTTGAAATTCCTTCCGTGATTATATACATTCTTGTGATTCGATTTCTATGTTCTTATCGAATCCTGTTTTTATTCCAGCCATTATGCCGCCGAAGACTACGAGGGCGCAGAGAGTGGCCGCGAGAGCCGAGGTCAGGGCAGGCTCGTCAGAGACGAGGACTGACCAGGGCGGTTCGCCCGTTGTACAGGAGTAGATTGATCCGCTTTCGACAGACCGTATTCCTATGCTAGAGGCCGGTATGCAGGATTTGCGCCAGATGATGGGGTCGTTAGTTGAGGCCAGTCGAGCGCAGAGACAGGTGGTTGACCTACCTGCTACGGGGACTGCAATGGTGCCTACTGTTCCGGCAGTCGCAGCTACAGCTACGGAGGTTATCACCGTATCACTATCTAAGTTCATGAGGCTGAAGCCTCCGGTCTTCACCGACAATGATACAGCTGAGGATCCGTAGTTGTTTATTGATCGGATGGTTAGGATCTGTCGTTCGCTAAGATAATTCGACGCGAGATGGGTAGAGTTCGCGAGTTTTCGTCTAGAGGGTCTTGCCCAGACCTGGTGCGAGTCTTTAGAGAGGGGCAGAGCCGCAGGTCTTTCTCCTAGGACCTAGGCTGAGTTCGTGACGGTGTTTCTTTCCCGTTTTCTTCCGCAGAGCGTCAGGGATGCTCGAGCTCGCAGTTTTGAGTCGTTACGCCAGACTCCGGGTATGACGGTGACAGAGTACGATGTTCAGTTTACCCAGCTACTTATGTATGCTCCATATTTGGTGGACACTGGGGAGATGCGGATCAAGAGATTTGTTCGAGGCCTGATTACCCGGTTGTTCCTCACTATATGCTCCCAGCATTTTGACACATATGCAGCCGCAGTGGATGCAGCCCTATTGGTAGAGGAGCGTATTTTTGAGACTTCGGTCGTTCCGGGACCGAAGAGGGTTCGTACTGATTTATCAGTGTAAGTCCATATTGCGACCCCCGGTTCTTACGGGGAGGCGGAAACGGTATAAAAATCAAATTTTTAGTGCAAGAGGCAACATGGACTAAACAAGGTCGGGATCGTGTCTAAACTAAACTAGCAAATACGCTAAAAGGAGTTAGCTACTCGGATGAGGGTTATACCTAAACTTGAACTCCTTCTTCTTGAAATCTTGTAGAGGTTGATGGTTCTCTTTTGTCGCCTTCTTCCGTCGAAGATGGATCCACCTCGAGGGTTCAACCTTGGGCTCTTTCTCGGACTTGGAGTGAACTAGAATCTCCGGCTTGCTAATCCTTTGATCCTAGGGTGAGTAGAGAGTGACTAGGGTTTGCTTTTCTTTTTAAAGAGAAGGATTCTCAACTCATGAGAGGGTTTCTCTTTACTAGAGGAAGAAGAAGATGAAGAGAGGAGAGAGAATGAGAATGATAGAATGAGCTATTATTTTCTCTTCTTGCAACCATAATGCAAAAGAATAATATTATCTAAATGATAATAATTGAAAATGAGAATAGTTGATGGTAGTGTTTGGAATGACCACAACCATGCTTCATTTAAAAATGTAAGCATAAATGAAGGAAGACTTTTGAAGGCATGAAAGTGGTCAATGGTCAACAAGTCAACCAAGGTCAACAAGTCAACAAAGAACAACCATAACATAATTCTCATTTAATTATTATTATTAATAGATAATAAATAAATCCATTAGGGTTTGAAAAATAAAGACTGTCAACTGTGCATACGCACCCGTTCCGAAACCCTAATGAAAAACCTCATTCTCCTCCTCAAGCAACTGTGCATACACACCTGCATTCTCGTTCCGAAAAACAAGAATACCAAGATATAAAAGCAACCCCAAAACACATACCAGTATCTGGCTCAAACCAGAGCCTGCCAGTATAATCCGTCCGGACTCCAAACGTGCACAAGTGCGCGGATGAGAACGAACCCTGTCGCAAAACCATGCGACCTCTACTCTGTTTTGCCCAGAGGCGAATACCCTCTGTGTGGGACTCTAAAGACTCGACACTACGCTGGCAGTGGGTTTAACCACAGACGGCAAGCGGCACTAGCTGTGCGTAACGGTCCCCAGGTAGATGCCGACAAGAAGGCTGACGAGGTGAAACCCCATCTGAACTCCTACTGAGTCTGAATGTGACAGTCTCCGTACAGTCCGGTCTGTTCGTCTGATACATCGCATGGCGGGCCTAGGGGGTGGTAATCGTCAGTCCCCCAATAGCGGTACAAGTCGTGCCGGAGCGAAGCCCAAAACACCCTGAGATAACACTGGAAACCTACCAGTATATCTCGTTTGCCCTGGCCAGGGACTACTCGTGTAATGGCTCTCCTAGACACAGCGCGATGTCAACCCCCAATACCGGGAGAGACGAATCCTGTCTAACCGTCACTGCCTCCAAGTGCTTCGGGACTGCACCCAACCGCCACCCGTTTGCACGACTCCTTTGAGCCGTGGTAGGGTAGTGATCAAAGTGCAGTGGGAACACACTTGAGGCGAAGTGCCAGTGTCAAGTCAGCGGACTAAGCTGTACTCATGTCACCTGGGAACTGATAACTGACGATAGGTATAATACCAACCTGTCAGTTCCCGACGAGTCCTGTCCAGTGTACTCGTAACCCAACGAGCACCCGTATACTATCTCCAGTACGACGTACTGATGGCTGTGGGACAGACCATCTCCCACACTGGGATGAGAAGCGCATACGCTAGTCTACTCCGGAGTATCGATGCCCTGTCTCGATAATCCTGCGACTAGGGACCTGTATAAGGATGTGCTTATAGATTACCCAGCCCCCACTAGTGTGACTGCCATCACAACGCTGGTAATCAAGCAAAGATCCTAAGGGCTCCACTAATGCGTATAAGTGATATACTGAAATAAACACAAGTACACATTGAAGTAGAAACAAACCAAGTAGCATACTACTATTTTGAGCAAGATTGTATATACAAGGTGAATATCCCAAGCATCCATTAAGTAATATACAAACTAGTATGATACAGTAATGGCCTCTAGGGCATATACACTAACAATCTCCCACTTGCACTAAGGCCATGTACTGGCGTATCGAAGACCTATCATTTCGATCAGCCGCTCGAACTGAGTCTGGGGCAAGGCCTTGGTGAATGGATCTGCAGTGTTCTCTTCTGAAGCAACCCTCCGAACCTCGATCTCCTTGCGATCCACGATCTCCCTGATCAGGTGATACCGCCTCAAGATGTGCCTGGATCTCTGATGGGACCTGGGTTCCTTCGCTAAAGCTATAGCCCCGTTGTTGTCGCAATACAGAGGTATTGGGTCAACAATGGACGGAACCACCTGAAGTTCTTTCAAGAACTTCCTCATCCAGACAGCTTCTTTTGCGGCATCAGATGCAGCGATGTATTCCGCTTCCATCGTCGAGTCTGCAACGGTTTCCTGTTTGGAACTCTTCCAACACACCGCCCCTCCATTGAGGGTGAAGACAAAACCCGACATGGACTTGGAATCATCCTTGTCACTCTGGAAGCTGGAGTCAGCAAAGGCCTCGATCTGGAGGTCTTTTGCGCCATACACCAAGAACATCTCCTTAGTCCTTCTCAGGTACTTGAGAATGTTCTTTACTGCTATCCAATGTTTCTCCCCAGGGTTTGACTGATACCGGCTTACTACACTCAGTGCATAAGCTACATCCGGTCTGGTACACAACATCGCATACATTATAGAGCCTACCGCAGAAGCGTAGGGTATAATAGACATGCGATCCCTCTCCAAATCAGTCTTGGGAGACATCTCTTTAGAGAGGGTGATCCCGTGACAAGCCGGTAGGTTACCGCGCTTGGAATCTTCCATACTGAATCTTTTCACTATGGTGTCGATGTACCTGGACTGAGAAAGTCCCAATATCCTCTTGGATCTATCACGATGGATCCGGATCCCCAGGATGTATGAGGCATCACCCAGGTCTTTCATGGAGAACCTTTGTGACAAGAATCCCTTGACAGATTGTAGCATAGGAATGTCATTTCCTATTAAGAGAATGTCATCCACGTATAAAACGAGGAATACTACAGTTCTCGCTACAAATCTACTATAGATGCATGGTTCATCTGGATTTTTGATAAAGCCAAATTCTTTGACTGTCTCATCAAAACAGATGTTCCAACTCCGCGATGCCTGCTTTAGTCCATAAATGGACTTAAGCAACTTGCACACCTTTCCGCTGCTCCCACTCTGAATGAAACCCTCTGGCTGATCCATATAGACACACTCCTCTAAATTTCCATTTAGAAAAGCTGTCTTTACGTCCATTTGCCAGATCTCATAATCGTGGAAGGCAGCAATGGCAAGAAGGATCCGAATGGATTTCAGCATGGCTACTGGAGAAAAGGTTTCGTCGTAGTCCAAGCCAGGTCTTTGACGAAAACCCTTTGCTACCAGCCTAGCTTTATAGGTCTCAACCTGTCCATCTACACCAATCTTCCTTTTGAAGATCCACTTGCATCCTACGGGTTTTACCCCGTCTGGAGCAATGTCCAACGTCCATACCTTGTTGGTGTACATGGACTCCATTTCGGTCCGCATTGCATCCAGCCATTTCACTGAGTCAACGCTCTGAACGGCCTGCTGGAAGCTAGTAGGCTCATCATAATCTATGATGCAATCCTCTCGATCCCCGTCTATGAGAAAACCGTAGTATCTCTCGGGCGGATGAGACTGCCTACTACTCCTGCGGAGCGGCGTAGGAATGTCCTGTTCTGTTGAACCTTCTGGTTCCACCAAACTTTCAGTAACAGTCTGTGGTTCTGGAATTTCTTCCAGCTCTACTGCGCTCCCACTTATTTCTTTTTCTATGAACTGGTGTTCTAGAAAGTGGGCATGACGAGAAACAAGAACTTTTTGTTCCTCTTCACAGTAGAAGAAATATCCCTTGGAATTCTTTGGATATCCCACAAACTTGCACAGTACTGAGCGTGCCTCGAGCTTGTCCGCATGCTGCTTTTTGACAAAAGCTGGACTTCCCCATATCTTAATGTGATTAAGATGGGGTCTCTTCCCACACCATATCTCAAATGGCGTGGTAGGCACAGTCTTAGTGGGAACTCGGTTCAAAAGGTATGCGGCTGATTCTAGTGCATACCCCCAGAATGATCGCGGTAACTCAGCGTTACTCATCATGGACCGCACCATATCCAATAGGGTGCGGTTCCGTCTCTCCGATACACCGTTATGTTGCGGGGTGTATGGAGGAGTAAGCTGAGAGAGAATTCCGTTCTCTTTTAAATAGTCCAGGAATTCGGCACTTAAGTATTCTCCACCTCGATCCGATCTTAGAATCTTAATACTTTTGCCGGTCTGTTTCTCTACTTCATTCTTATACTCCTGGAATTTTCCAAAGGCCTCGGACTTATGTTTCATTAAGAAGACATAACCGTACCTTGAGAAGTCATCCGTAAAAGTAATGAAGTAAGAATGTCCGCTTCGGGCATGTGTAGACATTGGACCGCACACGTCACTGTGTACGAGTCCCAAGAGCTCGCTCGCTCTTACTCCATGTCCAGTAAACGGAGTCTTTGTCATCTTTCCTTTGAGACAAGATTGACAAGTGGCATATGATTGATATTCGAACGCATTCAAATATCCTTCTGTATGCAACTTAGTCAACCTTCTCTCATTGATGTGACCCAATCTACAATGCCATAAGAAAGTCTGATTTATTTCTGGAGACTTTCTTTTGTGTGTATTCTGGACATTGAAAATCTGTGGTTGGTTTAACACGTATATACCATTACTCAGAGTACCTGACCCAATCAATACTTGATTAAGGTGAATGTTTACAACATTACTTACAAACGCAAATTCATAACCTTCTTTAGAAACTAAAGATACAGAAATGATATTACAAGTTGCGTTGGGTACAAAAAAGCAATTACGCAAAACCAAAACATGTCCATCTGACATTCCCAGGTGATAGTCCCCCACGGCTTTAGCATCCATGCTAGCTCCGTTCGCAACTCTGAGGGTCATGTCACCTGCCTTCAAATCCCTACGGTTTCTCAACGCCTGCAAAGAATTACAGATATGAGATCCTGATCCGGTATCCAATACCCAGGAAGTAGAGTTTATTGAAAGACAGTTTTCAATAACATACACACCTGAAGCTGAAGCTGCAACCTGCTTCAATTCCTGTGTTCTGGCCTTCCAGGCCCTGCAATCATTCTTCCAGTGTCCTTTCTTATGACAAAAGAAGCATTCTTCCTTATCCACAAGCTTCCCCGCTATCTTTGTTGCTTTACCTTTTCCCTTCGTATCCACTTTACTAACACCGCCCCTTGGTTTGGCGGGGGCCTTCTTCTTCTTTCCCTTGGCTTTCGCCTTGGACCTAGAAGAAGATGATCCTCCTACAAACAAAGTGGATGTATCCCTACTTTTCTGTAGGGTGCCCTCTGCGCTCCTCAGCATGTTGAGGAGCTCTGATAGTTCAACCTCTTTTTCTTGTAGGTTGAAGTTCAGTATAAACTGGGCGTAAGTGGAAGGAAGGGACTGGAGAACTATATCCGTATATAGCTCACTCTCCAATGTGATCCCTAGGTCAGCGAGCTCCTCAATGTAGCCGATCATCTTTAGCACGTGCTCGGCTACTGATGATCCGACGGCCATCTTTGTCGAAAACAACTTTTTCGACGCTTCGTATCTTGCGATACGTGATTGCTCTCCATACAGTTCTTTTGTATGGAGCAATATGGACTCCATGTCCATATTCTCATGCCTCCTCTGATGTTCGTTGTCCATCGAGGCAAGCAGGAGGCATTTGGCCTTCGCGCTATCAATCTCCCAAGTCTTGCGGATTTCCTTATCCGCGATACTGGAAGTTGGACCAGGGACAGGGGGAGCTTTGGTGGTAAGAAGATACCCCAGCTTGTCATAAGTGATTGCTATCTTGACATTCCTGAGCCAATCTTTGTAGTTTGGCCCTGTCAGCTTGTTTTTATCTAGGAGTAACTTAAGTCCAGTCATGTTGATTGGTCGCTGCAATTAGGAGAGAGAAGAAGAAACACTCAGCATGATGCTCTTGCAAGTTTAGAGTGGTTTTTAGTTTGTCTAAACAGGATGGCTCCCACTGTTTCTCGAATCCCTCCTCAAACCAAAAAGGAAGAATTAGTCAGGATCAATCCCACCGTACAATACTTGCTTAACCGTTCAGCCAGGCCGGTGTCGGTACTTCGAGGGAGGTTTTCCAACGCTTTCGCGAAGTTCCTTAATTAAAGAACCTCTTTTCCCTGGGGGCGTAACCCCGCTAACACCTTTCTAGGCACCTACTAGGTTTATAGCATTGATCGTTAAGTGAGAAATTTCCCGAGGAGTAGCATATACTCACAGTAGGATCGGGATCCAAATATCATCGCGTGACGAAACTGAAGGAATCCTACCAGAATCACCACACTCCAAATGGTATGCAAATCTAGCAAGTTTCAGTACTTATGAAACTCCCGATGTGGATTTTTGCCCCATGCTCTTATGACCTTGACTTTGGCCAAAATATCATAAGTCACATGTCAAGTTCTGCCCGTCACTATCCAGGTTAATTTGGATCCATCCGTATCTACCCTTGACTTTGGCCAAAATGGCAGCACGACTGTCCCAAACCAACGCATCTATCTATGCTACACATGAACACCCAATAGCTACCAATCACTATGCCTTGACTTTGGCCAAAATACATAGCTTGAATACTATTGCCTATTCATGCGAAGCGACGGAGGGCTACGAATGGTTTTGGCGAAACCGTGAACGTAGTGAACTTGATTTAATCGATGGAACGAGATAGCTTTTAGAAGGAGTGGCTCAATCTCCGCATTTAAAAGTTAGTTTTGAAAAGAACCGAGTGGTTTTTCGAAAGTGTTCCATCGACTTAAACTTGGTTTATTATCTTGCATTAGTTCTTTTAATGCGTGATATTCTTGCATTAGTACTTTTAATGCGTCCCATCATTTAATCCTACCATTGCAGAAAACAACCAAAATATGACGTACGCTTATGCCATTCGCATTCGCCACGGGGCCCCGTCATTACCCGTTAGGTTACTTAACTAACGACAGAGCGGGGGCTGGGCTAGCGCGTCTGTAAAACATAAGCAACGCCTAAATAGAAAGCAATGATAGACATTTCAGATCACAGATAAATACATTGGATATACTAGCAATCTGTAATTTGTACGAGCCTGTAACAAAAAACAGATAACACGGTCGCGGTGAATAGCCAAATCCCCACCCAAGACCCCTACGGGTGCGGCAAACTACCCGCCAAGTCCTCGGTAGTTCGTGCACCCCTCCATGGGTCTATCCTAGGAGCAAAAACAGTAAAAAGAATTATACAATGACGGCTACAACCCCGACCCGGTTGTGCGGCCAAACAAATAATATAATTACATCAATTTACATTTACAATGAATTGCAAGAAAAGAAAACTCTCGTCTCACAACCCCCGGCTATTCACCCGCGACAATCCAACATATTTATATACACATTCCAGCACATTACAGATCTTGTATAACCCCGACTAATCGTCTTATAGCGATTAGCCGACGTTCAATACAAGCAAACATCACAGATATAACCATCATAGTCAAAGTGTAGTGAAGTTCGGAAAAAAAATACGGAATTATAGGACCCCAAAAGGAAATTTCTTTTCTGGAAAATCTGGGTACATATAATATATTTTAAAAATCCCAAAACCAACACAGAAGAACACTGCACGAAAAACGATGCAAAGATGACACCAACTTGCGGCGGTTCCGCGGCCAGATGAGTAGGTGAGGCCGCGGAAGCGCGGCGGTTTGGAGGAAACATGATGTCGTTTTTCTTGAGTGTTCTTAGAAAACCCTGAGACGAATTTACAAGTATACAGTTTTTCATTTTGAGCCAAAAAATTTTCAACAGAAACTCAGGTTTTGTGATTTTCCGGTTTTGTGATTTTTTCGGTTCCGAACTTCGTTACACTTCACTACCAAGCTAGTTTAAGTTTAGTTAGGCTCTGATACCACTGTAAGTCCATATTGCGACCCCCGGTTCTTACGGGGAGGCGGAAACGGTATAAAAATCAAATTTTTAGTGCAAGAGGCAACATGGACTAAACAAGGTCGGGATCGTGTCTAAACTAAACTAGCAAATACGCTAAAAGGAGTTAGCTACTCGGATGAGGGTTATACCTAAACTTGAACTCCTTCTTCTTGAAATCTTGTAGAGGTTGATGGTTCTCTTTTGTCGCCTTCTTCCGTCGAAGATGGATCCACCTCGAGGGTTCAACCTTGGGCTCTTTCTCGGACTTGGAGTGAACTAGAATCTCCGGCTTGCTAATCCTTTGATCCTAGGGTGAGTAGAGAGTGACTAGGGTTTGCTTTTCTTTTTAAAGAGAAGGATTCTCAACTCATGAGAGGGTTTCTCTTTACTAGAGGAAGAAGAAGATGAAGAGAGGAGAGAGAATGAGAATGATAGAATGAGCTATTATTTTCTCTTCTTGCAACCATAATGCAAAAGAATAATATTATCTAAATGATAATAATTGAAAATGAGAATAGTTGATGGTAGTGTTTGGAATGACCACAACCATGCTTCATTTAAAAATGTAAGCATAAATGAAGGAAGACTTTTGAAGGCATGAAAGTGGTCAATGGTCAACAAGTCAACCAAGGTCAACAAGTCAACAAAGAACAACCATAACATAATTCTCATTTAATTATTATTATTAATAGATAATAAATAAATCCATTAGGGTTTGGAAAATAAAGACTGTCAACTGTGCATACGCACCCGTTCCGAAACCCTAATGAAAAACCTCATTCTCCTCCTCAAGCAACTGTGCATACACACCTGCATTCTCGTTCCGAAAAACAAGAATACCAAGATATAAAAGCAACCCCAAAACACATACCAGTATCTGGCTCAAACCAGAGCCTGCCAGTATAATCCGTCCGGACTCCAAACGTGCACAAGTGCGCGGATGAGAACGAACCCTGTCGCAAAACCATGCGACCTCTACTCTGTTTTGCCCAGAGGCGAATACCCTCTGTGTGGGACTCTAAAGACTCGACACTACGCTGGCAGTGGGTTTAACCACAGACGGCAAGCGGCACTAGCTGTGCGTAACGGTCCCCAGGTAGATGCCGACAAGAAGGCTGACGAGGTGAAACCCCATCTGAACTCCTACTGAGTCTGAATGTGACAGTCTCCGTACAGTCCGGTCTGTTCGTCTGATACATCGCATGGCGGGCCTAGGGGGTGGTAATCGTCAGTCCCCCAATAGCGGTACAAGTCGTGCCGGAGCGAAGCCCAAAACACCCTGAGATAACACTGGAAACCTACCAGTATATCTCGTTTGCCCTGGCCAGGGACTACTCGTGTAATGGCTCTCCTAGACACAGCGCGATGTCAACCCCCAATACCGGGAGAGACGAATCCTGTCTAACCGTCACTGCCTCCAAGTGCTTCGGGACTGCACCCAACCGCCACCCGTTTGCACGACTCCTTTGAGCCGTGGTAGGGTAGTGATCAAAGTGCAGTGGGAACACACTTGAGGCGAAGTGCCAGTGTCAAGTCAGCGGACTAAGCTGTACTCATGTCACCTGGGAACTGATAACTGACGATAGGTATAATACCAACCTGTCAGTTCCCGACGAGTCCTGTCCAGTGTACTCGTAACCCAACGAGCACCCGTATACTATCTCCAGTACGACGTACTGATGGCTGTGGGACAGACCATCTCCCACACTGGGATGAGAAGCGCATACGCTAGTCTACTCCGGAGTATCGATGCCCTGTCTCGATAGTCCTGCGACTAGGGACCTGTATAAGGATGTGCTTATAGATTACCCAGCCCCCACTAGTGTGACTGCCATCACAACGCTGGTAATCAAGCAAAGATCCTAAGGGCTCCACTAATGCGTATAAGTGATATACTGAAATAAACACAAGTACACATTGAAGTAGAAACAAACCAAGTAGCATACTACTATTTTGAGCAAGATTGTATATACAAGGTGAATATCCCAAGCATCCATTAAGTAATATACAAACTAGTATGATACAGTAATGGCCTCTAGGGCATATACACTAACAATCAGCACAGAGGCAGTTTGGCAGAGGCCGCGGTGGATTCGCTATGGGCCATGCGGGTATACGGAGCATGAGACAGGGCCAGACATATAGTTTATACCCATGGGGTCAGCAGCCGTCGCCTGGATGTTTTGGGTGTGGCAGTCCCCATCACCACATTAGAGATTGCACTGAGATACGCCAGAGGGAGGCAGCGGTTCCACATGTTACCTTACCACCTTCACCTCAGAGATCGTTTCCTCTTACTCCTGTTGTTGCTCCACGTCAGACTCATGCGTAGAGTGGTCGTGGTCATGGATGTTTTGTTCAGAGAGGATGGGGTGGCCGAGGCGGAGGACAGCCAGTTGCCGGTAGAGGGCAGGTTCGAGTGTTTGCTCTGACTCATCAGGATGCGCAGGCGTCCAATGCAGTGGTTTCAGGTACTCTTTCTGTATGTTCCTTCGATGCACACATTTTGTTTGATCCGGGGTATACGCACACGTATGTTTCTTCACACTTCGTGCCGAGGTTGGGCCGAGAGTCGTGTTTGCTAGATCAGCCGCTTGTCGTGACTACTCCTGTTGGCGAGTCATTTGTTGCGCGACACGTGTTTCGGTCGTGTGCCGTTCGGATAGGAGATAGAGATTCGCCCGTCGACTTGATCCTTCTTGAGATGTTGGACTTCGACGTTCTCCTAGGTATGGTCTGGTTAGCTACTTGCTACGCGTCCGTGGACTTCCGCGAGAAGACAGTTAGGTTTTGTTTTCCCGACGAGTCAGTTCATGTTATGCAGGGGGACCGTGGTGCCGCCCCTCACAGTTTGATTTCAGCCCTTTGCTCTAATCGGCTTTTGAGGAAGGGATGTCGGGGACACTTGGCTTTCATACGAGATACTGGAGCCACAGTAGATTCATTGAACTAGGTTCCTATCGTGAGAGAGTTTCTCGATGTTTTTACCGATGAGTTACTTGGATTGCCTGCAGAGCGCGAGATTGAGTTTTGCATTGATTTGATCCCCAGCATGGGGCCTATTTCTATACCGCCTTACCGGATTGCCCCGGCGGAGCTTAAGAAGCTTAATGATCAGCTGCAAGAGTTGCTTGATGGGGGACTTGTACGTCCGAGTGTTTCGCCTTGGAGAGCTCCTATTCTGTTCATCAAGAAGAAGGACGGCAGTTTGAGATTGTGCATTGATTATCGTCAATTGAATCGAGTTGCGGTGCGGAATAGGTATCTTTTACCTCGCATTGACGATTTGTTTGATCGGCTCCAGGGTGTAAGACATTTTTCTAAGATTGATTTGAGATTAGGTTATCATCATTGTTGGTTCGGAACGATGACATTCCGAAGACTGCTTTTCGTACGCGCTACGGGTATTATGAGTTTTTGGTGATGTCGTTCGGACTCACCAATGCCCCAGCAGCGTTCATGGATTTGATGAACCGGATTTTCAGGCCGTTCCTCGACCAGTTTATTATTGTGTTTATTGATGACATTCTGGTTTACTCCAAGAGTCGAGAGGAGCATGAGCAACACTTGAGTAATGCTTTGCAGACATTGAGAGAGCACTGGCTGTTTGCTAAATTCTCGAAGTGTGCCTTTTGGATAGATAGTGTTGAATTCCTGGGTTATGTGGTTATGGGAGATGGTATTCATGTGGACCCAAGGAAGATCGAGGCCGTATAGCCTTGGCTCAGACCTGTATCAGTGACGGAGATCCGCAGCTTTTTGGGCTTAGCCGGTTATTACCGTCGTTTCGTGCAGGACTTCTCGAGTATCGCTGCACCGCTGACCGGACTGACCAGGAAGGGGGTTCCTTTTCTTTGGACTGAGGCATGCGAGCAGAGTTTCCAGCAGTTGAAGACTCGGTTAACGACTGCACCAGTTTTATCCTTGCCTTCTGTATCGAGCGGCTACGTCGTTTACTGTGATGCTTCTCGAGTGGGGCACGGTTGTGTATTGATGCAGCATGATAGAGTTATCGCTTACGCTTCTCGGCAGCTGAAGAAGCACGAGCAGAATTATCCCACTCACGATCTTGAGATGGCCGCGGTGGTCTTTGCGCTTAAGATTTGGAGACACTACTTGTACGGGGAGTCCTGTCAGATTTTCACTGACCACAAGAGCTTGAAGAACATCTTCCAGCAGCGGGACCTGAATTTGAGACAGCACCGTTGGATGGAGCTCGTGAAGGATTATGATTGTGAGATCCTTTATCACCCGGGCAAGGCGAATGTAGTAGCCGATGCTTTGAGTCGTAGGCCCGGGGGTAGCTTGTCCTAGTTGAGCGCAGTTCAGAGACAGTCTTCTGCAGATTGGCAGATCTTGTGTGATAGTAGAGTACAGTTTGAGTTCACTTCCACTGGGGGACAGCTTGCTCACGTCCATGCCCATCCACTTCTACTTCATCATATTCGTGAGGCATAGCCCGCCGATGCCCGTTTGTCTGAGATTCTTGAGCATTTCGGCAGGGTAGAGATTCGGAGTTCTTGATTGATGACCAGGGTGTGCTACTTTTTGGGACTCGTTTGTGTGTACCTAATACCGACGGGTTGAGACGCTAGATCCTAGAGCAGGCACATCAGTCAGCTTTTAGTGTTCACCCAGGTTCCACCAAAATGTATCGTTACTTGAGAGATATCTATTGGTGGGCAGGGATGAAGAGTGATGTTTCGGATGTTGTTTCGAGGTGCCTGACTTGTCAGCAAGTCAAGGCTGAGCATCAGAGACCGGCAGGAGAGTTGCAGCCTTTACCCGTTCCAGAGTGGAAATGGGAACAGATCTCCATGGATTTCGTTGTGGATCTACCCAGGTCCAGTCGAGGGTATGAATCCATTTGGGTGATTGTTGACCGGTTGACGAAAGTGGCTTATTTCCTTCCAGTGAAGACCACTTTCGGTTATGCTCAGTATTCTCAGTTGTATATTGATGAGGTTGTGCGTTTGCACGGCATTCCTACATGCATCGTATCCGACAGGGGCACCCAGTTCACTAGCCATCTTTGGCAGAAGCTTTAGGAAGCCTTGGGTACCCGCTTGAGTTTTAGCACCGCTTTCCATCCGCAGAACGATGGTCAGTCGGAGCGGACTATACAGACTCTGGAGGATATGCTTCGTGCGTGCGTGCTTGATTTTTGGGGCAGTTGGGATCGTTTCTTGCCGTTGATAGAGTTCTCCTACAATAACAGTTATCAGGAGATGATATGAGATTTACCTCATTAGAAACTCAAGAATCCCCCTAGAGCTCAAAATCCTAACTTGATCCCACCATTGGCCGGGTTACTTGGCCAAGAGATGTTCAGAGAGGCGTTATAGCAGGACTATTTCCGTCTCTAATCCTTATCAGGTTGTCAATCCAAGAGGCCGTGGAATTGGTGATCCACAGAGAGAACAAGGACCTAGAGGCAGAGGGTGTCGAACCATGGGTAGAAGGCAAGTGGGAATTCTTGCTCTGCCAGCTCCGGGTGCACAGGCACCTTTCGACGTTGAAGGAGGTGTACTTCAATGTCATTTATTTTTTTATTTGTGTTTTGGTGATCGAGTATCACGCTTTTGTCATATGGAATTTTGTGTTTTGATGATTGATATTTCGTACATCCTAGCTGCACCCGATGTATATTTTCTTTGTGCACAGTAGTTGCACTTGATTTATGTTTTATACATCCATTACACTTGTTCTTTAGCTCACTCACTCGATAACTAAGCCCGCTTTATATGCTATTTTGTCCCAGATCACCTGAGTAAAAATATGGGAGCATTTTGATTTAGTTTTGTCAATGTTTTGCGATATTTGAAACTTGGTTTTTGGATTTTCATGATGTGACTTGGTCGTTCGACGTTAGCACGTCGACATTGGGGAGTATTTTGTCGTTTTAGCAAGCGTTGGCCATCGGTTCTAACCTATGCGCGTTTCGCTCATTGTATCGGTTTTGATATGGATTTTTATGCGATTTTGGTTATGATTTCGATTGTAGGAACAATCGTGTGGACTCCCGAGATGACGAGGAAGGGCAAGACATCCGTCAGCTTCGACTAGGGCAAGGCGTTTAGGTGAGTAGATGTATATTTACGGGGGAAGTCGGGTGGATGGTGTATAGAACCCCCGCAACCGTAGCAATTAGGATACGATATATATATATATGTATATATGTGTGTGTGTGTGTGTGTGTGTGTGTGTGTGTGTGTGTGTTAGAATTGTATACTTAGCCTATAAGGTTTGCTAGAATACCATATGCGTATATTTCTATACTTGGTAGAAGTTATATTCCTAGTTCCTATTTCTTAGACATTGCGCTATATATATACATATTTATGAGTACTTATTATGATAAGTATATATATGACATGACATGATATGAGACGATATGATATGAGATGATATTGGATGATGTGAGATGAGATGATATACACGACTATAAATCTGTACCATATTGATTGGATGATATCGTACGAGGGATATTTTGTACTTGATATTGTAACATTTCAGAAAAATAAAATATTATTTTTGGGAATTTTTATAATTAAATAATAAAATATGAATATTTTAATAGGGCGGTATACTTAAATACCGATAAACTGGGGAAAAAATTGAAAATTTTAGAAATTACTAGAATAGGGTGCTTTTTGTGATTTAAGCAAATTATGAATTTCTATGATTTATTATATTCACTTTTAGTGCTAATCGCGATTAAATATCGCTAATCACGGATTAAGCTTGTTTTGTGCACATGACATGCATCATGTCATTTTTACACTTGTTACATTTTATCATGGCTTTTCTTCATGTTCTCTATATCATGGTTGTTGTTTTATTAGAGAGAAGAAAAGAAAAGAAAAGTCAAAAGGGGACATAATGATTAGCGTAGGTATACTTTTGTAAGAGAGAGAAGTGAGAATAATTGAGAGGGAGAGAGGGTGTTGCCTTATTATTTCCTCCACCATTTTCTTCTTCTTCTTCTTCCTCATCCCCCTTCATCCTCTACCCTCATGACCGCTATATGAAATATCCACCAAAACCCCATACCCATTTCATTAAAAACTTGCACAAGCTCAAGGGAAGCATATTGGACAAAGAAAATTCAGATTTTGATGATCTTGGGGATTCATGAGTGTCAAATGAGGTAATCCCTTCACAAATAGAATAGTATTTCAATTGCTTTAGCCTCTATTCAAGATTAAAATCGATTTCGTGTAGTTTTGTGCACTTTGGAAAATTCTAGAGAGGGTTAAGCTTTTATTTGAGTTGTGTTGGTGAACTTGAGCCTTATTGAGGACCATAGACCCCTTACAATGATATAAATCCAGACCAAGCCCAACTGAAACCCAAAATACGGAATTACATAACTTTCATGTCGGTTTGTGAGGAATGGGAGCGTGCAGGGAAATCTGGAATGAACCGGGACATTTTCTAGAAAAGTAAACAATACCAGAGACCTAGATACACCACCAGGAGACCACCCTACGAAGAAGAAGCCCAGAGGAGCCAGCAAAACCGGCCTGGCCGGAATTCCTCTTTATGTGGCCGGCCACCCTAGTGTGTTAGGTGCCCAGGTTGCTTCAGTAGGTCACACACTCTCTATACTATACCCTAGACTTGTTTGGTTGCCTTGTTTTCACCTGAGACGAAATCTGGGACCACTTTTCTAGGTTGCTGCCATGTGTTTCATGATGTTTATGGATTTAAGTTTTGATATTTGGTTTTGTATTCAATCACTTGATATTTGTACGTCTATATCGAGGGTTATTTGGTTGAATTGCGAGAGGTAGACTATAGGTTTTGACCTATGGGTGATTCATGCGATATTTTGGTTTTCGTGTGTCGTTTTGGTTTTCCGCCTTGATTTTAATACGTATTGCGATTGTTTACTATTGTGGTTACCTTCACGTGGATTCCGATGTGATGGAGCATGGCGTCATCGACTTCGGCAAGCGAAGACCAAGAAGAGTGGATCTATATCCACAGGGGAAGTCGGGTGGATGGCGTATAGCACCCCCGCAAAGTTTTGAAGGAAAATTGATTTATAGAATATGGTTAAGGAAACCTAGATTAGAAAACTAGGGTTAGAATGAAGAGAGCTATGAATCCATATTAGAAACTAGAGCATAGTTAGAAGTGATATGTTACGACTATTATAGGATGACGGAATTTGAGGATGACCATTGTCGATATTGCCGTTTAGGGTACAGTAGGACTAGATAGTCGATGTAAATGTGTCATCCGA
Source organism: Agapanthus africanus (assembly GCA_030015575.1). NCBI lineage: Eukaryota > Viridiplantae > Streptophyta > Magnoliopsida > Asparagales > Amaryllidaceae > Agapanthus > Agapanthus africanus. The sequence goes on from JASDDO010000024.1 coordinate 595,129,076, forward strand.
ACCATACCTTTTCCTAAACCGAAGAATCGTATGTATCTTTTAAATATATACTTTGAGGGATGTTACGGATTTTCAAATGATATCTTTCCTTAAAAACACTGTAACCCCTATTTTCAAAACTACGATTCGCTTCTTTAAAAATCTGATTGTATGGTTCGGGTGTGTATGTTAGATTAGATACTTATACTTATAGTAGAGATAGAATGTTTATGTAAACTCGACTTGATGTGAGATATAAATGCGATGAAAAGAATATAAGACGAGTATGATGATTTGATGATATGTTGGAATACGGATGCGAGTCGATTGAGATGATTTATACCCTGCCGGTCCCCTGATATGAGATTATTGCGGATGTGACCTGGGACATAGGTATATATATATATATATATATATATTGTGGATCGTGAGTGATAGCCGTACGAGACGTTAGGTCCATACCCTCCTCGTCTTATAGGATGATAGGATCCCTGATAGCTTAATGCCGCCGTACGATGATTTTCCGTACGTGATGGGTTTGACTTGAGGTTTGATCCATACCCTTTACTAGAGGATGCCGTACGATGGAGTATACCGTACGGGATGTTGTGAGGCTGGATGCTGATTGATAGATTCCCCGACTCGGTCATGTTAGATACGTATACCCGTCAGCATTTGCAAATGATTTAACTTATGCTGCTTTCATGTTATTCGCATTGCAGTACTTATGCCTGTGATAGTACACCTGCACCATTATCGATGATGCGTATGTTACACGTACACAGATTGTAGGCTCACACACCTCATCATCGATAATTGCCATGTCACTACACAGTAGGATTGCTGCATCATGATATGACTCTTCGCATAACATACTTGTGCACATATATATTGTACACCATACTTGCGTACATCCATATTGTACACTATACTTGCGCACATATATATTGTACACCATACTTGCGTACATCCATATTGTACACCATACTTGCGCACATAGATATTGTACACCATACTTGCGTACATCCATATTGTACACCATACTTGCGCACATACATATTGTACACCATACTTGCGTACATCCATATTGTACACCATACTTGCGTACATACATGTTGTACACCATACTTGCGTACATGCATATTGTACACCATACTTGCGGACATACACATTTGTACGTCCATACTTGCGTATATACACATATGCACATTTATACGGTATGAGTTTGTCTTGATGTAACGTCTTAAAAATCGTTTTGGTGAAATTTCGGAAAATCGGTAAAATAAGGGGGTTTTCTGTAAAAAGTCAAAATACAAATATCACTTTGTCACGACCCGAAAGTACGGAACGTGACCGGCACGTAGATTACGAAGCGTCTAGAGGCGCAACGTAACCTAAGTAAGCCGAAGCCCAGAATTCTAAACCATATAAAAGAAGAAGAAGTAAAAGAAAACATGAAGAAAAACAAGTTTAAAAGTATCAGCAAATTTTCCCAAAAATTTCGGCAGAGTCTCCTCTGTAAAGACAGGCCCCAAACGGGTACAACAAGTACAATATACATAAAAAAAAAACATCCCCAAACGGGAGCTAGCTCAACGCCAACAGGAGGAAACAACCACAACAAGCACAATAATATACAACGCCAAAGGGCGAGGCTCAAAAACTCAAAAGAAAACAATCCACCAAATCAGAATAATACATGCGCGACTTTAAGGTCGAAATAAATAACTGGTCCAATAAACTTATCAAGTAATACAAGTATAGTTGATGGAGCTTACTAGATACAAATGAAAGAATAAAAGTACAATGGTGGTTCAGATACAAGTGAACCAACCTACCGTGCAAATCGCCTTAATGAAATGACGTGCCAGCAACTGCCAGGGAAACCTGTACATCGAACCTGTAATAAAATTTGGCACAACGGGGGTGAGTTGCCAACTCGTGAGTAGAAGACATCTACGAAAAGAAATCGAATGCACGACGCTATCCTAGGTCATAATAATACACAACTATATCCCAATCATCTAGTAATAGCAGGGAAATACTACGTATAAATGCAGATACTCCGTGCTCGTGTCAGTGCCTCATATAATACTATGTCATATGAATGGATATGCATGTATCATGAATGTAAAATAATCAATCCTGAAATCCAGATATATCTGTATAAGAAATCTTTAGCTGTTATCATTGTAAAATGTGTATAGGAATCTGAAATATCAACAATGAAATCCATGAAATCCGTGTGAAGCATCGACACAAAACATGTAAATCTCAAGTCTCAATACCTCATAACCTCAATGTCTCATAATCTCAATATCTCGGGCTCCATCAGTCCGGATCGGCCCATATCATCAAATCTCACGACAACGGTCGGTATCCTCCGGATATCCGCCGCGCCAGACATCACCGGTAGGTAGCCTTCCCCTGCCAGGCTCATCGTCTACAACTCGATCTTCTTGCCCCGGGGTACCATACCGAGCCTACCATGTACCCGAGACGGTTCATCCACTCATCGAATCAGGTCTCGAAATCCAACAGAAAATATGAAATCTCATGGTGGACGACACATACATCACAAGAAAACCGCATTTTAGATTTTAAAAAGAGAGGAGGAAAGAGAGAGAAGTTTTTATATATTCTTGCGGTTTTTCTCAAAAATCCTGAAATCCTATAGAAATCCAAATCTCAAAATCATGAGCAAGTATATGATAAGTGTCGGCATATGCCCATAATACTGTATGATAACATGAAAATATGAATGCATGAATGTCTAAGTAATAAATACCATGTCTACACTAACATCAGAGAGTAATCACAATATTATATCGGTCTAGTTGTTAACTGATTCTATCAATAAAAGATAATATGATCTAAAGTGTACGTGACATAGCAATTACCGATGATGATGTGTGTGAGCCGGCAAATAAGTGTGCATGGAATATGCGCATCATCGGTAATGGTGTTGGTGTCCTAACAGGCAAAGTTTTATGCTGATTATAGAAACATATATATGAACATGCACATTATGATTACGGTATGAAAGTAAAGACAGATGTGTGTTACCCACCCATTTGATATACAAATACAACTACCACTATAAGACTTGAACCTAAACTAGTGTCCATCTAACCCCCTAAGGAAAACTAAACCTAAGAACTAGTCGATAAGAAGTAGGAGTACACCTAAAGTCTGAGTCCATATCTCTAATAGTCGGCGATCCAGCCTCAATAGCGTCACGTACATAGGACGTCTTCCTCGAAACAAGAGAGCGGATCAATCATCACATCTATGCCTCGTACGGTAAATCCATCGTACGGCATCCCAATATCAGGGTACGGGTCGAGTATCACCTACGTGTCTCATCATTCGTATAATATCATCATCATCAAGTGTCAAGATCAAGGTGCTATACTGTAATCGCATACATCATATATTATTGCCGATGTACAGATACATCGTTGATCATCCTCATAAATATTGTGATCAAGTCACACTTAGATCATATCGTAATCAATTCATACCTATATGATGTCGTAATCAAGTCACACATATATCATATCAGACTTTCAGGCACAGGTTACGGTCTGGGTTCTATTTTAGAGTCCCATGTACTTCAATATCATCGCCACCCTTTATTATTTATGTATACCAATTCATTATCTCATTTCCTAATGATCCGCTAACATCATAACATGACCGTATAGCCAAGAATCACGGCATCAAGCACAGTTATATTGTTTCATCCCCAAGTATCATATCACATCTTTATATCACATATACATGCTGTGTGTATATATATATACCTACACATAACCCTATATATATATACACATACACATATACACCAAGTCAAGTTTCTGTGTGTGCGTGTCTGTGTATATACCTGAAACCTACAGATCTCCTCCAAGATGTTCACCCTCAGGTAAGGTCTTTCTAAACAGTCTAGTCCAACCTACGGTCATTACTAGGGTCTAACTCATCAAGAATCTAAGGTCACGTCTGGCTTCCTAATGACTATAAGTACTATTTCTATTCTACGTTTGCGGGGGTGCTAAACGTCATCCACCCGACTTCCCCTGTAGATATACATCTACTCACCTGGTCCTTGTCTGTCGAAAACGATGTCGCCCTCATCTTCTTTCTCGTTCGAACTCCACGTGAGGGGTACCTCCATAAATTTTTGAGACCTAGCATGAAATCTTAGCCTCCCAACTTGCACCTTTGCTCCAAGATCCTTACTAGGCTGAACAAAGAATAATTGGATAAAGGTTAAAAGATGAATTTGTGAGACCTTGTATAAATTTTTGATGAATTTTGAAGTGTTTTGAGTTGGCACAAATGGGGAAATGGGGGAAAAATGGCTGCAGTGAGCTCGGCCAATTTAGGATGAGGAAAAAAAGAGAGAGTGGATTGTGTAGATAAGTGTAGAAACCTCCCATCATTTCACATATTAACCCTCCTTTTAAATTTTCTTTTCTTTTGATTTTTGAAATGAGAATGAAATAAGAATTTGTGAAGAGAGAGGGGTTTCCTGCATTGCTTTTTCCCAGGACATGGAGATGAGAATGTGTGGGTGAGTGTGGAGTGTTCTAGGCTAATAAAAGTATACATGTGTATTCTGCAAATAAACCCCTTTCTATTCCCATTTTACTTTATTTTAAATTTCCATAGTTGCAACCCTAGAACCTACTAGAATTTGGAGTTAACTTGCTAAAAATTTTATGCTACAGTTAGATTTTTAGTTGGCATGGCTCATATGTGTGTAATTGGCCCATTCAAATTTGTATTTACACTAATTTCACCAAATAAGCCTATTTTCTTCGTTATTTTCTAACACCGTTTAACAACTTCATTTCAATTCAAAAACCTCATGTTAAAATTTTGCTTAATGTGTTATGATACAGAAAATTTGTTTCAACTCATTCTAGTTTGTAATTTTCCCTAATTAAATGTATTAGTAACGGCTTAAAATAATATTAAAATAATTAATTTCGGAAATTTTTTTTGAAAATTTGAAATTTCACCAGTGGCTCAATAAACACCAAATACTAGCAATTATATAGCTAGAATATGTATATTTAATTTTTAAAATAAAGATATTTGTATTTTGACTTTATACAGAAAACACCCTTATTTTACCGATTTTCCGAAATTTCACCAAAACGATTTTTAAGACGTTACACTTGAGGTTTGATCCATACCCTTGACTAGAGGATGCCGTACGATGGAGTATACCGTACGGAATGTTGTGAGACTGGATGCCGATTGATAGATTCCCCGACTCGGTCATGTTAGATACGTATACCCGTCAGCATTTGCAGATGATTTAAATTATGCTGCTTTCTTGTTATTCGCATAGCATTACTTATACCTGTGATAGTACACCTGCACCATTATCGATGATGCGTATGTTACACGTACACAGATTATAGGCTCACACACCTCATCATCGATAATTGCCATGTCACTACACAGTAGGATTGCTACATCATGATATGACTCTTCGCATAACATACATGCGCACATATATATTGTACACCATACTTGCGCACATACATATTGTACACCATACTTGCCTACATCCATATTGTACACCATACTTGCACACATGTATATTACACACCATACTTGCGTACATCCATATTGTACACCATACTTGCGCACATGTATATTGTACACTATACTTGCGTACATCCATATTGTACACCATACTTGCGCACATATATATTGTACACCATACTTGCGTACATTCATATTGTACGCCATACTTGCGTACATGCATATTGTACACCATACTTGCGTACATCCATATTGTACACCATACTTGCGTACATGCATATTGTACACCATACTTGCGGACATACACATTTTTCCGTCCATACTTGCGTAACACATATGCACATTTATACGGTATTGCATTCGATTTTGGAGATTTGGGAACCGCATGATATATTTTAAAACTGGATTCATTTAAAAGAGTTGTTTTCCCTCGATATATGCATATCACTGTTTTATGTTGCATGATACACGGATATGCTCACATTTCTATTATATGTCGCATACATCATGCTCTATGATTTTACGCATCGAGATATGCTGTTTTCATAAGATTTCTGGATTTGAGAACCGTGGACATTTTAAAAGAGATTATGTGTTGTTTTAAAAACCCGGTCTCTCTTGATATGATATTTCAGTGCGTCCACCATGTGTTTTCTCGGTTCTGAGAGCGACATATGAAACCCGATTCGAGGAGACGGATGAGGCCGATTGCGGGTACATGGTGGACCCGGTATGGTACCCCGGGGCAAGAAAGGGATGTTGTGTATACAGACGGTGAGCCTGGCAGAGGGACTACTACCTACCGGTGATTGGTTGGGCCTGGCGGATATCCGGAGGATACCGACCGGAGTCGAGAGATGATATGGGCCGATTCGGACTAACACAGCCCGTGGGACGATCCGGACTGACGGAGCCCGAGATATGAGGATTTACGTGTCGATGCTGGACACGGGTTTCATGATGTTTTCGGGTGTCGATGTTGGACACCCAGGTTCCATGATTTTGATGTGTCGCAAGGGACACCGTTGATTTATATCCTCATACTTACTTGCATACAGACATTGATTATATGGTTGGACGAGATCCACTTGCATAAATACATTGATCATATGGTTGGATGAGATCTACATGCATACATATATTGATTATGGTTGGATGAGATCCACATGCATACATACATTGATTATGGTTGGATGAGATCTACATGCATACATACACTGTTTACCTGGTTGGACGAGATCCACATACATACATACATTGATTATATTGTGGGATTATATCCACAAACATATAGGTATTGATTACATTGTTAGCACATATGATGACTCGGTCACCCTAGATATCATAGTATTATCTTTATGATATAGTTGACCCAGGAGTCGTTGTTTATTCGATTTCTATCTGTTGATATTTTTCTACTCACGAGTTGGCAACTCACCCCCGTTGTGCCACAGTTCTTGCAGGTAGACCACATGGATCAGTAGCGGCTTCGTTGGCACACAGTAGCTTCATTTGGGTGTTTGCATTTGTAGGTGAGACATTTGTATTGTACCCACTCTTATATTTATATTTCACATTATATCTAGTCAACTCCATCAATCAAAACTAGTATTTGTATAAGTAATGAGACTTAGCAAGACTGTTAGTGCGATACTTGAGCGATGGGTTTTATGTTCACCTTTTTGGGTTGATTTCTCGCTTTATCCTTTATCTTTTGTGGTGATCTTCGCCGTTGGGAGTCGTATACCTGCTTATATTTTCTTGCGTGGTTGTGATCCGCCGGTTGGCGAAGAGCTAGCTCCCGCTTAGGAATGCCTTTTATTATTATCTTGTATTGTGGTTTTGGATCAAATATACAAAGGAGGTGCTGCGCAAATTTTTAAAAGACAAACATGTTTTCACACTAGTAAATTTCACTTGCATTATTTATGTCCCTTTTTCCATGCATTTATGAAAACTTGATTTCATTATACCTTTATTTCAAAACTTCACCTCCTTATTTTCTTAAAAGAGTTTAGATTTCTGGGTTTCAACTTACTTGAATTACGTTACGCCTTTAGACGTTGCGCGATTTATGTGTTGGTCACGAGCTATTATTTCGGGTCGTGATAAAGTTGGTATCAAAGCTCTAGGTTTAACCTTGGTTCGAGTCTATGTTTGACTATGCGGAGTCTAGGGCAGGTATGTATTTCGGAACCTAGGCTTGACCTTACGGAACGTAGACTTGAACGGGGGGGTATTAGACCCGAACTTTCGTCTCATAGGCTGATCCTGATTGATGGAGTAAGTAGCTTGAGTAGAGTGACGTACCGTACGTATGTTCCGCGGCATATTTACGATATGATACTCCACTTAAGAAACCTTAGGATGTACATATTTTTGAGACTTATGATTCTATTCATACCCATGATTATACATCCATTTGAGATACTCGACTCTATTTGTTTCCATGATCATACTCTCATTGATATTGTTCCTTCTTATGATCATGTATCCATTATGGATCTGTCGTTCCCTTCCTTGCCGTTGATCTGCTCTCTTCGATACTCGATTGAGCTTCCTGTCACCATGGTTTGAGCGCAGATTGAGCTGCTACTAATGTTGCGGTCAGGGCGAGCTTGTCTGGTACAAGGGCTGGCTATTGTGTTTTCTGGTGACATGGGAACGTCTCGATGTAGTGTTGTGTTGTGACCTCATGTTGAGGTGAGTGTTTGGTTTTGCACCGGATGATCGGGCCATTGTTAGAGCTGCCAGTTGCGAGAGGACTGTTGATGTACAACATACCTCAGAGATTTTGATCTCGCCTACCGTGAAGACAGGTGACGCAGCTGTTACTGAGATGATAGGATGTCGCTTCCAGAGCTTACGAGCTGAGATCGCCGGAGCTTCCAGGAAGAAATGCGACAGGTGATAGCTAGTCTATCCTGAGTTGAGAGATGAAGGTGATTCATTAGATTGATGCGCCAACGCAGGCCCAGTTGAGTTGAAGATTTTCTGTATGGAAAGTCTTACTCATATCTAGAGCAGACCGATCCAGAGATGACCGTTGATGTATTGCCTTTCCTGGAGGATTGAAGCATTGCTTAGCATGCGGGCGAAGAGTATTCACATGTTATATAGGCGAAGCTAAAAAGTTCGGACGAGTGTCAAAAAACCATTTTTCCCAAGTTTAAAGTGTTCGGAGGAACATGCAAGTGATTCTGTGGACCCTCTAAAAGAATGAAACCCTAACTCGACATGATGACCATGGAACCGCTTTTAAACCTTAGGGTTTGCAGCAGTTTAGCGGTGCCATCAGTGAGGCTTGGGTTTGCCCTTCTACGGCTGGTCCAGAGGTACTGTGGTATGTATCAGATATTTTTAGGCTGTGCTCAGGTGTTGAGCCTTCAGGAAATTTTGGGACCTCGATGACTCGATCGAAAAGTTTAACGCCGTCCGGATGCCATGTGATAGGAGACCAGTAAGCTGACCAGCTTCGGATAGAGGACCTCACCCAGATGCGTTGTGAGTTGATAGAGAACGGACGAGTATAGAGTATTCCTCCGATGGTTGGAACGAGTTCCCGAGGACATGTTCGGCTAGATATCTTCTACAGAGTGATGAAGATACCAAGTTCGTGATTTCGAGTCCGTATGAGAGATTCCGGATTGATCGTGGCCGAGAACAGTAGCAGTACGCAGACAGCAAGACGTGACGTCGAAGCGGATGATGATAAAGACGAGTGGAGCCAGAGGTTCATGCGAGATGCTGACGAGCTGTTGCTACTCCCCGTCGTGATTTGAGATCGGATATGCATACAGAGGCGTTGGGATACGGCCAGTTCCTGAGGAAATGTGCGCGGAGCACGCAGATGTCCAGAAAATGAGAACAAATTATGTAAGAGTACCAGCCTCCGTACAGTTCGGCATAGGCGAGAGCGGAAGAGACCTTGAGCAGGATTCCTTCCAGGACTCTGCTGCAATGAGATTTGCACCTAGGATCAGTTGTGCCATGTGTATTCAGAGGACCAGAGGCCGACGCCATTAACGTGTTGCTTTACGAGTGGTCATGATGATTGACCGAGAGATGACCAGAGAAGTGCCAGAACAGAATCGTCCCCATTAGCACACCTTACTGGGCCGAAGGATTGCGAGATTGGTAAATCCACAAAGAAGATAAGGACTCAGAGACAGAGGATGCCAGACCGTGAGCAGGAGGCAAACGGATGTTCTTGCCCTGCCAGTTTTAGGCGCCCTGATATTTTTCGACATTGTAGGAGGTGTACCTCGATGTCATTTATTGCGATTTGCGTTTGTGATCCGAGTATCATGCTTATATTGCTTGGATTGAGTTTTGATGATTGGGTATCATGATATTGTTTTCGTGCACTATGGCTGCACCTACTGGATATTTACATGTTTGCGCATAGTTATCGCACCTGATATATATTTTATACACCGTTGTGTCAATTTGCGATTTGTGCATATCCATTGCATTTGATATCGATTTGTACCTTCGTAGCATGTGTTTATGATTTCGTGGATTTCATACGGTTGATTTGATTTTGTGCGTGTGGTACGCACCCAATTGGAATTTTGCACTCGGTATATCTTACATGTGCTTGCAGTGCATTGATATGCGTTTTGTGCACGCAGTTGCACGCGTTTACGATTTTATACACCCTGGTACACTCGGTGTTTCTTTTATACGCATTTGAGTTATGTATTCGTATTTCGTGCACTGGATGCACTGTATTTGTATTTCGTGCACTGGATGCACTGTATTCGTATTTCATGCACTGGATGCACTGTATTTGTATTTCATTCACTGGATGCACTGTATTTATATTTTGTGCATTTGCTGCACCAAATTCGTATTTCGTACATTAGTTGCACTAGATTTGCGTTTCTTGCACCGGACGGGTATTTGGGCATTTGTCGCACTGGATTTATACTCCGTACCTTGGTTGCACCCAATTTATGTCCTTGAACATTTGTTTTACCAGATTTGTATTTTCGTGCGCGTTGGCACTTGCCGTTCGTTTTCGTGCATGCTACTGCACTATATGCTTTCACGGACCCGACGCGCTTTGGTTGGATTTTTGCGCATATTAGGCGCCTGATTTTGAATTTTTGTGTGCATCGGATACACTTGAGTGAGATTTTTACTCGTGTATGTCGGATGCCCCTGATTTAGCTTTTATTCATGCATGATGGATGCACTTGATTTAGCTTTTATTCGTGCATGTTTGATGCACTTGATTTAGATTTCATTCGTTCATGATAGATGCACTTGATTTGGATTTTCGCGCATGTCGGGCGCATGATATGAGATATGATTTTGTGCATACCGGATGCACTCGATTAGGGATTTTTCCATTCGTGCATGTTAGTTGCACCAGATTGAGATTTCCGTGCACTCTAGGTGCACTAGATGATGTTGTCGGGCAAACCCGTTGCATTGGAAGATGCTTTCATGCACACCCGTTGCACGTAGTTTTGGATTTTGTGCATATTGTGGCACCTGTATTTGGATTTGATTTCCGTGCGCACTATACGCACGCGATTGTTGGATACGCCTTTTGAGGCTGATTTTTCTTTTGAGCACTTGTTTTCGTTTTGGGCACTATGTTATATAGTAGCCAAACAGGGCTAATCTGAAGACAGTACCTGAGTACTTGCATGCATTAAAGGCTCACCAAGAGGTTTTTAAAGGAGGTATAGTCTCGCTATTTCCTATGTGTCCGTGAGCGACGCAAACGTTTATAAAGGAAAACCTTTTGGGATATTTTGGAAACAACGGAACGTGTATTTAGGAAAACATATATGGACATATATTATTATTTTAAAATGAGCGTCTGTCACTTATGCCGTGAGTTACGCATTCACACGGCGATTTAGAAAGAATATGCATGAGTTTTATTTAGTCGTTGAAAGTTTTCCAAGGATGCGTACTATACACGTATTATAGTATTTGACTAGTGTATATTGGATTTCAGTAGTGGATTTCGAGATCTGTATCTTTATTGTAACTCCGAGGATATATGTACAAATCAGATGATTTGCGTGACGCTTGACAGAGTTTTGATTTTGAGTTTTGTATTCGTTTTCAGGCGCACGCGATGCGCTGTGTTATTTCTGCATTTTCTATGATTTCGGAGCCTCGTTGATTTGAGTTGGCTATTGAAATGTTTTAAAGTTGGGGGTTTAAATTTAAATTCGGGTACCGAATTTCTTTAAAGGGGGAAGATTGTAACATTCAGAAAAATAAAATATTATTTTGGGAATTTTTTTAATTAAATAATAAAATATGAAAATTTTAATAGGGCGGTATAATTAAATACCGATAAACTGGGAAAAAAATTTGAAAATTTTGGAAATTACTAGAATAGGGTGCTTTTTGTGATTTAAGCAAATTATGAATTTCTATGATTTATTATATTCACTTTTAGTGCTAATCGCGATTAAATATCTCTAATCGTGCATTAAGCTTGTTTTGTGCACATTACATGCATCATGTCATTTTTACACTTGTTACATTTTATCATAGCTTTTCTTTATGTTCTATATATCATGGATGTTGTTTTATTTGAGAGAAGAAAAGAAAAAAAAGAAAAATAAAAGTCAAAAGGGGACATAATGATTAGGGTAGGTATACTTTTGTGAGAGAGAGAAGTGAGAATAATTGAGAGGGAGAGAGAGGGTGTTGCCTCATTATTTTACTCCAACATTTTCTTCTTCTTGTCCCTCATCCCCCTTCATCCTCTACCCTCATGATCCCTATATGAAATATCCACCAAAACCCCATACCCATTTCATTAAAAACTTGCACAAGCTCAAGGGAAGCACATTAGACCAAGAAAATTCAGATTTTGATGATCTTGGGGATTCATGAGTGTCAAATGAGGTAATCCCTTCACAAGTAGAATAGTATTTCAATTGCTTTAGCCTCTATTCAAGATTAAAATCGATTTCGTGTAGTTTTGTACACTTTGGAAAATTCTAGAGAGGGTTAGGGTTTTATTTGAGTTGTGTTGGTGAACTTGAGCCTTATTGAGGACCTTAGACCCCCTACAATGATAGAAATCCAGACCAAGCCCAACTGAAACCCAAAATACGGAATTACAGAACTTTCATGTCGGTTTGTGAGGAATTGGAGCGTGCAAGGAAATCTGGAATGAACCGGGACATTTTCTAGAAAAGTAAACAATACCAGGGACCTAGATACACCACCAGGAGACCACCCTACGAAGACGTAGCCCAGAGGAGCCAGCAAAACCGGCCTGGCCAGAATTCCTCTTTATGTGTCCAGCCACCCCAGTGTGTTAAGTTCCCAGGTTGCTTCAGTAGGTCACACACTCCCTATAGCACACCCCAGACTTGTTTGCTTGCATTGTTTTCACCTGAGACAAAATCTGCGACCACTTTTCTAGGTTGCTGCCATATGTTTCATGATGTTTATGGATTTAAGTTTTGATATTTGGTTCTGTATTCGATCACTTGACGTTTGTACGTCTATATCGATGGTTATTTGGTTGAATTGCGAGAGGTAGACCATAGGTTTTGACCTATGGGTGATTCGTGCGATATTTTGGTTTTCATGTGTCGTTTTGGTTTTCTGCCTTGATTTTAATACGCATTGCAATTTTTTACTATTGTAGGTACCTTCACGTGGATTCCGGGGCGACGGAGCGTGGCGTCATCGACTTCGGCAAGCGAAGACCAAGGTGAGTGGATCTATATCCACAGGGGAAGTCGGGTGGATGGCGTATAGCACCCCCGCAAAGTTTTGATGGAAAATTGATTTATAGAATATGGTTAAGGAAACCTAGATTATGAAACTAGGGTTAGAATGAAGATAGTTATGAAACCATATTAGAAACTAGAGCATAGTTAGCAGTGATATGTTACGACTATTATAGGTTGACGGAATTTGAGGATGACGTTTGTCGATATTGCCGTTTATGGTACTGTAGGACTAGATAGTCGATGAAAATGTGTCATCCGAACCATACCTTTTTTAAACCGAAGGATCGTATGTATCTTTTAAATTTATACTTTGAGGGATGTTACGGATTTTCAAATGATATCTTTCCTTAAAAACACCGTAACCCCTATTTTCAAAACTACGATTCGCTTCTTTAAAAATCTGATTGTATGGTTCGGGTGTGTATGTTTGATTAGATACTTATACTTATAGTAGAGATAGAATGTTTATGTAAACTCGACTTGATGTGAGATATAAATGCGATGAAAATAATATAAGTTGAATATGATGATTTGATGATATGTTGGTATACGGATGCGAGTCGATTGGGATGATTTATACCCTGCCGGTCCCCTGATATGAGATTATTGCGGATGTGACCTGGGACATAGGTATATATATATATATATGTTGTGGATCGTGAGTGATAGCTGTACGAAACGTTAGGTCCGTACCCTCCTCGTCTTATAGGATGATAGGATCCCTGATAGCTTAATGCCACCGTACGATGATTTTCTGTACGTGATGAGTTTGACTTAAGCTTTGATCCATACCCTTGACTAGAGGATGTCGTACGATGGAGTATACCGTACGGGATGTTGTGAGGCTGGATGCCAATTGATAGATTCAAAAAGGGTTTAGATCTTGGTTTCTGTCTTGCTTAGATTGCGTCGACATCTTTAGACGTCACACAATCTAAGTGCCGGTCACGTACCAATTTCGGGTTGTAACATGTACTCATGTCACCTAAGAATTGCTATATGAAAATAGGTATAAAACCATCTAGAATATTCCCGGCGAGTCCGTCCAGTGTAACTCATAACCCAATGAGCACCTGTATACTATCTTTGGTGACTAATTGACACCAATGGCTGTGAGACCGGCCATCGCCCCTCATCGAGGTCAAGACGTGTATACACTAGTCTACTCTGAAATATCGATGCTCATTCTCGATATTCCCATGACTAGTGACATTTAAGGATTTACTTATAGACTGCCCAGTTCTCATAAGTGTGATCGCCACAATAACCCACGTAGTCAAGCAAGAATCATATGGGCTCTATCAACATGTAACAGTGATCCGTAATACCACATAATACATGTACATGATGATAGAGATGAACCAGATAGTATACTATCATCTCGAGTAAGACTGTTCTACCCATATAGGTCCTCTCTCATTCATCATAATCGCCTGCCTGCGATTACAATAATTGCCTTGAGGGCACTATAGCCAACAATCTCCTACTTGTACTTAAGGCTAATTATTGTGATGTCGCATACTCACAGCCCGTGTGCTACCGATCACCTAACTTCTCTACTAATCAGTTTCACAAAGCATGTTGCGAAACATTCATGTTCGAGAAGTAGTCTTAGTGAGTGGATCCGCTCTAATGTTTCTATCTATATCTCTCTATATCTCAACTTCGCGAAGAACGACTATCTTCCGAAATGAGCGATACCTGTCTTAAAATTTTTCTGGATAGCTGATGGGACCATGTTCATAACATGAAAACCAAATTCAACAAACTTCTTAGACTGTATTCAATTGGTGATGTAATCAGCACAAAGAGCCATGACCACCACAGTATCCTGCTTGGAAACATATCCAACATACTGCACCTCAAAAGAGGTAAAACTATTAACTCTGACAACCACTCTGTCATGTTGGATATAGTGCCTGGAGGGTTCCTTAGCACTCTCACTAGGTTTTATAAGGCATCGGGTATGCAATTTTAAAAAATCTAGAGAGCAAAGCAACCCAAACCAAGGATCTAACTAGAGAATTAGGATTAGACAAAGCAAGTAAACATCTTTACTCTAAGTGAACAAGGAATACAACCTTTGTAGACCGGTCCTTCACATCTAAAGCCTAGTGTAGTAGTCCCTTCTCTCCAAGTAGTGGTCTCTCAGACTCTCGTCAGGCTCCACTAGGTGAAAGGAACAAGCTTGCTTGAAGAACTTCGAGGCCGAAGATGATCTACGTCGAGGAATCTCCAACTCAAGCTACCTCTTCGCTAATTGAAAATTAGTGAAGCAAACAACCTATACTAAATGGCTAGTCTAGTGTAGATTGATGAAGTTGGAATTTTGCTCACTTTAGAATTATTTTTCTCACTCTTTTTCTTCACCTCAAGAAAACCTAGAAAGCTCAAAGGAGATGAAGAAGAAGATGAATTCAAGAATAATGGCAACCATGGGTGAGAAAAATATCATATATGAACTCATGTAGAGAGTTAACCATGGCTAAAGATAATGGTTAGGTTAATAAATATCTAGAGTAAAACAAAATTAGTGGACTAAGTCAATGGTTTCTACAAGCTTCTAAAAGCATCATGAGCCATGACAAATTCTACCTAATTTTGTTTATCCCTAAATAAATAATTACCCTTAATTATCTAGGTTATGGTATGAGCCCCATACACCTATGTACAATGTATCATCAAGCATGACACAAAGAAATAACACAATAATATATATCACATATATATTAAATGTACAAGTGAGAAAAAGAAATTCTTAAGTGACCTAATATTAGTTAATGTATATTAATATATCAAATATATAATCATACATTAAATTATTAAATCAACACTTGATTTAATAATCCGGCTATATCACATATAACCGACTGATATCATTTATATCAACTTATCGAATCAACACTTGATTCGATAACCCAGCTATATCACATATAACCGACCGATATCACATATCGCGAGATAAGAATACGGTATCACATACACGTATTAATCTCAGTCCCGCACATATCACATATATTCCCTACTTCATTTCGCTTGAGCCAGGAAAGCTCTATGCAGGACTCTAAAGACTCGTCAATACACCGGCAGTAGGTAATGATCATATCAGTTACCCACAAGCCGTCAGCGGTACTAGCTGGACATAACAGTTACCCGGATATTGAGCGATCAGAAGATCAACAAGCAAACCTGCTCATACTCCCATGAATCCAATAAGTAACACTACTGTACAGTCCGGTCTCTTCGTCTGATATGTCGCATATCTAGTCTGGGGGTGGTAAACGTTAGACCCCAATAACTTGATAAGTCATGCCGATGTGAGGCTCATAACGGGTTGAGAAACTACTGATAACACTTACCCGTAAATCTCAGTATCATCCATGGCCAGGGACTTCCTGTTATAGCCAATCGAGCACAGCGCAACATCAACCCCCAATACCGGGAGAGTCGAAACGCCTCCTATCGCTCACTGCCTCCATGTGACTCGGGAATGTAACCAAAAACCACATGTTTGCACATTCTCTTGAACGTGGTTGGGTGGAAATCAAAGCACAGTGGGAATCACACAAGACTCTATGACGATCTCGGGTCTACAGACTAACATGTACCAGTGTCACCAGCGAACTGCTATCTGACGATAGGTATAATACCATCTAAGAGTTCTCGGCGAGTCCTGTTTGGTGTACCCAGTCTCCACTGAGCACCCGTATACAATCTTTGATGTCAAACACCAATGGATGTAGGATCATCCATCGCCTATCAAATGGATCAAGAAACGTATACGCTAGTCTACTCTGGAATATCGATGCCCTGTCTCGATACACCCACGACTAGGAACAATTAAAGGATGAACTTATGGACTACCTTGGCCCTACTAGTATGATCTGCATCATAATCCTGGTAGTCAAGTATACATCCTAAGGTCTTTATCAACATGTAAGAGAAAGACAGTATCATAATACAAGTCTAAATGTCAAGATAAAGAGCAACCAGATAGCATACTATTATCTCAAGAAAGAAAGTACTCTCTATATATGTTCAAGCATCCACTATAATATACAATCATATACAATAATGGCCTCTAGGGAATATATAAACTAACAGTGCCCTCAAGGCAATTATTGTAATTGCAGGCACGCGATTATGATAATTGAGGGAGGACCTATATAGGTAGAAGAATGTTACTCGAAATGATAGTATGCTATCTTGTTTGTCTTTATCATTGATGTGTACACGTTTTACTTGTTATTACGTGTCACTAATACATAATGATGAAGCCCGTAGATTCTTGCTTGACTACCAGCATTATGATGGCGATTATATACGTAGGAGCTGGGTAGTCTATAAGCACATCCTTAAATGTCCCTAGTCTTGGGAGTATCGAGACTGGGTATCGATATTCCGGAGTAGACTAGTGTATACGTTTCGAGACCCCGACGAGGAGCTGTGGCCGGTCTCACAAGCCATTGGTGTTATGTCACCTAAGATAATATACAGGTGCTCACTGGAGGTGAGTACACTGGACGGACTCGCTGAGAACTTCTAGATGGTATTATATATATCGTCAGATGGAAGTTCTCGAGTGACATTAGTACAGGTTAGTCTTTTGACCTGAGATTGTCATTTGTCTCGTTTGAGTTCCTACTGTACTTTGATTACTACCTTACCACGGCTCAAAGGAGTCGTGCAAACAGGTTTTAGTTGGATACAGTCCTGAGCCATATGGAGGCAGTGAGCAATTGTCGGGGATTCGTCTGTCCTGATATTAGGATTCGATGTCGTGCTGTGTTCGGTTGGCTATCACCCTAAATCCGTGCCCATGGTAGATGAGATTTACTGATATGAGTTCAATAGTTTCTCGGTTGGTGATGAGCTTGACTCCGACACGACTTATCGGGTTATTAGGGGTCTGACGTTTCTACCTCCTAGACCAGGTATGTGATACTATTAGAAGAAGAGACCGGACTGTAAGGAGATTGTCATATTCAGGCTCAGTAGGGTACAGATGAACTTGATTGTCGACCTCCCATTCAACAGATACCTGGGTAGCTGTTACGTACAGCTAGTACCGCTGATGTGCTTGTGGTTTTTGAATTTATCCAGTAAATCACTGCCAGCGTATTGTCGAGTCTTTAGATACACAGAGGGTTTTCCCGGTTCAATTGATATGATGTAGATGACGTATGTTGGTGCATACAGGGTGTCCGATTAAATACGTGTACAGGCTACACAGACTTTAATCGGACGGTTGATAATACTAGCGTCTTAGGATTAAGTCGGATTATTAAATCAGGTTTTGATTTAATAATTTATATATATATATATATATATATATATATATATTTAATATGTATATTCTAGTATTATTGTTCACTATTCATTTTCTCTCTCTTGGCTATTCGTATTTTTTTGTACGAACACGTGTATATGTATTTCGATACATATACCGGGTTGCATTCCGTATTTATACGTAATTTGTTCTAGAAGATAGACACTTCATTTGTTGATTTTTCTTTTATAGAAAATCAAAAATAAGGTGGAGGATGAGGTGTAAAGAAGTATGGTGTAGAGAGGACTGGCCTTGCTTTTAAAAAATTGATAAAATCATTTGTGGTTACTATTTTTCCATGGTTGTAAAATGATGAGCCATGATTCTTTCTCCACTTGCGTTTTTCTTCACAAGAAGACTTAGCCATTTTCCATGGCTTCTTCTTCTTCACCTCTTCCTCCTTCTTCTAGGTAGCTCACATGAGCTTAGAAAAGAGAGAAAAAGATGGTGAGAATATTTCCACATCCTCACTCTCCATTCATAGCGAGCTTGGAGTGTCGGTCGCTTCACTAGGTGAAGCTGAAGCTTGGATCGGTTTCCCTCAGTTGAATCTTCTTTGGCAAGGGCGGTCGCCACTCAAGCACGATCCGGACAACATACACGAAGCATGGAGGGGTCTTCCATGATTGGGTGGACACACGTCGAAGTTAGTATTCCGTATCTTTGCATGCTTGGTTTGCTAGTTTAGTAGTTTGGACCGATTCTAGGTTCGGGGTTCCTTCGTGTTTGCTTGAAATTTTTGTTCACAATCCGTGCCTCCGCTGCGCCGCAGGCACTAGGGAACCCTACATGTCATCCATGTGACCTTGAAAGCCTGAAATGATAACCGCCTCCTGATGGAGGCTGTCATTTGTTGGATATGTATGCCCTAGAGGCCTTCATTGTATAGGATGCTAGGGATATGTATATACAGGAAAATCTTGCTTGATATGATAGTATGCTATTTGGTTTGCCTTTATCTTAACGTGTGATATGTTTTACTTGTTATTTCATATCTTGTATACATGTTGATAAAGCCCGAAGGATCCTTGCTTGACTACCAGCGTTGTGATGGCAAACTGTAACATTTCAGAAATATAAAATATTATTTTTGGAAATTAAATATTAAAATAATATATTTCGCGAAAACTATTCGATTTGTGAATAGGGGTTTTTCGTAAAATAGTATAAGTATATAATAATATTTGGAATATAAGTGGAGATTAAAATGATTTATTTATTATAATGATATTTATCATATTTTGGCATTTTTATAATTAATCATATGCAAATTTAAATTAAACTTGATTAGTGCAGTACTAATCGCGATTTGGCCAAATCCATATTTTTATATTTTTCCATGGCTAGTGCACCATGTCATGTTGCATTTTTGTTACATGTTTATTCATTGCATTTGGTTTTATTATTTGTGAAAAGAAAACAAAAGATATGCCGTGGTTGATGAGAGAGAGTGAGGAGACAAAATAGATATTTTAGAGAGAGTGAACATAAGAGAGAGTGAGGTTAAGAGAGAGAGTGACCTTGACTTCTTCCTTATTCCATTTCCTTCTCATCTATTCTTTTTCCTTCTTCATTTCTTCACCATTTCCTTCATCTCCTTCACCCTTCTCTACCTCCATGTATCATCTCCAATTCATTTCCAAAACCCCATACCACCTTCATTAAAAAATTGCACACCCTCATCCTAAACCCTTCGAACCATTCAAGTTTGGGTTTTGAAGACTTTGGGCAACTCAAGAATTTTCCGAAGTTGCCAAATGAGGTATATTTCCTTCCCTTTAGTTAAGTTATTATATTAGTGTATCCTAGTTTAGTTTAGAATTCTTATTAGTTAGGTTTTATGATCTTTGGAATTTCCAAGATGATGTTTAGTGATTTGTGCACTTGTTAAGATACAATAGAGGTGTAGTGAGCGTTATAAGACCTTAGAGATTGCTTTTCTGGACCAAGAACAGAGAATAGAACTCGATACACGAACTTAGAATTTTCCCGTGTCGGTTTTGTGAAACCTAGAGGACTACATGGTATCTGGAGCAACTTGGGTCATTTCTGAGATAATCAAACAAGTCCATTGACCTAGATAAACCACTAGAAGACCACCACCAACGTACGAACCCAAATCTCCCCTGTATGGACGGCGACACCGGATTTTGAGGCAATCTCGCCGGGTCCCCTTCTTCCTTTGGTATTGTGGTTTTTCCTGTAGCTCACTTACCCTATACCTATCCCCTGTACTTGGTTGTTTAGTCCCAATTGACCTGAGATAAAATCTGGGAGTTGTTTGTGAGTGCTTTGGCAAAGTTTTCCGATATTTGAATTATTGGTTTTGATATTAGATTTGATTTGGTTGTTAGAAGTTTGTACGTCAACAACGATGGTTGTTTGGTTGTTTTTGCATGCGTAAGCTATAGGTTCTAACCTATAAGCAATTCGTGTGCTGTATCCGGTTTCGGATATTGGTTTTAATAGTATTGCGATTGTTTATTGATTGTAGGTAACTTCGCATGGACTCCCGAGACGACGAAGAACAACGACTTGGACTACGTGAGGAGAATTGCAGGTGAGTAGATTTATATTTACGGGGGAAGTCGGGTGGGTGGCGTATAGCACCCCCGCAACCATTGATATGGAAAGATTGTTATATAAATTATAATTTTGACAAAGGATAAGCTACGAACCTACGGACATGATTAAAGGTTTTAGTAAGAGATGATGGGATAAAAGTTGACACTAATGGATATATTAGCTTGAGAATATGAAATGAGAAAGTGAATCAAGATAAGTATGAATTGAAAGAGGACAAGTATGAGTTAATAATGGTATGATATGAGATTGAGATCGATGCGACTTAAGATTAATAAGATATGACGTATATGCAAGATGTCATGATATAAGATTGATACAGATGTGACTTGAGATATATGTGTATATATATTTATTTATACGGTTAAAGTGTGATATGTCGTACGGGATTTTAGATCCGTACCCTTATTGATGAATAGGACGATAGAATCCATATTCTGTTTGATGTCACCGTATGATAGATTACCGTACGCGATGAGTTACCAGATGGATGATCCGCGCTAGTGATTTGAGGATGATGATCGAGGATTTTTGTCATATCGGATGTTATGAGGCGGGATCGCCAACGTAAAGATTGCCACCTGAACCATACCTATTTTCAAAACGACGATTTGTATCTTTTAAAAGTGACCGTATGGTTCACTTGTAGATAGATATACCCATTGATTGTCTATGTTGTGTAGGATATTACCCCTCATAATGTACATACCACGTTTCGGTATTTAATGCTATATGATATCATTTGCTAGTACACCTGCATAATTACCGTTGATGCGCATGTTACACTTACACAGATTTGCCGGCTCACACACATTCATCATCGGTAATTTCCATGTCACTTACACAGTAGAACTGCCATATCATGAGATTAATCTTAAACGTAAAAGTACATTCATTTTTTCAGTACTATCACTTAACATGCTTGCATAATATACTCGATATGCTCATATTACTACTCTATGTTGCATACATTGTACTTTATAGTTATATGCTTGAGATGCTGTTTTCATGAGATCTCTGGATTTGAGAACCGCAATTATATTTCAAAGGGAATTATGTATTGCTTTAAAACGCGGTTTCTCTTGATATGATATTTCGAAGCGTCCACCATTAGTTTTCTCGGTTTTGAGCTATGATTATACCCGATTCGAGGAGCGGTAAGCACCGTCTGCGGGTACATGGTGGACCCGGTGAGGTACCCCGTGGCAAGAAGACTCGTATTGTTAGGAAGTGAGCTTGGCAGGGGGAGCACTACCTATCGGTAATATTTTTGGGCTCGGCGGTTATCCAGAGGATACCGACCGGAGTCGTGAGATGGATATGAGGGCCGATCTGAGTATGCGGCGCCTGAGATATGAGGATTTACGTGTCGATGCTGGACACGGGTTTTCGTGATGTTTCGAGTGTTGATGTTGGACACTCAGGTTCCATGATTTTGATGCGTCGTTGATGGACACACGTGGTTGATATCCTCATACATACAGGCATATGTTTTCATGATGATTCGAGTGTCGGTGTTGGACACTCAGTTTCCATGATATTGATTGTTTCGTTGACGGACACGTGGATGATATCCACATGCATATAGGCATATGATGTCAGATGTTTATTTATATATGTCGTTGCATTGACTCGATTGTTGACATATATGCATACATGGTCACCCTATATATCATAGTATTACCTTCAGGATATAGTGACATAGGAAATCGTTGTTTTATTCGATTTCTACCTGCTAATTTTTTCTACTCACGAGTTGGCAACTCACCCCTGTTGTGCCACAGTTCTTGCAGGTTTGACCACTTGGGATCAGTTGCGGTATCACTGGCACATAGCTTCTTCCAGGGTGTTTTGCTTTGGTAGGTGGGACACATGTTGGATCGTGCCCACTTACGTACTTTATATTCCATTGTATCTAGATAAACTCCATCAAATCAGAAACTATAAATTGTATATTGGTAGACCTAGTCGGACTTGGGTATTGTACGAGACTTAGAGCGATGGGTTTATGTTCGCTTCTTGAGTTTTGATGTCTTTCTTATTTTATTGTTCTTTCTGTGTTGATCTTCGCCATTGGGCATCGTATATATGTTATTGCGTGGTTATGATTCCGCCAGTTGGCGAAGAGCTAGCTCCCGCTTGGGGATGCCTATATATTGTTGTGTATATGGTTTTGGATCAAAATATACAAGGGAGGTGTTGCCCAAATTTTTAAAAGACGAAACATGTTTCAACTAGTATAATCCACTTGCATTTTCATGTTTCATTATCTAGGCATTTAAAGAAAAAACTTGATTACATTATACCTTTATTTCAACTGCACCCTACTATTTTCCACAAAAAAGGTTTAGATTTTCTGGGCTTCGGCTTACTTGATTTACGTTACGCCTTTAGAAGTTGCGTAATTTAAGTGCCGGTCGCGTGCTAAATTACTGGTCGTGACACAGTCATACTTGCGGGAGCTGGGTAGTCAATAAACACATCCTTAAAATGTCCCTAGTCATGGGAGTATCGAGACTGGTTATCGATACTCCAGAGTAGATTAGTGTATACATATCTAGACTCTGACGAGTGGCGATGGATTGGTCCCGCAGCCATTGGTGTACTGCACTTAAGATTGTATACAGGTGCTCACTGGGAGTGAGTACACTGGACGGACTCGCCAAGAACTGGCTAGATGATATTATACCTAGCGTCAGATAGCAGTTCTCTAGTGACATGAGTGTAGATAGTCTGTCGACCTGAGATCGTCATTTATCTCGTGTGAGTTCCCACTGTGCTTTGATTACTACCCTACCACGACTCTACTGAGTCGTGCAAACAGATTTTAGTTGGGTACAGTCCCGAGCCACATGGAGGCAGTGAGTGATTGTTGGGGATTCGTCTCTTCCGGTATAGGGAGTCAATGTCGCGCTGAGTTCTGTTGGCCAACACCATAAGTCCCTGGCCAGGGCGGATTGAGAATTACTGGTAGTTGGACCAGTAGATTCTCGGATGGTCTTGAGCTACACCGGCATGACTTATCGGGTAAACATTTTCCACCCCTAGACCCGGCATGCGATACTCTGAGACGAACAAACCGGACTGCATGGAGATTGTCACGGACAGGCTCAGTAGGGGTTCGGATGAGTTCGCTCGTCGGCCTTCTTTTCGACAGGTATATGGGTATCAGTTACGTATAGTTAGTGCCATTGACGGACTTGTGGTTAAACCTACTGCCAGCGTACTATCGAGTCTTTAGAGTCCCACAGAAAGAGTTTCCCTGTTTCTGGCGAAACGATGTAGAGGACGTATGTTTTTACGTGCAGGGTTTCAATCATATACATGTACTTGCTACACGGATGATTTTCGGACGGATAATACTAGTGGGCTTAGGATTAAGCCGCATTCTAGTATTATATTTGTTAGTTATGTATATGCCCTAGAGGCCATTATTGTACATATGATGTATATTGTAGTTGATGCTTGGATATATATATGTCCTAGAGGCCATTATTGTACATATGATGTATATTGTAGTTGATGGTTGGATATATATAGAGAGGACTTTCTTGCTCGACATGATAGTATGCTATCTGGTTTCACTTTGTCTTAACATGTTGACTTGTATTAGGTTACTGTCTTGCTCTCACATGTTGATAAAGCCCTTAGGATATGTACTTGACTACTAGAACTATGATGCAAATCATACTAGTGGGGCCAGGGTAGTCCACGAATACATCCTATAATTGTTCCTAGTCGAGGGTGTATCGAGACAGGGCATCGATACTCCAGAGTAGACTAGCGTATACGCATCTTGACCCATATGATGGGCGATGGATGATTCCACATCCATTGGTGTTTGACATCAAAGATGGTGTACGGGTGCTCAGTGGAGACTGGGCACACTGAACGGACTCGCCGAGAACTCCTAGATGGTATTATACCTATCATCAGATAGCAGTTCTCTGGTGACACTGGTACATGTTAGTCTGTAGACCCGAGATCGTCATAGAGTCTTGTGTGATTTCCACTGTGCTTTGATTTCCACCTTACCATGTTCATGAGAACGTGCAAAATGGTGGCTTTTGGGTACAATCCCGAATCACATGGAGGCAATGAGCGATAGGAAGGGTTTCGTCTCTCCCGGTATTGGGGGTTGATGTTGCGCTGTGTTCGATTGGCTATAACTGGAAGTCCCTGGCCAGGGCTGATATGGAGATATACTGGTAAGTGTTATCAGTAGTTTCTCGACCCGTTATGAGATGACTTATCGGTTACTGGGGTATGACGTTTACCACCCCTAGACTGGATATGCGATATATCAGACGAAGAGACCGGACTGTACGGTAGTGTTACTGATTGGATTCCCAGGTTTGTGTGCAGGCTTGCTTCTTGATCTTCTGATCGCTCAATACCCGAGTGGCTGTTACGTTTAGCTGACCACTTGCAGCTTGTGGGTGTTTGATATGATCATCACCTATTGCCGGCGTATTGACGAGTCTTTAGAGTCCTACACAGAGGTTTCCTGGCTCAGGCGAAATGGAGTAGGAGCACATATGTGATATGTGCGGGACCGAGATTGATACGTGTATGTGATACCGTATTGTATTCTCGCGACTTGTGACATTGGTTGGTTATATGTGATATAGCCAGGTTATCGGATCAAGTGTTGATTCGATAAATTGTTGCATTTGATATTAGTCGGTTATATGTAAATAGCCGGATTATTAAATCAAATGTTGATTTAATAATTTAATATAGAATTATATATTTGATATATTAAATTACATTAACTAATATTAGCTCATTTAAGCATTACTTTTTCTCATTAGATGATACATTAATATATATATGATATATGTTTAATGTATTCTTTCCTTTTGTTACAAAATATTATATATGTGATATATGATATTGTGACATGCTAGGGTTATACATGCAACAAGGGTGTATGAGACTTAAACCAAGCTAGGTTTAATGTTGGTTAATATTTATTATTAAGTAATTAAAAATCATTTGGATTTTCTCACCTCATGGAGCTTACATGAAGCTTGTAGAACATTGACTTAGTCCACTTGATTTGTTTTTACTTAAGATAGTTGTTGACCTAATTTTAACCCTAGCCTATGGTTTATTCTCTACATGAGTTAGCCATGATGTATACTTACTCACCATGGTTGCATTTCTAACCTAAGCTCATTATTCACTTCATCACTTTGAGCTTCATTTTCTTCTTCCTCACAAAAAGCTTACTTGATTTTTTTCATGTGATGAAATAAAGTGAGAAAAAGAAAACTAAAGAGAGCCCACTTCCTACTTCATCATCCTCTTCTATACTAACCATTTAGATTAGGGTGTTAGCTTCACTAAATTCAAATTAGTGAAGAGAAAGCTTAAGTTCGTGTTGCCTCGACGTAGATCATCTTGGATAGTGAAGACTTCAAGTAAGGATGCATCATTCACTTCATGGAGCCTCTCAAGAGTTCGGGAGCTTGATGATCGCAGCGAAGGGACCACAACTTGGAGCTATAAAAATGAAGGAGCGGACTACAAAGGTTGTAATCTCTTATCACTTAGAAGTAAAGATGTTTACTTGATGTTTCTGTATGATTCTTTAGTTAAAGATCTAGGGTTTGGGTTAAGTAGCATGGCAAAAATTTGAAAATGGCATGGACGATTCCTCCCGAAACCTTACTATCGTGCTAAATAACCCTACAGTTGTTAGTTATAAGTATGCCCTAGAGGCCAATACTGTACATACGTTGTATATTGTAGTGGATGCTTGGACATATATAGGGAGGACTTTCTTGCTCGACATGATAGTATGCTATCTGGTTACTCTTTATCTTAAAATATACTCTGATTGTCTCAATGTCACATGTTGAGAAAGCCCTTAGGATGAGTACTTAACTGCCAGGACTATGATGCAAATCATACTAATGGGGACAGAGTAGTCACCAAGTACATCCTTCAAATGTTCCTAGTCATAGGAGTACCGAGACAGGGCATCAATACTCCAGAGTAGACTAGCGTATGCGCTTCTTGACCCATATGATGGGCGATGGATGATCCCATATCCATTGGTGTTTGACATCAGAGAAGGTATACGGGTGCTCAGTAGAGACTGGGTACACTGGACGGACTCGCCGAGAACTCCCAGATGTTATTATACCTCACGTCAGATGGCAGTTCTCTGGTGACACTGGTACAGGTTAGTCTGTATACCCGAGATCATCATAGAGTCTTGTGTGATTCCCACTGTTCTTTGATTTCCATCAAACCATGTCCAAGAGGGCGTGCAAAAAGGTGGCTTTTGGGTACAGTCCCAAATCACATGGAGGAAATGAGCGATAGGAGGGGTTTCGTCTCTCCCGGTATAGGGAGTTGATGTTGCGCTGTGTTCGATTGGCTATAACTGGAAATCCCTGGACAGGGTTGCTGAGATTTACTGGTAAGTGTTATCAGTAGTTTCTCGAACTGTTATAGACCTCATATCGACACGACTTATCAAGCTTCTGGGTCTGACGTTTACCACCCCTAGGCGTGATATGCGACATATCAGACGAAGAGACCGGACTGTACGGGAGTGTTACCGGTTGGATTCACGGGAGAAAGTACAGTCTTTCTTGTTGATCTTCTAATTGCTCAATACCTGGGTGGCTGTTCCGTTTAGCTGACCGCTTGCAGCTTATGGGTGTTTGATATGATCATCACCTACTGCCAGCGTATTGACGATTCTTTAGAGTCTTACACAGAGGTTTCCTGGCTCAAGAAAAACGGAGTAGGAGCATATAAATGATATGTGCGGGACCGAGAAAAATACGTGTATGTGATATCGTATTAGATTCTTGCGATATGAGATATCGGCCGGGTATATGTGATATAGCCGGGTCATCGGATCAAGTGTTGATTCGATGAACTGATATAGATTATATTAGTCGATTATTTGTGAAATAGCCGGATTATCGGATCAAGTGTTGATTCAATAATTTAATGTATAATTATATATATTTGATATATTAAATTACATTAACTAGTATAATCTCACTTAAAGATTCTTTTTCTCACTCGGGTAATACATTGATATATATATGATATATGTTAATTGTATTATTTTATTTTGTTACAATAAATATTGCATATGTGATATATAATATTGTAACATGTTATGGTTATAAATGCAACATGATTTGTGGAGTTTAAATATGGTTAGGGTTTGGATTAGTGTTAAGCTTTCAAGAAGCTTCTTGAAGCTTTGACTTTGACCTTGATATTTTATGATATTTTGCAAAGATATTTCTTTAATCCAACCCAACCCTTTAACCATAGTTAAATCTCTACATGGGTTAAGTCTTCATACTTAACCCATGGTTGCATTTCTAACCACACACTTGATTCATTATTCATCACAAATGGATTTGATCATCTTCTTCTTCTTTCTTGCTTGATGAGAAGCTTTACTAGCTTTTTCATATGTGATGATTTTGAGTGAGATAAAGAAAACAAATGAGAGCTAAATTCCTACTTCATCATCCTCATCTATTCTAGCCGCTTAGATTAGGGTGTTTGCTTTGTTAATACTTGATTAGCAAAGCAAGAGTTTGGGTTTGAGTTTCTTCAAGGTAGATCATCTTTGTTATTGAATATCGGAAGCAAGATTGCATCTTTCTCTTCATAGAGCATCCCTAGAGTCCGGGTACATGATGATCGCAGCGAAGGGACCTCAACACGGAGCTTTAGAAGTGAAGGAACGGATGTCACGACCCGCAGGGTACGGAACGTGACTGGCACTTAAGTTTACGAAACGTCTCAAGACGTCCGTAAAATAAATAAGCCAAAGCTCAGAAACCAAAACCAAATAAGCAAAAGAGTGAAGAAAACCCAATCAATTGAAAGCGAGTTTAACAAATAAGTCATATAAAACCCTTTTTAAAAACAATACCAATTTTTCCGAAAATTTCGGCAGAGTCTCCTTTGTAAATACTGGCCCCCAAAATGGGTACAACAAGAATATATATGAATCCAACAAATATGGCATCCCCAAGCGGGAGCTAGCTCTTCGCCACAAGGCGGTCACAAATCCCACGCAATATAAAGCAATAACATGCGAAATAACCATAATGAAGCATAAGAAAACAGCATGTCGACTCAAGTGAGCTCGACCCCAAAATACAGCATAAAAGTCCACAAACCTCACAGTCTCATCTCTAGGTCAATATACAATAATACTGGTAGATACAATAGATGGAGTGCACTAGATACAAAGAATATACAAGGTGGTACAAAAATAATAATATAACCCACCTAAGAGCAAAACCTCGAGTCCAGGCAAAAGAGCAAAATAAGCAAGTGCGCCCGCCGCTACTGTACTGACGGAGCGGACCTGCAAAAGGCTGTGGCACAACGGGGGTGAGTTGCCAACTCGTGAGTAATAAATAACATCTACACAGGCTATCGAATGCATGCACACAAGTATCCTAGCATCTAAATACAGGTAAGGCAGGACATAATGGCAAGTATGTATGCAATATGAATATACTAGCAGGTATGAATGCAATGCGAATCAACTCGTGATCTGAATGTGTAAGTATAAGAAATCATGTTTTTCCCTTTAAGAATCTCTTTTGAAATACTAGCACAATACCAATAGAATCAACCAGAACCTGTGTCCAGCAACGACACCTCAAAACTATCACAAATCTCATATATCCATGTCATCGTATCTCTGGCCTCAGCCATCCGGCTGACCCAGCTCAATATCAAAATCTCATCATCTCGCGGCCACGGTCGGGATCCTCTGGATATCCGCCGTGCCAAACAGTCACCGGTAGGTAATCCGTCCCCTGCCAGGCTCAACGTCAACACCACATTCATCTTGCCCTGGGGTACCATACCGGGCCCACCATGTACCCGTGACGGTTCCTCCACTCCTCGACATGGATCTCGAAAACCACAGCAAACTCATGGTGGACGACATTTTACATCACTAGAAAACCGCAATTACATATTTTTAAAACATAATAAGTTTAGAAATTTGCGGTTTTCCCCCGAAATCCAGAAATATCATAAAATCTCAAGAAATCCTCATAAGTGCATATATCAATGGTGATGAATGCATATGGTATCAATAATTAAGCTACGATGTATGATTAATAGACTAGGCATGAACAAATAATATGATGAGGTACATGCACATGAATAGCAATCCTACGATTTCATTTTAAGGAATTAAAGGCAATAGCACAGGTTTAAGCATCAATTAGTAAAAGGTTTCAAATTATAGGTTATCTAGTGTGGTGGCATGGCAATTACCAGGGCGTGTGTGTAAGCATGAATAGTGCTCGTGCTGCATATAAAAACCCTGGCAATGGTGCAGGTGTCCTATAAAATGGTTTCGTATATGTATGTCAATATAGGGCATGAATGTAGCAAATAATCATACAAGTATTAACCCCTAATTACTAACATTACTAAGAATCTTTTAAGTTACTAAAACTATCGGGCGGCTTGCGCCATCCAACGATAGTCCCCCGTAGATGTTACATCTACTCACCGGAATCCCTAGCTATCACGTCCAATCACCGCTTTCCCCTTTCGTGCCGCGTCTGACGTCTCCGCGACCGAACCTGGAATTTACATCAATACCAAACATAAGGTTACAAATCAAGAACGACGCAATTCCCTAACGAAAATACCAATGTTCACTAGCTAGGTACAACGTGCACAAGGTGCGCGGAACACACGCGAAAATCGCAAAAACTGCAAAAATCGCCGATTTGGTCGCCCGGCAAAACTAAAACCCGACTACTCAAAAATTCGCACTCACACATCCTAAAAGTCATAGGATATGCCAACAATATAATCTAGATATCGCAATTAATTCGCCACAATAATATAATAAAAACCTAGTAAGCTAGAAGTTTGCAAATTTGGTGCAAATATCGACAATTAGCGACAAAGTTAACACAATCCAACACAACAATCCAAACTAACCCACTAGCTAGCCATTACACTAATTTTAAACCATTAACTATGCTTAAAAACCTAATTTCCATAAACAAAACCTTTCTTGATTTTCATAATTAGCAAACTTAAACCAAACTATACATGAAAAACCTTAATTTAACACTAGATTTTTGCCTAATAAGCAAGTTAACCACTTAGATTAAGGTTAGCAAAACACTAGATAGCAACATAAATTTAATTAACTAAATAATGGTTTCAAGAAACCCTAATTTAATTTTCAACCATTAACTAAAAAAAAAACTAGATTAGGATTAACACTAAAATTAACACTAAACAACTAGATTAAAGAATTCTAACCATATCAACTTAAAAGAGTAGAAATTATACCTCAAATTTTATAGATCTAGCAAGAAGAATTTGCCTCAATGATGGCCTCATAGCCCCATGATTCCAAGCAAGAGAGGCTAAAGAGAAAGGGGATGAAGAATGGGGTTATTTTGTGAGGTTTAAATTTGGAGATTTGGAGCAACTTGATGAATTTTTGAACAAGATGAAAAGAAAAAAGATGAAGAGGGGAGGGGCTGCAGATTTCGGCCAGAGGAGGGAGAGGGGAGGGTGTGGGGTGTGTGGGAAAGTCTTGGTCAACTCCTACCAACCCACCAAAAGACCATACCTAATAAAAAAATCCAAAATCCTTAAAAAAACACCTCTTTTCTACACAAAAATGAAGTCAAAGAGGCAACCATTTTTTTTTTTTTGGGTTGCTGGAAATGGGCCGGCCTAGGGCTGAGGGAAGAGAGGGAGGGGTTTTACAAAAGAAATTTTATGCAAAAAGACCCCCTACAAGTCAAAAATTGCAAGTTTAAGCTTAAATTCAATAAATTTCGCTTTCCATAATAAAAATTAGTTAAAAATCAAAATAAAATACTAAAAATTTATGTTACAACTAGATTTTAATTAACATTAATTTAGAGCCTAAATTTAGCCCAATTAAATTTGTATTTATCGCTAATTTAATGTATTTTCGTACCGGCTTAAAATAATATTAAAAAATTGAAAAATAGGGAAAATTTTTTAAATGACCAAAAATTAATAAGTAACTCATTAGCTACTAAAAACAAGCAATTACCTATCCATTTTAGGTATAATTATTCCTAAACTGCAAAATAACGAGAAAGACGGTTTTCGGAAAAATACCGAATTTTCACCGATTTTCAGGAAAACACCAAAACGAATTTTCAAGGCGCTACAACGGACTACAAAGGTTGTAATCCCTAACTCTTAGATGTAAAGTTGTTTACATGCTTTGTTTCGCCTAATCTCTAGCTTAAGATCTTGGTTAGGGTTGTTCGGCACATGAAAAATTTGATTTTGGCATTGTTGATGTCTTGTAGAACCTTGTGACAGTGCCTAGTAACCCTACAGTGGTATCAGAGCCAAGCTAGAGCTTTAGGCGTTGTCTAGACGAAGTTTAAAGTCTGATCGAACCCCGAAACGTCAATATATACACCCTCTCTGGAAATTTTTTAAAATGTTGATTTTTCCCGTATTAAAAATACTCAGAAAATTAAGCAGGGAATTCTAAGAATTACTGTGAAGTACGGTGATCTAATTCCATCATTGGACCGCGGAACCGCGGCCAAACAATGCGTTTGGCGGCGGTTCCGCTGCCAAATTCAAGTGCTTGGTGCTACCACTTCTGGGGTTTATTCTTGGTTAATTTTGCATGCTTCTGGGAATTTTTAATTCTAGTCAAGTGTTGAGTGTTCTGGAGATCTTTTAGAATTCGTTGATTCGATCAGAAAGTTTATCTTCGTTTAGTTTTTTCCGGGTAATTTAGAACGTGTTAAAAAGTTCGAACGGATATCAATAACTCACTTTTTCCCCTGACGGAAAATTTTCAAGTGTTGGATTTTTTCACTAGTTTAAAACTTTTGGGAAATCATGCAAGCGTATCTGTGGACCCTCTAGAAGAACACAAACCTTAACTTGATTATGTGACCGTCTGAACCGCCTCTAAACCTTAGGGTTTGGGGCAGTACGACGTTGCCACATGTAAGGCGTTGGTTTGACCCTTCTACGGCTGGACCATTGGTACTGTGGCATGTGATAGATGCTTTTAAACTCCGCTCAAGTGTTGAGCTATTTGGGAAATATTGGGTGTTTGATCATTCGATTGGAAAGTTTAACATTGTCTATTTATCTGGAATGTGATACAATATTTGGAATTCACAAGTAGTTATGAGATAACTAATTTGAATGTTATAAATCTAGCAGTTTAGTCTCAGATGATCGGTTGCCACGGGATTTTGATGTGATCAAAAGTCCGTTACAATCATATAGTG
This sequence comes from Agapanthus africanus, assembly GCA_030015575.1. NCBI lineage: Eukaryota > Viridiplantae > Streptophyta > Magnoliopsida > Asparagales > Amaryllidaceae > Agapanthus > Agapanthus africanus. The sequence goes on from JASDDO010000024.1 coordinate 595,162,549, forward strand.
TACGCGGATACTTGCCAGGTAAACTTAATAGATAGCCACGCCCCATAGCCCCGACCAAGTGACTGTAGGAGAACCCCGTCGCCAAAAGCATCCGTTCGGGTGCTCGCGGCAGCGGTGTTCCGTCTTAGTGCACTTCGTCGACGGCATCGGGGGTGCGTCCGTCTACTAAAGTTTTCGACGAGCATTCGATCAGGATGTCGGGAATCTCGTTGAATTGCCCGACTTGATATTAAAAAGTGTTTTCGACATCGAGACTAAAATGCGGGGTTTATAATTGTTAGGCATGCGATGTCTAAGGAATTCATTTGGTTAGACATGCGATGTCTAAGGAGGTTGCGGATTCCAACTGTTGTAGTTTTACACATTCTTTTCTGCGACCGTAAGTGTAATATGTTGTGTATCGCCGGTTTCGTTGCTATACATCAACGACAATTGGGGTACGCATATTTACTTACGTTGATGATATGAGATATTATGTGTTGCTGTGATATGTTATATTGGATCGTCGTGTTCTGAATAGCCGGGGGTTTTATGTGAGATGAGGGTTTTCATTTTCATTCATGTAAAATTCAATTATATGTAATATTCTTTTATTGGGGCACTTCCAGGTTGAGGATGATGTCACCATTGTATATTATTTACATTTCCGCATTAGGTAGACCCAAGGCGGGGAGCACAAGTAACCGGGTTCTAGGTTCCAGTGGGAGACCATCTCGAGGAGTCGAGACCGGGTCTCCTAACCCCAGAATTGGTAGCGTTGCTTGCCGCTCTCGTAGGGGTCTAGGGTTGTGGGTTTGGCTATTCATCGCGACCGTGGAATCCGCGTTTTATACAGGCTCGCATAAAACACGGAAATCCTAGTATATCCAATATTTCATATATGTTCTTCTGTTGCAATGTTATGTGATGAGATCATATTACTGCCTGAGACGAATGTTTATATTATATATATGAGATATATGTTATATTACTGATTTCGTTTCAAATATGATGCTTGTGAAGCATAATAAAATGGGACTTCATTAATGAGATTAATGCAACTAAAAGAAACTTAAAGATGTTGTAGAAACTTGTTTAAAAACTGGTAGCTCTAGTTCTTGCTTTGCATAGCGGTATTCCTTGTAGAATATCCAGCACCTTATTCGATAAGGAAAGAGTCGAGATCCCTTCACCGGGAGTGACCTCTTTAGCGAAACTAGCAGATGCTACATACACGGTTTGTTTTTTGATCGCTTCTATAGTTTTTGCTTTGCATAGTGTTATTTGCGAAATATCCTGCACTTTAATCGATGAGGAAAGAGCCGAATCCCTTCACCGGGAGTGACCTCTTTAGCAAAACTAGAAAAGGCCTAAAAACATTCCATTTAAAATCACTCGATTTTACAACGATATCAAGTTCATTACGCAAAGGGTTTTCTTAAAAACCTGTCGTAGCCCTCCGTCATTTCAGATAAGTAATAGTTAGTATTCGTACTACGTTTGTTGACCTCTGTCAAGGCGTAGTGTGCGGTAGCTGATTAGTGCTTATCTGTATAAGCATATGATGTGATTGATTTAGGGTAGTGGTGCGACCTTGTTGACCTCTGTCAAGGGTCGTGCTGGTGGGTTTACTTCAATCAGGAAATGACGGGTTGAACTTGACTAGCAGCCTATGGTTTGTTGAGCTCTGTCAAGGTCATAGGACGCTTGGGGCAAAATATTATTGAGAATTTCAAGTGTTGAAATTTGCAATGAGATTGCATACCTTCTATGAGATATTTGGATCCCGATACCCGCTGCGAGTAAGAGTTACTCCTGGGAGAGTTTTACACATTACAATTAGCCGATCAAGTAGGTGTCTAGAAAGGTGTCAACGGGGTTATGCCTCTGGGAAAATGAGGTTTACTTTAATTAGGTCCGTGCGAAAGCACGGGGAACCTTCCTCAAAGTACCGGCACTGGCCTGGCTGAAAGATTGGTGAACTTGTAGGGTGTAATTAATCCCGGCTAGTCTTTGCTTTTAGGGTTTGAAGGAAGATTTGACTAAAACAGTGGGAGACATCCTGATTAGATATATTAATAACCAATCTAATCTTGCAAGAGCATACGCTGAGTGTTTTCTTCTCTCTCTCTCCAGGTAGCGACTATGTCACGCCTTAATCAAAATAATAATATAGATGTATTGACCGAACCCGCTTGTTATACTGCGCTAGGGAACGTTTGTCCCGCTCAAACTTATAATTGTTATAAGACCGAGCAGGAAATAGGGTATTGCCAGAATTCCCGTGCCGTCCAAACAAAGAAAGTGCATGCTGATGCATCTTCTTCGGGTGTATTCATTACTAAAGAACTGAGAGCGGGTGATAAGTTTCAAAAGTTGGAAACAGTGCAAGTGTTGCAGCCAAGTCTGTTGGCAGTTATCACCCTGTATTACCAGAATACATTGATTCTGAACGAATGTTATTAGATACCGAACCTGATATACAACATCATATCAGTCTCTTTATTAGTAAAGAAGGATATAATTTTGTATTGTTGGATAATGTTTTGAACATTTCCTATATCAAGAGTTGATCGGTTCAGGCACGTTATCTAAAAGCATAAACGTTCTAAATCAAACCACAGTTCTTAACGTATAGAACACACACAGGAGGAAGAGTTCAGAAATGAACAAATCCTTCTTGAGGTATTGTAGACTAGGTCATTTCAATGCGACCCGACTAGCTAAGTTACATAGAGATGCATATTTAAATTTGTTTGAATTTACATCTTGTGAAACTTGTTGGTCATGTCACAAAGATAAGATGACCACAGCTCTGTTTATTGGAAACAGAGAAAGTGTTGGTGAACTCTTGGGATTGATACATGATGATGTATGAAAGTCCCCTGTCTACACATGCCAGGTATGGTTCTTTGTACTTTATTATATTCACTGATGGTCTCTCAAGATTCGCACATGTGTTCCTGTTGAAACACAAGTTTGAACCTTTTAAGAAATTCAATGAATATGAGTTAGAAGTAGAGAACCAAAACGGGTATAAGTATTATGTCCATTGATGTGATCAGGGAGGAGAATACTTGAGCACGGGATTCCTGGGCTATTCTAAAGGAGAATGAGATTCTCTCTCAGCATTACTCCTCCGAATACACCACAGCACGTCGGTGTATCGGGGCGGAGAAATCACACCCTATTAGATATGGTGCGCTCTATGATGAGTACTACTGAGTTTCCTATTTCCTTTTGGGAGTTATGCACTTGAGAAGCTGCCTACCTATTGAATAGGGTTCCAATCAATTTAGATGCCTACCACTCCATATGTGATATGGTATGGGAAAAGCCCATCTCTTAAGGATGTTAAGATTTGTGGTTGTCCGGCCTATGTCTAAAAGCAAAATCCGGACAAGCTCGAGGCAAGGTCTATTCCGTGGAAGTTTGTTGGATATCCCAAGCATTCGCAAGGGAATATCTTCTACCAAACTGAGGAACAAAAGATGTTTTGTTTTCTCAGCATGCCACCTTTTGGAAAGGGAATTTCTTGTTAAGAAATTAGTGGTCATGAGGTAAAACTGGAAAGAGTTCCAGCTATATAAACTGCAGCTGATGATTTGGTAGAACCGGAGGATTCAATAGATTCCAACGAACCTCAGCCTCTCCGCCGATCTGGTAGGGTTCCTGACCCACCTGAGAGATACTTCGGTTTCTTTATGACAGTGGGAGTAAGGATTGCATCATGAGATGATGACCCAACTAGTTTTGAGCAAGCCATCCGGAGTGGGGACTCTGTGAGAATGGCTGGATGCTTAGCGATCTGAGATGGAATCCTTATACACTAACAACGTATGGACCTTAGTTGCTTTATCTGAAGGGTTAAATCCCTATCAGGAGCAACTATATCTTGAGAAGATTACTTGGTGTACATGGAAAAGTTGAGACTTTCAAAGCTATGCTTAAGTCCATCCAGATCCTACTTGCCACGGCTACATACCATGACTACGATATCTGGCGGTTGGGTGTCATGACTGCTTTACTAAATGTTGATTTGGAAGAGAGCGTCTATAAGTACACAGACAGAGGGCTTCGTAGACAGTGGGAGCAGCAGAAACGTGTGCAAGATGTTTTATGTGATAAATCAGGCATCGCGGAGTTGGAACGTCTGTTTTGATATGGTAGTCAAAGAGTTTGGCTTCATCAAAATGGTAGATGAACCTTGTATATACAAAAAGGTAGTAGAGAGTATGGTGGTGATCCTCGTAAAGTACGTGGATATCATACTCTTGATAGGGAAGGAGTTTCCTATGCTACGCTCGGTCAATCTCCTTTTATCACAAAGTTTCTCCATATAGGATCAAGGTGATACCTCCTAAATCCTGGGTGATGGATCTATGAGACAGATCTAATTGGATGTTAGGATTCTCACTAGTTGTAGTGAGATGGTATCAACCGATCCTGGGGAGAATCACTGGAAAGGTTCCAGGGTAATAAGGACGACTGAATGTCAGTCGCAGGCATTGTCTTTACCCTCAGCGGAGGGACGGTGTGTTGGAAGAGTTCCAAGCTAGATACCGTGAATTACTAGACAATTAAAGGCAAGATACATCGTTACTAAGGATGCTACCAAAGAGGCAGTCTGGTTATATTTTAGTTCATGAGATGAACTTCGTTCCTGCCATTGTGTGACAATGGAGTTATGGCTTATGCCAAGGAACCCCCGTCCCATCAGAGATCCAGACATATTCTTAGGCAGTATCGCCTGATCATGGAGATGGTTGATCTCCAGGGAGATCAAGGTTAGGAGAGTAGGCACAGAGGACAACAGCACGGATCCACTCACAAAGACCTATTTCCCAGTAGAGACTTTTATGGGATGGTTGAGTATGAGATACTTCAACCACAGCTGATTGTTGGGTATGCGATACCACAACAGATGGCCCTAGTGCAAGTGGGAGATTGTTAGTTATATGTATGCCCTAGAGGCCATTACTGTACATACGTTGTATATTGTAGTGGATGCTTGGACATATATAGGGAGGACTTTCTTGCTCGACATGATAGTCTGCTATTTGGTTACTCTTTATCTTAACATGTACTCTGATTGTCTCAATGTCACATATTGATAAAGCCCTTAGGATGAGTACTTGACTGCCAGGACTATGATGCAGATCATACTAGTGGGGACAGAGTAGTCGCCAAGTACATCCTTCAAATGTTCCTAGTCGTAGGAGTACCGAGACAGGGCATCGATACTCCAGAGTAGACTAGCGTATGCGGTTCTTGACCCATATGATGGGCGATGGATGATCCCATATCCATTGGTGTTTGACATTAGAGAAGGTATACGGGTGCTCAGTGGAGACTGGGTACACTGGACGTGTAAGGTTCCTAGGCACTCTAACAAGGTTCTACTAGGCATCTACCATGCCCGTTTCAAAAATTTAGCCGTGCCGAGCAACCCTAACCAAGATCGTATACTAGAGATTATGCGAAAACTAGCAAGCAAACAATTTTAACTACAAGTGAAAGGGATTACAACCTTTGTAGATCCGGTCCTTCACTTCTAAAGCTCCGTGTTGACGTCCCTTCGCTGCGATCATCGAGATCCCGAACTCGAGTGATGGTTTCCTCGGAGAAATGAGCGGGCTAAGTCGTTGACTTCGAGGCCTAAGATGATCTACGTCGAGGAGACTCAAACTCAAGCTATTCCTTCACTTGGTCATGAACTTTATGAAGAGAAACCCTATACTACATGGAAAGTAGTAGAGGATGAAGAAGTAGGAAGTGGGCTCACATTAGAATTGATTTTCTCACACTTTTTCTCATGATACCATTAGAGCTAGCAAGCTTTTCATGGAGCTTGATGAAGAAGAAGAAGAAGAAAGAATAATCCATCCAAATGAAAACATACCCCTTGAATTATTGCACCATGGTTGAGTTAAGACCTCATGCTTAACTCATATAGAGAATTAACCAAAGTATGAGGTTAAGGGTTGGGTTAACTAATATCCTAAGGAATGACAAAAGAGTTGACTTTGTCAATGTTGCATACAAGCTTCTACAAGCTTGATAACATTGACTAAAGTCTCCTCTCTTTTGTTATTCTTAAGGAAATAAGTAAACCCTAATTTAACCTAAACTTGATATAAGGCTCATACACCCATCTTGTATGTATCATCAAGCATGATACAAACATGTACACTTGCATATATCACATATAAACAATGTGCACAATCTAGTGAGAAAATCAATCTTAAGTGAACCAATACTAGTTAATGTAAAGTAATATATCAAATATATAATTATACATTAAATCATTAAATCAACACTTGATTTAATGATCTGGTCATATCGCATATAACCGACCAATATCTAGTGTATCAATGTATCGAATCAACACTTGATTCGGTAACCCGGCTATATCTCATATAACCGTCCGATGATACAAATCGCGAGAATAGAATACAGTATCACATACTGGTATTATTCTCGGTCCTGCACATATCTTATATGCGCTCCTATTTCTTTTCGCTTGAGCCAGGAAACCTCTGTGTAGGACTCTAAAGACTCGTCAATACGCCGGCAGTAGGTGGTGATCATATCAATAACCCACAAGCCGCAAGCAGTCTGCTAAACGTAACGGCCATCCGGGTATTAAGCGGTCAGAAGATCAACGAGCAAGCCTGCTCACACTCCTGCGAATCCAATCAGTAACACTTACCGTACAGTCCGGTCTGTTCGTCTGATATGTCGCATATCTCGCCTAGGGGTGGTAAACGTCAGACCCCAGCAGCTTGATAAGTCATGCCGAAGTAAGGTCCATAACAAGCATGAAACTACTGATAACACTTACCAGTAAATCAGCGCAACCCTGGCCAGGGATTTCCAGTTATGGCCAGTCGAACATAGCGCAACATCAACCCCCAATACCGGGAGAGACGAATCCCCTCCTATCGCTCATTGCCTCCATGTGAATCGGGACTGTACCCAAAAACCACCTGTTTGCACGACTCAGTAGAGCCGTGGTAGGGTGGAAATCAAAGCACAGTGGGAGACACACAAGCCTCTATGACGATCTCGGGTCAACAGACTAAGCTGTACCAGTGTCACCAGAGAATTGCCATCTGACGTGAGGTATAATACCATCTGGGAGTTCTCGGCGAGTCCGTCCAGTGTACCCAGTCTCCACTGAGCACCCGCATACCGTCTCTGATGTGAAACACCAATGGATATGGGATCATCCATCACCCATCACATGGGTCGAGAAGATATACGCTAGTCTACTCTGGAATATCGATGCCCCGTCTCGATATTCCCACGACTAGGAACATTGAAGGATGTACTCATGGACTACCCAGGCCCCACTAGTATGATCTACATCATATTCCTTGAAGTCGAGTATACATCAAAAGGGCTTTATCAACATGTAATAGAGAGACAACAAGTATACATGTTAAGATAAGAGCAACCAGATAGCGTACTATCATGTCGAGCAAGAAAGTCCTCCATATATATGTCCCAGCATCCACTACATTATACATCTCATGTACAGTAATGGCCTCTAGGGCATATATATAACTAACAATCTCCCACTTGCACTAGGGCCATCTGTAGCAGTGGTTGCAGTATCTCATACTCAACCATCCCATATAAGTCTCTCTCCGGGAAAAGGCCTTTGTGAGTGGATCCTCCGTGTTGTCCTCTGAGTCTACTCTCCTAACCACAATCACCCTGGAGATCAACTATCTCCATGGTCAGGTGATACTGCCTTGGAATATGTCTGGGTCACTGATGGGACCGTGGTTCCTGGGCCTAAGCCACACTTCCATTGTCATACAATGGTAGGAACCTAGTTCATCTCATGAACTAATATACACCCAAACTGCCTCTTTGGTAGTATCTTTGATAGCGATGTCACCAGCCTTTATCGTCTAGTTTGCTACGGTATCTTAGCATGGAACTCTTCCAACATACTTTACCCTCCACTGAGGGTAAAGACAATACCTGCGACTGACATTCAGTCGTCCTTATCACCCTGGAACTTTTCCAGTGATTCTCCCCAGGATCAACTGATACCATCTCACTACAACTAGTGAGAATCCTAACATCCAATTAGATCTATCTTATAGATCCAAAACCCAGGATTTAGGAGGCATCACTTTGATCCTATATGGAGAATCTATGTGATAAGAGGAGATTGACCGAGCGTAGCTTAGGAAACTCTTTTCCTATCAAGAGTATGTTGTCCACGTACAATACGAAGATGACCACCTTACTCTCTACTACCTTTTTGTTTATACAAGGTTCATCTACTATTTTTATGAAGTCAAACTCTTTGACTACCACATCAAAACAGACGTTCCAACTCCGCGATGCCTGCTTTATCCTGTAAAGAAACTTGCACACGTTTTCGCTGCTCCCACTGTCTACGAATCCCTCTGGCTGTGTACTTATAGACGCTCTCTTCTAAATCAGAATTTAGAAAAATAGTCATGACACCCAACCACCAGATATGGCAGTTATGGTATGCAGCAATGGTAAGTTGGATCCTTATGGACTTAAGCATAGGCACTGGAAAAGGTTTCATTATTATCCACACTTGGTCGATGACGATAACCATTAACAAGTCTTGCTTTGAAAGTCTCAACTTTTCCATATACACCAAGTAATCTTCTCAAGATATACTTGCTCCTGATAGGGATTTAACCCTTCAGATATAGCAACCAAAGTCCATACTCTGTTGGTGTACATGGATTCCATCTCAGATCGCTAAGCATCCAGCCATTCTTACAGAGTCATCACTCTCGATGGCCTGCTCGAAACTAGTAGGGCCATCATCTCATGATGCAATCCTCGCTCCCACTGTCATCGAGAAACCGAAGTATCTCTCAGGCGGATGAGGAACCCTGCTAGATCGGCGAAGAGGCTGAGGTTCGTCGGAATCAATTGAATCTTTTGGTTCTACCAAATCATCTGCTGTAGTTTGTAAAGATGGAACTCCTTCCAGTTCTACCTCATAACCACTAATTTCTTCATAAGAAATTCCCTTTCACAAAGGTGGTATGCTGAGAAACAAAACATATTTTGTTCCTCTGTTAGGTAGAAGATATTCCCTTGCGAATGTTTGGGATATCCAACAAACTTCTACAGAACTAACTTTTCCTCGAGCTTGTCCGGATTTTGCTTTTAGACATAGACCGGACAACCCCAAATCTTAACAAACTTAAGATATGGGCTCTTCCCATTCCATATCACATATGAACTGGTAGGCAATGGATTTGATTGGAACCCTATTCAATAGGTATGCAGCTTCTCAAGTGCATAACTCCCAAAAGGAAATAGGAAACTCAGTAGTACTCATCATAGAGCGCACCATATCACATAGGGTGTGATTGCTCCGCCCCGATACACCGACGTGCTGTGGTGTGTACGGAGGAGTAATGCTGAGAGAGAATCTCATTCTCCTTTAGAATAGTCTAGGAATCCCGTGCTCAAGTATTCTCCTCCCTGATCAGATCAAAGGACATAATACTTTTACCCGGTTTTGGTTCTCTATTTCTAACTTATATTCGGTGATTATCTCAAAAGTTTCGGACTTGTGTTTCAACAGGAACATATGTCTGAATCTAGAGAGATCATCAGTGAATGTAATGAAGTACAAAGAACTGGTCCTGGCATGTGTAGACTGGGGACCTTTATACATCACTATGTATCAGTCCCAAGAGTTCACTAACTCTTTCTCTGTTTCCAGTAAACGAAGCTATGGTCATCTTATCTTTGTGACATGACTGGCATGTTTCATAAGATGTAAATTTAAACTGATTTAAATATGCATCTAAATGTAACTTAGCTAGTCGGGTCGCATTGATATGACCTAGTCTACAATGCCTCAAGAAGAATTCGTTCATTTCTGAACTCTTCCTCTCGTGTGTGTTTTGTATACTAAGAACTGTAGTTTGATTTAGAACGTCAATGCTTTTACATAACGTGCCTGAACCGATCAACTCTTGATATAGGAAATGTTCAAAACATTATCCAACAAAAAAAATTATATCCTTTCTTTACTAGTAAAGTGACTGATATGATGTTGTATATCAGGTTCGGTATCTAATAACATTCGTTCAGAATCAATGTATTCTGGTAATACAGGGTGATAGTGACCAACAGACTTGGCTGCAATACTTGCACCGTTTTCTGTCTCATGAAACTTATCACCCGTTCTCAGTTCTCTACCTTTCTGTAGCCCATGTAACAGATTACATATGCGGGATCCTGATCCGGTATTTAATACCCAGGACGTAGAGGATACTGAGAAACAGTTCTTTGTAATGAACACACCCGAGAAGATGCATCATCATGCACTTTCTTCGTTTGGGCGGCATGGGAATCCTGGTATTCCCCTAATTCATGCTCGGTCTTATAACAATTATAAGTTGCAGCGGGACCAACGTTCCCCAGCTCAGTATAACAAGCGGGTTCAGTCAATATATCCATATTGTTATCTTGATTAAGGCGTGACATGGTTGCTACCTGGAGAGAGAGAAGAAAACACTCTGCGTGCGCTCTTGCAAAATTAGATTGGTTATATATTTTATCTAATCAGGATGGCTCCCACTGTTTTTATCAAATCTTCCTTCAAACCCTAAAAGGAAAGACTGGCCGGGATTAATTACACTCTACAAGTTCGCCATTCTTTCAGCCAGGCCAGTGCCGGTACTTTGAGGGAGGTTCCCCGTGCTTTCGCACGGACCTAATTAAAATAAACCTTGTTTTCCTAGGGGCGTAACCCCGTTGACACCTTTCTAGATACCTACTTGATCGGCTAATTGCAAATTGCAAAACTCTCCCAGGAGTAACAATTACTCGCAGTGGGTATCGGGATCCAACTATCTCATAGAAGGTATGCAATCTCATTGCAAATTTCAACACTTGAAACTCCCGATAATGGTGTTTACCCATAGCACTTATGACCTTAACTATGGTCAGCAAATCATAAGCACTAGTCAAGCTCTACCCGTCATTTCGTGATTAATTAGACCCACCCACATGACCCTTAACTAAGGTCAACAAAGTCACATGACTGTCCTAACTAATCGCATCATATGCGGTGTAGGAAGACATCACTTAGCTACCGTACACTATGCCTTGACTATGGTCAACAAACACAGCACGAATACTAAGTACTCTACTTCCTAAAATAACGGAGGGTTGCGGATGGTTTTTAAGAAAATCTTTAACGCTTTGAACTTGATCTCGCTGCAGAATTAAATGGTTTTAAATAGAGTGTTTTTGAGGTTTTTACTAGTTTCGCTAAAGAGGTCACTCCCGGTGAAGGGATCTCGGCTCTTTCCTCGTTGAATGAGGTGCTGGATATTTACAATTCCACTATGCAAAGCAAGAACTAGAAAAGCAGTCAAAAGACAAACCGATGGTTGTAGCATCTGCTAATTATTGCTAAAGAGGTCACTCCCGGTGAAGGGATCTCGGCTCTTTCCTTATCGAATAAGGTGCTGGATGTTCTACAAGGAACACCGCTATGCAAAGCAACAACTAGAGCTACCTTATTTTTGAAATTCTATTCCACAACATCATTTAGGTTTATTTTCTTTCATTAATCTCATTATTGAATGTCCCATCATTTTAGTCCACCTAAACATCATAGATAAATACAACGTACACTTATGCCATCCGCATTCGCCTCGATGTCCTGTCTGCACCGTTAGGTTAGGTAACTAACGGCGGAACGGGGCAGGGCTAGCGCGGGTGTAAAACATAAGCAACGTCTATATAATATATCATATATACTATATTCAGTATCTATCTGAACATATCACATGATCACATTACAGATAACGCAGCAGAAAACAACATATGAAATATTGGATATACTAGGACGTCCGTATTTTATTTTGAGCCCCTATAAAACACGGATTCCACGGTCGTGATGAATATCCAATCCCACACCCATAGACCCCTACGAGAGCGGCAAGAAACCCTACCAATTCTAGAGTTAGGAGACCCGGACTCGACTCCTCGAGATGGTCTCCCACTGGACCCTAGAACCCGGTTACTTGTGCTCCCCACCTTGGGTCTATCCTAATACGGAAAAATAAATAATATACAATGGTGACATCATCCTCAGCCCGGAAGTGCCCCAATAAAAGAATATTACATACAAGTTTTTTACATGAATAAAAATGAAAAAAACACTCATCTCACATAAAAAAAAACCCTGGCTATTCAAACACGACGATCCAATATAACATATCCAGCAACACATAACATCACATGTCATCAACGTAAGTAAATATGCCCATCCCAATTGTCGTTGACATATAGCAACGAAACCGGCGATATCACATATTACACTTACGGTCGCAGAAAAAAGTGTAAAACTACAACTGTTGGAATCCGCAACCTCTTAAGACATCGCATGCCTAACCAAATGAATTCTTTAGACATCGCATGACAAACAATTATAAACCCCGCATTTTAGTCTCATTATCGAAAACTTTTTTCAATATCAAGTCGGGCAATTCAACAAGATTCCCGACATCCTGATCGAATGCTCGTCGCAAACTTTAGTAGACGACCGCACCCCCGGATGCCGTCGACGAAGTGCACTAAGGCGGAACACCGCTGCCGCGAGCACCCGAACGGATGCTTTTGGCGACGGGGTTTTCCTACAGTCACTTGGTCGGGGCTATGGGGCATGGTTGTCTATTAAGTTTACCGGCGAGTATCCGCGTACGCTACGTGATTGCGATGGACTTTTGATCGCATCAAAATCCCCTGGCAGCCAATCATTTGAGACTGATGTGCTAGATTTATAACATTCAAATCAGTTATCTCATAACAGTTTGTGGATTCCAAATATTGTATCACATTCCAGATAAATAGACAATGTTAAACTTTCCGATCGAATAATCAAACACCCAAGTTTTCCCAAATAGCTCAACACTTGAAATAAGTTTTAAAACTTCCATTTCATGCCACAGTAACAACGGTCCATCCATAGAAGGGTCAAGCCAACGCCTCACATGTGGCACGCCGTACCGCCCCAAACCCTAATGTTCAAAACGCAGTTCAAGTCGGTCACATAATCGAGTTAAGGTTTGTTGTCTTCTAGAGGGTCCATCAAGTAACTTGCACTATTTAGAACGTTCTTAAACTATGGAAAAATCCAATACTTGGAAATTTTCCGGCAGGGGAAAAAGTGAGTTATTGATATCCGGTCGAACTTTTTAACACGATCTAAAAATTACCCGGAAAAACTAAACAAAGTTAAATTATCCGATCGAATCAACGAGTCCCCAATACAACCCTAAGAAAAGCCAACACTTGAGTGGAATTAAAAAATTCCCAGAAAAAATTGACTAAGGACCTAAGAATAAATATATGAAGTATGAGGGACTAAGTCATAATTTGGGCCGCGGAACCGCCGCCAAACCCTTGGTTTGGCCGAGATTCCGCGGTCATATAGACGAATCAGTGGGCCGTACTTCACAGTAATTCTTAGTTTTTCCTGCTTAATTTTCTGAGCATTTTTAATTCATAAAAACCACAGTTTTGAAAATTGTCCAGAGAAGGGTATTCGTCGGGGTTTACGGGTTCAATCGGACTTTAAACTTCACCTAGACTTCACGTAAAACTCTAGCTTGGCTCTGATACCACTGTAGGGTTCCTAGGCACTCTAACAAGGTTCTACTATGCATCTACCATGCCCGTTTAAAAAATTTAGCCGTGCCGAGCAACCCTAACCATGATCGTATACTAGAGATTATGCGAAAACTAGCAAGCAAACAATTTTAACTACAAGTGAAAGGGATTACAACCTTTGTAGATCCGGTCCTTCACTTCTAAAGCTCCGTGTTGACGTCCCTTCACTGCAATCATCGAGATCCCGGACTCGAGTGATGGTTTCCTCGGAGAAATGAGCGGGCTAGGTCGCTGACTTCGAGGCCGAAGATGATCTACGTCGAGGAGACTCAAACTCAAGCTATTCCTTCACTTGGTCATGAACTTTGTGAAGAGAACACTCTATACTACATGGCAAGTAGTAGAGGATGAAGAATTTGGAAGTGCGTTCACTTTAGAATTGATTTTCTCACACTTTTTCTCATGGCACCATTAGAGCTAGCAAGCTTTTCATGGAGCTTGATGAAGACGAAGAAGAAAGAATAATCCATCCAAATGAAAACATACCCTTTGAATTATTGCACCATGGTTGAGTTAAGCCCTCATGCTTAACTCATGTAGTGAATTAACCAAAGTATAAGGTTAAGGGTTGGGTTAACTAATATCCTAATGAATGACAAAAGAGTTGACTTTGTCAATGTTGCATACAAGCTTCTACAAGCTTGATAACATTGACTAAAATCTCCTCTCTTTTGTTATTCTTAAGGAAATAAGTAAACCCTAATTTAACCTAAACTTGATATAAGTCTCATACACCCATCTTGTATGTATCATCAAGCATGATACAAACATGTACACTTGCATATATCACATATAAACAATTTGCACAATCTAGTGAGAAAATCAATCTTAAGTGAACCAATACTAGTTAATGTAAAGTAATATATCAAATATATAATTATACATTAAATCATTAAATCAACACTTGATTTAACGATCCGGTCATATCGCATATAACCGACTAATATCTAGTGTATCAATGTATCGAATCAACACTTGATTCGGTAACCCGGCTATATCTCATATAACCGTCCGATGATACAAATCGCGAGAATAGAATACAGTATCACATATTGGTATTATTCTTGGTCCCGCACATATCTCATATGCGCTCCTATTTCGTTTCGCTTGAGCCATGAAAGCTCTGTGTAGGACTCTAAATACTCGTCAATACGCCGGCAGTAGGTGGTGATCATATCAATCACCCACAAGCCGCAAGCGGTCTGCTAAACGTAATGGCCACCCGGGTATTGAGCGATCAGAAGATCAACGAACAAGCCTGCACACACTCCTGCGAATCCAATCAGTAACACTTACCGTACAGTCCGGTCTGTTCGTCTGATATGTCGCATATCTCGCCTAGGGGTGGTAAACGTTAGACCCCAGCAGCTTGATAAGTCATGCCGATGTAAGGTCCATAACAAGCATGAAACTACTGATAACACTTACCAGTAAATCAGTGCAACCATGGCCAGGGATTTCCAGTTATGGCCAGTCGAGTATAGCGCAACATCAACCCCCAATACCGGGAGAGATGAATCCCCTCCTATCGCTCATTGCCTCCATGTGAATCGGGACTGTACCCAAAAACCACCTGTTTGCCCAACTCAGTAGAGCCGTGGTAGGGTGGAAATCAAAGCACAGTGGGAGACACATAAGACTCTATGACGATCTCGGGTCAACAGACTAAGCTGTGCCAGTGTCACCAGAGAACTGCCATCTGACATGAGGTATAATACCATCTGGGAGTTCTTGGAGAGTCAGTCCAGTGTACCCAGTCTCCACTGAGCACCCGCATACCGTCTCTGATGTCAAACGCCAATGGATATGGGATCATCCATCGCCCATCACATGGGTCGAGAAGATATACGCTAGTCTACTCTGGAATATCGATGCCCCGTCTCGATATTCCCATGACTAGGAACATTGAAGGATGTACTCATGGACTACCCAGGCCCCACTAGTATGATCTACATCATAGTCCTGAAAGTCGAGTATACATCCTAATGGCTTTATCAACATGTAATAGAGAGACGCAAGTATACATGTTAAGATAAAGAGCAACCAGATAGCGTACTATCATGTCGAGCAAGAAAGTCCTCCCTATATATGTCCCAGCATCCACTACATTATACATCTCATGTACAGTAATGGCCTCTAGGGCATACATATAACTAACAGGACGGACTCGCCGAGAACTCCCAGATGGTATTATACCTCACGTCAGATGGCAGTTCTCTGGTGACATTGGTACAGGTTAGTCTGTAGACCCAAGATCGTCATAGAGTCTTGTGTGAT
This sequence comes from Agapanthus africanus, assembly GCA_030015575.1. Taxonomy (NCBI): domain Eukaryota; kingdom Viridiplantae; phylum Streptophyta; class Magnoliopsida; order Asparagales; family Amaryllidaceae; genus Agapanthus; species Agapanthus africanus. Next base: position 595,178,515 of record JASDDO010000024.1, read on the forward strand.
TCCCACTGTGCTTTGATTTCCATCATACCACGTCCAAGAGGGCGTGCAAAAATGTGGCTTTTGGGTACAGTCCCGAATCACATGGAGGCAATGAGCGATAGGAGGGGTTTCGTCTCTCCCGTTATAGGGAGTTGATGTTGCGCTGTGTTCGATTGGCTATAACTAGAAATCCTTGGCCAGGGTTGCTGAGATTTACTGGTAAGTGTTATCAGTAGTTTCTCGAACTGTTATAGAACTCATATCGACACGACTTATCAAGCTACTGGGTCTGACGTTTACCACCCCTAGGCAAGATATGCGACATATCAGACGAAGAGACCGGACTGTACGGGAGTGTTACAGGTTGGATTCACGGGAGAAAGTACAGGCTTGATTGTTGATATTCTAATTGCTCAATACCTGGGTGGCTGTTACGTTTAGCTGAACGCTTGCAGCTTGTGGGTGTTTGATATGATCATCACCTACTGCCGGCGTATTGACGATTCTTTAGAGTCCTACACAGTGGTTTCCTAGCTCAGGCAAAACGGAGTAGGAGTACATATATGATATGTGCGGGACCGAGAAAAATACGTGTATGTGATACCGTATTAGATTCTCGCGATATGAGATATCGGCCGGATATATGTGATATAGCCGGGTCATCGGATCAAGTGTTGATTCGACGAACTGATACAGATTATATTAGTCGGTTATTTGTGAAATAGCCGGATTATCGGATCAAGTGATGATTCGATAATTTAATGTATAATTATATATATTTGATATATTAAATTACATTAACTAGTATAAGCTCACTTAAAGATTCTTTTTCTCACTCGGGTAATACATTGATATATATGTGATATATGTTAATTGTATTATTTTATTTTGTTACAATAAATATTGTATATGTGATATATAATATTGTAACATGTTATGGTTATAAATGCAACATGATTTGTGGAGTTTAAATATGGTTAGGGTTTGGATTAGGGTTAAGCTTTCATGAAGCTTTCAAGAAGCTTTCTTGAAGCTTTGACTTTGACCTTGACCTTGATATTTTGTGATATTTTGCAAAGATATTTTTTTAACTCAACCCAACCCTTTAACCATAGTTAAATCTCTACATGGGTTAAGTCTTCATACTTAACCCATGGTTGTATTTCTAACCACACACTTGATTCATTATTCATCACAAAAGGATTTGATCATCTTCTTTTTCTTTCTTTCTTGATGAAAAGCTTCACTAGCTTTTTCATATGTGATGATTTTGAGTGAGATAAAGAAAACAAATGAGAGCTAAATTCCTACTTCATCATCCTCATCTATTCTAGACGCTTAGATTAGGGTGTTTGCTTTGTTAATACTTGATTAGCAAAGCAAGAGCTTGGGTTAGAGTTTCTTCAGGATAGATCATCTTTGTTATTGAAGATCGGAAGCAAGATTGCATCTTTCTCTTCATGGAGCCTTTCTAGAGTCTGGGTACATGATGATCGCAGCGAAGGGACTTCAACACGTAGCTTTAGAAGTGAAGGAACGGACTACAAAGGTTGTAATCCCTAACTCTTAGATGTAAAGTTGTTTACATGCTTTGTTTTGCCTAATCTCTAGTCTAAGATCTTGGTTAAGGTTGTTCAGCACATGAAAATTTTGATTTTGGCATGGTTGATGCTTTGTAGAACCTTGTGACAGTGCCTAGTAACCCTACAACAATGGTATCAGAGCCTAGCTAGAAAATTAGACGGATTTTGTAGGATTACGAAATTGAAACAACTCCGAAACACCCGATTCTACACCCTAGTTTCTGTCGAAATTTTCTGAGAGTCAAATTTTTTTAAACAACTGCAGAATGATATATGAGATACGTAATGAACACCACCAAAATTTGAACCCCTGTGCTCGGATTTTGGCCGAGCACAAGTGGGAATTTTCGGAGCAGGCCGGCCCTTTTTGGGGATTTGGGCTTCAAATTTTGGTTGTGTTCCATTCTCTGGGGTTTGGTGTTTCAGGTATTGTTTGTATTTGCTAAATTTGCATATGATGTTATCTTTGTACAGAGGAAATTCGGAGTGTTTCGTATTCGTAATTCTAGTTTTTTTTCGGGTATTTTAGACCGTGTTAAAAAGTTCGAACGGATATCAATAACTCACTTTTTCGCTTGCTGGAAATTTTCCAAGTGTTGGATTTTTTCTTAGTTTAAAACTTTCAGAAAATCATGCAAGCGATTCTGTGGACCCTCTAGAAGAACGAAACCTTAACTCGATTATGTGACCGTTAGAACCGCCCCTAAACCCTAGGGTTTGTGGTAGTTCAGCGGTGCCACATGTGAGGCATTGGTTGACCCTTCTACGGCTGGTTCATAGGAGTTGTGGCATGTTCTGGGACCTTTTGAACTCCGCTCAAGGGTTGAGCTATTTGGGAAATTTTGGGTGTTTGTTTATTCGATCAGAAAGTTTAACATTGTCTAGTTATCTGGAATGTGATACAATATGTTGAATTCATATAGTTAGGCATGAAATCCGTAATTTGTGATATTTCGGGTTTATGATGTCTAAGGTGATTGTGGATTCCAAATGTTGTAGTTTTTCACTTTCTTTTCTGCGACCGTAAGTGTAATATGTGGTGTATCGCCGGTTTCATTGCTATAGATCAACGATAATTGGGATGCACATATTTACTTACATTGATGACATGTGATGTAATGTGTTGTTGTGATATGTTATGTCGGATCGTCGTGATTTGAATAGCCGGGGGTTTTATGTGAGATGAGGGTATTTATTTTCATTCATGTAAAATTCATTGTATATAATATTCTTTTATTGGGGCACTTCCGGGTTGAGGATGATGTCACCATTGTATATTATTTACTTTTCCGCATTAGGATAGACCCAAGGAGGAGAGCACAAGCAACCGGGTTCTAAGGTCCAGTGGGAGGCCATCTCGAGGAGGCGAGACAGCGTCTCCTAACCCTAGAATTGGGAGGGTAACTTGCCCCTCTCGTAGAGGTCTAGGGATGTGGGTTTGGCTATTCATCGCGACCGTGGAATCCGTGTTTTATACAGGCTCAAAATAAAACACGGACCTCCTAGTCTATCCAATATTTCATATGTTATCTTCTGCTGCTGATATTCTGTGATGTGATCATTTTATATGCGTGAGACGAATGCTTTATTATTGTATATAAGATATATAATAAACATTGCTTATGTTTTGCACCCGTGCTAGTCCTGCCTCGGTATGCCGTTAGTTAAGTAACCTAACGGTGCATAACGGGACACTGTGGCGAATGCGGATGGCATACGCGTACGTTGTATTTTCGTTTCTTCTGTGATACTTAAGAAGCATAACTGATGGGACGCCATTAATGAGATTAATGAAAGAAAAGAAACCTAAAAGATGTTGTAGAATCAAATTTTCAAAAGGGCAGCTATAGTTCTTGCTTTGCATAACGGTATTCCTTATAGAATATCCTGCACCTTATTCGATAAGGAATGAGCCGAGATCCCTTCACCGGGAGTGTAGGGTTCCTAGGCACTCTAATGAGGTCTCACAAGGCATCAACCATGCCAATTTCAAATTTTTCCGGTGCCGAGAAACCCTAATATGGATCGTTAACTAGAATTTTAGGCGAAACAAGCAACTAGTTAACAACTTAACTAAGTGAACGGAAATACAACCTTTGTAGATCCGGTTCTCCACCTCCATAGCTCCATGGTGAAGTCTCCTTGCTGTCCAAATCGAATACCGAGCTCTAGCGTCGGCTTCATCGGAGAAATGGGCGGGCTAGGTCATCGACTACGATGCCGAAGATGATCTACGTCGAGGCATCACAAGATCAAGCTCCCACTTCACCAAGTCATGAAACTTGTGAAGAAAACACCCTTTACTACTTGGCAAGAGGTAGAGGATGAAGAAACAGGAGGTGGGTTCACTTTAGAATTGGATTTCTTACTCATTTCATCAAATCACCATTGATGGAATCAAGCTTCTTCATCTTGAAGAAGAAGAAAAAGAAGAAGAAGATGTTATGATAAGAATAATAAAATAGAAAAGAAAATGAATTCTTATCATATACAAACCATGGTTAAGTGTAGAGAATGAATCATGGTTAAGTGGAATGGTTAGGGTTAAGCATGAGACAAAAGTGGTCAAACTTTCAACACTTCATGAAGCTTCATGAAAGATACAAAGAAAGCCACCATATCAATTTATCCTTTTAATTTCCAAAAAAGAATAAATAAATAAATGAATGAATAAGAAAAACCCTAATCATCAATTTAACCATGGTTTAGTTCTTTACACTTAACCAAATAAGCATGTATCATCAAACATGATACATTCATGTGCACAAAAGTATATCACATATACAACTTGCACAATTCAAGTGAGAAAATCCATTTAAAGTGAACCAATACTAGTTAATGCAAAGTAATATATCAAATATATAATTATACATTAAATCATTAAATCAACACTTGATTTAACGATCCGGTCATATCGCATATAACCGACTAGTCTCCTATGTATTGGCTTACCGAATCAATCCTTGATTCGATAACTAGGTTATATCGCATACAACCTTTCGATACATTCATCGCGAGAATGGAATACGGCATCACATACACGCATTATTCTCGGTCCTGCACATATCTCATATGCGCTCCTATTTCGTTTCGCTTGAGCCAGGAAACCTCTGTGTAGGACTCTAAAGACTCGTCAATACGCCGGCAGCAGATGATGATCATATCAAACACCCACAAGCCACAAGCGGTCTGCTAAACGTAACGGCCACCCGGGTATTGAGCGATCAGAAGATCGACGAGCAAGCCCGCTCACACTCCTGTGAATCCAACCAGTAACACTTACCGTACAGTCCGGTCTGATCGTCTGATATGTCGCATATCTCGCCTAGGGGTGGTAAACGTCAGACCCCAATAGCTTGATAAGTCGTGTCGGTATGAGGTCTATAACAGTTTGAGAAACTACTGGCAACACTTACCAGTAAATCTCAGCAACCCTGGCCAGGGATTTCCGGTTATAGCCAATCGAACACAGCGCAACATCAACTCCCTATACCGGGAGAGACGAATCCCCTCTTATCGCTCATTGCCTCCATGTGATTCGGGACTGTACCTAAAAACCACCGTTTTGCACGCCCTCTTGGACGTGGTAAGGTGGAATCAAAGCACAGTGGGAATCACACAAGACTCTATGACGATCTCAGGTCAACAGACTACTCTGTACCAGTGTCACCAGAGAACTGCCATCTGACGTAAGGTATAATACCATCTGGGAGTTCTCGGCGAGTCCGTCCAGTGTACCCAGTCTCCACTGAGCACCCGTATATCATCTCTGATGTCAAACACCAATGGATATGGGATCATCCATCGCCCATCTGTATGGGTCGAGCAGGTATACGCTAGTCTACTCTGGTATATCGATGCCCCATCTCGATACACCCACGACTAGGGACCTTGAAGGATGTACTTATGGACTACCATGTCCCCACTAGTATGATCGCATCATAGTCTAGGTAGTCAAGTACACATCCTAAGGGCTTTACCAACATCTAACAGAGAGACAATCAGTGTACACGTTAAGGTAAAGAGTAACCAGATAGCATACTATCATGTCGAGCAAGAAAGTCCTCCCTATATATGTCCCAGCATCCACTACAATATACATCCTATGTACAGTAATGGCCTCTGGGGCATATATATAACTAACAATCTCCCACTTGCACTAGGGCCATCTGTAGCAGTGGTTGCAGTATCTCATACTCAACCATCCCATAAAAGTCTCTCTCTGGGAATAGGCCTTCGTGAGTGGATTCGCCGTGTTATCCTCTGAGTCTGCTCTCCTAACCTCGATCACCTTGGAGATCAGCCATCTCCATGATCAGGTGATACTGCCTTAGAATATGTCTGGATCACTGATGGGACGGACGTTCCTTGGCATAAACCACATCTCCATTGTCACGCAATGGGAGGAACTAAGTTCATCTCATGAACAAATATACATCCAGACTGCCTCTTTGGTAGCATCACAAGTAGCGATGTATCCAGCCTTTATCGTCTAGTTTGCCACGGTATCTAGCATGGAACTCTTCCAACATACCGTCTTTTTACTGAGGGTAAAGACAATGCCTGCGACTGACATTCAGTCGTCCTTATCACCCTGGAACCTTTTCAGTGATTCTCCCCAGGACCAATTGATACCATCTCACTACAACTAGTGAGTATCCTAATATCCAATTAGATCTATCTCATAGATCCAAAACCCAGGATTTAGTAGGTATCACTTTGATCCTATGTGGAGAATCATTGTGATAAGCGGAGATTGATCGAGCGTAGCATAGGAAACTCCTTCCCTATCAAGAGCATGTCATCCACGTACTCTATGAGGATCGTCACCATACTCCCTACTACCTTTTTGTTTATACAAGGTTCATCTACCATTTTGATGATGTCAAACTCTTTGACTAATCCATCAAAACAGATGTTCCAACTCCGCGATGCCTGCTTTATCACATAAAATATCTTGCACACGTTTCCACTGCTCCCACTGTCTACGAAGCCCTCTGGCTGTGACTTACAGACGCTCTCTTCTAAAACATCATTTTAGAAAAGCAGTCATGACACCCAACCGTCAGATATCGTAGTTATGGTATGTAGCCGTAGCAAGTATGATCTGGATGGACTTAAGCATAGCCACTGGAAAAAGGTTTCATCATTATCCACGCCTGGTCGATGACGAAAACCTTTAACAAGTCTAGCTTTGAAAGTCTCAACTTTTCCATCTACACCAAGTAATCTTCTCAAGATATACTTGCTCCTGATGGGGATTTAACCCTTCAGATAAAGCAACCAAAGTCCATACTTTGTCGGTGTATAAGGATTCCATCTCAGATCACTAAGCATCCAGCCATTCTTACAGAGTCTCACTCCTGATGGCCAGCTCGAAACTAGTTGGGTCATCATCTCATGATGCAATCCTCACTCCCACTGTCATAGAGAAACCGAAGTAACTCTCAGGTGGGTGAGGAACCCTACTAGATCGGTGGAGAGGCTGAGGTTCGTTGGTTACTATTGAATCCTTTGGTTCTACCAAATCATCAGCTGCAGTTTGTATAGCTGGAACATTTCCAGTTCTACATAACAGACCTTTCCTCGAGCTTGTCCGGATTTTGCTTTTCAGACATAGGCTGGACAACCCCAAATCTTAACTAACTTAAGATATGGGCTCTTTCCTTTCCATATCTCATATGAAGTGGTAGGCAACTGATTTGATTGGAACCCTTTTCAGTAGGTATGCAACTTCTCAAGTGCATAACACCCAATAGGAAAAAAGGTAACTCAGTAGTACTCATCATAGAGCACACCATATCATATAGGGTGTGATTGCTCCGCCCCGATATACCATCGTGCTATGGTGTATTCGGAGGAGTAATGCTGAGAGAGAATCTTATTCTCCTTTAGAATAGTCCAGGAATTCCATGCACAAGTATTCTCCTCCCTGATCACATCAAAGAACATAATACTTATACCCGTATTAGTTCTCTACTTCTAACTTATATTCTGTGAATATCTCAAAAGGTTCGGACTTGTGTCGCAATAGGAACATATGTCTGAATCTTAAGAGATTATCAGAGAATGTAATGAAGTATAAAGAACCGGTCCTGGCATATGTAGACAGGGGACCTTACATACATCATCATGTATCGGTCCCAAGAGTTTACTTACTCTTTCTCTGTTACCAATAAACAGAGCTGTGGTCATCTTATCTCTGTGACATGACTGGCAAGTTTCATAAGATGTAAATTCAAACAGATTTAAATATGCATCTATGTGCAACTTAGCTAGTCGGGTCGCATTGATATGACCTAGTCTACAATACCTCAAGAAGGATTCGTTCATTTCTGGACTCTTCCTCTTGTATGTGTTCTGTATACTAAGAACTGTAGTTTGATTTAGAACATCAATGCTTTTAGATAACGTGCCTGAACCGATCAACTCTTGATATAGGAAATGTTCAAAACATTATCCATCAATACAAAATTTTATCATTTCTTTATTGATAAAGAGACTGATATGATTTTGTATATCAGGTTCGGTATCTAATAGCATTTGTTCAGAATCAATGTATTGGTAATACAGGGTGACAGTGACCAACAGACTTGGCTGCAACACTTGCCCCGTTTTCTGTCTCATGAAACTTATCACCCGTTCTCAGTTTTTCTACCTTTTTGCAGCCCATGTAACATTTTACATATGCGGGATCCTGATCCGGTATCATATACCCAGGACGTAAAGGACACTGAGAAACAGTTCTATATAATGAACACACCCGAAAATGATGCATCAGCATGCACTCTCTTCGTTTGAGCGGTACGGGAATTCTGGTAATCCCCAGTTTCCTGCTCTGTCTTATAACAATTATAAGTTGGAGCGAGACCAACGTTCCCCAGCTCAGTATAACTAGCGGGTTCGGTCAATAATCCGTATTATTATCTTGATTAAGGCGTGATATGGTCGCTACCTGGAGAGAGGGAGAAGAAAACACTTAGCGTGCGCTCTTGTAAGAATAGATTGGTTATTATTTTTATCTAATCAGGATGGCTCCCACTGTTTTTTATCAAATCTTCCTTCAAACCCTAAAAGGAAAGACTAGCCGGGATTAATTACATGCCACAAGTTCGCCAATCTTTCAGCCAGGCCAGTGTCGGTACTTTGAGGGAGGTTCCCCGTGCTTTCGCACGGACCTAATTAGAGTAAACCTCGTTTTCCTAGAGGCGTAACCCCGTTGACACCTTTCTAGACACCTACTTGATCGGCTAATTGTAATGTTTAAAACTCTTCCAGGAGTAACTCTTACTCGCAGTGGGTATCGGGATCCAACTATCTCATAGAAGGTATGCAATCTCATTGCAAATTTCAACACATGAAATTCCCGATAATATTCTGCCCCTTGCGTCCTATGACCTTGACAAAGGCCAACAAATCATAGGCTGCTAGTCAAGTTCAACCCGTCATTTCTTGATTGAATCAAACCCACCCGCACGGCCCTTGATAAAGGCCAACAAGGTCGTACGACTACCCTGAAACAATCTGCATCACATGCACAAGCAGATAAGCATTATTCAGCTACCGCACACTACGCCTTGACAAAGGCCAACAAACGCAGCACGAATACTAAACAGTTCTTATCTGAAATGACGGAGGGCTACGACAGGTTTTTCTGAAAACCTATTGCGTAATGAACTTGATATCGTTGTAGAATCAAATGATTTTAAAATGGAGTGTTTTTTAGGCTTTTCTAGTTTTGCTAAAGGAGTCACTCCCGGTGAAGGGATCGTCGGTCCTTTCCTCGTCGAATGAGGTGCGGGATATATCATATATATCACTGTGCAAAGCAGAAACTATAGAAGCTATTAAAAGACAAACCGAGGGTTGTAGCATATGCCAGTTATTGCTAAAGGAGTCACTCCCGGTGAAGGGATCTCGGTCCTTTCCTTATCGAATAAGGTGCAGGATATATCATATATACCGCTATGCAAAGCAAGAACTGTAGCTACCTGTTTTATTTTTGAAATTCAATTCTACAACATCTTTAGGTTTCTTTTTCTTTCATTAATCATATTAATGAAGTCCCATCATTTAAGTACCTAAAAATCACAGATAAATACGACGTACACTTATGCCATCCGCATCCGCCTCGATGTCCCCTCGTGCACCGTTAGGTTAGGTAACTAACGGCTGAGCGGGGCAGGGCTAGCGCGGGTGTAAAACATAAGTAACGCCTATATAATATATCATATATACTATATTCAGTATCCATCAGAACAAATCAAATGATCAAATCACAGATATCGCAGCAGAAGAATCATATGAAATATTGGATATACTAGGACGTCCGTGTTTTCAATACGAGCCAGTATAAAACACGGATTCCACGGTCGCGATGAATAGCCAAACCCACACCCCTAGACCCCTACGAGAGCGGCAAGCAACCCTACCAATTCTAGAGTTAGGAGACCCGGACTCGACTCCTCGAGTTGGTCTCCCACTGGACTTCAGAACCCGGTTACTTGTGCTCTCCTCCTTGGGTCTATCCTAGTGCGGAAAAGTAAATAATATAAAAATGGTGACAACATCCGCAACCTGGAAGAGCCCCAATAAAAGAATATTACATACAAGTTTTTACATAAATGAAAATGAAAAACACTCATCTCACATAAAAACCCCCGGCTATTCAAACACGACGATCCAATATAACATATCCAGCAACACATAACATCACATGCCATCAACGTAAGTAAACATGCGTATCCCAATTGTCGTTGACATATAGCAACGAAACCGGCGATATCACATATTACACTTACGGTCACAGAAAAGAAAGTGTAAAACTACAACAGTTGGAATCCACAACCTGCTTAGACATCGGTTGCCTAACCATCTGAATACCTTAGACATCATATGCCTAACAATTATAAACCACGCATTTTAGTCTCATTTATCGAAAACACTTTTCAATATCAAGTCGGGCAATTCAACAAGATTCCCGACATCCTGATCGAATGCTCGTCGCAAACTTTAGTAGACGGCCGCACCCCCGACGCTGTCGACGAAGTGCACCAAGGCGGAACACCGCTGCCGCGAGCACCCGAACGGATGCTTTCGGCGACGGGGTTCTCCTACAGTCACTTCGTCGGGGCTATGGGGTGTAGCTGTCTATTAAGTTTACCCGGCGAGTATCCGCGTACGCTACGTGATTGCGACGGACTTTTGATCACATCAAAATTCCGTAGCAACCGATCAAGTGAGACTAAACTGCTATGTTTATAACATTCATTCAGTTATCTCATAACTACTTGTGAATTCCAATTATTGTATCACATTCCGGATAAATAGAAAATGTTAAACTTTCCGATCGAACAATCGAACACCCAAGTTTTCCCGAATCAGCTCAACTCATGAAATAAGTTCAAAGACATTCACTTCGTGTCTCAGTACCAATGGTCCAGCCGTAAAAGGGTCAAGCCAACGCCTCACATGTGGCACGCCGTACTGCCCCAAACCCGAAGGTTCAAATGGCAATTCAAGACGGTCACATAATCGAGTTAAGGTTTGTTGTCTTCTAGAGGGACCATCGCGTTACTTGCACTACTTAGAACGTCTTTAAACCTCGGAAAAATCCAACACTTGGAAATTTTCCGACAGGGGAAAAGGTGGGTATTTATATCCGGTCGAATTTTTTAACAGTTTCTAAAAATACCCGGAAAGCCACATAGACAAAGTCTGATAATCCGATCGAATCATCTAAGCTCCAAAACACCCCAGAAAACTCAACTCTTGAGTTAAAATTAAAAATTCCCAGAAAACTCAGCACCTGAAAACATGAATTAATGTGCAAAATTCAAAAATTAATGTGTCAAAATGGCCGCGGAACCGCCGCACAAGCCATGCTTGTGTCGCGGTTCCGCCGCGCTTTAGATGAATCATTAGGTAATTTTTGCACCGTAATTCTTAGAATTCCCTGCTGAATTTTTTAAGCATTTTTAATCTGGAAAAAACCCAGTTTTTGAAAAAAGTCCAGAGAGCATTTTGGAATTAGGGTTTCGGTTCGATCGGACTTCAAACTCCGTCTACGCATCGCCTAAGGCTCTAGCTAGGCTCTGATACCACTGTAGGGTTCCTAGGCACTCTAATGAGGTCTCACAAGGCATCAACCATGCCAATTTCAAATTTTTCCGGTGCCGAGAAACCCTAATACGGATCGTTAACTAGAATTTTAGGCGAAACAAGCAACTAGTTAACAACTTAACAAGTGAACGGAAATACAACCTTTGTAGATCCGGTTCTCCACCTCCATAGCTCCATGATGAAGTCTCCTTGCTGTCCAAATCGAATCCCGGGCTCTAGCGTCGGCTTCATCGGAGAAATGGGCGGGCTAGGTCATCGACTACGATGCCGAAGATGATCTACGTCGAGGCATCACAAGATCAAGCTCCCACTTCACCAAGTCATGAAACTTGTGAAGAAAACACCCTTTACTACTTGGCAAGAGGTAGAGGATGAAGAAATAGGAGGTGGTGGGTTCACTTTAGAATTGGATTTCTCACTCATTTCATCAAATCACCATTGATGGAATCAAGCTTCTTCATCTCGAAGAAGAAGAAGAAGAAGAAGAAGATGATGTTATGATAAGAATAATAAAATAGAAAAGAAAATGAATTCTTATCATATACAAACCATGGTTAAGTGTAGAGAATGAATCATGGTTAAGTGGAATGGTTAGGGTTAAGCATGAGACAAAAGTGGTCAAACTTTCAACACTTCATGAAGCTTCATGAAAGATACAAAGAAAGCCACCAGATCAATTTATCCTTTTAATTTCCAAAAAAGAATAAATAAATAAATGAATGAATAAGCAAAACCCTAATCATCAATTTAACCATGGTTTAGTTCTTTACACTTAACCAAATAAGCATGTATCATCAAACATGATACATTCATGTGCACAAAAGTATATCACATATACAACTTGCACAATTCAAGTGAGAAAATCCATTTAAAGTGAACCAATACTAGTTAATGCAAAGTAATATATCAAATATATAATTATACATTAAATCATTAAATCAACACTTGATTTAACGATCCGGTCATATCGCATATAACCGACTAGTATCCTATGTATCGGCTTACCGAATCAATCCTTGATTCGATAACTAGGTTATATCGCATACAACCTTTCGATACATTCATCGTGAGAATGGAATACGGTATCACATACACGCATTATTCTCGATCCTGCACATATCTCATATGCGCTCCTATTTCGTTTCGCTTGAGCCAGGAAACCTCTGTGTAGGACTCTAAAGACTCGTCAATACGCCGGCAGCAGATGATGATCATATCAAACACCCACAAGCCGCAAGCGGTCTGCTAAACATAACGGCCACCCGGGTATTGAGCGATCAGAAGATCGACGAGCAAGCCCGCTCACACTCCTGTGAATCCAACCAGTAAAACTTACCGTACAGTCCGGTCTGATCGTCTGATATGTCGCATATCTCGCCTAGGGGTGGTAAACGTCAGACCCCAATAGCTTGATAAGTCGTGTCGATATGAGGTCTATAACAGTTTGAGAAACTACTTGCAACACTTACCAGTAAATCTCAGCAACCCTGGCCAGGGATTTCCGGTTATAGCCAATCGAACACAGCGCAACATCAACTCCCTATACCGGGAGAGACGAATCCCCTCTTATCGCTCATTGCCTCCATGTGATTCGGGACTGTACCCAAAAACCACCGTTTTGCACACCCTCTTGGACGTGGTAAGGTGGAAATCAAAGCACGGTGGGAATCACACAAGACTCTATGACGATTTCGGGTCAACAGACTACTCTGTACCAGTGTCACCAGAGAACTGCCATCTGACGTAAGGTATAATACCATCTGGGAGTTCTCGGCGAGTCCGTCCAGTGTACCCAGTCTCCACTGAGCACCCGTATATCATCTCTGATGTCAAACACCAATGGATATGGGATCATCCATCGCCTATCTGTATGGGTCGAGCAGGTATACGCTAGTCTACTCTGGTATATCGATGCCCCATCTCGATACACCCATGACTAGGGACCTTGAAGGATGTACTTATGGACTACCATGTCCCCACTAGTATGATCTGCATCATAGTCCAGGTAGTCAAGTACACATCCTAAGGGCTTTACCAACATGTAACAGAGAGACAATCAGTGTACACGTTAAGGTAAAGAGTAACCAGATAGCATACTATCATGTCGAGCAAGAAAGTCCTCCCTATATATGTCCCAGCATCCACTACAATATACATCCTATGTACAGTAATGGCCTCTAGGGCATATATATAACTAACAGGGAGTGACCTCTTTAGCGATACTAGCAGATGCTACAACTCACTCGGTTTTGTTTTTGATTGCTTCTATAGTTCTTGCTTTGCATAACGGTATTTGTGAAATATCCTGCACCTTATTCGATAAGGAAAGAGCCGAGATCCCTTCACCGGGAGTGACCTCTTTAGCGAAACTAGTAAAAGCCTAAAAAACACTCCTTTTTCAAAACCACTTGTTTCTGCAACGATATCAAGTTCATTACGCAAAAGGTTTTCATAAAAAACTGCCGTAGCCCTCAGTCATTTCAGATAGAGACTAGTTAGTATTCGTTCTGCGTTTGTTGACCTTAGCCAAGGCGTAGTGTACGATAGCTAATTAGTGTTTATCTGCTAAAGTATGAGATGCAAGTTAGGGTAGTCGTACGACTTTTTTGACCTTTGCCAAGGGCCGTACGGGTGGGTTTAATTCAATCGGGAAATGACAGGTTGAACTTGGCTAGCGCTTATGATTTGTTGACCGTAGCCAAGGTCATGAGTTGCTAGGGGCAAAAGTATTATCGGGAATTTCAAGTGTTGAAATTTGCAATGAGATTGCATACCTTCTATGAGATGGTTGGATCCCGATACCCACTGCGAGTAAGAGTTACTCCTGGGAGGGTTTTACACATCACAATTAGCCAATCAAGTAGGTGTCTAGAAAGGTGTTAACGGGGTTATGCCTCTGGGAAAATGAGGTTTATTTTAATTAGGTCCGTGCGAAAGAACGGGGAACCTCCCTCAAAGTACCAACATTGGCCTAACCGAAAGATTGGCGAACTTATAAGGTGTAATTAATCCCCGCTAGTCTTACCCTTTAGGGTTTGAAGGAAGATTTGATGAAAACAGTGGGAGCCATCCTGATTAGATAAGATAGTAACCAATCTAATCTTGCAAGAGCATACGCTAAAGTGTTTTCTTCTCTCTCTCTCCAGGTAGCGACCATGTCAGGCCTTAATCAAGATATTAATATGGATGTATTGACCGAACCCGCTTGTTATACTGAGCAGGGGAACGTTGGTTCCATTCTTTCTTATAATTGTTATAAGACTGAGCAAGGAATAAGGACATATCCGGATTCTCACGCCGCCCAAACGAAGAATAAGCTTGATGATTTATCTTCTTCGGGTGTGTTAGTTATCGAGAACTGTTTCTCAGTTCACTCTACGTTCTGGGTATTAGATACCGGATCGGGATCCCACATATGTATATGTTACATAGGCTAAGGAAAGGTAGCGAACTGGAAGAGGGTGATCATTTCATAAGAGTAGTGAATGGTGCAAATGTTGCAGCCAAAGCAGTTGGCGAATATCACCTTGTATTACCAAATGGTAACACATTAATTCTGAACGAATGCTATTACATTCCGAGCCTGATATGCAATCTTATATCAGTTTCTTTATTGAGTAAATGAGGATATAATTTTGTAGTACAGGATAATGTTATTGTAACATTTCAGAAAAATAAAATATTATTTTTGGGAATTTTTATAATTAAATAACAAATATATTGAATATTTTAATAATGCGGTATAATTAAATACCGATAAATTGGGAAAATTTTTGGAAAATTATAGAAATTACTAAAAAGTGGGTGTTTTATATGAATTAAGAAATTTTAAGTTAATTTTGATTTATTACACACTATTTTAATGCTAATCGCGATTAAATATCACTAATCGCGCATTAAGCTTGTTTTGTGCACATGACATGCACCATATCATTTTTACACTTGTGTTACATTTTCCTAAATAGCTTTCTCTTTATTTTCATTCATGGTTTTTGTTTTATGTGAGAAGAGAAAAGAAAAGGAAAAGAAAAGAAAAGAAAAGAAAAAGAGAATATAGTAAAGAATTGGGAAGCATGGGCAAGAGAGAGAAAGGGAGGGGTTTACTTTGACTTGGGCCATTTCCTCCTTCACTTCATCACCCTCATCCTCTCTACTCTCACCTCCATGGCTGCTGCCCTCTCCCTCCACCACCTCCTACACCTCACTTCACCCCTAAATCAACATCAAAACACATACTTCCCTTCACAAAAAACTTGCACAAGCTCACAAGCTGCACTTTGGACCAAGAAAGTTTGCATTTTGGTACTCTAGGGGATTCATGAGTGCCAAATGAGGTATTTTCTTAACCATTAGCATAGTATTTCCATTGCTTTTACATCCATGTTTGATTAGAACCGATTTAGTGTCGTTTGGAAAATTCTAGAAAGGATTAGGGTTTGATTTGAATCCAAAGGTGAAATTGAGGCTTAATAGTGACCTTAAACCCCTGTAGGGATTGTAAAATGGACAGAAACCAGAGAATAGAACCCCGAACCCAAACTTAGAAACCCCGGCATCGGCAGATTTTATGGGATTGTGATGTATTTTGGTATCTGCTATCACCCGGGACACCTGAAAAATATTTAGCAAATACAGAGACACAAGCAGGCAACCTAGAACCTATACCCAAAACCCTGGACCCTAACCCCACTTCCAGGCCGCAGATTTATTCATTTGGTCCGCAATTTGCGGCCTTGGTACACCCGATTTGCTTCGTTCTTGTTCCGGGGCTTTATCTCCAGTAAATTAGACCCTCCATATATGCAAAATTGGCTAATTTCACTTAGGGTAAAATCTGGGACCTTTTTGTTGAGTTGCTGCATTGTTTTATGACTTCGTTTTAATTTGGGATTTGGTATTTGATTTTTTGCTCCGTCGTCTGATGTTTGTACGTCAGCGACGGGGGTTGTTTGGTGGTTTTGCAAGCGTAGGCTATAGGTTTTAACCTATGAGCGAAACGTATGTCGTTTTGGTTTTCCGACTTGATTTTAATACGCATTTGCGATTTTGTATTTGTTGTAGGTACCCCACATGGATTTCTGGAAGACGAGGATGAGCGTGGCATCATCGACTCCAGCAAGCGAGGATCAAGGTGAGTAGATATATATCTACGGGGGAAGTCGGGCAGATGGTGTATAGCACCCCCGCAGTTCGAAGTATAGTATGCTTTATATATAATATTATATATATGAGATTTGTTATGTGAAACATGGGTTTTCAAGATAGGTTATAGGGTTCATGATATGGTTTAGTGTTAGTTGCGAAACACTAAGATAGATTATACCTACACGCACACGCACACATGGTTACATTTTATTACCTGTGCGTATATGGGGATATGTATATACACACACACACACATGGGTATGGGACTATGTATATATATACGTATACATATACATGGATTATGAGGATAGTACATGATATTTAGAGATGAGTCGATGTGTTTGGGCTTGAGGCCATGAGATCGATGATGTGACATGGTTCGTATTTGAGATACGACATGATATTTTTAGCGGGTCCATTAGGCGTGGTGTTTTCATACACAATCATGCACATGTGTAGATGGTATCGGTATGTACTAGACATATATCAGTACCCCCAGATCATGATATATGATAAAAGGATACCAAGTGAATAAAGAGATAAATGTGATATTGACCTGTACTCAGATTTAGGATGTCGTACGATGGATTTACCGTACGAGCTATATTGATGATTGATCCGCACTCTTGACTCGAGAATGCCATATTATATAGGGTATCGTATGGGATACTATTGAGGCGGGATCACCGACTATTATATGTATATATATATATATATATATATATCGACTCAGATATTGGTGGTTTTCCCTATCCGTTTGATCAGTCTGTTAGTTTAGACCTGTAGTTTACCGTATTACTCGTTTATATTATTGCAAATTCATTATTGTTGTGTTTATTATTCAGCTCCCGCATATTATTGCTGTTCGCATCGCATTTGCATGCTTATATTGTGTTTTAATATGCCATTATTGAGATCATGCTGTCAGGACACCAGCACCAGTACCGATGATGCGTATGCTCCACGTATACTTGCTTGCCGGCTCATACACATCATCATCGGTAATTGCCATGTCACATACACTTTAGTGAATATTATTTCATTGACATAGCTTGCTAGCTGATAGTTGCAATATGTTATCGCTTTCATATGCTAGTTTAACTATTGCACGCATTGCATGATATCAGATGCATTCATATATTCATTGGTTATGCAGTATTTTGGGGTTTTATGCCGATATTCACTGTTTACTAACTCTTGGATTTTGAATTTTGGATTTTAATGAGATTTCGGGATTCGGGGGAAAACCGCAAGAATATATATAAACTTCTCTCTCTCTTTTTAAAATGCAAGTTGCGGTTTTCTCGTGATGTATGAGTCGTACACCATAATTTTTCATGATTCTGTTGGTTTTCGAGACCCGATTCGAGGCGTAGGATGAACCGTCTCGGGTACATGGTGTGCCCGGTAAGGTACCCCGGGGCAATAAGCTCGAGTTGTAGACGATGAGCCTGGCAGGGGAGCACTACCTACCGGTGATTTTACCTGGCGCCGCGGATAACCGGAGGATACCGTCCGTGGTCGTGTGATTTGATGATTTGGGCCGATCCGGACTGACGGAGCCTGAGGTATTGAGATACTGTGATATTCAGATATTGGGATTTATGTTTTGTGTCGATGCTAGACACTGATTATGTTGATTCCATTGATGATACCTCGTGTTATATAAACAGAAATCTCACTAAAACAACAAACAGTTTCTTCATTTCCATGTTTTCTGTTTTCGTTACTTTACAATCATACCCCATACTCATGATACATTGCTACCTGAGGCACTGACACGAGCACATGGGATTACACTTATGCAAGGATGTTTACCCTTGCCACCTTTTCATGCTTCAGACTTTATCATATATATATATATATATATATATATATATATATATTTGATCGTATTGACCTAGGATTGAGTCATACATACGATATCTACTCGGTGGTGTTTTCTACTGACGAGTTGGCAACTCACCCCCGTTGTGCCACAGTTTCTTGCAGGTTTTGCCGTACAGGTTTCGTTACGGCTTTGCTGGCACACTGCTTCCTTCCGGGTGATTGCTTTGGTAGGTGGGTTCACTTGTATCGTGACCACCATTGTATTTATTTATATTCAGTTGTATTTAGTAAACTCCATCAACCAAACATGTATATTTGTTTCTGACTTAGAAAACCAGTTGTTTATTCTTTCGACCTTATAGTCGCGCGTTGTATTATTATGGTTTTCTTGATATTTTGAGTTTCTTTTTGAGTTTGATCCTCGCCTTTCGGCATTGTATAATATATTGCTTGCGTGGTTGTGACCGTCGATTGACGAAGAGCTAGCTCCCGCTTAGGGATGCCCTTTATCATTGTGCATATATTATTCATGTTGTACCCATTTATGGGCCAGTATTTACAAAAGAAACTCTACCGAAATTTCAGAAAAGACTTGAGATTTTAAAATGCATATTCGGCTTATGTTATTTAAAACCCCTTGTTTTAAAACATGTTTTCTTCACTTCTTTCTTTAAATGGTTTAGATTTCTGGGATTTCTTGGCTTACTTGAATTAGATGGAGTCCTATAGGCTTCATATGATTCAAGTGCCAGTCACGTGCCATTCGGGTCGTGACAAAGTTGGTATCAGAGCGCTAGGTTAACCTCGGTTCGAGTCTATGTTTGACTATGCGAAGCTTAGGGTGTTTGTATATATATGGAATTTATGCTTGACCTTATGGAACTTAGAATTAGTCGATGGGGGTATTAGACCCGCACTTTCGTCGCATAGGTTGACCTTGGTTGATAGAGTAGGTGACTTAAGGAGAGTGACGTACCGTGTGTATGTTCCGCGGCATACTTACGATATGCTACTCCGCTTAAGAAACCTTAGGATGTACATTTCCATGGACAGTATTATATTCATTCCTATGATCTATCCTCATCGATATTGGTTATGATTTTGCTGCCACGATTACACGGGCAGAGAGAGCTACGGCTAGAGTTGCGTCAGCACGAACTCGTCACGGACGAGGACTGACCATGGCGTAATTCCAAGGACATACGATTTGCATAGATGCGTCGTTTTATTGTGTTTTTGTGCCGTGAGCGTTTGATGGATCGCTGTTATGAGATTTCTCAGACATGCAGATCAGCACCAGAGGATTGGGCCACTGCTAGAGGCCAGCCAGAATGTGATGACCGTCGATGCACCGACTATTTTGACGATTGAGGCACGGTTCAGCGTACGGACGAATGAGCCAGTTGTTGCTGCGAACGACGAGATATTGCCCCAGATGTTGGAGCTATTGCAGTACGAGTTGTACTTAGAGATATGATAGAAGGTCGCTAGTCGCCTGATGATGAATGACTAGGACATGTGGTTCGTTCGCTTACCCCGATGCGAGGTCATCAGATAGATTGATTCCAGCTAGAGACGACTTCACGCAGGTAAGTTGAGAGTCGATAGAGGCGATCGAATGTCAGAAACCAATATTCCATGTTTAAAGTATTCGGAAAGACATGCAAGCAATTCTATGGACCCTCTAGAAGAAATAAAACCCTAACTCGACATAATGACCATGTGAAAGCCTTTGAACCTTAGGTTTTGCGGCAGTTCCACGGTGCCATTAGTGAAGCTTGGGTTTGCCCTTCTACGGCTGGTCCACCGGTGCTGTGGTATGTACTTGATACTATTAAACTGTACCCATGATGTTGAGCTCTTGGGGGATTATGAGATTTTGACGAATCGATCGAATGGTTCGACTTCATTCGGATGTTATGCGATGGGATGCATCTCTTGGAAGACTCCAGATACGAGTATAGCCGTTGGAGCACGGTCCATGCAGCCACGATGAGACGAGTCCGAAGCAGTCGACATTAAAGAAAAGTGGAGTAAGAGGTTCATACGAGATCTTGATGAGAGGACGTTCCACTCCGCCGACATCAGAGATGTGTCACCCATACAGAGGTGTTATATATGGATATACCTTCCAGAAGGAGTCGCGATGAATATGCAGCCGTTCCGGAACAAGAAAACAGCATTAGTAAAGGACGATGATTTCCGGGCAGTTCGGCAAAAATGAGATTTGGGGAAGACTTCGACAAAACCTTTCTGGAATATTATACGAGAAGACTTGGACCCAGGAGTGGTTATTTTATGTACACCCAGCAGGCCCGAGTTGGCAACGTCGACGAGACATGTTATGAGTGACCACGACAGCTGGCCAGAGATTCTTAGAGGATGTGCTTGAGCGGGATTATTCCGCCATACTTGATTTCAGTATTTTAGGTGATCTATTCGTATGATTGAGTTTTGATGACTGAGTTTCATGATATTTGTTTTCGTGCACCAAGGTTGCACCTACTGGGTATTTATATTTTGTGCATAGTTATTACACTTGAGATATGCTTTATACACCATTGTGTTGATTTATGATTTGTGCACAGTTATCGCTCTTGATATCGTTTTTGTGCCTTGGGTGCACATGTTTATGATTTCATGGATTTCATACAGTTGGGTTGATCTTTTACATATGGTACGCACACGACTTGGTTTTTGCACTCAGTATAGTTCATATATGCTTGCAGTGTATTGATACGTATTTTGTGCACTACAATTGCACTGGACTTCGATTTGATGTCATTTGAGATATTGATTTTGATTTCATTCCTAGGGCATGCATATGATTTGACTTATGCTTTCGGTATAGTATTCATGCATTTTTAGTATTTTGATTTAATTTTGTGCACGCTGATGCACATGGCGGTAAGATATATATACCACGGTATACCTGATTTGGATTTTGATTGAAATGTGTTGTATACCGTCGATTTTGATTGTGATACACGATATTTTTTTTGTGTATCTATTTGGATTCTTGCGCATATTTGACGCGCTTGGATTGGATTTTGCGCCTGTTCGGCGCTTGATATTGGATTTCGTGCATGCTGGATGCACATGATTTAGATTTTATTCGTGCATGATGGATGCACCTGATTTCGATTTTCGCGCATGTTGGACGCATGATATGAGATGCTATTTTGGTGCACACCAGATGCACTAAATCGAGATTTTCTTTTTGCATATTAGATGCACATGATATTGCTATCAGGCACACCGTTGCCTTTGACAGGCATTTCATGCACACCCGTTGCACTTAGATTTGTTTTGTGCACATGTATGGAAAATTAATTGATTTTGATTTCCGGGCGCACCAGAAGCACGCGGCATTCTTATGCACATTTTGGGACCAATTTCCTATGAGCGGTACATTTTTATGATATTTGCTACTTGGTGTAGTAGCTGAGCAGGACTAGTCCGAGGACAGTACCTGAACATATTTTTGCATGCATTGATAGCTATCGAAGGGATTTCCAAAAAGGGACCTATAGTCTCAGTATTTACCTACGTGTCTGAGTAAAGGAAACCCTTCTAAATTATTTTCAAAAACGGCGGGACGAAAATAGTAAACAAAGGATAAGTATATATATAGTTATTTTCTTACAATAGACGTCCACAACTGTGCCGCGATACGTGCATCGCACAGCAACATGAAAGGTTTGGCATGCATTTCCTTCAGATGTTTACATGTATAGTTTTGATGTAGATCATATTGGTTTTTGTATTGGATTTGACATTGTGTCTTCACCATGACTCCGATGATTGCGAGATACTTAACGGAGTTTTGATTTGGAGTTATCTGCTCATTGTTCATGCGCATGCATTGCGCTATGATGCGTTTTATCTATTGATGATTTCGGAGCCCTGACGACTTTGACTTTTTACTAAAATGTTTTAGTATTTGAGGGGTTTAAATTTAAATTAGGGGACCGAATTTCTTTAAGGGGGGAAGATTGTAAAATTTCAGAAAAATAAAATATTATTTTTGGGGATTTTTATAATTAAATATTAAATATATTGAATATTTTAATAATGCGGTATAATTAAATACCGATAAATTGGGAAAAATTTTGGAAAATTATAGAAATTACTAAAAAGAGGGTGTTTTATATGAATTAAGAAATTTTAAGTTAATTGTGATTTATTACACACTATTTTAATGCTAATCGCGATTAAATATCGCTAATCGCGTATTAAGCTTGTTTTGTGCACATGACATGCACCGTATCATTTTTACACTTGTGTTACATTTTCCTACATGGTTTTCTCTTTATTTTCATTCATGGTTTTGGTTTTATGTAAGAAGAGAAAAGGAAAAGAAAAGAAAAGAAAAGAAAAGAAAAGAAAAAGGGAATATAGTAAAGAATTGGGAAGCATGGGCAAGAGAGAGAAAGGGAGGGGTTTACCTTGACTTGGGCCATTTCCTCCTTCACTTCATCACCCTCATCCTCTCAACTCCATGGCTGCTGCCCTCTCCCTCCACCACCTCCTACACCTCACTTCACCCCCAAATTAACATCAAAACACATACTTCCTTTCACAAAAAACTTGCACATGCTCACAAGCTACACTTTGGACCAAGAAAGTTTCCATTTTGGTGCTCTAGGGGATTCATGAGTGCCAAATGAGGTATTCTCTTAACCATTAGCATAGTATTTCCATTGCTTTTACATCCATGTTTGATTAGAACCGATTTAATGTCGTTTAGTGAGGTTTGGAAATTTCTAGAAAGGATTAGGGTTTGATTTGAATCCAAAGGTGAAATTGAGGCTTAATAGTGACCTTAAACCCCAGTAAGGATTGTAAAATGGACCGAAACCAGAGAATAGAACCCCGAACCCAAACTTAGAAACCCCGACATCGGCAGATTTTATGGGATTGTGATGTATTTTAGTATCTGCTATCACCCGGGACACCTGAAAAATATTTAGCAAATACAAAGACACAAGCAGGGAACCTAGAACCTATACCCAAAACCTTGGACCCTAACCCCACTTCCAGGCCGCAGATTTATTCATTTGGGGCGCAATTTGCGGCCTTGGTACACCCGATTTGCTTCGTTCTTGTTCCAGGGCTTTATCTCCAGTAATTAGACCCTCCATATATGCAAAATTGGCTAATTTCACTTAGGGTAAAATCTGGGACCTTTTTGTTGAGTTGCTGCATTGTTTTTCAACTTCGATTAATTTGGGATTTGGTATTTGATTTTGTGTTCCGTCGTCTGATGTTTGTACGTCAGCGACGGGGGTTGTTTGGTGGTTTTGCAGGCCTAGGCTATAGGTTTATCCTATGAGCGAAACGTATGCCGTTTTGGTTTTCCGACATGATTTTAATACGTATTTGCGATTTTGTATTGGTTGTAGGTACTCCACGTGGATTTCAAGACGACGAGGATGGGCGTGGCGTCATCGACTACAGCAAGCGAGGATCAAGGTGAGTAGATATATATCTACGGGGGAAGTCGGGTGGATGGCGTATAGCACCCCTGCAGTTCGAAGTATAGTATGCTTTATATATAATATTATATATATGAGATTTGTTATGTGAAACATGGATTTTCAAGATAGGTTATAGGGTTCATGATATGGTTTAGTGTTAGTTGCGAAACCCTAGGATAGATTATACCTACACGCACACACACATGCTTACATTTTATTACATGTGCGTATATGGGGATATGTGTGTGTATATATATAGACACACACACACACACATTGGTATGAGACTATGTATATGTATATATACGCATACATATACATAGATTATGAGGATAGTACATGATATTTGGAGATGAGTCGATGAGTTTGGGCTTGAGGCCATGAGATCGGTGATGTGACATGATTCGTATTTGAGATACGACATGATATTTTTAGCGGTCCTTTAGGCGTGGTGTTTTCATACACATGCATGCAGATGTGTAGATGGTATCAGTATGTACTAGACGTAGATCAGTACCCCCAGATCATGATATATGATAAAAGGATACCAAGTGAATAAAGAGATAAATGTGATATTGACCCGTACCCAGATTTGGGATGCCGTACGATGGATTTACCGTACAAGCTATATTGATGACTGATCCGCACTCTTGACTCGAGGATGCCATATTATATAAGGTATCGTATGGGATACTATTGAGGAGGAATCACCGACTATTATATGTGTATATATATATATGTGTGTGTGTGTGTGTGTGTGTGTGTGTGTGTGTGTGTGTGTATTGACTCAGATATAGGTGGTTTTCCCTACCCGTTTGATCAGTCTGTTAGTTTAGACCTGTAGTTTACCGTATTACTCGTTTATATTATTGCATATTCATTATTGTTGTGTTTATTATTCAACTCCCACATATTATTGCCGTTCGCATCGCATTTGCATGCTTATATTGTGTTTTAATATGCCATTATTGAGATCATGCTGTCAGGACACCAGCACCATTACCGATAATGCGTATGCTCCATGTACACATTCTTGCCGGCTCAGACACATCATCATCGGTAATTGCCATGTCACGTACACTTTAGTGAATATTATTTCATTGACATAGCCTGCTAGCTGATAGTTGCAATATGTTATCGCTTTCATATGCTAGTTTAACTATTGCACTCATTGCATTATATCAGATGCATTCATATATTCATTGGTTATGCAGTATTTTGGGGGTTTTGTTCACTGTTTACTTACTCTTGATTTTTGAATTTCGGATTTTAATGAGATTTCGGGATTTAGGGGAAAACCGCAAGAATATATATAAAGTTCTCTCTCTCTCTCTCTTTTTAAAATGCAAGTTGTGGTTTTCTCGTGATGTATGAGTCGTCCACCATGAGTTTTCATGATTCTGTTGGTTTTCTAGACCCGATTCGAGGAGTAGGATGAACCGTCTCGGGTACATGGCGGGCCCGGTAAGGTACCCCGGAACAATAATCTCGAGTTGTAGACGATGAGCCTGGCAGGGGAGCACTACCTACTGGTGATTTTACCTGGCGCGGCGGATATCCGGAGGATACCATCCTTGGTCGTGTGATTTGATGATTTGGGCCGATCCGGACTGACGGAGCCCGAGGTATTGAGACACTGTGACATCGAGATATAGGGATTTATGTTTTGTGTTGATGCTAGACACTGATTATGTTGATTCCATTGATGATACCTCGTGTTATATAAACAGAAATCTCACTAAAACAAGAAACAGTTTCTTCATTTCCATGTTTTCTGTTTTCATTACTTTACATTCATACCTCATACACATGATACATTGCTACCTGAGGCACTAACACGAGCACATGGGATTACACTTATGTAAGGATGTTTACCCTTGCCACCTTTTCATGCTTCAGAATTTATCATTTGAGGTTATATATATATATATATATATATATATATTTGATCGTATTGACCTAGGATTGAGTCATACATACGATTTCTGCTCGGTGATGTTTTCTACTCACGAGTTGGCAACTCACCCCCGTTGTGCCACAGTTTCTTGCAGGTTTTGCCGTACATATTTCGTTACGGCTTTGCTGGCACACTGCTTCCTTCCGGGTGATTGCTTTGGTAGGTGGGTTCACTTGTATCGTGACCACCATTGTATTTATTTATATTCAGTTGTATCTAGTAAACTCCATCAACCAGACATGTATATTTGTTTCTGACTTAGAAAACCAGTTGTTTATTCTTTCGACCTTAAAGTCGCGCGTTGTACTATTATGGTTTTCTTGATATTTTGAGTTTCCTTTTGAGTTTGATCCTAGCCCTTCGGCGTTGTATATTATATTTCTTGTGTGGTTGTGACCTTCGATTGACGAAAAGCTAGCTCCCGTTTGGGGATGCCCTTTATCATTGTGCATATATTATTCATGTTGTACACTTTTTGGGGCCAGTATTTACAAAGGAAACTCTGCCGAAATTTTCAGAAAAGACTTGATATTTTAAAATGCATATTCGGCTTATGTTATATAAAACCCCTTGTTTTAAAACATGTTTTCTTCACTTCTTTCTTCAAATGGTTTAGATTTCTGGGATTTCTTGGCTTACTTGAATTAAATGGAGTCCTATAGGCTTCATATGATTCAAGTGTCAGTCACGTGCCTTTCGGGTCATGACTGTTATGGACATCTTCCTGAATCAAAAGTTGGTTTAATCAGGCTCGCGAAATAATGGCATATAGATTCTGAATCAAACCGCGGTTCTTAATGTACAAAACACACACAAGAAAAAGAGTTCAGAAATGAACGAATCCTTCTTGTGGTATTGTAGACTAGGTCATATCAATGCGATATGACTAGCTAAGTTACATAAGGATGGATATTTGAATCCGTTCGAATTTTCATCTTATGACAGTTTCCAGTCATGTCTCAAAGGCAAAATGACCAAAACTCCGTTTAGTGGACACGGAGAAAGAGTTACGGAACTCTTGGGACTGATACATAGTGATGTATGCGGTTCCATGTTTACACATTCCAGGAATGGTTCTTCGTACTTCATTACATTCACTGACGATCTCTCAAGATACGGACATGTGTTCTTGTTGAAACACAAGTCTGAAGCTTTTGAGAAATTCAAAGAATATAAGAACGAAGTAGAGAACCAAACGGGTAAAAGTATCAAGATCCTTCGATCTGATCGAGGATGAGAATACTTGAGCAATGAGTTCCTGGACTATCTAAAACAGAATGGGATTCTCTCTCAGCTTACTCTTCCGTATACACCACAGCACAATGGTGTATCGGAACGGAGGAATCACGCCCTATTAGATATGGTGCGCTCTATGATGAGCACCGCTGAGTGTTCAGCACGATTTGTTACATTTTAATACCGCCCATTTTATATCATTTTGTCAATAAACAGTGCTATTTAATCCATGTCTGCTCATTTATACAGAGTACAGTACGTAAACGGAAACATGGATTTTTGTACACAACATGCACAAAATGACGGATTTTTTGCTGGAACTACAAACAGGACATTATATAGATCAAGATTTGAAAAGAATTTCTGTGTGTACAAAGTTTAATTGTGAAATGGTCCAACACATACATGTGTAAACACTTTTGGAGATGCATGTACCTTGTGTGCTGCCATGGCACACAACAATGATGTATTGTGCAAGTGGTCTTGATGTACATTAAATGCATAAAGTAGTGATGTGATATGAAGCTTTTGCACTTGATCTCTTTTCTGTGATATTGCTCCAGATTACACATATGAGCTGATTAAAAAAAGTTGCAATTACAGAGATATACCCATAAGACCAGAAGTCTACTGAAGCAAGGTGGGCCCCAGACTCTTCAACCCGGCCGCAATATATTCAATTTGGCAGCAAATTGCGGCCAAGATGGTGACAAATTGGTTCGTTTTCTTTGTGTGGGTCCCTGGTGGTCGTGTTAGTCTATTGTCACCTGCAACTTTTGCTTTGGATTTCTCTATAAATAGCAGATCAACGCATGAGGCCAAGGGAGAACTTTTTGCATACTTGTAAACACTTGATAAAATTCTTGTAGCTCTTGGGATTGAGTTGAGTTCTTTGCCTTCCTCTGGTCTTGCAACTTCTCTTTTTGAGCTTGCAAAATTAGATTTTGGTAGTTGAACTCATTTACTTGTATTTTGAACCATTGCAATAAATCTTCATTACATTCAACTTTGATTCTTGTATCTCTTTTTTATTTTGTCATTTCTTTTTATTATTCAGTTGTGTTATTCATATGATGATGTGTGAGTAGTTGTTCTTGGGCTATGGTGAGGTAGGTTGTGGAATAACTTTACTTCCAACCCCTCCCTTTTGATTCTTGCACTTTTTCACTTCTTTTCTTAATATTGCAATTTTATTATGTTTTGCTTGATAGGATATATCGTTTTGAATGGTTGCAAATCAACCTTTAACATATATCCTATTCTTTCTTTACATTTTATCATTGCTATGTTACGATTTGAAGTAGGCGTGAATACGGAATTACATTACGTGTCGCTACTAGCTAGATAGGATATATAGCATTCTTGTATATATTCTATACTTGCTACTTCACTTAACTAATTCCATATTCACTCCAATTTCTATCTCATTCTTGTTAGTTTCCATTTTTCTAAACCTTGTTATCGTATTTTAGCCCGATACATGTTTTCGGATAAATTCGGCATACTTTCGCTATTCAAATGGAAACTAAAAGAAATGAATCTTGAATCAAAACGGAGAGTTGGGGGTAAATGTCGTATTTCACTCTTACTGAACCTTAGCCTAAGTTTTCGTATTCCAAAACTTTGCCTCTTTTAAGTATTATACTAGAACGTGACAAAACACCATTTTCCAACCAATTGATCCATAACTCAATTTAATGTCGTGATATCCACTCCTTGTGGCTCGACCCGTGCTTTCCGGCTTGCTTCAACGCACCGTGCACTTGCGGTATTTTTTAAACTCGATAACTCACGTCGTGCACTATTTTCCTACAAAAACCGATATATCCGATATTGACCATATTCTCCAAAAAGCACGTCATCGTGGGCTTCAAACAAGTTTTTGGCGCCGTTGCCGTGGAGTGGCAACACCATGAAGATTATTTTTGAGTTATCTCTGTATATGTACTTGGTATAAAACACACAAAAATAAAAACACCAAAAACACCTCAAAAATCCGACTTTTGGCTCTCTGTGTTTTCTGTTTTGCAGTTGATATTATTGTTCTAAAAATATTTTGCATATAGAAAGGGTACACTAACAGAAATAGAAGAAGACACAAAGAAATTGGAGTAATAACACCAGGATCAGGCCGCAATTTTAACCATATTGGCCGCAATTTGCGTCCTAACCCTGGCATTTTGACCCAAATTTTTTGTTACTTCTCGACTTTTCTGTTATTAGTCCATTTTTATATGCAAAATTGTATAATTATATATCTACAGAACTTTGGCCATAAAAATCGTATTGTGCACTAAAATATCGTATTTTTCTCAAATTCCAGATTGCAACGAAAATACGAAATTCGATTGTGCGGAGCTGAGAACAGAATTCTGGAGAAAGGTGTTAAGAAGTTAACAGTGCCAAAGATCCGGGTAGATCGACCCGTACAAGAAAACACTCAAGCGATCATGGATCAAGTCAACGGGAGTTTCTAAACTCAAAAATTCAAGGTACGCATTTTTCCTAGCCCCTTCTCCTCAAACCCGACGCTCCAGTACTTCAATTTTGTGCAGGATTTCTTCCGCAAACTCCGCTGCAGAAGTGCCAAGAGAAACTAACCGTATTTTTTGCAGCGCACCGCTTATAACATAAAAAACGATTGATTGATGATTTGAACAACTTTTATTATTTGCGCATTGCATAAATTTAATACGGACTTAAGGGAAAAGAATCCCAACAAGATACGGTAAGGGATTTCATCACCCTTCTCCGTGGCCCACAAACCACAAAGAACGAGAATTTTCACACCCTCATTAACTTTAAAAGAAATTAGACTTTTAGTCTCTAAGGACTTTATGCTCATTAGGGTAAGTTGAGTGTATTTCGAACACCGCCCATGTTCCTGAAGTGTCTAGGAAAGTGTGAATGGCGCAACCGCCGAAAGAGAGAAGGTTATTCTAATTAAGGAACCTCGCAAAAGCGAGGTAAAACCTCCCTTCCTCTCTGCACTTACCTGGTTTCTCGATCAGTCTATCTTAGGCCCGTTTCGCAGTACATTTTTACTTCAAAAAGCAAGTTTTTTTAGCAGGTCTAGTTGACCTAGGTGACCCTAGACTGTTTAGGTATGTGCAGTGTGTCTTGTTTATGATCTTGTTGTACCACTTGTGTGATATTTGTGGTTGTTTTGGGTTGAAAAACATTTTTTTTTCTTCTTCCATTTTCTCAGTCTTTCCCTACCACATCCGGATAGTGCATGTCAGCTTGGACTAGAGATTCATAATCTTGATCAGTCCGGTTTGTGCCTGTATCTTCCGACTCTTCTACATATTCTGATTCATCGGAACCTTCCGAGACCTTTTCACCTTCTGCCTCATCGGAGCCATTCGATTCTACACCTACACCTTCTTTTCCTACACCACCAACAATGACGGAGCAAACAATCGTTGAGCAACAGGAGGCGGCATTATTGGACAGATGTTACCCACACCGATCATCCCTTCCTTCATGCATTGTGTTGCCCACCATTGCGGCAAACAACTATGAGATCAAACCGCAATTCATACCACTACTCCCCAAATTCCACAGACTCGAGTCCGAAGATGCTTACCTTTTAATCAGTGAATTTGAAGGAGTATGTGCGATGATGAAGATTCACGGAGTGGGAGAGGATGTCGTTAAGCTCAAATTCATTCCCTTTGCGCTTAAGGATAATGCCAAAAGCTGGTTAAACAGTTTACCAGCTAGATCGATCACGACATGGGATGACTTTGTGAAGGTTTTTCTTAAAAAAATTTACCCTATTCATAAAACCGTGCGAATTCGCAATGAACTCCACAATTTTAAACAAAAAGAGGGTGAAATTTTTTGGAAATGCTTAGAAAGATTTAAAGACATCTTAATCAAATGTCCCCATCACGGGTTAGAACAGTGGAGGTTATGTCAGTTTGTCTATGAAGGGTTAGATTCTAGTTTACACATGATGTTAGAATCCATGTGTCAGTGTAAATTCCTGAGCTATAGTGCTAAGGACGCATGGAACGTTTTGGAAGAACTGGCTGACAAGACTATCCAGTCGGAGAGTGTGAGTGAGAAACCATCTGTGACTAGGAACGGTGCACACATAGTTGACACCTCTATAGCTGCCGAAGCCAAAATCGCCGCTCTTGTACGGCGAATGGAGGCTTTAGAGGGCAAAAATTCACCGCTACCAGTCAATCAAATTTCTCCGACTTTGTGCGCTAACTGTCAGCATCCTAGCCACATAATGGAAGAATGTATGTTTCTCATTGGGTCCCAGGGACCTGAAAACGTTAATGCGCTGTATCAAAACCAGCGTCCCAGGAACGACCCCTTCGCACCGACATACAACCTTGGTTGGAAGAATCATCCCAATTTTGCTTGGAATCAGGCACCTTTTCAAAACAACAATTCAAACCCGCCTTTCCAACAATTTCAAAATTCAAATTTTCAAAACCAGAAATTGGGATACTCAACCAAC
Source organism: Agapanthus africanus (assembly GCA_030015575.1). NCBI lineage: Eukaryota > Viridiplantae > Streptophyta > Magnoliopsida > Asparagales > Amaryllidaceae > Agapanthus > Agapanthus africanus. The sequence goes on from JASDDO010000024.1 coordinate 595,210,327, forward strand.
CAGCCCCAACAACCCCAACAGCCGAATCAGCACAACCCAATCTTTGCACCCCCTGGGTTCGCCCAAGATGCCAAGAGGGCGACATCCATTGAAAAAGGGTTGGAAGCTTTGATTAAAACTTCTGCGCAGACTTCATCTAGTCTGGCTACTTTTATGCAAACATCCGGTCAGTTGCATAGCGCTAACACTCAAGCGATAGCCAGATTAGAAATCTAAATCAGTCAACTGGCTGCAGCAGTTAATGAAAGTGAGAAGGGAACATTTCCCTTTCAACCCGTGATGAACCCAAGAGAGCAGAGAAACAACAACGCTCATGTTGTTTAGACGAACAACATTGAGAATGCGAACGCCATCACCGTCCTCAGATCAGGATGAACGTTTAACAACAAGGTTGTCAACCGCAGCGACTCATCCAAGCGTACGGTTGTCAGTTTACCAGCACGTAGTTCATCTTCTGCTCCTCATTGTGATCTGTCGTCATCATCTTCACCTTCTTCTTCTTCTTCTCCTCTTTCTGCTTCTTCTTCGTCGTCTGCTGCACATCCTTCAAAGCAGCTTGAGAATTCGCCGCATGACCACCCTGACTGTCCAGCGAGAACATTCCCGACTTCTACACCTATTCCATCTGCAGCTTCTCCAAACTTAGTGTCTGGACTTAAGGCTCCCTATCCTAATAGGTTGAAATCAAAGAAGCCTTCTGCAAATATGGAAAATGTGTTAGAAGTTTTTAAACGCTGTGAAGTCAACATTCCTTTGTTGGACGTGGTCCAACAAGTTCCGGCGTATGCGAAATTTCTGAAGGACCTGTGCACGCAAAACGACGCACAAATGTGCCCAAAACTGTCTTCTTGGCCGCCACTCTGAGCGATGTCTTATCCAAATCCATTCCGGTGAAATACAAGGACCTAGGCTGTCCGATAATTTCTTGCACTGTTGGGGACAAACAAATCAACCGTGCCTTGCTAGACTTAGGGGAAAGCGTAAACCCCCTCCCCTACTCAGTTTACAAACAACTGGGATTAGGAGAGCTCAAGCCAACTAGAGTAACTCTGCAACTGGCAGATCGATCTACGAAAGTACCAAGGGGAGAAATTGATGTTGTTCTAATCAAGGTCGGGGAATTCATATTCCCTATAGATTTCATTGTATTGGAGACTGAGCCAGTCACCAACCCCTGCGGTCAAATTCCAGTCATTCTGGGACGGCCTTTCCTAGCTACATCCAACGCGTTGATAAACTGTCGTAATGGGTCCATGAAACTCTCATTTGGGAACATGACAGTCGACCTCAACATTTTCATGCTAGGAAACCAAGCGAGCGAGAAACATGATGACTCTTTTGAAGTCAACGCTGTATACGATATGTCTGAGGAGGGAACATTTGACTTCAACAATGAGTGTCTTGAAGAAACGTTTGAAGAACTTTTTTCTGAAGAGCTTCTTTTCCTTGAGAAGCTATGTCCTGAACAGGCGTCCTACACACATTGGGCCCCCCAATTTGAACCACTTCGTAATGAACCGGCCCCTGAAGTGCGACCATCTGTGGAGGAGCCACCAAAACTTGACCTCAAAGTTCTTCCGGACCACCTCAAGTATGCGTACTTGGGAAATAATGAAACGCTTCCAGTAATAATTACAACCGACCTTGCGCCTGAGCAAGAGTTGGCCCTCATGGATGTTCTGAGAAAGAACATGGAAGCGATTGAGTGGTCAATGGCTGATATCAAAGGAATCAGCCCTGCTATCTGCCTGCACAGAATCCATATGACTGATGATTCCAAACACTTCAAGGATCCTCAACGCCGGCTTAACCCGGTAATGAAAGAAGCGGTAAGGAATGAAATGCTGAAGTGTCTGGACAATGGGATCATCTATCCCATATCTGATAGCAAATGGGTAAGCCCCATTCACGTGGTACCAAAGAAATCGGGACTCACAGTTGTCACGAATGAAGCAAATAAGCTAATCCCAACCTGCACACAAACGGGATGGAGAGTCTGTATTGATTACAGAAAGCTCAACGCAGCAACTCGCAAGGATCATTTCCCGCTGCCCTTCATTGATCAAATGCTTGAACGCCTAGCTAGACACGCCTACTATTGCTTCTTAGATGGGTATTCCAGCTATAATCAGATCCCGATTGATCCAGAGGATCAGGACAAAACATCCTTCACTTGTCCTTTTGGTACCTTCGCCTACCGCCGCATGCCCTTTGGGCTGTGCAATGCACCCGCAACATTTCAGCGGTGCATGATAAGAATCTTCTCTGAAATGGTAGAGCGATTTTTAGAGGTTTTCATGGATGATTTCTCCATCTTTGGAGATTCATTTTTTGAGTGTTTGAGGCATCTGGAGCTAGTAATGCTACGATGTAGAGAAAAGCACCTCACACTCAACTGGGAGAAGTGTCATTTTATGGTCAAACACGGCATCGTGTTAGGCCATATCATTTTTGAAAAAGGTATTGAAGTCGATAAGGCAAAAATCGACGTTATTTCAAGCCTCCCACCTCCACGGACTGTCCGTGACATTAGGGCATTCTTAGGCCATGCCGGGTTTTACAGGCGCTTCATCAAGGATTTTAGCAAACTGGCTAGACCCTTGACTTCTTTGCTGACCAAAGAAACACCCTTTGATTTCAACTCTGAGTGCCTTCATGTGTTCAAGCTTCTGAAGTCGGAACTCACTTCTGCTCCGATTTTTTGTGCACCAGACTGGAGCGAACCCTTTGAGCTAATGTGTGACGCTTCTGACTTTGCGATAGATGCTGTCTTAGGACAGTGATTTGAAAAGAAGCCGCATGTTATCCATTACGCGAGCAGGACGTTCAATGACGCAAGCTAAATTACACCACCACGGAAAAATAATTATTAGTTGTTGTGTACGCTCTCGAAAAATTCTGTCCTTACTTGATCGGGACCCATGTCACGATTTATAGTGATCATTCTGCGCTGAAGCACCTCTTTGCGAAAAAGGATGCCAAGGCCAGACTGATACATTGGATTCACCTTCTCCAGGAATTTGACTTAACAATCAAAGCTAAGAAGGGAACCGACAATGTTGTGACCGATCATTTATCTCGCTTGCCTAGTGCACCAATCGAGGAAATTCCAATAAATGAACAGTTCCCTGACAAACAACTTCTCTCCGTATCAATCGAACCCTGGTTCGCTGATATCGTGAACTTTTTAGCCACTGGAGAAACACCATCTTTTTGGTCGAATCAGGACAGGTCTAAATTTCTTTCCCAGGTCAAATTCTTTTACTGGGATGAACCATACTTGTTCAAATACTGTCCTGATCAGATTATTAGGCGGTGCATCTCCAACTCTGAGACAAGAAGTGTTCTGTCCTTCTGCCATGACCATGCTTGTGGGGGCCATTTTGGACCTAGAAAGACGACTAAAAAAGTTTTGCAAAGCGGTTTCTACTGGCCGACACTTTTCAAAGATGCTTTTGAATATTGCAAGACCTGCAGCCGCTGCCAGCACATGGGGAAAATTGGAAATCGAAATCAAATTCCACTACAATCCATTCTGATTGTAGAAATTTTCGATGTCAGGGGCATAGATTTCATGGGTCCCTTCCCAAACTCTTTTGGGAATTTGTACATATTGCTGGCTGTGGACTATGTGTCCAAATGGGTGGAGGCTATCCCTTGTCGAACCAACGATAACAAGGTTGTCGTAAAATTCTTGAAAGAAAACATTTTTTATCGGTTCGATATGCCTCGCACCATCATTAGTAATAATGGAACGCACTTCTGCAACCGATCTTTTGAATCACTCATGAAAAAGTACTCCATCAGCTACAAGTTGTCAATGCCCTATCATCCTCAAACTTGCGGCCAGGTTGAAGTTTCAAATAGACAAATTAAACAGATTTTGGATAAAACAGTCAACCATAACCGCAAAGATTGGTCATTGAAGTTAAATGACACGCTTTGTGTTAGTTATATGTATGCCCTAGAGGCCATTACTGTACATTGGATGTATATTGTAGTGGATGCTGGGACATATATAGGTAGGACTTTCTTGCTCGACATGATAGTACGCTATCTGGTTGCTCTTTATTTTAACATGTATACTTTCTGTCTCTCTGTTACATGTTGATAAAACCCTTAGGATATGTACTCGACATCCAGAACTATGATGCAGATCATACTAGTGGGGCCTGGGTAGTCCATGAGTACATCCTTTAATGTTCCTAGTCGTGGGAATATCGAGACGGGGCATCGATATTCCAGTGTAGACTAGCGTATATCTTCTCGACCCATGTGATGGGCGATGGATGATCCCATATCCATTGGTGTTTGACATCAGAGATGGTATGCGGGTGTTCAGTGAAGACTGGGTACACTGAACGGACTCGCCGAGAACTCCCAGATGGTATTATACCTCACGTCAGATGGCAGTTCCCAAGTGACACTGGTACAGCTTAGTCTGTTGACCCGAGATCGTCATAGAGTCTTGTGTGTCTCCCACTGTGCTTTGATTTCCACCCTACCACGGCTCTACTGAGTCATGCAAACAGGTGGTTTTTGGGTATAGTCCCGATTCACATGGAGGCAATGAGCGATAGGAGGGGATTCGTCTCTCCCGGTATTGGGGGTTGATGTTGCGCTATGCACGACTTGCCATAACAGGAAATCCCTGGCCAGGGTTGCAGTGATATACTGGTAAGAGTTATCAGTAGTTTCACGAATGTTATGGACCTTACGTCGGCATGACTTATCAAGCTACTGGGGTCTGACGTTTACCACCCGTAGGCGAGATATGCGACATATTAGACGAACAGACCGGACTGTACGGTAAGTGTTACTCGTTGGATTCACAGGAGTGTGAGCGGGCTTGCTCGTCGATCTTCTGATCGCTCAATACCCGGGTGGCCGTTACGTTTAGCAGACCGCTTGTGGCTTGTGGGTGTTTGATATGATCATCACCTGCTGCCGACGTATTGACGAGTCTTTAGAGTCCTACACAGAGGTTTCCTGGCTCAAGCGAAACGAAATAGGAGCGCATATGAGATATGTGCGGGACCGAGAATAATGCGTGTATGTGATACCGTATTCCATTCTCGCGATGAATGTATCAATTGGTTGTATGCGATATAACCTAGTTATCGAATCAAAGATTGATTCGATAAGCCGATACATTGGATACTAGTCGGTTATATGTGATATGACCGGATCGTTAAATCAAGTATTGATTTAATGATTTAATGCATAATTATATATTTGATATATTACTTTGCATTAACTAGTATTGGTTCACTTTAAATGGATTTTCTCACTTGAAGTTCACAAGTTGTATATGTGATATACTTTTGTGCACTTGTTTGTATCATGTTTGATGATACATGCTCTCTTGGGTTTGTGTAAAGAATTAAACCATGGTTAAGTTAATGATTAGGGTTTACATTTTTCTTATTCATTTATTTGTTTATTTTTTCATTTTGGAAAGATGAATAAGATATGGTGGCTTTCTTTGTTTGCTTGTTGAAGCTTCATGAAGCTTTGAACAAGTCCACCATATTTGTCTCATGCTTAACCCTAACCATTCCACCTAACCATAGTCTATTCTCTACACCTAACCATGGTTTGTATATGATAAGTATTCATATTATTTTCTTTTTTAAAAGAACTTATCATATATTCTTTCTTCATCTTCTTCATCTTCAACATGAAGAAAGCTTGCCTCCATCAATGGCAACTTGAGAAAAAGAGTGAGAAATCCAATTCTAAAGTGAACCCACTTCCTATTTCTTCATCCTCTACCTCTTGCCAAGTAGTATAGGGTGTTTTCTTCACAAGTTTCATGACTTAGTGAAGTGGGAGCTTGATCTTGTGATGCCTTGACGTAGATCATCTTCGGCATCGAAGTCGACGACCTAGCCCGCCCATTTCTCCGATGAAACCGATGCTAGAGTCTAGGATCCGATATGGACAGCGGAGGGACATCATCACGAAGCCTAAGAGGTGGAGGACCGGATCTACAAAGGTTGTAGTCACTTTCCTTTCGCAATAAATTCGTTTACTTGCTTGCATCGTCTATAAATCTAGTTAACGATCCGTATTAGGGTTTGTAGGCACATGAAATTTTTGAATTGGGCATGTTTGATCACTTGTGAGACCTCATTAGTGTGCCTAGGAACCCTACAGTGGTATCAGAGCCTAGCTAGAGCCTTAGGCGATGCGTAGACGGAGTTTGAAGTCCGATCGAACCGAAACCCTAACTCCAAAATGCTCTCTGTACATTTTTGAAATTCGTGGAATTTTGTGAATTAAAAATATTCAGAAAACTCAGCTGGAATATTTAGGAGTTACTGTAAAATTGGAGAGGCTGATTCCATCATACCGCCACGGTTCCACGGCACGAGCATGGCTCGTGCGGCGGTTCCGCGGCCGTACGGTCTCATCTACCATTATTTTTGGCACAGTAATTTCTATATTTGGGTGTTGTATTTTCTGGGAATTTTTAATATTTATTCAAGAGTTGAATATTTTGGGTTGTATTAGGAGTTCGTAGATTCGATCGGATTATCAAACTTTGTCTGTGTTTTTCCGGATATTTTTTTTAGAATATGTTAAAAAGTTCGACCGGATATAAATACCTATTTTTTCCCCTGCCGGGAAATTTCCAATTGTTAGACTTTTCCATAGTTTAATGGCGTTCTAAGTAGTGCAAGTAATGCGATGGTCCCTCTAGAAGACAACAAACCTTAACTCGATTATGTGACCGTCTTGAACTGCCCTTTGAACCTTAGGGTTTGGGGCAGTACGGCGTGCCACATGTGAGGCGTTAGCTTGACCCTTCTACGGCTGGACCGTTGGTACTGAGGCACGAACTGAATGTTTTTAGACTTATTTCATGTGTTGAGCTATATCGGGAAAACTTGGGTGTTCGATTGTTCGATCGGAAAGTTTAACATTTTCTATTTATCCGGAATGTGATACAATATTTGGAATTCACAAGTTGTTATGAGATAACTGAATGAATGTTATAAACATAGCAGTTTAGTCTCACTTGATCGGTTGCCACGGAATTTTGATGTGATCAAAAGTCCGTCGCAATCACGTACGGTACGCGGATACTCGCCGGGTAAACTTAATAGATAGCTTCACTCCATAGCCCCGACCAAGTGACTGTAGGAGAACCCCGTCGCCACAAGCATCCGTACGGGTGCTCGCGGCAGCGGTGTTCCGCCTTGGTGCACTTTGTCGACGGCGTCGGGGGTGCGGCCGCCTACTGAAGTTTGCGACGAGCATTCGATCAGGATGTCGGGAATCTTGTTGAATTACCCGATTTTATATTGAAAAGAGTTTTCGATAATGAGACTAAAATGCGGGGTTTATAATTGTTAGGCATGCGATGTCTAAGTATTTCATTTGATTAGGCATGCGATGTCTAAAGAGGTTGCGGATTCCAACTGTTGTAGTTTTACACTTTCTTTTCTGTGACCGTAAGTGTAATATGTGATATCGCCGGTTTCGTTGCTATATGTCAACGACAATTGGGATGCGCATATTTACTTACGTTGATGACATGTGATGTTATGTGTTGCTGGATATGTTATATTGGATCGTCGTGTTTGAATAGCCGGGGTTTTTTTTATGTGAGATGAGTGTTTTTCATTTTTCATTCATGTAAAAACTTGTATGTAATATTCTTTTATTGGGGCACTTCCAGGTTGCGGATGATGTCACCATTTGTATATTATTTACTTTTCCGCATTAAGATAGACCCAAGGAGGGGGAGCACAAGTAACCGGGTTCTGGGGTCCAGTGGGAGACCATCTCGAGGAGTCGAGTTCGGTTCTCCTAACCCTAGAATTGGTAGGGTTGCTGGCCGCTCTCGTAGGGGTCTGGGATTGGCTATTCATCACGACCGTGGAATCCATGTTTTATACTGGCTCGTATGGACGTCCTAGTATATCCAATATTTCATATGATATTTTCTGCTGCGTTATCTGTGATGTGATCATGTGATTTATTCAGATAGATATAGTATATAGTATATATGATATATTATATAGACGTTGCTTATGTTTTGCACCCGCACTAGCCCTGCCCGGCTCTGGCGTTAGTTACCTAACCTAACGGTGCAGATGGGACATCGAGGCGAATGCGGATGGCATAAGCGTACGTTATATTTATCTGTGATGTTTAGGAGGATTTAAATGATGGGATATTCATTAATGAGATTAATGAAAGAAAATAAACCTAATTGATGTTGTGGAATCGAATTTCAAAATAAAACAGGTAGCTACATTTCTTACTTTGCATCGCGGTGTTCATTATAGAACATCCTACACCTTATTCGATGAGGAAAGGACCGAGATCCCTTCACCGGGAGTGACTCCTTTAGCAATAACTGGCAGATGCTACAACCATCGGTTTGTCTTTTGATTGCTTCTATAGTTTCTGCTTTGCACAGTGATATATATGATATATCCCGCACCTCATTCGACGAGGAAAGGGCCGACGATCCCTTCACCGGGAGTGACCCCTTTAGCAAAACTAGAAAAGCCTCAAAAACATTCCGTTTAAAAACCATTTGATTCCGCAACGAGATCAAGTTCAAAGCGTTAAAGGTTTTCACAAAAACCATTCGCAACCCTCCGTCATTTTAGAAAGTAGAGTACTTAGTATTCGTGCTACGTTTGTCGACCATAGCCGAGGCGTAGTGTGCAGTAGCTAAGTGATGTCTTCCTACACAGCATATGATGCGATTAGTTAGGACAGTCATGTGGCTTTGTTGACCTTAGCCAAGGGTCATGTGGGTGGGTCTAATTAATTACGAAATGACGGGTAGAACTTGACTAGTACCTATGATTTGTTGACCTTAGCCAAGTTCATAGGTGCTAGGGGTAAAAATCATTATCGGGAGTTTCAAGTGTTGAAATTTGCAATGAGATTGCTTACCTTCTATGTGATAGTTGGGTCCCGATACCCACTGCGAGTAATTGTTACTCCTGGGAGAGTTTTGCACTTTACAATTAGCCGATCAAGTAGGTGTCTAGAAAGGTGTCAACGGGGTTACGCCTCTGGGAAACCGAGGTTTACTGTAATTAGGTCCGTGCGAAAGCACGGGGAACCTCCCTCAAAGTACCGACACTGGCCTGGCTGAAAGATTGGCGAACTTGTAGTGTGTAATTAATCCCGGCTAGTCTTTCCTTTTAAGGTTTGAAGGAAGATTTGATAAAAACAGTGGGAGCCATCCTGATTAGATAAAATATATAACCAATCTAATCTTGCAAGAGCGCACGCAGAGTGTTTTCTTCTCTCTCTCTCCAGGTAGCGACCATATCACAACTTAATCAAGATAATAATATGGATGTATTGACCGAACCCGCTTGTTATACTGAGCTGGGGAACGTTGGTCCCGCTCCATCTTATAATAGTTATAAGACCGAGCAGGAGTTAGGGGAATACCAGAATTCCTATGCCGCCCAAACGAAGAAAGTGCATATGATGCATCTCCTTCGGGTGTGTTCATTACAAAGAACTGTTTCTCAGTATCCTCTGCATCCTGGGTATTTGATACCGGATCAGGATCCCAGATATGTAATCTGTTACATAGGGCTACAAAAGGGTAGAAAACTGAGAACGGGTGATAAGTTTCATGAGACAGAAAACGGGGCAAGTGTTGCAGCCAAGTCTGTTGGTCACTGTCACCCTGTATTACCAATACATTGATTCTGAATAAATGCTATTAGATACCGAACCTGATATACAAAATCATATCAGTCTCTTTATTAGTAAAGAAATGATAAAATTTTGTATTGTTGGATAATGTTTTGAACATTTCCTATATCAAAAGTTGATCGGTTCAGGCACATTATCTAAAAGCATTGATGTTCTAAATCAAACTACAGTTCCTAGTATACAGAACACACACAAGAGGAAAAGTTCAGAAATGAACGAATCATTCTTGAGACATTGTAGACTAGGTCATATCAATGCGACCCGACTGGCTGAAGTTACATTTTAGATGCATATTTAAATCAGTTTGAATTTACATCTTGTGAAACTTGCCAGTCATGTCATAGAGATTAGATGACCATAGCCCTGTTTGTTGGTAACAGAGAAAGAGTTAATGAACTCTTGGGACTGATACATGATGATGTATGTAAGGTCTCCTGTCTAGACATGCCAGGACTAGTTCTTTATACTTCATTACGTTCTCTGATAATCTCTCAAGATTCAGACATATGTTCCTGTTGAAACACAAGTCCGAACCTTTTGAGATATTCACAGAATATAAGCTTGAAGTAGAGAACCAATAAGGGTATAAGTATTATGTCCTTTGATGTGATCAGGGAGGAGAATACTTGTGCATAGAATTCCTGGATTGTTTTAAAGGAGAATGAGATTCTCTCTCCGTATTACTCCTCTGAATACACCACAGCATAACGATGTATCGGGGTGAAGCAATCGCACCATATTGGATATAGTGTGCTCTATGATGAGTACTACTGAGTTACCTATTTCCTTTTGGGGTTGTGCACTTGAGAAGCTGCATACCTATTGAATTAGGTTCGAATCAGATCGCTGCCTACCACTCCATATGAGATATGGTATTGGAAGAGCCTATTTCTTAAGTTAGTTAAGATTTGGAGTTGTCCGGCCTATGTCTAAAGAAAAATCCGGACAAGATCGAGGCAAGGTCAGTTCTGTAGAACTGGAAAGGTTCCATCTATACAAAACTGCAGCTGATGATTTGACAGAACCAAAGGATTCAATAGTTCCCGACGAACCTCAGCCTCTCCACCGATCTAGTAGGGTTCCTCATCCGTCTGAGAGATACCTCGGTTTCTCGATGACAGTGGGAGCGAGGAATGCATCATGAGATGATGACCCAACTAGTTTCGAGCAGGCCATCGAGAGTAAGGACTCTGTAAGAATGGCTGGATGCTTAGCGATCTGAGATGGAATCCATGTATACCAACAAAGTATGGACTTTGGGTGCTATATATGAAGGGTTAAATCCCCATCAGGAGCAAGTATATCTTGAGAAGATTACTTGGTGTAGATGGAAAAGTTAAGACTTTCAAAGCTAGACTTGTTAAAGGTTTTAGTCATCAACAAGGCGTGGATAATGATGATACCTTTTCCAGTGGCTATGCTTAAGTCCATCCGGATCCTACTTGCCACGGCTACATACCATAACTACGATATCTGGTGGTTGGATGCCATGACTACTTTTCTAAATAATGATTTAGAAGAGAACGTCTATAAGAACACAGCCAGAGGGCTTCGTAAACAGTGGGAGCAGCGGAAACGTGTGCAAGATTGCTTTACAGAATAAAGCAGGCATCGCGGAGTTGGAACGTCTGTTTTGATTTAATAGTCAAAGTGTTTGACTTCATCAAAATAGTAGATGAACCTTGTATATACAAAAAGGTAGTAGAGAGTAAGGTGGTCATCCTCGTATTGTACGTGGACAACATACTCTTGATAAGAAAAGAATTTCCTATGCTACGCACGGTCAATCTCCGCTTATCACTTGGATTCTCCATATAAGATAAAGATGATACCTCCTAAATCCTGAGATTTGGGTCTATATGATAGATCTAAATGGATGTTAGGATTCTTACTAGCTATAGTAAGATAGTATCAATCGATTTTGGGGAGAATCACTGGAAGTGATCCAGGGTGATAAGGACGACTGAATGTCAGTCACAGGCATTGTCTTCACCCTCGGTAAAGGGACGGTATGTTAGAAGAGTTCCAAGCTAAATACCGTGACAAACTAGATGATAAAGGCTGGTAACATCGCTATTAAAGATACTACCAAAGAGGCAGTTTGGGTGTATATTGGTTCATAAGATGAACTAGGTTCCTACCAATGTATGACAATGGAAGTGTGGCTTTGGCCAAGGAACCCCGGTCCCATCAGCGACCCAGACATATTCTGAGGCAGCATCACCTGATCATGGAGATAGATGATCTCCAGGGTGATCGAGGTTAGGAGAGTAGACTCAGAGGACAACACGGCGGATCCACTCACTAAAGCCTTTTCCCAAAGAGAGACTTTTACGGAATGGTTAAGTATGTGATACTGCAACCATTGCTACAGATGGCCCTAGTGCAAGTGGGAGATTGTTAGATATATGTATGCCCTAGAGGCCATTACTGTAAATTGGATGTATATTGTAGTGGATGCTGGGACATATATAGGTAGGACTTTCTTGCTCGACATGATAGTACGCTATCTGGTTGCTCTTTATCTTAACATGTATACTTTCTGTCTCTCTGTTACATGTTGATAAAGCCCTTAGGATATCTACTCGACATCCAGAACTATGATGCAGATCATACTAGTGGGGCCTGGGTAGTCCATGAGTACATCCTTCAATGTTCCTAGTCGTGGGAATATCGAGACGGGGCATCGATATTCCAGTGTAGACTAGCGTATATCTTCTCGACCCATGTGATTGGTGATGGATGATCCCATATCCATTGGTGTTTGACATCAGAGATGGTATGCGGATGCTCAGTGAGGACTGGGTACACTGAACGGACTCGCCGAGAACTCCCAGATGGTATTATACCTCACGTCAGATGGCAGTTCTCAGGTGACACTGGTACAGCTTAGTCTGTTGACCCGAGATCGTCATAGAGTCTTGTGTGTCTCCCACTGTGCTTTGATTTCCACCCTACCACGGCTCTACTGAGTCGTGCAAACAGGTGGTTTTTGGGTACAGTCCCGATTCACATGGAGGCAATGAGCGATAGGAGGGGATTCGTCTCTCCCGGTATTGGGGGTTGATGTTGCGCTATGCACGACTGGCCATAACAGGAAATCCCTGGCCAGGGTTGCAGTGATATACTGGTAAGAGTTATTAGTAGTTTCACGAATGTTATGGACCTTACGTCGGCATGACTTATCAAGCTACTGGGGTCTGACGTTTACCACCCCTAGGCGAGATATACGACATATCAGACGAACAGACCGGACTGTACGGTAAGTGTTACTGGTTGAATTCACAGGAGTGTGAGCGGGCTTGCTCGTCGATCTTCTGATCGCTCAATACCCGGGTGGCCGTTACGTTTAGCAGACCGCTTGCGGCTTGTGGGTGTTTGATATGATCATCACCTGCTGCCGACGTATTGACGAGTCTTTAGAGTCCTACACAGAGGTTTCCTGGCTCAAGCGAAACGAAATAGGAGCGCATATGAGATATGTGCGGGACCGAGAATAATGCATGTATGTGATACCGTATTCCATTCTCGTGATGAATGTATCAATTGGTTGTATGTGATATAACCTAGTTATCGAATCAAAGATTGATTCGATAAGCCGATACATTAGATACTAGTCGGTTATATGCGATATGACCGGATCGTTAAATCAAGTATTGATTTAATGATTTAATTCATAATTATATATTTGATATATTACTTTGCATTAACTAGTATTGGTTCACTTTAAATGGATTTTCTCACTTGAAGTTCATAAGTTGTATATGTGATATACTTTTGTGCACTTATTTGTATCATTTTTGATGATACATGCTCTCTTGGGTTTGTGTAAAGAATTAAACCATGGTTAAGTTAATGATTAGGATTTACATTTTTCTTATTCATTTATTTATTTATCTTTTCATTTTGGAAAGATGAATAAGATATGGTGGCTTTCTTTGTTTGCTTGTTGAAGCTTCATGAAGCTTTGAACAAGTCCACCATATTTGTCTCATGCTTAACCCTAACCATTCCACCTAACCATAGTCTATTCTCTACACCTAACCATGGTTTGTATTTGATAAGTATTCATATTATTTTCTTTTTTAAAAGAACTTATCATATATTCTTTCTTCATCTTCTTCATCTTCAACATGAAGAAAGCTTGCCTCCATCAATGGCAACTTGAGAAAAAGAGTGAGAAATCCAATTCTAAAGTGAACCCACTTCCTATTTCTTCATCCTGTACCTCTTGCCAAGTAGTATAGGGTGTTTTCTTCACAAGTTTCATGACTTGGTGAAGTGGGAGCTTGATCTTGTGATGCCTCGACGTAGATCATCTTCGACATCGAAGTCGACGACCTAGCCTGCCCATTTCTCCGATGAAACCGATGCTAGAGTCCGGGATCCGATATGGACAACGAAGGGACATCATCACGAAGCCTAGGAGGTGGAGGACCGGATCTACAAAGGTTGTAGTCACTTTCCTTTAGCAATAAATTCGTTTACTTGCTTGCATCGTCTATAAATCTAGTTAACGATCCGTATTAGGATTTGTAGGCACATGAAATTTTTGAATTGGGCATGTTTGATCACTTATGAGACCTCATTAGTGTTTCTAGGAACCCTACACTTTGGGCATTTCGGACCACTTTCAAAACAAACCTTGGTATGTCCCCATACCGACTCATCTTTGGGAAAGCGTGTCATTTGCCTGTCGAATTGGAACACCGCGCTTTTTAGGCAATTAAACAGCTCAATATCGACTTAGAAAAGGCGGGCGAAGCGCGAAAACTTCAATTGAACGAACTAGACAAGATACGCAATGATGCATATGAGAATGCCAAACTGTACAAAGAAAAGACGAATGTCTTTCATGAAAAGGCAATTCTCAGGAAAACGTTCACCGTGGGGAAAAAGGTTCTGCTCTCTGACTCCCGACTTCATTTGTTTCCTGGGAAGTTGAAATCACGCTGGACAGGTCCATTTTTGTGCGCACCATCTTTCCGCACGGTGCTATTAAGATTGAAGATCGGCAATTGGGTAATATATTCAAAGTCAATGGCCAACGGCTAAAGCCATTTTTAGAATTGCCCGCGGAAATGGGGGAGCTCATGTTTTTACATGAGCCACGTTACATCGATTAAAACACATCCCCAAGTCTTTTTCCTGTATATACTCTTTTTGGAGCTTTTTGTAATTATTGGTTTTCTTTTACTATTTCTTTTGATAAAGGGTTGTTTTTGCAAAGTACCCTTTATAAGCTTACCCAACCCAACCCGAGACTCATTTTCTGTTTTTGTTGGGGATAGTGCCCTCAGAGTCAATTATTGGATCACACGCCCGTGATTGCAATGATTGAGGGAGGAACTATACCGTTAGAACAGTCTTACTCGAGATGATAGTATGCTATATGGTTTATCTTTATTATCGTGTACTGTTTCAGGTGACCTTATAGGTCACTATTGCACGTTGATAGAGCCCTTAGGATTCTTGCTTGACGGCCAGCAGTATGATGGCGATCATATACGTGGGAGCTGGGGTCTATAAGCACATCCTTAAAAGGTCCCTAGTCATGGGAGTTTTCGAGACAGGGCATCGATACTCCAGAGTAAACTAGTGTATACAGTCGAGACCCCGACGAGGGGCGGTGGCCGATCTCACAAGAAACTGGTGTCAGTTGGTTCACCTAAGATGTATACAGGTGCTCATTGGGTTATGAGTACACCGGACAGGACTCACCGGGAACATGCTAGTTGGTCTTATACCAGACGTCAGATAGCAGTTCCCTGGTGACATGTGTACAGGTTAGTTCATCGACCTGAAATCGTCATTTGTCTCGTATGAGTTCCCACTGTGCTTTGATTACTACCCTACCACGGCTCAAAGGAGTCGTGCAAACAGGTTTTAGTTGGGTACAGTCCCAAGCCACATGGAGGCAGTGAGCGGATCTGCAGGGGTTCGTCTCTCCCGGTATTGGGGGTGAGGTCGCGCTGTGTCTAGGAGAGCCATTACACAAAGCCCTCGGCCGAGGCAGGAGATTTACTGGTAGGTATTCCAGTAGTATCTCAGGGTGTTCTGGGCTACACTCCAACACGACTTGTACCGCTTTTGGGGGTCTGACTTTTATCAACCCCCTAGGCCCGCCATGCGATGCTCATAGACGAACGGACCGGACTGTACGGATACTGTCACTGACTGGCTCAGTAGGGTGTCAGGATGAGTTCGCTCATCGACCTCCCTTTTGGTCAATACCTGGTAGCTCGTTATGTACGGCTAATACCTCTGACGTGCTAGTGGTTAAATCCACAGCCAAAGTATTGACGAGTCTTTAGAGTCCCCCACAGACAGTTTCTCAAGTTTCGGGCGAAACGCTGTAGAGGCCGTATAGAGATATGGCAGGGTTCGATCAGATACGTGCGGTATTGCACGGATCATGATCGGACGGATAATACTAGCTGGCTTTGGTTTAAGCCGGATCCTAGTATTGTACAGTGTAGATTTTGTCTCTTTGCATTTGTATTCGATCGGAATACAAATGCTGGTATGTATATACGGTCGCGGGGTTTTCCTGTAATTTATTACGGGATCAGTTTTTTTTGAAGTTGCCAGTTTGCATTCCGTTTCAGCCAGTTTTCCTTTCTTCTTTTCATTGGCTGATTATTGATGGAGGGGGGCTAATTTGCATATTTGCAAATTGGCATTGTGGAAGGGGGTTTCTTGTAAATGGAGAGATTATGATAATTCAAAGCATCTTTGCCTTTTTCTTTCATGATGTCTAGCATTAATGATTTGGCTTTGGTGTGACATTAATCCCTCATTATCATCACTTTTCTTATGCTCACCATTATTCTCCTCTTGTGCTCACCTCCCTTGTGTTTTTCCTTCATCCATTCAAGAGAATGGCCGGCCACATTAGGAGAGGGGGAGAGGTTCATTTTTGTCTGGGAAAAATTATCATATTATGCTTGCTACAAAATCCCAAGCTCATTTTCCATTGTTGTTTCCTCCATCAAAAGGCAACTTCATAACCCCATGAGACAAACATTACTACACTTAGCCTACAACAACCTTGGGCACGTCGACTCACCAACTTCGTGCTCGAGTTACCTCGGTCCAGAGGTGGGAGCCCGTAAAAGAACCCGGCGATGTGGTGCCCGTTCTGACGAGGAGATGAAGACCGGAGATTCCGCGAGGAGATCGAGATGGAGGCCGAAGACCGAAGGACACGGATCGCTCGGTATAGCATTCTATCCCATCTCTTGTTAGCTAGTATTAGGTTAATGGTTACGATCCGGGGTTTTAGGATGCGGTAGTGCCGGTTTAAAGTCAAGAAAATTTTTCGTTTCCGCATTTTGGCCTCGGATAGACGGCCGGGGCGCTATCGTAGTCCTACATGGTATCAGAGACACGCCATTAACCTTTACTAGCTTGCTCTAACGTGTTTAGAACTTCGATCGAACAAAAATTCCAAAAACCGCATTTTCAAAGTTCAGTTTCTGTCGAAATTTTTCTGTGGTCAAAAAAATATTTGGTACATTGCAGAAATACGTGCAGGCGATTCTAAGAATTCTGTAGAAATTTGGTCGCATGATGTTACTGTTCCAGCGTGGAACCACGGCCAAACCCATGCTCTGGCCGCGGTTCCGCCGCCATTTAATCTTTTCTCTGCACCAAATTTCTACAGTGGGTCTTAGACTTGGAAATGGGGTTTTTGGTATATTCTGTTTGGGCCAAGATTTTCTTTGAGTGCTACAGTTGTGCTTGGGTCCCACTTCGGGAATTTTGGGCGATCGAAAATTTTAAACATGTTAGTTCACAGTATTTACATTATATCTGCGACCGTGAATGTCATTTGATCGGTAAATCCTGTCTAACTGCTATAGCCCTTTTAGACGGATTTGCGAACGTGACATTCACGTTGATGTTTTGTGTTGTGCTGTGATGTTGCGGATTGTCGTGGTGGATAGCCTGGATGCAATGGTAGTACATTTTGGTTGTATATGTACATTTGATATTGCGGGTCGAGCGTCCGACATGTGGACTGCCGTTACTGCCTGTTTGTATATTATTATTTTGGGGCACGACCGGGCTGAGGTCGATGTACCCGTTGTATATTTTACTTTCTGTACTAGGCTTACCCCGCGGAGGGGTGCACGAGTAGCCGGGTTCTAGAGGGCAACGGGCCCGCATCACATGGCGTTGAGATGGAGGGGGCTTCACTCTAGAATTAGCGGGCTATTCGCAACACTCGTAGGCGGTATAGATTGACCTAGGAGGGGTGCTCAAGTTTCTGGATTCCGTGAAGTGCTGGGTGGTCCATTCACGTTGTTGAAGGGGGCTACCTCGCTTCAGGTTTTGGCGGGTAACATGCCGCGCCCGTAGGAGTCTAGGTTTTCATTACACAGGCTATCCACACGACCAGGGGAACGTCGTATTTCAGTAGCGGCTCTATGAAACCCGGGGATCCCAGATTATCTGTATTGTTCTGTGATGCTTATTACATTTCTGTGATATTGCCTTTTATCACGCCTTAAGCGAATATTATATATTGATATATATACTAGTAGATGTTGTATATGTTTTATATCCGCGCTAGTCCAGTCCCCGCTCTGTCGTTAGTTAAGTAACCTAACGGGTGATGACGGGACCTAGTGGCGAATGCGGATGGCATATACGTGTAAGTCCACGTTGCGACCCCCGGTTCTTACGGGGAGGCGGAAACGGTATAAAAATCAAATTTTTGGCGCATGGGGCAACATGGACTAAACAATGTCGGGATCGTGTCTAAACTAAACTAGCAAACATGCAAAGGAGAGTTAACTACTCGGCAAAGTGGTTATACCTTAACTTGAACTCCTTCTTCTTGAAACCTAGTAGAGGTTGATGGTTCTTTCCTCGTAGCCTTCTTCCGTCAAAGATGGATCCACCTGAGGGTTCAACCTTCGGGCTCTTTCTCGAACATTGAGAGAACTAGAATCTTCGGCTTGCTAAACCTTTGATCCTAGAGTGAGTAGAGAGTGTCTAGGGGGTGTTTTCTTTTCAAGGAGAGGGATTCTCAACACATGAGAAGGATTCTCCTTGAGCTTGAGGAAGAAGAAGATGAAATGAGGAGAGAGAATGGTTATGATAGAATGAGCTCTTTTTCTTTTGCAACCATAACATAAAGAAAAAAGAATTATCAAATTAATAATAATAATGAAAATGGAATAGTTGATGGAAGGTTTATGAATGACCATTATCATTTCAAACATTAAATGAATTTTGCTAGAATCAAAGAGCATCTTTGTTTTGTAATGATGATGGTCAAAACTTCAACCATGGTCAACAAGTCAACCATGGTCAACAAGTCAAAAAAAACCAACCATGACACAATTTCATTTTATTAATATTATTAATTGATATATCATAATTCCATTAGGGTTTGGAAAAAGACGACTGTCAACTGTGCATACGCACCCGTTCCGAAACCCTAATGAAAAACCTCTTCCTCCGTCTCAATCAACTGTGCATACACACCCGCATTCTTGTTCCGAGGAACATGAATACCAAGAGATAAAATCAACCCCTAAATATATACCAGTATCTGACTCAAACCAGAGCCAGCCAGTAATATCCGTCCGGACTCCAAACGTGCACAAGTGCGCGAATGAGAACGAACCCTGTCGCAAAACCATGCGACCTCTACTCTGTTTTGCCCAGAGGCGAATACCCTCTGTGTGGGACTTTAAAGATTCGACACTACGTTGGCAGTGGGTTTAACCACAGACCGCAAGCGGCACTAGCTGTGCGTAACGGTCCCCAGGTAGATGCCGATAAGAAGGCTGACGAGGTGAACCCCATCTGAACTCTTACTGAGTCTGAATGTGACAGTCTCCGTACAGTCCGGTCTGTTCGTCTAATACATCGCATGTCGGGCCTAGGGGGCGGTAAAACGTCAGTCCCCTAATAGCGGTACAAGTCGTGTCGGAGTGAAGCCCAAAACACCCTGAGATAATACTGGAAGCCTACCAGTATATCTCGCTTGCCCTGGCCAGGGACTACTTGTGTAATGGCTCTCCTAGACACAGCGCGATGTCAACCCCCAATACCGGGAGAGACGAATCCTGTCTAACCGTCACTGCCTCCAAGTGCTTCGGGACTGCACCCAACCACTACCTGTTTGCACGACTCCTTTGAGCCGTGGTAGGGTAGTGATCAAAGTGCAGTGGGAACACACTCGAGGCGAAGTGCCAGTGTCAAGTCAGCGGACTAAGCTGTACTCATGTCACCTGGGAACTGATAACTGACGATAGGTATAATACCAACCTGTCAGTTCCCGACGAGTCCTGTCCAGTGTATTCGTAACCTAACGAGCACCCGTATACTATCTCCAGTACGACGTACTGATGGCTGTGGGACAGACCATCTCCCACACTGGGATGAGAAGCGCATATGCTAGTCTACTCCGGAGTATCGATGCCCTGTCTTGATAGTCCTGCGACTAGGGACCTGTATAAGGATGTGCTTATAGATTACCCAGCCCCCACTAGTGTGACTGCCATCACAACGCTGGTAATCAAGCAAAGATCCTAAGGGCTCCACTAATGTGTATAGGTGATATACTAAAATAAACACAAGTACACATTGAAGTAGAAACAAACCAAGTAGCATACTACTATATTGAGCAAGATTGTTTATACAAGGTGAATATCCCAAGCTTCCAATAAGTAATATACAAACTAGTATGATACAGTAATGGCCTCTAGGGCATATACACTAACAATCTCCCACTTGCACTAAGGCCATGTACTGGCGTATCGAAGACCTATCATCTCGATCAGCCGCTCGAACTGAGTCTGGGGTAGGGCCTTGGTGAATGGATCTGCAGTGTTTTCTTCTGAAGCAACCCTCCGAACCTCGATCTCCTTGCGATCCACGATCTCCCTGATCAGGTGATACCGCCTCAAGATGTGCCTGGATCTCTGATGGGACCTGGGTTCCTTCGCTAAAGCTATAGCCCCGTTGTTGTCGCAATACAGAGGTATTGGGTCAACAATGGACGGAACCACCTGAAGTTCTTTCAAGAACTTCCTCATCCAGACAACTTATTTTGCGGCATCAGATGCAGCGATGTATTCCGCTTCCATGGTCGAGTCTGCAACGGTTTCCTATTTGGAACTCTTCCAACACACCGCCCCTCCATTGAGGGTAAAGACAAAACCCGACATGGACTTGGAATCATCCTTGTCACTCTGGAAGCTGAAGTAAGCAAAGGCCTCGATCTAGAGGTCTTTTCCGCCATACACCAAGAACATCTCCTTAGTCCTTCTCAGGTACTTGAGAATGTTTTTTTACCGCTATCCAGTGTTTCTCCCCAGGGTTTGACTGATACCTGCTTACCACACTCAGTGCATAAGCTACATCCGGTCTGGTACACAACATCGCATACATTATAGAGCCTACCGCAGAAGCGTAGGGTATAATAGACATGCGATCCCTCTCCAAATCAGTCTTGGGGGACATCTCTTTAGAGAGGGTGATCCCGTGACAAGCCGGTAGGTTACCGTGCTTGGAATCTTCCATACTGAATCTTTTCAGTACGGTGTCGATGTACCTGGACTGAGAAAGTCCTAATATCCTCTTGGATCTATCACGATGGATCCGGATCCCCAGGATGTATGAGGCATCACCCAGGTCTTTCATGGAGAACCTGTGTGACAAGAATCCCTTGACAGATTGTAGCATAGGAATGTCATTTCCTATTAAGAGAATGTCATCCACGTATAAAACGAGGAATACTACAGTTCTCGCTACAAATCTACTGTAGATGCATGGTTCATCTGGATTTTTGATAAAGCCAAATTCCTTGACCGTCTCATCAAAACAGACGTTCCAACTCCGCGATGCCTGCTTTAGTCCATAGATGGACTTAAGCAACTTGCACACCTTTCCGCTGCTCCCACTCTGAATGAAACCCTCTGGCTGATCCATATAGACACACTCCTCTAAATTTCCATTTAGGAAAGCGGTTTTTACGTCCATCTACCAAATCTCATAATCGTGGAAGGCAGCAATGGCAAGAAGGATCCGAATGGATTTCAGCATAGCCACTGGAGAAAAGGTTTCGTCATAGTCCAAGCCAGGTCTTTGACGGAAACCCTTTGCTACAAGTCTAGCTTTATAGGTCTCAACCTATCCATCTACACCAATCTTCCTTTTGAAGATCCACTTGCATCCTACGGGTTTTTCCCCGTCTGGAGCAATGTCCAACGTCCATACTTTCTTGGTGTACATGGACTCCATTTCGGTCCGCATTGCATCCAGCCATTTTACCGAGTCAACGCTCTGAACGGCCTGCTGGAAGCTAGTAGGCTCATCATAATCTATGATGCAATCCTCTCTATCCCCTTCTATGAGAAAACCGTAGTATCTCTCGGGCGGATGAGACTGCCTACTACTCCTGCGGAGCGGCGTAGGAATGTCCTGTTCATTTGAACCCTCTGGTTCCACTAAGCTTTCAGTAATAGTCTGTGGTTCTGGAATTTCTTCCAGTTCTACTGCGCTCCCACTTAATTCTTTTTCTAAGAACTGGTGTTCTAGAAAGTGGGCATGACGAGAAACAAGAACTTTTTGTTCCTCTTCGTAGTAGAAGAGATATCCCTTGGAATTCTTTGGATATCCCACAAACTTACACAGTACTGAGCGCGCCTCGAGCTTGTCTGCATGCTGCTTTTTAACAAAAGCTGGACTTCCCCAAGTCTTAATGTGACTGAGATGGGGCCTCTTCCCACACCACATCTCATATGGTGTAGTAGGCACAGTCTTAGTAGGAACTCGGTTCAAAAGGTACACAGCTGATTCTAGCGCATACCCCCAGAATGATCGCGGTAACTCAGCGTTACTCATCATGAACCGTACCATATCCAATAGGGTTCGGTTCCGTCTCTCCGATACACCGTTATGTTGCGGAGTGTATGGAGGAGTAAGCTGAGAGAGAATCCCATTCTCTTTTAAGTAATTCAGGAACTCGGCACTTAAGTATTCTCCACCTCGATCCGATCATAGAAGCTTGATACTTTTGCCGGTTTGTTTTTCTACTTCATTCTTATATTCCTGGAACTTTTCAAAGGCTTCGGACTTATGTTTCATTAAGAAGACATAACCGTACCTTAAAAAATCATCCGTAAAAGTAATGAAGTAAGAGTAACCGCTTCGCGCATGTGTAGACATTGGACCGCACACGTCGCTGTGTACGAGTCCCAAGAGCTCGCTCGCTCTTACTCCGTGTCCAGTGAACGGAGTCTTTGTCATCTTTCCTTTGAGACAGGATTGACAAGTGGCATATGATTGATATTCGAACGGATCCAAATATCCTTCTGTATGTAACTTATTCAACCTTCTCTCATTGATGTGACCCAGTCTACAATGCCATAAGAAAGTCTAATTGATATCTGGAGACTTTCTTTTGTGTGTATTCTGGATATTGAAAATCTGTGGTTGGTTTAATACGTATATACCATTGCTCAGTGTACCTGACCCAATCAGAACTTGATTAAGGTGAATGTTTACAACATTACTTATAAACGCAAATTCATAACCTTCTTTAGAAACCAAAGATACAGAAATGATATTACAAGTTGCGTTGGGTACAAAAAATCAATTACGCAAAACCAAAACATGTCCATCTGACATTCCCAGGTGATAGTCCCCCACGGCTTTAGCATCCATACTAGCTCCGTTCGCAACTCTGAGGGTCATGTCACCTGCCTTCAAAACCCTACGGTTTCTCAACGCCTGCAAAGAATTACAGATATGAGATCCTGATCCGGTATCCAATACCCAGGAAGTAGTGTTTATCGAAAGACAGTTTTCAATAACATACACACCTGAAGCTGAAGCCGCAACCTGCTTCAGTTCCTGTGTCCTGGCCTTCCAAGCCCTGCAATCTTTCTTCCAGTGTCTACTCTTATGACAATAGAAGCATTCTTCCTTTCCAACAAGCTTCCCCGCAATCTTTGTTGCCTTTTCCTTTCCCTTTCCCTTCGTACCCACTTTACTAACATCGCCTCTTGGTTTGGCGGGGGCTTTCTTCCTCTTTCCCTTGGCTTTCGCCTTGGACCTAGAGGAAGAAGATCCTCCTACAAACAAAGCGGGTGTTTCCCTACTTTTCTGTAGGGTGCCCTCTGCGCTCCTCAGCATGTTGAGGAGTTCTGAAAGTTCAACTTCCTTTTCTTGTAAGTTGAAGTTCAGTATAAACTGGGCATAAGTGGATGGAAGGGACTGGAGAATTAAATCCGTATAGAGTTCACTTTCCAACATGGTCCCAAGTTCCGCGAGCTCCTCAATGTAGCCAATCATCTTAAGCACGTGGTCCGCTACCGATGATCCGACGGCCAACTTTGCCGAAAATAACTTCTTCGACACTTCGTATCTTGCGATACGAGACTGCTCTCCATACAGTTCTTTTGTATGGAGAAATATGGACTCGAGGTCCATATTCTCATGCCTCCTCTGATATTCGTTGTCCATAGAGGCAAGCACGAGGCACCTGGCCTTCGCGCAATCAATCTCCCAAGTCTTACGGATTTCCTTATCCGCGACGCTGGAGGTGGGACCTGGGACAGGGGGAGCTTTGGTGGTAAGAAGATACCCCAGCTTGTCGTAAGTGATTGCCATTTTGACATTCCTGAGCCAATCTTTGTAGTTTGGCCCTGTCAGTATGTTTTTATCTAGAAGTAACTTAAGTCCAGTCATTTCGAATTTGGTCGCTGCAGGGGGGAGAGAAGAAACACTTTAGCATGATGCTCTTACAAGTTTAGAATGGTTTTTAATTTGTCTAAACAGGATGGCTCCCACTGTCTCTCGAATCCCTCCCCAAACCACAAAGGAAGAATTAGCCGGGATCAATCCCACCGCACAATACTTGCTTAACCGTTCAGCCAGGCCAGTGTCGGTACTTCGAGGGAGGTTTTCCAACGCTTTCGCGAAGTTCCTTAATTTAAGAACCTCTTTTCCCTGGGGGCGTAGCCCCGCTAACACCTTTCTAGGCACCTACTAGGTTTATATCATTGATCGTTTAGTGAGAAATTTCTCGAGGAGTAGCATATACTCACAGTAGGATCGGGATCCCAATATCATCGCGTGACGAAACTGAAGGAATCCTACCAGAATCATCACACTCCAAATGGTATGCAAATCTAGCAAGTTTCAGTACTTATGAAACTCCCGATGTGGATTTTTTTTTTTGCCCCATGCTCTTATGACCTTGACTTTGGCCAAAATATCATAAGTCACATGTCAAGTTCTACCCGTCACTATCCAGGTTAATTTGGATCCACCCGTACCTACCCTTGACTTTGGCCAAAATGGCAGTACGACTGTCCCAAACCAACGCATCTATTTATGCTACACATGAACACCCAATAGCTACCAATCACTATGCCTTGACTTTGGCCAAAATACATAGCTTGAATACTATTGCCTATTCATGCGAAACGACGGAGGGCTACGAATGGTTTTGGTAAAACCGTGAACGTAGTGAACTTGATATAATCGATGGAACGAGATAGCTTTTAGAAGGAGTGGTTCAAGCTCCGCATTTAAAAGCTAGTTTTGAAAAGAACCGAGTGGGTTTTCGAAAGTGTTCCAACGACTTTAACTTGGTTTATTATCTTGCATTAGTTCTTTTAATGCGTGATATTCTTGCATTAGTTCTTTTAATGCGTCCCATCATTTAATCCTACCATTGCAGAAAACAACCAAAATATGACGTACGCTTATGCCATTCGCATTCGCCACGGGGCCCCGTCATCACCCGTTAGGTTACTTAACTAACGACAGAGCGTGGGCTGGGCTAGCGCGGCTGTAAAACATAAGCAACGCCTAAATATAAAGCAATGATAGACATTACAGATCACAGATGAATATATTGGATATACTAGGAATCCGCAATCCGTTCGAGCCTGCAATGAAAAGCGGATTACACGGTCGCGGTGAATAGCCAAAACCCAACCCAAGACCCCTACGGGTGCGGCAAACTACCCGCCAAGTTCCCGGTAGTTTGTGCACCCCTCCATGGGTCTATCCTAGGAGCAGAAACAGTAAAAAGAATTATACAATGACGGCTACAACCCCGACCCGGTTGTGCGGCCATACAAATAATATTATTACATCAATTTACATATTACAAATGAATGAAAGAAAAACAAAAGCTCATCTCACATCCACCCCGGCTATTCACCCGCGACAGTCCAACACATTCATATACACATTCCAGTATCAAACACAGATCACAGAGATGTATAACCCCGACTAATCGATTTATAGCGATTAGCCGACGTTCAATACATACAAACATCACAGATATAACCAATATAGCCAAAGTGTAGCGAAGTTCGAAAAAAAATACGGATTTATAGTACCCCAAAAGTAAATTTCTTTTCTGGAAAATCTGGGCACATATAACATATTTGAAAAATCCCAAAACCCTACCAGAAAAACACTGCACAAAACACGATCACATGAAGAGCCCAAACGGCGGCGGATCCGCGGCCAGAAGAATAGCTGAGGCCGCGGATCCGCGGCGGTTTGAAGGATTCATGGGATCGTTTTTGGTGTGTGTTCTCACAAAACCCTGAGCCGATTTTAGGAGTAAAACTTTTTATTTTTAGAGCACAAAAAATTTCAACAGAAACTTAGGGTTTTTGATTTCCGGTTTTTGTGATTTTTCGGTTTCGAACTTCCATACACTTCGCTACCAAGCTAGTTTAAGTTTAGTTAGGCTCTGATACCACTGTAAGTCCACGTTGCGACCCCCGGTTCTTACGGGGAGGCGGAAACGGTATAAAAATCAAATTTTTGGCGCATGGGGCAACATGGACTAAACAATGTCGGGATCGTGTCTAAACTAAACTAGCAAACATGCAAAGGAGAGTTAACTACTCGGCAAAGTGGTTATACCTTAACTTGAACTCCTTCTTCTTGAAACCTAGTAGAGGTTGATGGTTCTTTCCTCGTAGCCTTCTTCCGTCAAAGATGGATCCAACTGAGGGTTCAACCTTCGGGCTCTTTCTCGAACTTTGAGAGAACTAGAATCTTCGGCTTGCTAAACCTTTGATCCTAGAGTGAGTAGAGAGTGTCTAGGGGGTGTTTTCTTTTTAAGGAGAGAGATTCTCAACACATGAGAAGGATTCTCCTTGAGCTTGAGGAAGAAGAAGATGAAATGAGGAGAGAGAATGGTTATGATAGAATGAGCTCTTTTTCTTTTGCAACCATAACATAAAGCAAAAATAATTATCAAATTAATAATAATAATGAAAATGGAATAGTTGATGGAAGGTTTATGAATGACCATTATCATTTCAAACATTAAATGAATTTTGCTAGAATCAAAGAGCATCTTTCTTTTGTAATGATGATGGTCAAAACTTCAACCATGGTCAACAAGTCAACCATGGTTAACAAGTCAACAAAAACCAACCATGACACAATTTCATTTTATTAATATTATTAATTGATATATCATAATTCCATTAGGGTTTGGAAAAAGACGACTGTCAACTGTGCATACGCACCCGTTCCGAAACCCTAATGAAAAACCTCTTCCTCCGCCTCAATCAACTGTGCATACACACCCGCATTCTTGTTCCGAGGAACATGAATACCAAGAGATAAAATCAACCCCAAAACATATACCAGTATCTGACTCAAACCAGAGCCAGCCAGTAATATCCGTCCGGACTCCAAACGTGCACAAGTGCGCGAATGAGAACGAACCCTGTCGCAAAACCATGCGACCTCTACTCTGTTTTGCCCAAAGGCGAATACCCTCTGTGTGGGACTCTAAAGACTCGACACTACGCTGGCAGTGGGTTTAACCACAGACAGCAAGCGGCACTAGCTGTGCGTAACGGTCCCCAGGTAGATGCCGATAAGAAGGCTGACGAGGTGGACCCCATCTGAACTCCTACTGAGTCTGAATGTGACAGTCTCCGTACAGTCCGGTCTGTTCGTCTAATACATCGCATGTCGGGCCTAGGGGGCGGTAAAACGTCAGTCCCCTAATAGCGGTACAAGTCGTGTCGGAGTGAAGCCCAAAACACCCTGAGATAATACTGGAAGCCTACCAGTATATCTCGCTTGCCCTGGCCAGGGACTACTCGTGTAATGGCTCTTCTAGACACAGCGCGATGTCAACCCCCAATACCGGGAGAGACGAATCCTGTCTAACCGTCACTGCCTCCAAGTGCTTCGGGACTGCACCCAACCACTACCTGTTTGCACGACTCCTTTGAGCCGTGGTAGGGTAGTGATCAAAGTGCAGTGGGAACACACTCGAGGCGAAGTGCCAGTGTCAAGTCAGCGGACTAAGCTGTACTCATGTCACCTGGGAACTGATAACTGACGATAGGTATAATACCAACCTGTCAGTTCCCGACGAGTCCTGTCCAGTGTACTCGTAACCTAACGAGCACCCGTATACTATCTCCAGTACGACGTACTGATGGCTGTGGGACAGACCATCTCCCATACTGGGATGAGATGCGCATACGCTAGTCTACTCCGGAGTATCGATGCCCTGTCTCGATAGTCCTGCGACTAGGGACCTGTATAAGGATGTGCTTATAGATTACCCAGCCCCCACTAGTGTGACTGCCATCTCAACGCTGGTAATCAAGCAAAGATCCTAAGGGCTCCACTAATGTGTATAGGTGATATACTAAAATAAACACAAGTACACATTGAAGTAGAAACAAACTAAGTAGCATACTACTATATTGAGCAAGATTGTTTATACAAGGTGAATATCCCAAGCTTCCATTAAGTAATATACAAACTAGTATGATACAGTAATGGCCTCTAGGGCATATACACTAACAATACGTACATCGTATTTTTGTTCTTTATTGGTGTGATCAATTGATGGGACTGCGTTGATTCGGATCAATGCAAGCTAAACAAACCTATTGTAATGTTGTTGGAACATTTTTCAAAAAGCTGTTATTGCAAGGACGTTCTCTTTTGTTTTTTACAGTAGTATTCGGTTATGAATATCCAGCACCTCAGTCGACGAGGCAAGGGCCGAGATTCCTTCACCGGGAGTGACCCCTTGGACAGAAGTTTGCGTCAGCGTAATAACTTCACTATAGCCGATTTCCTCTTTGCATCGTGGTATTCATTTGGAATAACCTGCACCTCATTCTACGGGGAAAGAGCCGAGACCCCTTCACCGGGAGTGACCTCTTTAGCAAAAGGTTTTCGTCACTATATTTTTATAAAAAGCTATGCAGTTCCATCAACGATATCAAGTTCATTACGTCAAAGGTTTTTCACTAAAAACCAGCCTAGCCCTCCGTCTTTTCTTACGGGTATTATTTAGTATTCGTGCTGCGTTTGTTGACCTAGTCAAGACGTAGTGTTCGGTAGCTAAGTGGTACTTGTTTGTTGCATAAATGAGATTGGTTAAGACAGTCGTGCGGCCTTGTTGACCTAGTCAAGGGCACGTACGGGTGGGTTTAATGCAATCCAGAATAATAACGGGTTGAACTTGACTGGCGGTTTATGGTTTGTTGACCTAGTCAAGGTCATAAGCCGCTTGGGGTAAAAATCACATCGGGAGTTTCTAAAGAAACTGAAACTTGCCAGGCATGCGCATACCTTCTGGAGTGTGATAACGTGAGTGGATTCCGTCACGTTATCATGCGATGATAGTTGGATCCCGATTCCCACTGATGAGTTGGTTTACTCCTCGGGTGATCCCGACTAATTCTATTAGTTATGTATATGCCCTAGAGGCCATTGTTGTAAATATGATGTATATTATAATGGATGCTTGGTTATATATAGAGATGACTTTCTTGCTCGTCATGATAGTATGCTATTTGGTTTCACTTTATCTTAACATGTTGACTTGTATTGGTTTACTGTTTTACTCTCACATGTTGATAAAGCCCTTAGGATCTGTACTCGACTACTGGGACTATAATGAGATCATACTAGTGGGACCACGGTAGTCGATGAGTACATCCTATAACTGTTTCTAGTCGAGGGTATATCGAGACAGGGCATCGATACACCAGAGTAGACTAGCGTATACGCATCTTGACCCATATGATGGGCGATGGATGATCCCATATCCATCGGTGTTAGACATCAGAGATGGTGTACGGGTGCTCAGTGGAGACTGGGTACACTGGACGGACTCGCCGAGAACTCCCAGATGGTGATATACCACACGTCAGATGGCAGTTCTCCGGTGACACTGGTACAGGGTAGTCTGTAGACCCGAGATCGTCATAGAGTCTTGTGTGATTCCCACTGTGCTTTGATTTCCACCTTACCACGTCCAAGAGGGCGTGCAAAACGATGGCTTTTGGGTACAGTCCCGAATCACATGGAGGCAATGAGCGATAGGAGGGGATTCGTCTCTCCCGGTATAGGGAGTTGATGTTGTGCTGTGTTCGATTGGCTATAACTGGAAGTCCCTGGCCAGGGCTGATATAGAGATTTACTGGTAAGTGTTACTAGTAGTTTCTCGACCCGTTATGAGCTACACATCGACACGACTTATCGGTTACTGGGGTCTGACGTATACCACCCCTAGACTTGATATGCGACATATCAGACGAATAGACCGGACTGTACGGGAGTGTTACTGGTTGGATTCACAGGAGAACGTACAGGCTTGCTTGTTGATCTTCTGATCGCTCAATACCTGGGTGGCTGTTACGTTTAGCTGACCGCTTGCAGCTTGTGGGTGATTGATATGATCATCACCTACTACCGGCGTATTGACGATTCTTTAGAGTCCTACACAGAGGTTTCTTGGCTCAGGCGAAACGGAGTAGAGGCACATATGTGATATGTGCAGGACCGAGAATAATGCGATATGAGATACCGTATTATATTCTCAGGATATTTTGATATGAACTGGGTCATCGGATCAAGTGTTGATTCGATGAATCGGTACACGATATATTAGTCGGTTATATTTGATATAGCCGGATCGTCGGATCAAGTGTTGATTCGATGATTTAATGTATAATAATATATATGATATTTTATTACATTATCTAATATTGGCTCACTTTATTATTTCATTTTCTCAGTGGATGATACATTGATATATATGCGATATATGTTAATTGTATTATTTTCTTTTGTTGCAAATATATAATATATATGTGATATATATTATTGTGACATGATATGATTAATTGTTAAACATGTTTAAGGATGATTAATTGAGGTTAGGGTTTGATTTGGGTTAGTAGCTTCATGCACATTCTAGAAGCTTTATTCTTTTGTCATGGTTAAGATATTTGTTGATGACACATTCTTAACTCAACCAAACCCTAACCCTAGTTTATTCTCTACACATTCTTAGCCACTCATCCTTGACCATGGTTAATAATCAATCATATAGATTTATTCTATTCATCACAAAAGAAAAGGATTATCATTATCTTTTCATTATCATCTTCTTCCTTCTTCAAGAAAGCTTGCTAGTTTTTCTTAAGTGATGAAATAAAATGAGAAAGTGATTTAAAAAGAAAGCAAAATTACTACTCTCTCATCCTCATCTCATCTAGCCTATGGGATTAGTGTGTTCTTCTCTTTTGAGTGAGAAAGCTTGAGTCCTAGCAACTTCAAGGTAGATCATCGGAGATTTGGAATACTTCGAGCTAGCATGGATCGTTCGAGTCGTGGAGCCTCTCATGAGTCCGGGAGATCGTGGATCGCGGCAAAGGGACTTCTACTCGGAGCTTGTGAAGTGAAGGAGCAGACTACAAAGGTTGTAATCCCTTACACTTAGATAAAAGTTATCTTCTTGCATGTTAAACCCTAATAATCTAGCAAAGATCCCGGCTTTGGGTTGTTCGGCACGTCTAAAATTTAATCCGGGCATGTTTGATGCCTTTTGAACCTTCACAAGAGTGCCTAGGATCCCTACAGTGGTATCAGAGCCTAGCTAGAGCATTAGGCGATGTGTTTACGAAGTTAAAACTCCGATCGAACCCGAAACGACAAATTTGGACCCCTCTCTGGAAATTTTTTAAATTTTGGGATTTTTCAGAATTAAAAATATGTAAAAAAATCAGCAGGGAATTCTAAGAATTACCAAGAAGCCCGAGCCCCCAATTCGATCAAACGGCCGCGGAAGCGCGGCGCAAGCATGGATTGCGCGGCGGTTCCGCGGCGGATTGATAGGATTGTGACACGTGGCTTTTCTGGTAATGACCGTAGGTGCTTGCTGATGCTTCTGGGTATTTTTAATCTGTTTCAGGTGTTGATAAAATCTGGGGTTTATTTTGTAATCGTAGATTCGATCGGAATATTTAAATTCGTATTTCTTTCCGGATATTTAGAAACTGTTAAACTATTTGAACGGATATCATTAACTTACTGTTTCCCGGTACGGCAAACTTTCAAGTGTTGAAATTTATTCGGGTTTAAATCTTTCGGAAAATTATACAAGTTAAGCGGTGGACCCTCTAGAAGACAACAAACCTTAACTCGATTATGTGACCGTCTTGAACTGCCTTTTGAACCTTCGGGTTTGGGGCAGTACAGCGTGCCACATGTGAGGCGTTGGCTTGACCCTTCTACGGCTGGATCACTGGTACTTTGACATATTCTGGGATTATTTGAACTCCGCTCAAGAGTTGAGCATTTTAGGAAATTTTGGGTGTTTGATTATCTGTTCGAAAAGTTTAATACTGTCTATTTTATCTGGAATGTGATACAATATGTGGAATTCATAGAGTTAGGCATGAAATGCGAAGTATGTGATATTTCGGATTTACGATGTCTTAAGTGATTGTGGATTCCAAATATTGTAGTTTTACACTTTCTTTTCTGTGACCGTAAGTGTAATATGTGATATCGCCGGTTTCGTTGCTATATGTCAACGACAATTGGGATGCGCATATTTACTTACGTTGATGATATGAGATATTATGTGTTGCTGTGATATGTTATATTGGATCGTCGCGTTCTGAATAGCCGGGGGTTTTATGTGAGATGAGGGTTTTTATTTTCATTCATGTAAAATTCATTTGTAATGTAATATTCTTTTATTTGGGGCACTTCCAGGTTGCGGTTGCTGTCACCAGTGTATATTATTTACTTTTCCGCATTAGGTAGACCCAAGGAGGGGAGCATAAGTAACCGGGTTCTAGGGTCCAGTGGGAGGCCATCTCGAGGAGTCGAGATCGGGTCTCCTAACCCTAGAATTGGCAGTGTTACTTGCCGCTCTCGTAGGGGTCTTGGGATGTGGGTTTGGCTATTCGTCGCGACCGTGGAATCCGTGTTTTATACAGGCTCGTATTGAAAACACGGACGTCCTAGTATATCCAATATTTCATATATGTTCTTCTGCTGCAATGTTCTGTGATGAGATCATATTACTGCCTGAGACGAATGCTTATAATATATATATATGCTGATATATAAATATTACTGCTTTCGTTTCTTCTGTGATGCTTAGGAAGCATAAGCTGATGGGATTTTTATTAATGAGATTAATAAAAGAAAAGAAACCTAAAGATGTTGTAGAATCAAAACTTAATAAAAAGGGTAGCTACAGTTTTGCTTTGCACAGTGATATATACGATATATCCTGCACCTTATTCGATGAGGGAAGGACCGAGATCCCTTCATCGGGAGTGACTCCTTTAGCAAAACTGGCAGATGCTACAAAACGCGGTTTGTCTTTTGATTGCTTTTAGAGTTTTGCTTTGCACAGCGGTATATATGATATATCCTGCACCTTATTCGATGAGGAAAGGGCCGACGATCCCTTCACCGGGAGTGACCCCTTTAGCGAAACTAAGAAAAGCCTCAAAAACACTCCTTTTCAAAACTTTACTCGATTCTACGACGATATCAAGTTCATTACGCTCGGGGTTTTCTGAAAAACCTGCGTAGCCCTCCGTCATTTCAGATAAGTGCTACTTAGTATTCGTGCTACGGTAGTTTGGCATTCGTCAAGGCGTAGTGTACGGTAGCTAACTAGTATTTATCTGCTTATGCATATGATGTAGATTGGATTAGGGTATTCGTACGGCGTTGTTTGGCATTTGTCAAGGGTCGTGCGGGTGGGTTTAATTCAATCAAGAAATGTACGGGTTGAACTTGACTAGTGGACTATGGGTTGTTTGGCATTCGTCAAGGTCATAGAACACTAGGGGTAAAAACATTATCGGGAATTTCAAGTGTTGAAATTTGCAATGAGATTGCATACCTCCTATGAGATAGTTGGATCCCGATACCCACTGCGAGTAAGAGTTACTCCTGGGAGAGTTTTACACAGGACAATTAGCCGATCAAGTAGGTGTCTAGAAAAGTGTTAACGAGGTTACGCCTCTGGGAAAACGAGGTTTACATTAATTAGGTCCGTGCGAGAGCACGGGGAACCTCCCTCAAAGTACCGACACTGATCTGGCTGAAAGATTGACGAAATTGTAGGGTGTAATTAATCCCGGCTAATCTTACCTTTTAGGGTTTTAAGGTAGATTTGATAAAAACAGTGGGAGACATCCTGATTAGATAAGATAATAACCAATCTAATCTTGCAAGAGCATACGCTAAAGTGTTTTCTTCTCTCTCTCTCCAGGTAGCGACCATGTCATGCCATAATCAAGATAATAATATGGATGTATTGACTGAACCCAATTATTGTACTGAGCTAGGGAATGTTGGACCCGTTCTTTCTTATAAGAGTTATAAGACTGAACAGGAAATAGAAGAATATCTGGATTCTCACGCCGCCCAAAAGAACATGCATGTTGATGCATCTTCTTCGGGTGTGTTAGTTATTGAGAACTGTTTCTCAGTTCACCCTACGTCCTGGGTATTAGATACCGGATCAGGATCCCACATATGTAAATTGTTACATGGGCTACGTAAAGGTAGAGAACTGGGAAAAGGTGATCATTCCGTTCAAGTAGGGAACGGTGTAAGTATTGTAGCCAAAGCAGTTGGCGAATATCACCTTGTATTGCCAAGTCGTAATACACTGATTCTAAATGAGTGCTATTATATACCGAACATGATGTGCAACATTATATCAGTTTCTTTATTGAGTAAAAAGGGATATAATTTTGTAGTACATGATAATGTTATGAACATATTCCTAGATCAAAAGTTGATTGCATCAGGCTCGTTACATAATGGCATATTCATTCTAAATCAGAATACAGTCCTGAATATACAAAACACACACAAGAGGAAAAGTTCGGATATGAACGAATCCTACTTGTGGCATTGTAGACTTGGTCATATCAATGCGACACGACTGGCTAAGTTACATAAAGATGGTTATTTGAATCCGTTCGAATTATCATCTTATGATACTTGCCATTCATGTCTCAAAGGAAAAATGACCAAAGCTCCGTTTAGTGGACACGGAGAAAGAGTTATCGAACTCTTAGGACTGGTACATAGTGATGTATGCGGTCCCATGTCTACGCATGCCAGGAACGGTTCTTCCTACTTCATTACATTCACTGACGATCTCTCTAGATACGGACATGTGTTCCTGTTGAAACACAAGTCTGAAGCTTTTGAGAAATTCAGAGAATATAAGCACGAAGTAGAGAACCAAACGGGCAAAAGTATTAAGATCCTTCGATCTGATCGAGGAGGAGAATACTTGAGCAATGAGTTCCTAGATTATCTAAAAGAGAATGGGATTCTCTCTCAGCTTACTCCTCCTTATACACCACAGCACAACGGTGTATCGGAACGGAGGAATCGCACCCTATTAGATATGGTGCGCTCTATGATGAGCGAGGCTGAGTTACCTATTTCCTTCTGGGGGTATGCGCTTGAGACAGCCATACACCTATTGAATATGGTTCCTACCAAATCAGTGCCTACCACTCCGTATGAGATATGGAAAGGGAAGAGACCATCTCTTAAGTATGTTAAGATATGGGGTTGTCCAGCCTATGTCAAAAGACAAAATCCGGACAAACTCGAGGCAAGATCAGTCTTATGTAAGTTTGTAGGATATCCCAAAAATTCACAAGGGTATATCTTCTACCACCCCGAGGAACAAAAGGTATTTGTTTCACGACATGCTACTTTCTTAGAAAAAGGTTTTCTTATGAAACAGAATAGCAGCATTGAGTTAGAACTGGAAGAGGTTCCAGCAACACAAACTATAACAGAAGACTTGGTTGAACCAGAGGATTCAGTAGTACCCGACGAACCCCAGCCTCTCCGCCGATCTAGTAGGGTTTCTCGTCCACCTGAGAGATACTACGGTTTTCTCATTGATGGTGGAAGCGAGGATTGCATCATGGATGATGATGACCCGACTAGTTTCGAGCAGGCCATCACGAGTAGTGACTCTGTGAAATGGCTGGATGCAATGCGATCTGAGATGGAATCCATGTACACCAACAAAGTAGGGACTTTGGAAAATGCTCCTGAAGGGGTAAAACCCATTGGGAGCAAGTGGATCTTTAAAAAGAAATTTGGTGTAGATGGAAAAGTTGAGACTTTCAAAGCTAGACTTGTAGCAAAGGGATTTCGTCAACGACCAGGTGTGGACTATGACGAAACCTTTTCTCCAGTGGCTATGCTTAAGTCCATCCGGATCTTACTTACCATTGTTGCATACCATGACTACGAAATCTGGCAAATGGATGTTAAGACCGCCTTTCTAAACGGTGATTTAGAAGAGAGCGTGTACATGACTCAGCCAGAGGGCTTCGTAGATAGTGGGAGCAGCGGAAAGGTGTGCAAGCTGCTTAAATCCATTTATGGGTTAAAGCAAGCATCGCGGAGTTGGAACATCTGTTTTGATGTTGTAGTCAAAGAGTTTGACTTCATCAAAAATATAGATGAACCTTGTATCTATAAGAAGGTAGCAGAGGGTAAGGTTGTCTTCCTCGTATTGTACGTGGATGACATACTCTTGATAGGAAATGATATTCCTATGCTGCAATCAGTCAAGCTCTTCTTATCACAGAGATTCTCAATGAAAGATCTAGGTGATGCCTCCTGCATATTGGGAATCATGATCTATAGAGATAGATCTAAACGGATACTAGGATTATCCCAATCCAGGTACATTGACACCATACTAAAGAGGTTTAGTATGGAAGAATCCAAGCGTGGGAACCAACCCACGATCTCTGGACTCACTCTCTCCAAAGAGATGTCTCCCAAGACTGATTTGGAGAGAGCTCGCATGCAAGGGATACCCTATGCTTCGGCAGTAGGCTCTATCATGTATGCGATGCTATGTACCAGACCCGATGTAGCATACTCACAAAGTGTAGTGAGTCGGTATCAAGCAGATCCTGGAGAGAGTCACTGGACAGCTGTGAAGAACATTCTCAAGTACTTACGAAGGACTAAGGAGATGTTCTTGGTGTATGGTAACGGAGAACTCCAGGTGGAGTCCTTTACCGATTCCAGCTTCCAAAGTGATAAGGACGACTCTAAGTCGCATTCGGGTTTTGTCTTTACCCTAAATGGAGGGGCGGTATGTTGGAAGAGTTCCAAACAGGATACCGTTGCAGACTCAACGATGGAGGCTGAATACATCGCTGCCAACGATGCTGCCAAGGAGGCTGTCTGGATAAAGAAGTTCATTAGTGAACTTGGTGTGGTTCCATCCATTGAGCATCCAATACCTCTGTATTGCGATAACAATGGAGCTGTGGCTTTAGCCAAGGAACCCAGGTCCCATCAAAAGTCCAGACATATTCTGAGGCGGTATCACCTGATCAGGGAGATAGTTGATCGCCGGGAGATCGAGGTCAGGAGAGTAGATACGAAGGACAACACTGCGGATCCATTCACGAAGGCTATTCCCCAGATACAGTTTGAGAGATTATTCGGGATGCTAGGTATGAGATACTACAGCAGCTGGCCTTAGTGCAAGTGGGAGATTGTTAGTTATGTATATGCCCTAGAGGCCATTGTTGTACATATGATGTATATTATAATGGATGCTTGGTTATATATAGAGGTGACTTTCTTGCTCGTCATGATAGTATGCTATTTGGTTTCACTTTATCTTAACATGTTGACTTGTATTGGTTTACTGTTTTACTCTCACATGTTGATAAAGCCCTTAGAATCTGTACTCGACTACTGGGACTATGATGCGATCATACTAGTGGGGCCGCGGTAGTCGATGAGTACATCCTATAACTGTTCCTAGTCGAGGGTATATCGAGACAGGGCATCGATACACCAGAGTAGACTAGCGTATACGCATCTTGACCCATATGATGGGCGATGGATGATCCCATATCCATCGGTGTTAGACATCAGAGATGGTGTACGGGTGCTCAGTGGAGACTGGGTATACTGGACGGACTCGCCGAGAACTCCCAGATGGTGATATACCACACGTCAGATGGCAGTTCTCCGGTGACACTGGTACAGGGTAGTCTGTAGACCCGAGATCGTCATAGAGTCTTGTGTGATTCCCACTGTGCTTTGATTTCCACCTTACCACGTCCAAGAGGGCGTGCAAAACGATGGCTTTTGGGTACTGTCCCGAATCACATGGAGGCAATGAGCGATAGGAGGGGATTCGTCTCTCCCGGTATAGGGAGTTGATGTTGTGCTGTGTTCGATTGGCTATAACTGGAAGTCCCTGGCCAGGGCTGATATAGAGATTTACTGGTAAGTGTTACTAGTAGTTTCTCGACCCGTTATGAGCCACACATCGACACGACTTATCGGTTACTGGGGTCTGACGTATACCACCCCTAGACTTGATATGCGACATATCAGACGAACAGACCGGACTGTACGGGAGTGTTACTGGTTGGATTCACAGGAGAACGTACAGGCTTGCTTGTTGATCTTCTGATCGCTCAATACCTGTGTGGCTGTTACGTTTAGCTGACCGCTTGCAGCTTGTGGGTGATTGATATGATCATCACCTACTACCGGCGTATTGACGATTCTTTAGAGTCCTACACAGAGGTTTCTTGGCTCAGGCGAAACGGAGTAAAGGCACATATGTGATATGTGCAGGACCGAGAATAATGCGATATAAGATACCGTATTATATTCTCAGGATATTTTGATATGAACTGGGTCATCGGATCAAGTGTTGATTCGATGAATCGGTACATGATATATTAGTCGGTTATATTCGATATAGCCGGATCGTCGGATCAAGTGTTGATTCGATGATTTAATGTATAATAATATATATGATATTTTATTACATTATCTAATATTGGCTCACTTTATTATTTCATTTTCTCAGTGGATGATACATTGATATATATGCGATATATGTTAATTGTATTATTTTCTTTTGTTGCAAATATATAATATATATGTGATATATATTATTGTGACATGATATGATTAATTGTTAAACATTTTTAAGGATGATTAATTGAGGTTAGGGTTTGATTTGGGTTAGTAGCTTCATGCACATTCTAGAAGCTTTATTCTTTTGTCATGGTTAAGATATTTGTTGATGACACATTCTTAACTCAACCAAACCCTAACCCTAGTTTATTCTCTACACATTCTTAGCCACTCATCCTTGACCATGGTTAATAATCAATCATATAGATTTATTCTATTCATCACAAAAGAAAAGGATTATCATTATCTTTTCATTATCATCTTCTTCCTTCTTCAAGAAAGCTTGCTAGTTTTTCTTAAGTGATGAAATAAAATGAGAAAATGATTTAAAAAGAAAGAAAAATTACTACTCTCTCATCCTCATCTCATCTAGCCCATGGGATTAGTGTGTTCTTCTCTTTTGAGTGAGAAAGCTTGAGTCGTAGCAACTTCAAGGTAGATCATCGGAGATTTGGAATACTTCGAGCTAGCATGGATCGTTCGAGTCGTGGAGCCTCTCATGAGTCCGGGAGATCGTGGATCGCGGCAAAGGGACTTCTACTCGGAGCTTGTGAAGTGAAGGAGCGGACTACAAAGGTTGTAATCCCTTACACTTAGATAAAAGTTATCTTCTTGCATGTTAAACCCTAATAATCTAGCAAAGATCCCGGCTTTGGGTTGTTCGGCACGTCTAAAATTTAATCCGGGCATGTTTGATGCCTTTTGAACCTTCACAAGAGTGCCTAGGATCCCTACAAATTCTTCTTTCAGGTTTGGAGGAGAATTTGACGATACAGTGGGAGGTTTCCTGATTAGATAAAGTGATAACCATTCTGATCAAGGTTAGAGTGCACGCAGAGTGTTTCTTTTCTCTCTCTCTTTGGTAGCGACCATGGCCCGACCCTTGACTATGACTCAGTGACCAAGTTAACCGAACTTCTTAAAACACTGGCTTTTGGATTGTTAGAGTTGCAAACCTCATTGCCACTCCTACTTTTACCCTTTTCTCCAGGACACTCCGTATTACTACGAACGCCAAATTCCATTGGATAAAACCATCGTATGGTTATATACAAACTCGAAGGAATTTATTCGAGGATGGTTTCTGGTTCTGGAGAAAACGAATAGGACTATTCAGTTGTCTTTTCCTTTTACCTTCTCTCAGGTTGCGAGTGCTCCTTGGATTAGGACGGTACTGTTGGATATAGTGCCCTCTAAGTCAATTATTGGATCGCAGGTACGTGATTGCAATGATTGAGGGAGGACCTATACCGATAAAACAGTCTTACTCGAGATGATAGTATGATGTCTGGTTTGTCTTTATCATCATGATAGAGCCCATAGGATTCTTGTTTGACTACCAGCAGTATGATGGCGATCATATATGTGGGAGATGGGGTCTATAAGCACATCATTAAAGTGTCCCTAGTCGTGGGAGTTTCGAGACAGGGCATCGATACTCCAGAGTAGACTAGTGTATACAGTCGAGACCCCGACGAGGGGCGGTGGCCGGTCTCACAAGCCACTGGTGTCAGTTGGATCACCTAAGATGTATACAGGTGCTCATTGGTTTATGAGTACACCGGACAGGACTCGCCGGGAACATGCTAGTTGGTATTATACATATCGTCAGATAGCAGTTCCCTGGTGACATATGTACAGGTTAGTTCATTGACCTGAGGTCGTCATTTGTCTCGTGTGAGTTCCCACTGTGCTTTGATTTATACCCTACCACGGGTCAAAGGAGTCGTGCAAACAGGTATATTTTGGGTACAGTCCCGAGCCACATTGGAGGCAAGTGAGCGGATCGTCGGGGATTCGTCTCTCCCTGTATTGGGGGTGAGATCGCGCTGTGTTTAGGAGAGCCATTACACGAAATCCCTGGCCATGGTAATCGAGATATACTGGTAGGTATACCAGCAGAATCTCAGGGTGTTCTGGGCTGCTCTCTGACACGACTTATGCAGCTATTGGGGGTCTGACGTTTACCGACCCCCTAGGCCTAATATGCGATACTCATAGAAGAATGTTCCGGAATGTACAGATATTGTCACTGTCAGTCTCAGTAGGGTTTATAGATGAGTTCGCTCGTCATCTTCCCTTCCAATCAATATATAGGCAAAACGTTACGTACAGCTTGTACCTCTGACGTGCTAGGGTTATACCAAGTGCCAGTGTACTGATGAGTCATTAGAGTCCCCCACCGACACTTTCCCAAGTTCGGGCGAAACGTTGTAGAGGCCGTATGGGTTTATGGCAAGGTTCGGAAAATGCACGTGCATTTTCGCACGTGTCAGTTTTCGGGCAAATAATACTGGTAGGCTTTGGTTTAAGCCGGAACCCAGTATTATACTGTGTAGATATAATATCTTTGTCTCAGTTGCATTTGTATTCGGTCGTAATACAAATGCGGGTATGTTTATACCAATACGGAGTTATCCTGAAATACGTTTCGGGATGATTTTTTGGAAGTTGCCAGTTTCCAGTTTTCTATCAGCCGTATTTTGACATTCGGTTAAATACGGATTTATCTTTTCTTGATGAGGTGAGTCATGCTTCTAGAAGGTTCTAGAAGTGGTGATTAAGCATATGACTCACTTGTGTCATTAATGGTTCATTAATGATGCAAGGTGACTAGGTTTAATGTGATTGGTTCCATTTAATGTCTTTTGATGATTCATTCTTTGTGATAAGCATGAAGGGATATGGTCACCCTCCTCCTTGCTCCTACACTCACCTCCCTCTTCTATTTATCATGGCCGGCCCTCTTTGTGAGGCTATGGTGGTTCATTTGATTTCATTTTGTGAGAAAAGATTATGATAACTAGTGTATGGAAATTTCCTAGTTCAATTTCCATTCACCCGATTCCAAATGGCAACTTCTTTTAACCGTTTGTCCATAGTCTTGGACGTAACGAGACAAAGTGTTCTACTCATTCTCTACTTCATCTTGGTCGTCTCTTTTAGCAAACTTGACGATCGAGTTGCCTCGGTTCAGAGGCGGGAGCCCGTTTAAAGATCCTCGACGTGGTGCCACCTGGACGATGAGAACGGAGATCAAGCAAGTTCGGATCAGTTGCAACATAGCGTGGGATGATGGTTGAAGACCGAAGGACTCGGATCATTCGGTATAACAATTCTACCCTCTTTACAATTTGTTAGTTTAGCTTTAATGGACGATCCGGGATAAAGTACGCGATAGCGCCAGTCGTAAAAGTTTTGTTCCGCATATCGGTGTCTGTTAGACGGCCGGGGCGCCGCCGCGGACTTACAGTGGTATCAGAGACTCACCATTAAGCTATACTAACTTGTGCTAACGCGTTTAAAAGATCGATCGAACGGATTTCGCGAAATCACAATTTTCTGTACATGATGTTTCTGTCGATTTTTAAAATGTTCTAAAATTCATTTTGAGCATTTTAGAAAATCATGCAGGGTTTTTTAAGAATACTGGTGAAATTTGGGCACGTGATCCCACAAAACGACCGCGGATCCGCGGCCCAAACCATGGTTTGGCCGCTGATCCGCCGCGCTTTTGTGGGAACAGTGCGCCAAATGTTTTCAGTGGGTTTCTCATGGGAAATGGTGGTTTTTGGTATATGTCTTTTGGGCCAAAATTTTGTTACTGTACACCAGATGTATGTGGAGCCTACTACGGGAAATTTAGTCGATCGAAATTTTAAACTTGTTAGTTTTTCAGTACTTTCGTTATATCTCCGACCGGGAATGTCATTTGATCGGTAAACCGCGTCTGATTGCTATAGTTCTTTTAGACGGGTTTGCGAACGTGACATTCGCGTTGATGTTCTGTGTTGTGCTGTAATGTTGCGGATTTGTCGTGGTGGATAGCAGGGTGCAATGATAGTGTTGTTTAAATTTATTTGTATATTTGATATTGCGGGGCGAGCGTCCGACTTGTGGACTGCCGTCACTGCCTGTTTGTATAATATTCTTTTGGGGCACGACCAGGTTGCGGTCGATGTACCTATTGTACTATTTTTTATTTTTGTACTAAGTTTACCCCGCGGTGGGGTGCATGAATAACCGGGTTCTGGAGGGCAACGGGTTCGTATCTCATGGCATTGAGAGGCAAAGGGACCACACTCTAGAATTGG
Source organism: Agapanthus africanus (assembly GCA_030015575.1). Lineage (NCBI taxonomy): Eukaryota > Viridiplantae > Streptophyta > Magnoliopsida > Asparagales > Amaryllidaceae > Agapanthus > Agapanthus africanus. The sequence goes on from JASDDO010000024.1 coordinate 595,253,445, forward strand.
CAGACTATTCGCCGCACTCGTAGGGGGTACAGGTTGACCCAAGGAGGGGTGCTCAATTTTCCGGATTCCGTGAAGTGCCGGGTATTCCATTCACTATGTTGTGGGGACTACCTCGCTTCAGGTTTTGGTGGGTAACTTGCCGCACCCGTAGGGGTCTAGGTTTCATTGCACAGGCTATCCACACGACCAGGGGAACGTCGGGTTTCTGTAGTGGCTCTGTGAAACTCGGGGATCCCAGATTATCTGTATTGTTCTGTGATGCTTATTACTTTTCTGTAATGTTGCATTTATCACGCCTGGAGCGATTACTGTATATTAGTATATATACTATTAGATGTTGTATATGTTTTACACCCGCGCTAGTCCAGTCCCCGCTCTGTCGTTAGTTAAGTAACCTAACGGGTGATGACGGGACCCAGTGACGAATGCGGATGGCATATACGTACATTTTATTTTCGTTCTTTTCTGGTGTGATTGTTTGATGGGACTGTATTGATTCTTATCAATTTGAGATAAAACAAAGCTATATTTGATGTTGTTGGAACAAATTTTAAAATTATTACAAAGACGTTTCCTTTTGTTTTGCATAGCGGTATTCAGTTGGAATATCTTGCACCTCATTCCACGAGGAAAGAGTCAAGATCCCTTCACCGGGAGTGACTTCTTTAGCAAAAGGTTTTCTCTACTATATATTTTTATAAAGCTATCAGGTTCCTTCAAACGAGATCAAGTTCATTACGTTAAAGGTTTTTCGCCAAAAACCAGCCGTAATCCTCCGTCGTTTCTTATGGATGGTCAGTAGTATTCAAGCTATGTTTGTTGGCCTACGTCAAGACATAGTGTTTGGTAGCTGCTGGGTATTCATTTGTTGCATAGATAGATGCATTAGTTTAAGTCAGACGTACACCTTGTTGGCCTACGTCAAGGGCTTGTACGATGACTTAAGTTGATCAGGACAACGACGGGTAGAACTTGACATGTTGCTTATGATTTGTTGGCCTACGTCAAGGTCATAAGTGCATGGGATAAAAATTACATCGGGAGTTTCAAACATACAAGAAACTTGCCAGACTTGCGCATACCTTCTGGAGTGTGTTAACTTGAGTGGCTTCCATCAAGTTATCATGCGATGATAGTTGGATCCTGATTCTCACTGATGAGTTGGTTTACTCTTCGGGTGACCCTGACTAATTCTTCTTTCAGGTTTGGAGGAGAATTTGAGAAAACAGTGGGAGGTTTCCTAATTAGAAAAAATGATAACCATTCTGATTTAGGCTAGAGTGCACGCAGAGAGTTTCTTCTCTCTCTCTCTCTTTGGCAGCGACTTTTGACCGACCCCAGACTATAACTCAGTGACCAAAGTTGACCGAACCTTCTTAAAATACTGGCTTTTGGATTGTCTATAGTTGCATAAGTCATTGCTGCTCTTTCTTTTACCCTTTGTATTTCTCAGAACACCCCGTATTACTACGGACATCCACTTCCATTGGATAGATCCATCGTATGGTTATATACGAACTCAAAAGGACATCTTTGAGGATGGATCCAGGTTCAAGAGAAATAGAACTGGTTTATTCAGTTGACTTTTATTATCACCTTCTCTCAGGTTGCGAGGGCTCCTTGGTTTAGGAGAGTACACCTATTATGCTTATTGGATAGTCTTCTTCCAAACCATAGGCTGGTGCCGAACGGTAGGGAATGAAGAAAACCAATTAGCCTAAGTAGGGTGTGCAAAAGGTAATATGTAAAGACAAGATAAAGGAATTAGAAAGAGGGCAAAGTAAATTGCGACTATTTACATTCATGACCAAATCACGTATTTCATCGCCACTCCTATTTCACCTTTGATTTCTCCAGAACAACCCACTACGAACATCCAATTCCATTGGATAAATCCATCGTATGGTTATATACGAACTCGAAGGACATTTTTTCGAGGATGGATTCTGGTTCAGGAGAAATAAAAATAAGGTATTATTCAGTTGTTTTTATCATCACCTTCTCTCAAGTTGCGAGTACTCCTAGGATTAGGAGGGTACACCTATTATGCTTACTGGATATTCTTCTTCCAAACCATAGGCTGGTGCCGAACGGTAGGGAAGGAAGAAAACAACTTAGCCTAATGATGGTGTACAGAAGGTAACGACTAAAGACAAATAAAGGGAAATGGAAAGATGGCAGGGAAATATACGGTTAAAAGTCATGATTTGGATTATGGAAGAGGTATTACTAGGAATACCAGGAAACCCCTACAAAACATATTTATGTTTCATATGCACTGTGCATTGTTAATAAAAAAACTGATTTCCCGATTGGATACTTACTCCAGGGTATGTATTTACCAGGAACGATTCTCACATCTGCATGGTTTTACAGATGTTGAGTGGGAGCGAGTTATTGGGAATTAGGTGATCATCCTCATTATATCGGAATTCGTTGTAATTGGTGATATTTGAGGAAATCGCCTGGGAACAGTTTTCAACCTACGACGCACAGGTTTTGAGTTATTCAAACTCAGCGGACTTATACAGAGTATTGTATGTTGTCCAGTGTCCATCAGGACAAAGGGGTTGGTCCTCGTACTATATTCTATTTACTTGTGACTTCTCTAGTTTATAGACAAGCGTTTCGTAGAAATACAATGTCTAAGTATTGAGAAGTTGTGGGTATAGGAATAAAGTAGAGAACCATGTATCGCAAGTATCGGGATTCTTCAAAGAAATCGAAGATGTAGATTCTTGTGATTAGTATTCAATTGATAGTAATGGTTTTGAGAAACTTGTTTCTCTTTCAGGTTACTTATAATTGGATAGATTCCTAAGTTGAGTAATACTGATCAGCCTCTCTCTATTAAGTTATTATGCACTGAAGACAGCTGCATAATTTGAATCCGGTTCCAATTAAATAAGTGCCAAAGTTTCTATATTGGATATAGAACGATTCATACCTTAACGATGTTAAGGTAAAGGGAGTTGTCCAGCTTACGCTTAAAACCAGACACTGGATAACTCAAGGCACGTTTCTGTAATGGCAGTTTGTGGGTTGACCCTAGCTTCGACGAGGGTTGATTTTCTACCATCTGAAAGATCAATAGTGATATTGTTCTTGACTCGCCACAGTTTTATTAAAATGGATTTTTTCAGAAAACAGCAGTAGGAGCATGGTAGAACTGGAAGTGATTCCAGAACCGCAAACGATTACGGAAAGTTTTAATAGGACCTATATATTCAATCAGGTTTGACATTCCAATAGCCACTCCGCAGATATGGTGGGTAACCTCAGACACCCGAGAGGTACTTCGGTAGCCTCAAGGACGGTGACAGGGAGGTTCTTGCTTACCCAGACTTGACACTACTGTTGTTCCAGACTATAAGACCGGGCAGGAAGAAATGTATAGCATCGTTCTAAACTAGTTTTAGAAGTGTACGTATATATATTATTCTGCCAGAGAGTTGTCGTAGTCAGTGGGAGCAGCGGAAGCATAGTGGGCAAGATACTTATGTCTATTTATAAGCTTGAGCAGATATAGCGGAGATTGATCATCTGATTTTTTGATGTAACAGTCATGGGTTTGACTTCATCAGAATAGGGGATGGATCTGTTAAGAAGGTAGTAAGGTATGATGTCCTGGTATTTGGATGACATACACAGAATAGGAAGTAAAATTCCTATACTACGATCGGTTGTACTTTGGTTGTCACACAGTTGTTTATCCACAAAGGATATGGATATAATATAAGACATTCTGGTTACTAGATCTAATGGTTTTTGATCTAGATTTGGGTAGTTTCCCAATGTGGGTGCTTTGAAAATATTCTAATATTATTTTAGAATAGATGACTCCTGGCATGGTGGTGTACATGCAGGTAATGGAGTCACCTTCTCTAAAGTTGTCTTACAGACTAAAGGGGAGAGGGACGTTCATGATTGGCAGATCACTTGCTTAGGCAATTGAGTCAATCGTGAGATGGCAAGTACCACACCAGATGTTGTTATTGCACTAGATGCAATAAATTTATATTAATCCAATCCTGGAGAAACATTAGGAAGCAGCTTTAGAACATAAGTGGATGTTCTACGGATTTGATAACGGCGGCCTCCTTCGGGAGACGGTTATCATTCCAGGCTTCAGAGGTGACATAGATGACAGAATGATTGTCAAAGTTATAGTTTTTCCTCAGACGAGGGACAGTATTATGGACAGGCGGTCCAAGAGGATACTGTGGGAGGCATGGTGCTGGACACTGATTAGTTTCAGTGATCGATACAGTCTAAGAAGTTTGGATTTGGAGTTCATTTATGAACTAGGTCCCATAAGATATCCAGACATATTCTAAGACAGGTATTACTCAATTCGGAAGATGGTTTTCTCCGCGAAGTTGTGATATAGAGAGATATACAGAAAGAAACACCGAGGCGGATCCACTCACTGAGGCTATTTCTCGAACACAAGAGTTCTACAAACAGGCATTGTGAAACTGATTAGTAGAGGAGTTGGATGCTCGGTATCACACGAGCTGTGAGTACTAGACATCGCAATAATTAGCCTTAAGTGCAAGTGGGAGATTGTTGGATATAGTGCCCTCTAAGTCAATTATTGGATCGCAGGTACGTGATTGCAATGATTGAGGGAGGACCTATACCGATAAAACATTCTTACTCGAGATGATAGTATGCTATCTGGTTTGTCTTTATCATCATGATAGAGCCCATAGGATTCTTGTTTGACTACCAGCAGTATGATGGCGATCATATATGTGGGAGCTGGGGTCTATAAGCACATCCTTAAAGTGTCCCTAGTCGTGGGAGTTTCGAGACAGGGCATCGATACTCCAGAGTAGACTAGTGTATACAGTCGAGACCCCGACGAGGGGCGGTGGCCGGTCTCACAAGCCACTGGTGTCAGTTGGATCACCTAAGATGTATACAGGTGCTCATTGGTTTATGAGTACACCGGACAGGACTCGCCGGGAACATGCTAGTTGGTATTATACATATCGTCAGATAGCAGTTCCCTGGTGACATGTGTACAGGTTAGTTCATTGACCTGAGGTCGTCATTTGTCTCGTGTGAGTTCCCACTGTGCTTTGATTTATACCCTACCACGGGTCAAAGGAGTCGTGCAAACAGGTATATTTTGGGTACAGTCCCGAGCCACATTGGAGGCAAGTGAGCGGATCGTCGGGGATTCGTCTCTCCCTGTATTGGGGGTGAGATCGCGCTGTGTTTAGGAGAGCCATTACACGAAATCCCTGGCCAGGGTAATCGAGATATACTGGTAGGTATACCAGCAGAATCTCAGGGTGTTCTGGGCTGCTCTCTGACACGACTTATGCAGCTATTGGGGGTCTGACGTTTACCGACCCCCTAGGCCTAATATGCGATACTCATAGACGAATGTTCCGGACTGTACAGATATTGTCACTGTCAGGCTCAGTAGGGTTTATAGATGAGTTCGCTCGTCAGCTTCCCTTCCAATCAATATATAGGCAAAACGTTACGTACAGCTTGTACCTCTGACGTGCTAGGGTTATACCAAGTGCCAGTATACTAATGAGTCATTAGAGTCCCCCACCGACACTTTCCCAAGTTCGGGCGAAACGTTGTAGAGGCCGTATGGGTTTATGGCAAGGTTCGGAAAATGCACGTGCATTTTCGCACGTGTCAGTTTTCGGGCAAATAATACTGGTAGGCTTTGGTTTAAGCCGGAACCCAGTATTATACTGTGTAGATATAATATCTTTGTCTCAGTTGCATTTGTATTCGGTCGTAATACAAATGCGGGTATGTTTATACCAATACGGAGTTATCCTGAAATACGTTTCGGGATGATTTTTTGGAAGTTGCCAGTTTCCAGTTTTCTATCAGCCGTATTTTGACATTCGGTTAAATACGGATTTATCTTTTCTTGATGAGGTGAGTCATGCTTCTAGAAGGTTCTAGAAGTGGTGATTAAGCATATGACTCACTTGTGTCATTAATGGTTCATTAATGATGCAAGGTGACTAGGTTTAATGTGATTGGTTCCATTTAATGTCTTTTGATGATTCATTCTTTGTGATAAGCATGAAGGGATATGGTCACCCTCCTCCTTGCTCCTACACTCACCTCCCTCTTCTATTTATCATGGCCGGCCCTCTTTGTGAGGCTATGGTGGTTCATTTGATTTCATTTTGTGAGAAAAGATTATGATAACTAGTGTATGGAAATTTCCTAGTTCAATTTCCATTCACCCGATTCCAAATGGCAACTTCTTTTAACCGTTTGTCCATAGTCTTGGACGTAACGAGACAAAGTGTTCTACTCATTCTCTACTTCATCTTGGTCGTCTCTTTTAGCAAACTTGACGATCGAGTTGCCTCGGTTCTGAGGCGGGAGCCCGTTTAAAGATCCGTCGACGTGGTGCCACCTGGACGATGAGAACGGAGATCAAGCAAGTTCGGATCAGTTGCAACATAGCGTGGGATGATGGTTGAAGACCGAAGGACTCGGATCATTCGGTATAACAATTCTACCCTCTTTACAATTTGTTAGTTTAGCTTTAATGGACGATCCGGGATAAAGTACGTGATAGCGCCAGTCGTAAAAGTTTTGTTCCGCATATCGGTGTCTGTTAGACGGCCGGGGCGCCGCCGCGGACTTACAGGTACACCTATTATGCTATTTGGATAGTCTTCTTCCAAACCATAGGCAGGTGCCGAACAGTAGGGAATGAAGAAAACCATTTAGCCTAAAAGGTGTACAGAAAGTATTAAGTAAAGACAAATAAAGGGATTAGTAAGAGGGCAAAGTAAATTGCGACTGCTATTCACAACCAAACCAAGTATTTCATTACCACTCCCATTTCACATTTTTATTTCTCCAGAACACTCCGTATCACTACGAAGATCTACAGTTATTTGGATACTCCATCGTATGGTTATATACGAACTCGAAAGGAACTTGTCCCAGTTCGGGGATGGATTCTGGTTCGGGAGAAATAGGAATAAGGTTTATTCGGTTGTCTTTTATCTTCACATTCTCTCGCATTGCGAGTGCTCCTAGGATTAGGACAGTACACCCATTATGCTTATTGGATAGTCTTCTTCCAAACCGTAGGCAGGTGCCGAGCGGTAGGGAAGGAAGAAAACCGTTTGGCCTAAAGGGCTGTACAGAAGGTAATGACTAAAGACATATGAAGGGATTTGGAGAGATGGAAAAGAAATACAAGGTTACAGTTGTGAATCTGGATAATGGAAGAGGCATTACTAGGAATACCCGGATACCCCTTCGAAACATTTCAATGTTTCAGTTTCACTATGTATTGTTAAAAGAAAACTGATTTCCCAATTAGACACTTTCTCCAGGGTATGTATTTACCAGATATGATTCTCACATCTGTATGGTTTTACAGATGATGAGTGGGAGTAAGTTATTGGGAATTAGGTGATCATCCTCGTTATATCGGAATTCGTTGTAATTGGTGATATTTGAGGAAGTCACCTGGGTTGTTTGCCGGACGGCAAATATTTGGTTTTGAATATCCGTTGTTGTGCACCAATTTCAAATTGATATATCTGTACGTCTATTTTTATAGAGTGACATATACCTTTTTGAAATTATGTCCTTGACATTTACCTATATCAGTGGATGGTTAGGTAAGGAGCATTAAACAGCGGTGTAATTCTTCATAACCATAATACAGTTTTCAACCTACGACACACAGGGTTTGAGTTATTAGACTCAGAGGACTTATACAGAGTATTGTATGTTGTCCAGTGTCCATCAGGACAGAGGGGTTGGTGCTCGGACTGTATTCTGTTTACTTGTGACTTCTCTAGTTCTTAGACATGTATTTCGTGGATATGCAACGTCAAAGTTCTGAGAAGTTATAGGTATAAGAGTAAAGTAGATAACCAGATGTTGCAAGTATCGAGATTCTTCAAGGTGATCGAAGATGTAGATACTTTTGTATGGTATTCAGTTGATAGTAATGATTATGAGAGACTTGTTTCTTTTTCAGGTTACTCATATCTGGATGCATTCCTAAGTTGAGTAATGTTGATCGGCCTCCTTCCATTTAGTTGACATGCACTGGAGACAGCTGCATGATTTGAATCTGGTTCCAATTAAATCAGTGCCTCTGTTTCTATATTGGATATAGAACGGTATCTTAACATTGTTAAGGTACGGGGAGTTTTCCGGCTTATGCTTAAAACCAGACTCTGGATAACTCAAGGCACGTTTCTGTAATAACTGTTTATGGGTTGACCCGGGCTATGACGAGGGTTGATTTTCTACCAACTGGAAGATCAATAGTGATATTGTTCTTGACTCGCCACACTTTTAATAAAAATGGATTTTTTCAGAAAACAGTAGTGGGAGTATAGTAGAACTGGAAATGATTCCAGAACCGCAAACGATTACTGAAAATTTGATAAGAACCCAAAGATTCAATCTGGTTTGACATTCCATTGGCCACTCCGCAGATATGGTGGGTAACCTCAGGCACTCGAGAGGTACTCCGGTAGCCTCAAGGACGGTGGCAGGGAGGTTCTTGTTTACCCAGACTTGCCATTGCTGTTGATCCCGACTGTGAGACCCGGCAGGAGGATGAATATAGCGTCGTTCTGAACTGGCTTTAGAAGTGTACGTGTGTATTGTTGGATATAGTGCCCTCAGAGTCAATTATTGGATCACATGCACATGATTGCAATGATTGAGGGAGGACCTATACCGGTAGGACAGTCTTACTCAAGATGATAGTATGCTATCTGGTTTATCTTTATCATCGTGTACTGCTTTAGGTGACCTTACAGGTCACTATTGCGCATTGATAGAGCCCTTAGGATTCTTGCTTGACAGCCAGCAGTATGATGGCGATCATATACGTGGGAGCTGGGGTCGATAAGCACATCCTTAAAAGGTCTCTAGTCGTGGGAGTTTTCGAGACAGGGCATCGATACTCCAGAGTAGACTATGTATACAGTCGAGACCCCGATGAGGGGCGGTGGCCGGTCTCACAAGCCACTGGTGTCAGGTTGTTCACCTAAGATGTATACAGGTGCTCGTTGGGTTATGAGTACACCGGACAGGACTCGCCGGGAACATGCTAGTTGGGATTATACCAGATGTCAGATAGCAGTTCCCTGGTGATATGTGTACAGGTTAGTTCATCGACCTGAGATCGTCACTTGTCTCGTGTGAGTTCCCACTGTGCTTTGATTACTATCCTACCACGGCTCAAAGGAGTCGTGCAAACAGGTTTTAGTTGGGTACAGTCCCGAGCCACATGGAGGCAGTGAGCGGATCGGCAAGGGTTTCGTCTCTCCCGGTATTGGGGGTGAGATCGCGCTGTGTATAGAAGTGCCATTACACAAAGCCCTCGGCCGAGGCAGGAGATTTACTGGTAGGTATTCCAGTAGTATCTCAGTGTGTTCTGGGCTATACTCCGACACGACTTGTACCGCTTATGGGGGTCTGACTTTTACCAACCCCCTAGGCCCGCCATGCGATACTCATAGACGAACGGACCGGACTGTACGGATATTGTCACTGACAGGCTCAGTAGGGTGTCAGGATGAGTTCTCTCATCGACCTCCCTTTTGGTCAATACATGGTAGCCCGTTATGTACGGCTAATACCTCTGACGTGCTAGTGGTTAAATCCACAGCCAAAGTATTGACGAGTCTTTAGAGTCCCCCACAGACAGTTTCTCATGTTTCGGGCGAAACGTTGTAGAGGCCGTATGATATATGGCAGGGTTCGATCTTATACGTGCGGTATTGCATGGATCATGATCGGACGGATCATACTAGAGGGCTTTGGTTTAATCCGGATCCTAGTATTAGATTTGTTGGATTACTTTAGTCTCATCGCATTCGCATTCAGTCGGAATGCGGGTGCAGGTATGTATATACAGGTGAGGGGTATCCTTGTGATCCGTTACGAGTTTACTTTAGTTGTTGCCGGATTTTCTTTGTTATGGCAAACATTTGGATTAATGTTTGCTTAAGGAAATGATGATCTAGAAATCATCATAACAATGCATTAATGTGACATAGACTTATACTATGACTCATGGTCTCTTTTTTAGCAAAAATGTCACATTAGTGAATTGTTTAATGTGTTGAAATGAGATGGAGAGAGAGAGGGGCTGCCATGGTTGATATTATTGGACTTGTATTTTGATAATCTCTCACTCTCACTCTCATTTACAACAAGAGAAAAGAAAAGAAAAAGAAAAGCTCTTGTTCTTCTTCTTCCTCTAGCTTTTTGCTTCCATCAATGGCAACACTTCAACCTCCATCTAAAGCCATGGATGCAAGAGACAAAGTGATCACAAACATTCTGTACAACACCTTGGACGCGTCGGCTAGCATACTTCGCGCCCGAGTTGCTTCGGATGAAGCGGGAGCCCGTAAAAAGACTTCTCGATGTGGTGCCCTTTCCAACGAGGAGATGAAGACCGGAGATTCCGCGAGGAGATCGGAGTGGAGGCGAAGAACGAAGTGTTAGTGTATATGCCCTAGAGGCCATTACTGTATCATACTAGTTTGTATATTACTTAATGAATGCTTGGGATATTCACCTTGTATATACAATCTTGCTCAAAATAGTAGTATGCTACTTGGTTTGTTTCTACTTCAATGTGTACATGTGTTTATTTTTGTATATCGCCTATACACATTAGTAGAGCCCTTAGGATCTTTGCTTGATTACCAGCGATGTGATGGCCGTCACACTAGTGGGGCTAGGTAATCTATAAGCACATCCTTATGCAGGTCCCTGGTCGCAGGACTATCGAGACAGGGCATCGATACTCCGGAGTAGACCAGCGCATGCGCTTCTCATCCCAGTGTGGGAGACGGTCTGTCCCACAGCAGTCAGTACGTCGTACTTGAGATAGTATGCGGGTGCTCGTTAGGTTACGGGTACACTGGACAGGACTCGTCGGGAACTGACTAGTTGGTATTATACCTATCGTCAGTTATCAGTTCCCAGGTGACATGAGTACAGCTTAGTCCGCTGACTTGACACTGTCACTCCGCCTCGAGTGTGTTCCCACTGTACTTTGATCACTACCCTACCACGGCTCAAAGGAGTCGTGCAAACAGGTAGTGGTTGGGTGCAGTCCCGAAGCACTTGGAGGCAGTGACGGTTAGACAGGATTCGTCTCTCCCGGTATTGGGGGTTGACATCGCGCTGTGTCTAGGAGAGCCATTACACGAGTAGTCCCTGGCCAGGGCAAACGAGATATACTGGTAGGTTTCCAGTGTTATCTCAGGGTGTATTGGGCTTCACTCCGGCACGACTTGTACCGCTATTGGGGGACTGACGTTTACCGCCCCCTAGGCCCGCCATGCGATGTATCAGACGAACAGACCGGACTGTATGGAGAATGTCACACTCAGGCTCAGTAGGAGTTCAGATGGGTTTCGCCTCGTCGGTCTTCTTATCGGCATTACCTGGGGACCGTTACGCACAGCTAGTGCCGCTTGCGGTCTGTGGTTAAACCCACTGCCAGCGTAGTGTCGAGTCTTTAGAGTCCCACACAGAAAGCTTTTCGCCTTTAGGCAAAAGAGTAGAGGTCGCATGGTATTGCGACAGGTCGCATGGTTTTGCGACAGGGTTCGGTCACGTCCGTGCACTTGTGCACGTACAGTGTCCGGACAGTTTACACTAGCGGGCTTTGGTTTAAGCCAGATCCTAGTGTACCTTATGGGATTGGATTTATCCAGTTTGCATTCGTGTTCCTCGGAACGCGGATGCGGGTGTGTATGCACAGTTGACAGGGAGGCAGAGGCGGCGGATTCTCATTAGGGTTGTTGACTGTTGACCGTTGACTATTTGACTTTATGCTCAACCCTAATGAGAATAAGATATGTGATTAACTATTATATTAATTAAGTATTATGGTGATATGGTTGTTGACTTGTTGACTTTTGTTGACTTGTTGACTTTGTTGACTTGTTGACTTTTGTTGACTTGTTGACCGGTTGACTAGGCTTGACTAGTTGACCATCATGATAACCATGGTTATCATTTCATGCCAAAGACTTTTTCTTGCTTGCTCATTTGAGTAAAATGAGTGCATGACATGATAAGGTTATGGTTGCTTCTAACCATCACATAAGACTTTTTTGATATGATGAGTTATGATCACTTTGGATTATGAGAGGGTGAAAGACAAAAGAGTTGCTCATTCTTTCTTGCTCATTCTCTCTCTTGTTCTTGAGCTCTCCTCTTGCTCTCACCCTCAACCTCTTGCTCCCTCACTTGATCTATGGTTCTCTTGTCTCATGAGTTGAGAATCAAGAACCATAGATAAAATCCCATTCTAAATCATCTCTACTCATTCTAGTTCACTAGGTTTAGCAAACCAAGTGAACTAGTTTCTTCAAAGAACGAAGAAGGAGCTAAAGGTTGGAGCTTTCAAGTGGATCTATCTTCGGCGTACGGAGACAACGAGAAGGAGCCATCGAACCACCATCGGAGCTTGAAGAGAAGGAGTTCAAGTTTAGGTATAACCATCTTCATCCGAGTAGCTAAATATCTTTAGCTTAGTATGCTAGTTTTAGTTTAGGTAAAGATCCCGACCTAGCTTAGTCCATGTTGCCTCTTGCGTTAAAATTTTGATTTTATACCGTTTCCGCCTCCCCGTGAGAACCGGGGGTCGCAACGTGGACTTACAGTGGTATCAGAGCCTAACTAAACTTAAACTAGCTTGGTAGTAAAGTGTAACGAAGTTCGGAACCGAAAAAAATCCAAAAACCTAACTTTTACAAAACCTGAGTTTCTGTTGAAATTTTTTCTGGTCAAAATGAAAAACTTTACACTTGTAAATTCGGCTCAGGGTTTTGTGTGAACACCCAAGAAAAACGATACAGTAATTCGTCCAAACCGCCGCCCTTCCGCCGCGTGAGCTAGGCATCCGCCGCGGAAGCGCCGCGCTTTGTCGTCTTCTGTGCATCGTTTTTCGTGCAGTGTGTGTCTGTGTTGGTTTTGGGATTTTTGGAATATATTATATGTGCCCAGATTTTCCAGAAAAGAAATTTCCTTTTGGGGTCCTATAATTCCGTATTTTTTCCGAACTTCACTGCACTTTGACTATGATGGTTATATCTGTGATGTTTGCATGTATTGAACGTCGGCTAATCGCTATAAGTCGATTGGTCGGGGTTATACATGATCTGTAATGTGCTGGAATGTGTATATAAATATGTTGGATTGTCGCGGGTGAATAGCCGGGGGTTGTGAGACGAGAGTTTTCTTTTCTTGCAATTCATGTAAATTTGTAAATTGATGTAATAATTATTTGTATGACCGCACAACCGGGTCGGGGTTGTAGCCGTCATTGTATAATTTCTTTTTACTGTTTTTGCTCCTAGGATAGACCCATGGAGGGGTGCACAAACTACCGGGTATGCCGAAGTGTCGAGTGGCCTACTCATGGAGATGAGGGAGGTTGCTACGCTTCGGGTACTTGGCGGGTAGTTTGCCGCACCCGTAGGGGTCTTGGGTGGGGTTTTGGCTATTCACCGCGACCGTGTAATCTGTTTTTTGTTACAGGCTCGTACAAATTACAGATTCCTAGTATATCCAATGTATTTATCTGTGATCTGAAATGTTTATCATTGCAGTATATCTATATATGATATTATTTAGGCGTTGCTTATGTTTTACAGACGCGCTAGCCCAGCCCCCGCTCTGTCGTTAGTTAAGTAACCTAACGGGTAATGACGGGGCCCCGTGGCGAATGCGAATGGCATAAGCGTACGTCATATTTTGGTTGTTTTCTGCAATGGTAGGATTAAATGATGGGACGCATTAAAAGAACTAATGCAAGAATATCACGCATTAAAAGAACTAATGCAAGATAATAAACCAAGTTAAAGTCGTTGGAACACTTTCGAAAAACCACTCGGTTCTTTTCAAAACCAACTTTTAAATGCGGAGCTTGAGCCACTCCTTTTAAAAGCTATCTCGTTCCATCGACCAAATCAAGTTCACTACGTTCACGGTTTTGCCAAAACCATTCGTAGCCCTCCGTCGTTTCGTATGAATATTCAATAGTATTCAAGCTGTGTTTGTTGACCTTCGTCAAGGTATAGTGATTGGTAGCTATTGGGTATTCATATGTAGCATAGATAGATGCGTTGGTTTGGGACATTCGCATTACCTTGTTGACCTTCGTCAAGGGTATATACGGGTGGATTCAAATTAACCTGGATAATGACGGGCAGAACTTGACATGTGACTTATGATTTGTTGACCTTCGTCAAGGTCATAAGAGCATGGGGCAAAAATCACACATCGGGAGTTTCATAAGTACTGAAACTTGCTAGATTTGCATACCATTTGGAGTGTGATGATTCTGGTAGGATTCCTTCAGTTTCGTCACGCGATGATATTTGGATCCCGATCCTACTGTGAGTATATGCTACTCCTCGGGAAACTTCTCACTTAACGATCAATGCTATAAACCTAGTAGGTGCCTAGAAAGGTGTTAGCGGGGCTACGCCCCCAGGGAAAAGAGGTTCTTTAATTAAGGAACTTCGCGAAAGCGTTGGAAAACCTCCCTCGAAGTACCGACACCGGCCTGGCTGAACGGTTAAGCAAGTATTGTACGGTGGGATTGATCCTGACTAATTCTTCCTTTATGGTTTGAGGAGGGATTCGAGAAACAGTGGGAGCCATCCTGTTTAGACAAACTAAAAACCACTCTAAACTTGCAAGAGCATCATGCTGAGTGTTTCTTCTTCTCTCTCCTAATTGCAGCGACCATTCAACATGACTGGACTTAAGTTACTCCTAGATAAAAACAAACTGACAGGGCCAAACTACAAAGATTGGCTCAGGAATGTCAAGATAGCAATCACTTATGACAAGCTGGGGTATCTTCTTACCACCAAAGCTCCCCCTGTCCCTGGTCCAACTTCCAGCGTCGCGGATAAGGAAATCCGTAAGACTTGGGAGATTGATAGCGCGAAGGCCAAGTGCCTCCTGCTTGCCTCGATGGACAACGAACATCAGAGGAGGCATGAGAATATGGACATGGAGTCCATATTGCTCCATACAAAAGAACTGTATGGAGAGCAATCACGTATCGCAAGATACGAAGCGTCGAAAAAGTTGTTTTCGACAAGAATGGCCGTCGGATCATCAGTAGCCGAGCATGTGCTAAAGATGATCGGCTACATTGAGGAGCTCGCTGACCTAGGGATCACATTAGAGAGTGAGCTATATACGGATATAGTTCTCCAGTCCCTTCCTTCCACTTACGCCCAGTTCATACTGAACTTCAACCTACAAGAAAAAGAGGTTGAACTTTCAGAGCTCCTCAACATGCTGAGGAGCGCAGAGGGCACCCTACAGAAAGGTAGGGATACATCCACTTTGTTTGTAGGAGGATCATCTTCTTCTAGGTCCAAGGCGAAAGCCAAGGGGAAGAAGAAGAAGGCCCCCGCCAAACCAAGGGGCGGTGTTAGTAAAGTGGATACGAAGGGAAAAGCAAAAGCAACAAAGATAGCGGGGAAGCTTGTGGACAAGGAAGAATGCTTCTATTGTCATAAGAAAGGACACTGGAAGAATGATTGCAGGGCCTGGAAGGCCAGAACACAGGAATTGAAGCAGGTTGCAGCTTCAGCTTCAGGTGTGTATGTTATTGAAAACTGTCTTTCAATAAACTCTACTTCCTGGGTATTGGATACCGGATCAGGATCTCATATCTGTAATTCTTTGCAGGCGTTGAGAAACCGTAGTGTTTTGAAAGCAGGTGACATGACCCTCAGAGTTGCAAACGGAGCTAGCATGGATGCTAAAGCCGTGGGGGACTATCACCTGGGAATGTCAGATGGACATGTTTTGGTTTTGCGTAATTGCTTTTTTGTACCCAACGCAACTTGTAATATCATTTCTGTATCTTTAGTTTCTAAAGAAGGTTATGAATTTGCGTTTGTAAGTAATGTTGTAAACATTCACCTTAATCAAGTATTGATTGGGTCAGGTACATTGAGTAATGGTATATACGTGTTAAACCAACCACAGATTTTCAACGTCCAGAATACACACAAAAGAAAGTCTCCAGAACTAAATCAGACTTTCTTATGGCATTGTAGATTGGGTCACATCAATGAGAGAAGGTTGACTAAGTTACATACAGAAGGATATTTGAATGCGTTCGAATATCAATCGTATGCCACTTGTCAATCTTGTCTCAAAGGAAAGATGACAAAGACTCCATTTACTGGACAAGGAGTAAGAGCGAGCGAGCTCTTGGGACTCGTACACAGTGACGTGTGCGGTCCAATGTCTACACATGCCCGAAGCGGACATTCTTACTTCATTACTTTTACGGATGACTTCTCAAGGTACGGTTATGTTTTCTTAATGAAACATAAGTCCGCGGCCTTTGGAAAATTCCAGGAGTATAAGAATGAAGTAGAGAAACAGACCGGCAAAAGTATTAAGATTCTAAGATCGGATCGAGGTGGAGAATACTTAAGTGCCGAATTCCTGAATTACTTAAAAGAGAATGGTATTCTCTCTCAGCTTACTCCTCCATACACTCCGCAACATAACGGTGTATCGGAGAGACGGAACCGAACCCTATTGGATATGGTTCGGTCCATGATGAGTAACGCTGAGTTACCGCGATCATTCTGGGGATATGCACTAGAAGCAGCTGCGTATCTCTTGAACAAGGCTCCCACCAAGACTGTGCCTACCACCCCATATGAGATGTGGACTGGGAAGAAACCCTGTCTTAAGTATCTTAAGTTATGGGGATGTCCAGCTTTTGTAAAAAAGCAGCATGCGGACAAACTTGAGGCACGTTCAGTACAGTGTAAGTTTGTGGGATACCCAAGGAACTCCAGGGGGTATCTTTTCTATTCCGCTGAGGAGCAAAAGGTCTTTGTTTCTCAGCATGCCCGCTTCTTGGAAACTGAGTTTTTAGAAACCCAGATAAGTGGGAACACAATAGAACTGGAAGAAGTTCCAGAACCACAGACTGTTACTGAAAGCTTAGTGGAACCAGAGGGTTCAACAGAACAGGACATTCCTGCGCCACTCCGCAGGAGTAGTAGGCAGTCTCATCCGCCCGAGAGATACTACGGTTTTCTCATAGACGGGGATAGAGAGGATTGCATCATAGATTATGATGAGCCTACTAGCTTCCAGCAGGCCGTTCAGAGCGTTGACTCAGTGAAATGGCTGGATGCAATGCGGACCGAAATGGAGTCCATGTACACCAACAAGGTATGGACGTTGGACATTGCTCCAGACGGGGTAAAACCCGTAGGATGCAAGTGGATCTTCAAAAGGAAGATTGGTGTAGATGGACAGGTTGAGACCTATAAAGCTAGGCTGGTAGCAAAGGGTTTTCGTCAAAGACCTGGCTTGGACTACGACGAAACCTTTTCTCCAGTAGCCATGCTGAAATCCATTCGGATCCTTCTTGCCATTGCTGCCTTCCACGATTATGAGATCTGGCAAATGGACGTAAAGACAACTTTTCTAAATGGAAATTTAGAGGAGTGTGTCTATATGGACCAGCCAGAGGGTTTCATTCAGAGTGGGAGCAGCGGAAAGGTGTGCAAGTTGCTTAAGTCCATCTATGGACTAAAGCAGGCATCGCGGAGTTGGAACATCTGCTTTGATGAGACGGTCAAAGAATTTGGCTTTATCAAAAATCCAGATGAACCATGCATCTATAGTAGATTTGTAGCGAGAACTGTAGTATTCCTCGTTTTATACGTGGATGACATTCTCTTAATAAGAAATGACATTCCTATGCTACAATCTGTCAAGGGGTTCTTGTCACACAGGTTCTCCATGAAAGACCTGGGTGATGCCTCATACATTCTGGGTATCCGGATCTACCGTGACAGATCCAAGAGGATATTAGGACTTTCTCAGTCCAGGTACATCGACACCGTGCTGAAAAGATTCAGTATGGAAGATTCCAAGCGCGGTAACCTGCCGGCTTGTCACGGGATCACCCTCTCTAAAGAGATGTCTCCCAAGACTGATTTGGAGAGGGATCGCATGTCTATTATACCCTACGCTTCTGCGGTAGGCTCTATAATGTATGCGATGTTGTGTACCAGACCGGATGTAGCTTATGCACTGAGTTTGGTAAGCCGGTATCAGTCTAACCCAGGGGAGAAACACTGGATAGCAGTAAAGAACATTCTCAAGTACCTGAGAAGGACTAAGGAGATGTTCTTGGTGTATGGCGGAAAAGACCTCCAGATCGAGGCCTTTGCTGACTCCAGCTTCCAGAGTGACAAGGATGATTCCAAGTCCATGTCGGGTTTTGTCTTTACCCTCAATGGAGGGGCGGTGTGCTGGAAGAGTTCCAAACAGGAAACCGTTGCAGACTCGACGATGGAAGCGGAATACATCGCTGCATCTGATGCCGCAAAAGAAGCTGTCTCGATGAGGAAGTTCTTGAAAGAACTTCAGGTGGTTCCGTCCATTGTTGATCCAATACCTCTGTATTGCGACAACAACGGGGCTATAGCTTTAGCGAAGGAACCCAGGTCCCATCAGAGATCCAGGCACATCTTGAGGCGGTATCACCTGATCAGGGAGATCGTAGATCGCCAGGAGATCGAGGTTCGGAGAGTCGCTTCAGAAGACAACACTGCAGATCCATTCACCAAGGCCTTGCCCCAGACTCAGTTCGAGCGGCTGATCGAGATGATAGGTCTTCGATACGCCAGTACATGGCCTTAGTGCAAGTGGGAGATTGTTAGTGTATATGCCCTAGAGGCCATTACTGTATCATACTAGTTTGTATATTACTTAATGGATGCTTGGGATATTCACCTTGTATATACAATCTTGCTCAAAATAGTAGTATGCTACTTGGTTTGTTTCTACTTCAATGTGTACATGTGTTTATTTTTGTATATCGCCTATACACATTAGTAGAGCCCTTAGGATCTTTGCTTGATTACCAGCGATGTGATGGCCGTCACACTAGTGGGGCAGGGTAATCTATAAGCACATCCTTATGCAGGTCCCTGGTCGCAGGACTATCGAGACAGGGCATCGATACTCCGGAGTAGACCAGCGCATGCGCTTCTCATCCCAGTGTGGGAGACGGTCTGTCCCACAGCCGTCAGTACGTCGTACTTGAGATAGTATGCGGGTGCTCGTTAGGTTACGGGTACACTGGACAGGACTCGTCGGGAACTGACTAGTTGGTATTATACCTATCGTCAGTTATCAGTTCCCAGGTGACATGAGTACAGCTTAGTCCGCTGACTTGACACTGTCACTCCGCCTCGAGTGTGTTCCCACTGTACTTTGATCACTACCCTACCACGGCTCAAAGGAGTCGTGCAAACAGGTAGTGGTTGGGTGCAGTCCCGAAGCACTTGGAGGCAGTGACGGTTAGACAGGATTCGTCTCTCCCGGTATTGGGGGTTGACATCGCGCTGTGTCTAGGAGAGCCATTACACGAGTAGTCCCTGGCAAAGGCAAACGAGATATACTGGTAGGTTTCCAGTGTTATCTCAGGGTGTATTGGGCTTCACTCCGGCACGACTTGTACCGCTA
Organism: Agapanthus africanus; assembly: GCA_030015575.1. Taxonomy (NCBI): domain Eukaryota; kingdom Viridiplantae; phylum Streptophyta; class Magnoliopsida; order Asparagales; family Amaryllidaceae; genus Agapanthus; species Agapanthus africanus. The sequence continues at coordinate 595,272,996 of JASDDO010000024.1, forward strand.
TTGGGGGACTGACGTTTACCGCCCCCTAGGCCCGCCATGCGATGTATCAGACGAACAGACCGGACTGTACGGAGAATGTCACACTCAGGCTCAGTAGGAGTTCAGATGGGTTTCGCCTCGTCGGTCTTCTTGTCGGCGTTACCTGGGGACCGTTACGCACAGCTAGTGCCGCTTGCGGTCTGTGGTTAAACCCACTGCCAGCGTAGTGTCGAGTCTTTAGAGTCCCACACAGAAAGCTTTTCGCCTTTAGGCAAAAGAGTAGAGGTCGCATGGTATTGCGACAGGTCGCATGGTTTTGCGACAGGGTTCGGTCACGTCCGTGCACTTGTGCACGTACAGTGTCCGGACAGTTTACACTAGCGGGCTTTGGTTTAAGCCAGATCCTAGTGTACCTTATGGGATTGGATTTATCCAGTTTGCATTCGTGTTCCTCGGAACGCGGATGCGGGTGTGTATGCACAGTTGACAGGGAGGCAGAGGCGGCGGATTCTCATTAGGGTTGTTGACTGTTGACCGTTGACTATTTGACTTTATGCTCAACCCTAATGAGAATAAGATATGTGATTAACTATTATATTAATTAAGTATTATGGTGATATGGTTGTTGACTTGTTGACTTTTGTTGACTTGTTGACTTTGTTGACTTGTTGACTTTTGTTGACTTGTTGACCGGTTGACTAGGCTTGACTAGTTGACCATCATGATAACCATGGTTATCATTTCATGCCAAAGACTTTTTCTTGCTTGCTCATTTGAGTAAAATGAGTGCATGACATGATAAGGTTATGGTTGCTTCTAACCATCACATAAGACTTTTTTGATATGATGAGTTATGATCACTTTGGATTATGAGAGGGTGAAAGACAAAAGAGTTGCTCATTCTTTCTTGCTCATTCTCTCTCTTGTTCTTGAGCTCTCCTCTTGCTCTCACCCTCAACCTCTTGCTCCCTCACTTGATCTATGGTTCTCTTGTCTCATGAGTTGAGAATCAAGAACCATAGATAAAATCCCATTCTAAATCATCTCTACTCATTCTAGTTCACTAGGTTTAGCAAACCAAGTGAACTAGTTTCTTCAAAGAACGAAGAAGGAGCTAAAGGTTGGAGCTTTCAAGTGGATCTATCTTCGGCGTACGGAGACAACGAGAAGGAGCCATCGAACCACCATCGGAGCTTGAAGAGAAGGAGTTCAAGTTTAGGTATAACCATCTTCATCCGAGTAGCTAAATATCTTTAGCTTAGTATGCTAGTTTTAGTTTAGGTAAAGATCCCGACCTAGCTTAGTCCATGTTGCCTCTTGCGTTAAAATTTTGATTTTATACCGTTTCCGCCTCCCCGTGAGAACCGGGGGTCGCAACGTGGACTTACACGAAGGACACAGATCGCTTGGTATAGCTTCTCTACTCCTTCTCTTGTTTGCTAGCATTAGGTTAATGGTTACGATCCGGGGTTTTAGGATGCGGTAGTGCCGGTTTAAAGTCAAGAAAAATTTTCGTTTCCGCATTTTGGCCTCGGATAGACGGCCGGGGCGCTACCGTAGTCCTACATGTATGACTCTGCCAGAGGGTTGTCGTAGTCAGTCGGAGCAGCGGAAGTATAGTGGACAAGTGGCTTATGTCTATTTATGGACTAAAGCGGATATAGCGGAGATAGATCATCTATTTCTGATGTGACAGTCATAGGTTTGACTTCATTGGAATAAGGGATGGATCTGTTAAGAAGGTAGTAGGGTGTGATGTCCTTGTATTTGGATGACATGCACAGAGTAGGAAGTGAAATTCCTATACTACGATCGGTTATACTTTGGTTACTACGATCGGTTATACTTTGGTTGTCACACAGTGGTTTCTCCACATAGGAATTGGATATAATATCAGACATTCTGGTTACTAGATCTATGGTTTTAGATCTAGATTTGGGTAGTTTCCCAATCTGGGTACTTAGACTGCATTCTAAAGGTGTTTTAGAATGGACGACTTCTGGCACGGTGGTGTACCTACAGGTGATGGAGTCACCCTCTCTAAAGGTATCTTACAGACTAAAGGGGAGAGGGATGTGCATGATTGGCAGATCACTTGCTTAGGCAATTGAGTCAATCGTGAGATGGCAAGTACCACACCAGATGTTGTTATTGCACTAGATGCAATAAATTTATATTAATCCAATCCTGGAGTTCATTTATGAACTAGGTCCCATCAGATATCCAGACACATTCTAAGACAGGTATTGCTCATTTCGGGAGATGGCTTTTCCCACGAACATGAGATAAAGAGAGACATAGAAAGAAACATTTGAGCGGATCCACTCACTGAGGCTATTCCTCGAACGCATTAGTTTCACAAACAGTTTTTGTGAGACTGATTAGTAGAGGAGTTGGGTGTTCGGTATCACACGGGCTGTGAGTATGCGACATCGCAATAATTAGCCTTGAGTGCAAGTGGAAGATTGTTGGGGATAGTGCCCTCAGAGTCAATTATTGGATCACACGCCCGTGATTGCAATGATTGAGGGAGGACCTATACCGTTAGAACAGTCTTACTCGAGATGATAGTATGCTATATGGTTTAACTTTATCATCGTGTACTGTTTTAGGTGACCTTACAGGTCACTATTGCACGTTGATAGAGCCATTAAGATTCTTGCTTGACGGCCAGCAGTATGATGGCGATCATATACGTGGGAGCTGGGGTCTATAAGCACATCCTTAAAAGGTCCCTAGTCGTGGGAGTTTTCGAGACAGGGCACCGATACTCCAGAGTAGACTAGTGTATACAGTCGAGACCTCGACGAGGGGCGGTGGTCGGTCTCACAAGCCACTGGTGTCAGTTGGTTCACCTAAGATGTATACAGGTGCTCATTTGGTTATGAGTACACCGGACAGGACTCACCGGGAACATGCTAGTTGGTTTTATACCAGACGTCAGATAGCAGTTCCCTGGTGACATGTGTACAGGTTGGTTCATCGACCTGAGATCGTCATTTGTCTCGTGTGAGTTCTCACTGTGCTTTGATTACTACCCTACCACGGCTCAAAGGAGTCGTGCAAACAGGTTTTAGTTGGGTACAGTCCCGAGCCACATGGAGGCAGTGAGCGGATCTGCAGGGGTTCGTCTCTCCCGGTATTGGGGGTGAGGTCGCGCTGTGTCTAGGAGAGCCATTACACAAAGCCCTCGGCCGAGGCAGGAGATTTACTGGTAGGTATTCCAGTAGTATCTCAGGGTGTTCTGGGCTACACTCCGACACGACTTGTACCGCTTTTAGGGATCTGAATTTTACCAACCCCCTAGGCCCGCCATGCGATGCTCATAGAAGAACGGACCGGACTGTACGGATATTGTCACTGACAGGCTCAGTAGGGTGTCAGGATGAGTTCGCTCATCGACCTCCCTTTTGGTCAATACCTGGTAGCTCGTTACGTACGGCTAATACCTCTGACGTGCTAGTGGTTAAATCCACAGCCAACGTGTTGACGAGTCTTTAGAGTCCCCCACAGACAGTTTCTCAAGTTTTGGGCGAAACGCTGTAGAGGCCGTATGGAGATATGGCAGGGTTCGATCAGATACGTGCGGTATTGCACGGATCATGATCGGACGGATAATACTAGCGGGCTTTGGTTTAAGCCGGATCCTAGTATTGTACAGTGTAGATTTTGTCTCTTTGAATTTGTATTCGGTCGGAATACAAATGCGGGTATGTATACACGGTCGCTGGGTTTTCCTGTAATTTAATTGCGGGATCAGTTTTTTTTGAAGTTGCCAGTTTGCATTCCTTTTCAGCCAGATTTCCTTTCTTCCTTTCATTGGCTGATTATTGATGGAGGGGGGCTAATTTGCATATTTCCAAATTGGCATTGTGAAAGGGGGTTTCTTGTAAATGGTGAGATTATGATAATTCAAAGCATCTTTTCCTTTTTCTTTCATGATGGCTAGCATTAATGAGATGTGAATTGATTTAGCTTTGGTGTGACATTAATCCCTCATTATCATCACTTTTCTTATGCTCACCATTATTCTCCTCTTGTGCTCATCTCCCTTGTGTTTTTCCTTCATCCATTCAAGAGGATGGCCGGCCACATTAGGGGAGGGGGAGAAGTTCATTTTTGTGTGGGAAAAATTATCATATCATATTATGCTTGCTACAAAATCCCAAGCTCATTTTCCATTGTTGTTTCCTCCATCAAAAGGCAACTTCACAACCCCATGAGACAAACATTACTACACTTAGCCTACAGCATCCTTGGGCACGTCGACTTGCCAACTTCGTACTCTTGTTGCCTCGGTCCAGAGGTGGGAGCCCATAAAAGAACCCGGCGATGTGGTGCCCGTTCCGACGAGGAGATGAAGTCCGGAGATTCCGCGAGGAGATCGAGATGGAGGCCGAAGACCCAAGGACACGGATCGCTCGGTATAGCATTCTATCCCATATCTTGTTAGCTAGTATTAGGTTAATGGTTACGATCTGGGTTTTTAGGATGCGGTAGTGCCGGTTTAAAGTCAAGAAAATTTTCCGTTTCCGCATTTTGGCCTCGGATAGACGGCCGGGGCGCTACCGTAGTCTTACAGTTTCTCCCAAAAACCTGCTGCTCTCTCCACAAACCAAACCCTAGCACCCAATCTCAGCACCCAACTCCACCGTCAGGCCGCTAAAATCCTATTCAGCCGCAAATTGCGGCCTGCTCTGCTCCGACCGCCCCGATCTCCTTTTTCCTCTGTAAGATTTCTTCTCTTCTTGTTCAATTTCCGCGCAGAATTTCAAATCTGAAATGGTAGCTTTTGATTATGAGAAGAACTTCTTTGAGATTTTCTCCGACGCAACTTACGGACAGTATTTCTACAATGAAATCTGTCAAAGAGGGTGGGATTTTTTAATTTACAGAGGCAATGATCTGTTTGCTGTGAGGGAATTAGTAGAAGATTTTTATGAGGCATTAAGACATGGCCAATTGGAATCGGGGTTTGTAGAATTTTTCTTCAAGGGGCAACGTAGGATTTTTCAGCCCCAAACCATTTCTAGGGTTACAAGTATCCCCATGAGACCCGGAAATCAACAACCGCAAGAATTGGCGGTTTACAGATCATTGTTGGGGGATTTTGTGGAATTAAAAAATAAGGGGCTGAATCCAGCCCAGATGTACAGGAATGTGCTTGCGGTCTGCCGATGGGCAAACAGCAACATCAGGGAAAAGAGCCGTGTTTCTTCCTTTCCGGCTGGTGTTGGACATATTCGCACTGCTTAATGGAAAAAGACCAGCATTTCTGTGTCGTAACATAATTGTTCAACACAATCATGGAGGGGGTAGCCTAGAAGAAACCCCTGCTGCCGGTGCTAGTAACCCAACTTGCGGAGTACTACATGGATAGGATTGAATTTGATGGGTATGCGACTGTTTATGAAAATTGGCCGGTCGAAATAGAGAGAATTTCACAAGGATACACCGGCGGCCACTATGAGCAGAAAAACTGGACAAAGGGAGGATCAAAGCGAACATCCGGGTCCCGAAAGCTCGACGGAGGAACTTTTGAATGAGCCAGAACCTACCAACGAAAAAGACCTGCAGCGCCTGACATTTAGGAGTGTTCACCACATGCTCAAGAAACAACAGAAAATGCAGGAGCAACTGGATAGGATTGAGGCGGCTCAACAGGCAGCGCATGACGACGCTAGCGGCAGCAAGAAGGGCAAGGGAAAAGCAAGAAGACATTGAGGACAATGCAAGTTTCAAGTTGGGGGTGATAGCATATAGTTTGCATTTGCATATTTCATTCATTTCAGCATTTATTGTATTTTTCTTTTCTTTTGCATGTAGTTGCATTTCATATCTGCTTTTGTACTGCATTGTATAAAAATTGAAAAGTTTGAAAAAATTCCTTAAAATTATAAAAACTTGGTCATGTTGGTTAGCAGGGGAACATTGATTCAAAGTCTGACGGTTCAGTTGATAAGGTTGAAATAACTAAATTCTTGCTATGAGATTGACAACCTGAAAAATAACCCGCCTGTGTGTTTAACCATAGCTGATACACGACTTTTATATCACTTACACGTGTCGTATGTTTTTGAGAATTTAATGAAGGTCTGACATGTCTGTAAAAAAATTTTAAAATTGATAAATATCTTTAGGATCAAACAGGTTTGGCTGAGTTAAGTAATATCAAGATAATTTCATACGGTGAAGTTGATATGAAGAATTATATAGTGATTTTAACAGAAATCATAAGTCTGAAAAATAACCCATCTGAAACCTTGTTGGAGTAATTTCACACCTTATCGCATGTAACGTTTTCAAGTTTAAAAGAAAAAGATGGCTATATCTCCGTTTTTTGTTACTAAAGTGCTGAAAATTTAAAATAAAATGAGTCTTTTGTTTTGTGGCCTTGGTAACTTGGGTAATTAAGTCCTTAGGGCGTCTCACACCTAATACCCTAAAACCATCTGGTTTGGGAGTCATTGACCCAAAGCACGCTAAGTTTCCAATCGCCAGATAAAATAAGCTAAGCAAGTGTCCTCTCTAAGTTAAAAGTCCTTATGGTTCTTTGTGGGAGAATAATCTTGGCGGTGACGAATTTTCTAGTAAAACAGTTTTTCGCGGAGATATGAAAGTTTGTATTTATTAAGACGTTTTGCACGATATTGAAGGGTGTGTATGAACAAAAACAGGTGAAAGATAAGAGTGAACAATAAGACTTAGGTTCTCTATTAAAATTAATATATATTCTGACTTGAAACCTAACTGGAGAATAAAACTTGAGAAAATCTTAACTCCTTTCAAACTTGTGTGATCCTTTAGAAGTTTACCATGGTCTGTAACTTTTGACATGATGACCCTAATCAAGTTCTTAAAAACATGACGACACTACCGCACTATCACGAAAGGACGCATATTAGCTTGTTAAACAAATTGCGTGGAGTGAAAAATAGGGTTTAATGTTTCTAACTTGGGTGATAGAATTTCTAGCTTTGATACTTAATCTTAAGATTTGAATCAACTGTTTTCTAGCAAAACTAACTTGACTGGATTTTGTGGGTGCAATCCGCTGAAAACCCTCAGGAGACAACACTCCTCCTACTAGGGATACCTAGAGGTTTAACGGCTTGTTGCACGTGCTCAGTGCAATCGCGTTCCCTGCGAAAGTGAGGCTAGGAATTTTTGTGTTGCTCGGGACGAGCAAAAGATAAGTTTGGGGGTATTTGTTCAGTACGATTTGTTACATTTTAATACCGCCCGTTTTATAACATTTTGTCAATAAATAGTGCTATTTAATCCATGTCTGCTCATTTATACAGAGTACAGGTACGCAAACGGAATCATGGATTTTTGTACACAACATGCACAAGAAGACGGATTTTTAGCTGGAACTGCAAACAGGACATTATATAGATCAAGATTTGAAAAGAATTTGTGTGTGTACAAAGTTTAATTGTGAAATGGTCCAACACATACATGTGTAAACACTTTTGGAGATGTATGTACCTTGTGTGCTGCCATGGTACACAACAATGATGTGTTGTGCAAGTGGTCTTGATGTGCATTAAATGCATAAAGTAGTGATGTGATATGAAGCTTTTGCACTTGATCTTTTTTCTGTGATATTGCTCCAGATTACACATATGAGCTGATTAAAAAAAGTTACAATTATAGAGATATACCCATAAGACCAGAAGACTACTGAAGTAAGGTGGGCCGCAGACTCTTCAACCCGGCCGCAAATATATTCTATTTGGCCGCAAATTGCGGCCAAGATGGTGACAAATTGGTTCGTTTTCTTTGTGTGTGTCTCTGGTGGTCATGTTAGTCTATTGTCACCTGCAACTTTTGCTTTGGATTTCTCTATAAATAGCAGATCAAGGCATGAGGCCAAGGGAGAACTTTTTGCATACTTGTAAACTCTTGTTAAAATTCTTGTAGCTCTTGGGATTGAGTTGAGTTCATTGCCTTCCTCTGGTCTTGCAAATTCTCTTTTTGAGCTTGCATGATTAGATTTTGGTAGTTGAACTCATTTACTTGTATTTTGAACCATTGCAATAAATCTTCATTACATTCAACTTTGATTCTTGTATCTCTTTTTTATTTTGTCATTTCTTTTTATTATTCAGTTGTGTTATTCATATGATGATGTGTGAGTAGTTGTTCTTGGGCTATGGTAAGGTAGGTTGTGGAATAACTTTACTTCCAACCCCTCCCTTTTAATTCTTGCACTTTTTCACTTATTTTCTTAATATTGCAATTTTATTATGTTTTACTTGATAGGATATATCGTTTTGAATGGTTTCAAATCAACCTTTAACATATATCATATCCCTTCTTTACATTTTATCATTGCTATTTTACGATTTGAAGTAGGCGTGAATACGGAATTACGTTATGTGTCGCAACTAGCTAGATAGGATATATAGAATTCTTGCATATATTCTATACTTGCTACTTCACTTAACTAATTCCATATTCACTCCAATTTCTATCTCATTCTTGTTAGTTTCCGTTTTTCTTAATCTTGATATCGTATTTTATCCCGATACATGTTTTCGGATAAATTCGGCATACTTTCGCTATTCAAATGGAAACTAAAAAGAATGAATCTTGAATCAAAACAGAGAGTTGGGGGTAAATGTCGTATTTCACTCTTACTGAACCATAGCCTAAGTTTTCGTATTCCAAAACTTTGCCTCTTTTAAGTATTATACTAGAACGTGACAAAACACCATTTTTCAACCTATTGATCCATAACTCAATTTAATGTCGTGATATCCACTCCTAGTGGTTCGACCCGTGCTTACCGGCTTGCTTAAACGCACCATGCACTTGCGGTATTTTAAAACTCGATAACTCACGTCATGCACTATTTTCCTACAAAAACCGACATATCCGATATTGACCATATTCTCCAAAAAGCACGTCACCGTGGGTTTCGAACACTGAGTTACCTATTTCCTTTTGGAGTTATACACTGGAGACGGCCGCATACCTATTGAATAGAGTTCCAACAAAATCGATGCTTACTACTCCATATGAGATATGGAATGGGAAGAGACCATATCTTAAACGAGTTAAGATATGGGGTTGTCCGGCCTATGTTAAAAAGCAAAATCCGGACAAGCTCGAGGCAAGATCGGTTCTTTGCAAGTTTGTGGGATATCCAAGAAATTCATATGGATATCATTTCTACCTCAGTGAGGAACAAAAAGTGTTTGTTGTTCAACATGCCACCTTTTTTAGAAAATGGAATTTCTTGCAAAAGAGATTAGTGGCAAAGAGGTAGAGCTGGAAGAAGTTCCAACCACACAAACTACAGAAGAAGATTTGGTAGAACCAGAGGATTCAGTAGTTCCCGACGAACCTCAGCCGCTCCGCCGATCTAGTAGGATTCCTCATCCACCTGAGAGATACTACGGTTTTCTCATTGATGGTGGGAGCAAGGATTGCATCATGGAAGATAATGACATAACTAGCTTCGAGCAGGCCATCACGAGTGGTGACTCTGTGAAATGGCTGGATGCAATGCGATCTGAGATGGAATCCATGTACACCAACAAAGTATGGACTTTGGAAGTTTCTCCTGAAGGGGTAAAACCCATTGGGAGAAAATGGATCTTTAAGAAGAAACTTGCTGTAGATGGAAAAGTTGAGACTTTCAAAGCTAGACTTGTTGCAAAGGGTTTTCGTCAATGACCAGGTGTGGATTATGACAAAACCTTTTCTCCAGTGGCTATGCTTAAGTCCATCCGGATCCTACTTGCCATTGCTGCATACCTTGACTACGAAATCTGGCAAATGGATGTTAAGACCGGCTTTCTAAATGGTGATTTAGAGGAGTGCGTGTACATGACTCAGCCCGAGGGCTTCGTAGACAGTGTGAGCAGCAGGAAGGTGTGCAAGCTGCTTAAATCCATCTACGGGTTAAAGCAGGCATCGCGGAGTTGGAACATCTGTTTTGATGTGGTAGTCAAAGAGTTTGACTTCATCAAGAACGTAGATGAACCTTATATATACAAGAAGGTGGCAGAGAGTAAGGTTGTCTTTCTCGTATTGTACGTGGATGACATACTCTTGATATGAAATAATGTTCCTATGCTGCACTCGGTCAAGCTCTTCTTATCACATAGATTCTCAATGAAAGATCTAAGAGATGCTTCCTGCATCATGGGGATTAAGATCTATAGAGATAGATCTAAACGGATACTGGGATTGTCCCAATCCAGGTACATTGACACCATACTAAAGAGGTTTAGTATGGAAGAATCCAAGCGTGGGAATTTACCCACGATCTCTGGACTCACTCTCTCCAAAGAGATGTCTCCTAAGACTGAATTGGAGAGAGCTTGCATGCAAGGGATACCCTATACTTCGGCAGTAGGCTCTATCATGTACGCGATGCTATGTACCAGACCCGATGTAGCATACTCACTAAGTGTAGTGAGTAGGTATCAAGCAGATCCAGGAGAGAATCATTAGACAGCTGTAAAGAACCTTCTCAAGTACTTGAGAAGGACTAAAGAGATGTTCTTGGTGTATGGTAACGGTGAACTCCAAGTGGAGTCCTTTACCGATTCAAGCTTCCAGAGTGATAAGGACGACTCTAAGTCGCACTCGGGATTTGTCTTTACCCTAAATGGAGGGGCGGTTTGTTAGAAGAGTTCCAAACAGGAAACCGTGGTAGACTCGACGATGGAGGCTGAATACATCGCTGCCAACGTTGCTGCCAAAGAGGCTGTTTGGATAAAGAAGTCCATAACTAAACTTGGAGTGGTTTTGTCTATTGAGCATCCAATATCTTTGTATTGTGATAACAATGGAGCTGTGGCTTTGGCCAAGGAACCTAGGTCCCATCAGAGATCCAGGCATATTCTGAGGCGGTATCACCTGATCCGGGAGATATTTGATCACTGAGAGATCGAGGTCAGGAGAGTTGACATGAAGGACAACGCTGCGGATCTACTCATGAAGGCCATATCCCAGATACAATTTGAGAGACTCTTCGGGATGTTGGGTATGAGATACTACAACAGCTGGCCTTAGTGCAAGTAGGAGATTGTTAGTTATGTATATGCCCTAGAGAACATTATTGTACATATGATGTATATTGTAGTGGATGCTTGTATATATATAGAGAGGACTTTCTTGCTCGACATGATAGTATGCTATCTGGTTTCACTTTGTCTTAACATGTTGACTTGTATTGGGTTACTGTCTTGCTCTCACATGTTGATAAAGCTCTTAGGATATGTACTTGACTACTAGGATTATGATGCAGATCATACTAGTGGGGCCAGGGTAGTCCATGAGTACATCTTATAATTGTTCCTAGTCGAGGGTGTATCGAGACAGGGCATTGATACTCCAGAGTGACTAGCGTATACGCATCTTGACCCATATGATGGGCGATGGATGATCCCACCTCCATTGGTGTTTGACATCAAAGATGGTGTAAGGATGCTCAGTGGAGACTGGGTACACTGAACGGACTCGCCGAGAACTCCTAGTTGGTATTTTACCTATCGTCAGATAGCAGTTCTCTGGTGAAACTGGTACAGGTTAGTCTGTAGACCCGAAATCGTAATAGAGTCTTGTATGATTTCCACTATGCTTTGATTTCCACCTTACCACGTTCATGAGAACGTACAAAATGGTGGCTTTTGGGTACAATCCTGAATCACGTGGAGGCAATGAGCGATAGGAGGGGTTTCGTCTTTCCGGGTATTGGGGGTTGATGTTGCGCTGTGTTCGATTGGCTATAACTGGAAGTCCCTAGCCAGGGCTGATATGGAGATATACTGGTAAGTGTTATCAGTAGTTTCTCAACCCGTTATGAGCCTCACATCGACACGACTTATCGGTTACTGGGGTCTGACGTTTACCACCCCTAGACCGGATATGCGACATATCAGACGAAGAGACCGGACTGTACGGTAGTGTTACTGATTGGATTCACAGGAGTGTGTGCAGGCTTCCTTGTTGATCTTCTGGTCGCTCAATACCCGGGTGGCTGTTACGTTTAGCTGACCGCTTGCAGCTTGTGGGTGTTTGATATGATCATCACCTACTGCCGGCGTATTGACGAGTCTTTAGAGTCCTATACAGAGGTTTCGTGGCTCAGGCGAAACGGAGTAGGAGCACATATGTGATATGTGCGGGACCGAGATTGATACGTGTATGTGATACCGTATTAGATTCTCGCGACTTGTGACATTGGTCGGTTATATGTGATATAGCCGGGTTATTGGATCAAGCGTTGATTCGATAAATTATTGCATTTGATTTTAGTCGGTTATATGTAAATAGCCGGATTATTAAATCAAATGTTGATTTAATAATTTAATATAGAATCATATATTTGATATATTAAATCACATTAACTAATATTAGCTCACTTAAGCATTACTTTTTCTCACTAGATGATACATTAATATATATGTGATATATGTTTAATGTATTCTTTTCCTTTTGTTACAAAATATTATTTATGTGATATATGATATTGTGACATGCTGGGGTTATACATGCAACAAGGGTGTATGAGACTTAAACCAAGCTAGGTTTAATGTTGGTTAATATTTATTATTAAGTAATTAAAAATCATTTGGATTTTCTCACCTCATGGAGCTTACATGAAGCTTGTAGAACATTGACTTAGTCCACTTGATTTGTTTTTACTTAAGATATTTGTTAACCTAACTTTAACCCTAGCCTATGGTTTATTCTCTACTTGAGTTAGCCATGACATATACTAACTCACCATAGTTGCATTTCTAACCTAAGCTCATTATTCTCTTCATCACTTTGAGCTTCATCTTCTTCTTCCTCACAAAAAGCTTGCTAGATTTTTTTCATGTGATGAAATAAAGGGAGAAAAAGAAAACTAAAGAGAGCCCACTTCCTACTTCATCATCCTCTTCTATACTAGCCATTTAGATTAGGGTGTTAGCTTCATTAAATTCAAATTAGTTAAGAGAACGCCTGAGTTCGTATTGCCTCGACGTAGATCATCTTGGATAGTGAAGACTTCAAGCAAGGATGCATCATTCACTTCATGGAGCCTCTCAAGAGTTCGGGAGCTTGATGATCGTAGTGAAGAGACCACAACTTGGAGCTATAGAAGTGAAGGAGCGGACTACAAAGGTTATAATCTCTTATCACTTAGAAGTAGAGATGTTTACTTGATGTTTCCGTATGATTCTTTAGTTAAAGATCTAGGGTTAGGGTTAAGTAGCATGGCAAAAATTTGAAAATGGCATTGCCGATGCCTCCCGAAACCTTGCTGTTGTGCTAAATAACCCTACAATATTATTGGATTATTTTTATCTCTTTGTATTCGTATTTTTGCAGTACGAATACGGGTATGTATATACGTTGAGGGCATTCTTATAATTTTACAAGAGATGCTTCTAGAAGGGGACACCTCATTTTTGGTTTTATCTATTTTTGGAAAATAGATTAATGAGGTGGAAATGGAGATATTTGTGGCATGGTTGAAGTATGGCTAATTCATTTGTTTATTTCATTTGACTTTACTATTCAAGTATGGTTGTATTTTTCTATGGAAAAATATTGAATGCTTGATTATTAGAAAAGAGTTAGCCATTCTTCACTTGCTCACAAGACTTGGTCATTTGTGTTTTCTCATTCTCTCTCCATTTTGCTCTCCTCCTTCTTCCTCAAACCCTAACCCTCACATGTATTATGAATCCTAGGGTTCCTTGAGATAAAATAGTCTAATTAACTCTCTACATCTCCTAAGCTACCTAGATTAGCAAACTAGGTACTTTAGTTACCTCATTCATGAGGTTGGAGCTTGAGCCAGACTCTCGGGTGGATCTTCTTCAACACGAGGAGGCCGACGACCGAGCTTGATCCACGTCTTCTAGGAGCTCAAGAAGAGGAGAAGAAGACCCAATGACTAGATTCAAGGAGGTATAAAACTCTATCATAGTAGTTTAGAACCTCTATGTGTTTTGCTAGTTAGGGTTTCTGAAAGATCTTGGATGTTTGGTCGATGCTGCAAAGTATAAAATCGTTTTTTTGTAAATTCCACCTCCTTACAAACCACGTGGGGTGTGCGACATCGACTAACACCATTACCATATACCAAGAACATTCTCTTATGTTCATAACTACTTCTAAATATTTCTCCAGGATTGGATCAATATATGTTTATTGTAGCTAGTGCAATAACAATATCTGGTGTGGTACTTGACATAGCATGATTGACTCAATTGCCTAAGCAAGTGATATGTAATTCATGAAAATCCCTCTCCTCCTCAGTTTAGAAGACATATCTTTAGAAAGGGTGACTCCATCACCTGTGGGTATACCACCACGCCAGGAGTCGTCCATTTTAAAACACTTTAGAATAATCTCAAAGTACCCAAATTGGGATACTTCCCAAATCTAGATCTAAAACCATAAATCTAATCACCAGAGTCTCTGATATTTTTTCTAAATCCTATGTGGAGAAACACATGTGTCAACTACAGTATAACCGATTGTAGTATAGGAACATCACTTCCTATCAGGAGTATGTCATCCAAATACCAGGACATCACTCCCTACTACCTTCTTATCAGGTTCATCTGTTGTTCTGATGAAGCCAAACTTTATGGCTGTCACAATAAAAATAGATGATCTATCTCCGCTATATTTGGTTTAGTCTATAAATAGACATAAGCTACTGGCCCACCACGCTTCCGCTGCTCCCACTGATTACAACAACCCTCTGGAAGAGTCATATACACGTGCATTTCTAAATCCAATTTATAATGACATTATAGTTATCCACCTGCCATATCTCATAGTCTAGGACAGTAGTAGTGGCAAGCTTGGATCATCAAAACCTTCCTTTCACCGTTCATGAGGAGACCGAAGTACCTTTTGGGTGGATGGGTTACCCACCATATCTGCAGAGTGGTGTAACATTTCAAAAAAATAAAATATTATTTTTGGGGAATTTTTATAATTTAATAATAAAATATTGAATATTTTAATAAGGCGGTATAATTAAATACCGATAAATGGGGAAAAAATTGGAAAATTATGGAAAGTATTTAAAAGAGGGTGTTTTATGTAAATTATGCAAATTTTAAGTTTTTATGATTAATTATATGCTAATTTAATGCTAATCGCGATTAAAAATCGCTAATCGGAGTTTTAGCATATTTTGTGCAAAACATGCTCCATATTTTTTTCACTTGTTACATGCTCTTATGGCTTTCCTACATGTTTAATATCATGGTTGTTGAATTATTAGAGAGGGGGAAAGAAAAGAAAAGAAAAAGGAAAAGTGTATTATAATAGGTATGGGTGAGAGAGAGAAAGGTGAGAGTTTACCTTTGACCCAAGTCTTGGCCATTCCTCTTCATTCTTCACTCATTCCTCCCCCCTCCCTCTCTACATGCTATGGCTACTGCCGCCTTCTCCTCCCTCCTCTACAAATCACCCCATTTCATCTCTAAAACAAACTCAAAACCCAAATCCCATTACATTAAATAGATGCACAAGCTCAAGGGAAACACATTGGACCAAGAAAGAAGAGATTTTGAGGATTTTGAGCAACTAAGGAAAATTCTTGAGTTGCCAAAGGAGGTAATTTCTGCACCATTAGTGTAGTGTTTTAATTCCTTATGCATCCATACATGTTTCATGTCGATATTGAGTGGTTTTGTGGACTTAGAAAATTCTAGTTAGGGTTTATTGGAAATTGAGAGTTGTGATGGGCAATAGAGCTCAGTAGAGGCCTCACAAACCCCCTGGTGCTAGAATTAAGACCTAAACCAGTGACTAGAACCCCGGAATACGGATTTAGAAAAGCCGATATCGGGAAATTGTGGAATCTGTGAGGGTAAATTGAAATCTGCTACCACACGGAGACTCTGAAAATCATTTTGCAAACACAGAGAGATGTGCAGGCACCTAGGAAACTACCACCAAAACCCTAGCCCCTAACCCTTAACTACGGCTGCAGATTTAATCACTCTGGCCACAAATTGCGGCCAGACCTGGCCCATTTGGGTTCATGTTTCTTCCATGGCCCATCTCCAGTAAAATAGACCCTTGGAATATGCAAATTTGACCAATTTGACCTAGGGTAAAATCTGGGGCCTTTTTCTGAATTGCTGTTTTGATTCGGGGTTTCGTTTTGCGTATTTTAAATTCTGGATTTGCGTAATTATGTTTTTTCTCAATCACTTGACATTTGCACGACGACGTTGAGGGTTGTTTGATGGTTTTGAAGGCGTGGTCCATAGGTTCTAACCTATAGGCCTTAGCGCGTCGTTTTGGTTTTCCGATGTTATTTTAATACGCATTTCCGATTGTGTTATCTATGTAGGTACCTTCACATGGGTTTCATACGATGAAGAAGATGAAGGCGACATCGACACCGACACGCAAGATACAAGGTGAGTAGATTATATCTACAGGGGAAGTCGGGTGGATGGCGTATAGCACCCCCGCAGCACGATATTTAGTATACTAGATATATACTATATTTATATATTTGATAGTGTTATGTGTGTTATGGATATTCTATATGTGATTAGGTGTACTATGGATAGATTAGGGCTATTAGAAGTGAACTAGTATAGTTTCCTAGTTGCGAACCCTAGAATAAATTTATACCCACACGCACACACATGCTTACTTGTTAAACTTAAAACTGGATGATGAGGATAGTGGATGATTTTCGGAGATGAGTCGATGAGATTGGGCATAGTGCCGTAAGATCGGTGATATTGATGTGGTTCGTATTTGGGATACGACATGAGATTTTAGCGGGCCTTTAGGCTTGCGTTTCACACACGCATTTATATTTATATAGATGGTATCAATTTGTACTAGACTTAGATCAGTACCCCAGTTCATGTGATATGATGATAAAGATACCGGTTAATTGATGAGATAAATGTGATATTGACCCGTACCCAGCTTTTGGGATGCCGTACGATGATCTACCGTATGAGCTTTATATTGATGATAGATCCGCACTCATGACTCGAGGATGTCATATGATATTGTATCGTACACAGTACCATTGAGGCGGGATCACCGACTATTATACTTATATATATATATTTATATCGACTCATATTTAGGTGGTTTCCATACCCCTCCTGATTGACTTATTAGTTAGAGCTGTAGTTTTGCTAGTAGATGTTAGGCTAGACCGATGTCATACCTATTTCAAAAACTAACGAATCTGGAGTATTTTAAGGACAGGCAAAGGGATTCTACTGATATTTTCAAAAGACGTATCTTTTCTTAAAGACACCGTAGCCCTTATTTTCCTAAAAACCCTGATTCGTCTTCTTTCAAAAGGAAAAACAGTATGACATGGATACATTGATGTAGATTTTGCACTATTGTGTTTATTATTCATTTGCTGCATATTCTTGCTGTTCGCATCGCATTACATGTAAAATATGTTTATTGTTATGTTAAAACCATGTTGATAGGACACCAGCACCATTATCGATGATGCATATGTTCCACGTACACTTGCTTGCCAGCTCACACACTTCATCATCGATAATTGCCATGTCACTACACAGTAGGACTGTTACATCAGGATATGACTCCTTACACGACATACTTGCGTACACACCTGTTGTACACCTATACTTGCACACATACATATTTGCACATACATAGATGATTCTAGCTTAATTTTGGAGACTTAGGAACCGCAAGATATATTTTAAAACTGGATTCATTTTAAAAGAGCGGTTTCCCTCGATATGTGCATACTATTATTCCATGATGCATGATATACAGATATGCTTACATTTCCCTTATATGTCGCATACATCATGCTCATTATTATACGCATTGCGATATTTGTTTTCATGAAATTTTTGGATTTGAGAACCGTGGTATTATTTCAAGAAAATATGCATTGTTTTAAAAACACGGTTTCTCTTGATATGATTTTTTGGTGTGTCCACCTTGAGTTTTCTCAGTTCTGAGACGTGTGCTTGAAACGCGATTCGAGGAGTTGGATGATCCGATTGCGGGTTCATGGTGGACCAAGTATGGTTCCCCCGGGCGAGAAATGTTTTTAGTGGAGCAGACGATGAGCCTGGCAGGGTGGCTAGTTCCTACCGGTGATAGTATTTGCGCTCGGCGGATATCCGGAGGATACCGACCGTAGTCGAGAGATGATGTGGGCCGATCCGGACTGACGGAGCCCGTAGGCCGATCCGGACTGACGGAGCCCGATATATGAGGATTTACGTGCCGATGCTGGGCACAGCTTTCATGATGTTTTTGAGTGTCGATGCTAGACACTAAGGTTCCATGATTTTGATACGTCGCGAGCGACACATGTTTATTTACATCCTCATACTTCCATGCATATGTTTATGATATTTACATACATGATGCTTATTGTCATTAGGTGACACATGGACGATTTTCACATACATATATTGACATTGATGACATTGATCACATAGTTGGATGATATCCACATATTCATAGACTTCATGATATAGTCGACATTGATCATACCTCATATTAATGATATGATTTTACCTGAGGCCCTGGCACGAGCACTTGGCACTACACTCATGTATAGATGTTACATTGCCACCTTATCAAGCTTCAGACTTATTCATTTGAGGTTTATATATATTTGATCGTATTGACCTAAGATGAGTCATACATACGATTTATGCTCTGTGATGTTTTCTATTCACGAGTTGGCAACTCATCCCCGTTGTGCCACAGTTCTTGCAGGTTTTGCCGTACATGTTTCATTGCGGCTTTTCTGGCACACTGCTTCTCTTACGGGTGATTTTCTTGGTAGGTGGGTTCTTTTGCATTAGGACCACCATTATATATGTATTATTCTGTTGTATCTAGTAATTCCATCAACCAAACTTGTATATTGTTTCGGACTTAGAAAACCAGTTGTGTATTATTTCGACCTTAGAGTCGCGCGTTGTAGTATTATGGTTTTCAAGCTGATTTGAGTTTTCCTTTGAGTTTTGATCCTCGCCCTTTGGCGTTATATATTATACTGCTTGCGTGGTTATGACCGTCGATTGATGAAGAGCTAGCTTCCACTTGGGGATGCCTTTTATCATTGTATATATGCTTTTATCATGTTGTACCCCGTTCGTGGCCAGTATGTACAAAGGAAACTCTGCCGAAATTTTCAGAAAAGACATTGAGGATTTTAAAAATGCATATTCGGCTTACTTATTTAAAAACCTTGTTTTTCAACATGTTTCCCTACTTCATAAAAACCAATTTTATTTATTTACTCCTTAAAATGGTTTTAGATTTCTGGGCTTTTGGCTTACTTAAATTAGATGGGGTCCTATAGACTTCATATGATTCAAGTGCCAGTCACGTGCTATTTTGGATTGTGACAAAGTTGGTATCAGAGCTCTAGGTTAACCTTGGTTCGAGTCTAAGTTTGACTATGCGGAGCCTAGAGCGATATATATATACGGAACTTAGGCTTGACCTTACGGAACTTAGACTTAGTCGAGGGGGTATTATACCCGAACTTTCGTCGCGTAGGTTGACCCTGGTTGATGGAATAGGCGACTTCAGTAGAGTGACGTACCGTGTGTATGTTCCGCGGCATACTTACGATACGCTACTCTGCTTAAGAAACCTTAGGATGTACATTTCCTCGCACGGTATTATATTCATTCCTATGATCTATCCTCATCGATATTGGTTATGATTTTGCTGCCACGATTACATGGGCCTAGAGAGCTACGGCTAGAGTTGCGTCAGCTTGAGCTCGTCATGAACGAGGACTGACCAGGGCGTGATTCCAGGGACGTACGATTGCAAATAGAGGCGTCGTTTCATTGTGTTTTCACGATATGAGCGTTTGATAGATCGCTTTTACGAGAATTCTCGAACGTGAAGATCGGCACCAGAGGATCAGGCTACTGCTAGAGGCCAGCCAGAATGTGACGACCATTGATATATCGCTTATTCATGATGATTGAGGCGATGTTCAGCATACAGACGAATGAGCCAGTTGTTGCTGCAATGACGAGATATCGCCCAGATGTTGGAGCTACTGCAGCATGAGTGTATACTTAGAGATATGATAGAAGGTTGCTAGTCACCCCTGGACGAATGACTAGGACATGTGGTTCGTTCGCTTACCCCGATGCGTGGTCTTCAGATAGATTGATTCCAGCTAGAGACGCCTTCACGCAGATTCGTTGAGAGTCAATAGAGACGATCGAATGTCAGGAACCCATTTTCCAAGTTTAAAGTATTCGGAAAGACATGCAAGCGATTCTATGGACCCTCTAGAAGAATGAAATCCTAACTCGACATAATGACCATGTGAAAGCCTTTGAACCTTAGGGTTTGCGGTAGTTCCGCGGTGCCATTAGTGAGGCTTGGGTTTCCTTTCTACGGCTGGACCACCGATGCTGTGATATGTACTCGATACTATTAAACCGTGTCCAAGATGTTGAGCTCTTGGGGGATTATGAGGTTTTTACAAATTGATCGGATGGTTCGACATCTTTCGGATATCATGTGATGGGATACATTGCTTGGGAGACTCCAGATACGAGTATAGCTGTTGGAGCACAGTCCATGCAGCCACGAGAAGACGAGTCCGAATCAGTCGACATTGGAACAGAGTGGAGTTAAGAGTTCGCACGAGATTTTGACGAAATGACGTTCCACTCCGCTGACATCAGAGATGCGATACGCATGCAGAGGAGTTGATTATGGATATACCTTCCAGAAGGAGCCGCGATGAGCATACAGCCGTTCCGGGATGAGAACCGATATAGTAAAGATGATAACTTCCGGGCAAATCGGCGGAAACGAAATTAGAGAAAGTCCTCGACAGGACCTTTCTGGAATAATATACGAGAAGACCTGGACCCAGGAGTGGTCATATTGCGCACACCCAGCAGGACAGAGTTCGGCATCGTCGACGAGATAGTTGACCAGGTTTGGATAGAGGACCTCACCCAGATGCGTTGTGAATTGATCAAGAAGGGATGTGTATGGAGTATACCTCCCGAGGACGTGTTAAGCCTGATATCTTCTATAGAGTGATGAAGAGACCGAGTTCGTGATTTCGAGTCCTTGTGAGATACTTCGGATGGACCGCCGCCGAGAACAATTGCAGTGCGCAGATAGAGACGTGACGTCGGAGTAGACGATGATACAGACAAGTGGGACAAGAGGTTCGTACGAGATGCTGACAAGCTGCTATTACTCCCCGTTAAGATTAAAGGTCGGATATTCCTACAGAGGCGTTGGGATGCGACCAGTTTCTGAAGAAATGCGGTGCTGAGGACGTAGATGTCCAGAGAGCGAGAAAAGATTATGCAAGAGTACCATCCTTCGTACAGTTCGGCATAAGCGAGATCGGAAAAGACCTTGAGCAGGATTCCTTCCAGGACACTGCTGCAATAAGAATTGCACCCAGGATCAGATGTGGGATGTGTATTCAGAGGACCAGAGGTCGGCGCTAGTGACGTGCTGCTTTACGAGTGGCCGCGAGGATTGACGGAAAGGTGACCATAGAAGCCCCGGGACGGAATTGCCCCTGTTAGCACACCTGACAGGGCCGATGAGCCGATGGATTGCGAGATAGGTAGTCCACAGAGAAGATAAGGGCCCAGAGACAGAGGACGCCGGACCGTGAGCAGGAGGCAAGTAGATATCTTGTGCTGCTAGCATTGGATGCACCGACACCTTCTCGACCTTGAAGGAGGATATATCGACGATGGTATTTATGATTTGTGATTCGATTATCACGTATCCGTCCCTTGGATTTCGGTATTTTGGGCGATCTGTTCGCATGATTTGGTCTTGATGGCTGAGTTCCATGATTCTGTTTTCATGCACCATGGTTGCACCAACTGGGTATTTATATTTTGCGTATAGTTATTACGCTTGAGGTATTGATTGTGATTTCATGCTTATTTTATGCCGGTGATTTGATTTATGCTTCCAGCATAGTTTTCATGCACTTTTAGCGTTTTGATTTGAATTGTGCACGCTGATGCATATGGTTGTGAGCTTATATACCGCGGTATACCTATTTTGGACTGAGCCTTATTGTATACCGTCGACTTTGATTCTGATATTGATGTTGATTTCTTGCACTCCGTGCATTTGATTTGGATTTTCGCGCGAGTTGAGCGCCTGTTTTAAGATACGATTTTGGTGCACACCAGATGCACTAAATCGGGATTCCTTGTGCATGTCAGATGCACCCGATTTTGCTGTCAGGCACACACGTTGCCTATGACAGATGTTTCGTGCACACCCGTTGCACCTAGATGATGTTTCTGTGCACATGTATAGCACATATATAGATTTTGATTTCCGTGCGCACCAGACGCACAGGGTATTCCTATATACATTTTGGGATTTATTCCTTACGGACCAATACATTTTTATGATATTTGCTATTTGTTTTCGTACTGAGTAGGACTAGTCATGGGACAGTACCTGGATATATTTTGGCATGCATTTCTTCAGATATTTACATGTATAGATTTGATGTCTACATGTATGGTTATGATACATATCGTATTGGTTTTATTTTGGATTTGACATTTGTGTCTTTACCATGACTCCGATGATTGCGGGATGCTTGACGGAGTTTTGATTTTGAGTTATCTGCTCATTTCTCATGCGCATGCATTGCGTTATGATGCGTTTTATGTATTGATGATTTCGGAACCCCGACAACTTAGACTTTTATCGAAATGTTTTAGAATTTGTGAGTTTAAAATTTAAATTCGGGGACCGAATTTCTTTAAGGGGGGAAGATTGTAATATTTCAAAAAAATAAAATATTATTTTTGGGGAATTTTTATAATTTAATAATAAAATATTGAATATTTTAATAAGGCGGTATAATTAAATACCGATAAATGGGGAAAAATTTGGAAAATTATGGAAAGTATTTAAAAGAGGTTGTTTTATGTGAATTATGCAGATTTTAAGTTTTTATGATTAATTATATGCTAATTTAGTGCTAATCGCGATTAAAAATCTCCAATCGGAGTTTTAGCATATTTTGTGCAAAACATGCACCATATTTTTTTCACTTGTTACATGTTCTTATGGCTTTCCTACATGTTTTATATCATGGTTGTTGAATTATTAGAGAGGGGGAAAGAAAAGAAAAGAAAAAGGAAAAGAGTATTATAATAGGTATGGCTGAGAGAGAGAAAGGTGAGAGATTACCTTTGACCCAAGTCTTGGCCATTCCTCTTCATTCTTCACTCATTCCTCCCCCCTCCCTCTCCACATGCTATGGCTACTGCGGCCTTCTCCTCCCTCCTCTACAAATCACCCCATTTCATCTCCAGAACAAACTCAAAACCCAAATCCCATTACATTAAATAGATGCACAAGCTCAAGGGAAACACATTGGACCAAGAAAGAAGAGATTTTGAGGACTTTGAGCAACTCAAGAAAATTCTTGAGTTGCCAAAGAAGGTAATTTCTGCACCATTGGTGTAATGTTTTAATTCCTTATGCATCCATACATGTTTCATGTCGATATTGAGTGGTTTTGTGGACTTAGAAAATTCTAGTTAGGGTTTATTGGAAATTGAGAGTTGTGATGGGTAATTGAGCTCAGTAGAGGCCTCACAAACCCCCTAGTGCTAGAATTAAGACCTAAACCAGAGACTAGAACCCCGAAATACGTATTTAGAAAAGTCGATATCGGGAAATTGTGGAATCTGTGAGGGTAAATTGAAATCTGCTACCACTCGGAGACTCTGAAAATCATTTTGCAAACACAGAGAAATGTGCAGGCACCTAGGAAATTACCACCAAAACCCCAGCCCCTAACCCTTAACTACGGCCACAGATTTAATCACTCTGGTCGCAAATTGCAGCCAGACCGAGCCCATTTGGGTTCGTTTTTCTTCCATGGCCCCATCTCCAGTAAAATAGACCCTAGGCATATGCAAAATTGACCAATTTGACCTAGGGTAAAATCTGGGGCCTTTTTCCTGAATTGTTGTTTTGATTCGTGGTTTCGTTATGCGTATTTTAAATTTCTGGATTTGCGTAATTGTGTTTTTCCTCGATCACTTGACGTTTGCACGAAGACATCGAGGGTTGTTTGATGGTTTTGAAGGCGTGGTCCATAGGTTCTAACCTATAGGCCTTAGCGTGTCGTTTTGGTTTTCCGATGTGATTTTAATACGCATTTCCGATTGTTTTATCTATGTAGGTACCTTCACGTGGGTTTCATACGATGAAGAAGATGAAGGCGACATCGACACCGACACGCAAGATACAAGGTGAGTTGATTATATCTACGGGGGAAGTCGGATGGATGGCGTATACCACCCCCGCAGTTCGATATTTAGTATATTAGATATATACTATATTTATATATTTGATATTGTTATGTGTGTTATGGATATTCAAGATGTGATTAGGTGTACTATGGATAGATTAGGGTTATTAGAAGTCAACTAGTATTGTTTCCTAGTTGCGAACCCTAGAATAAGTTTACACCCACACGCACACACATGCTTACTTGTTATACTTATACCTGGATGATGAGGATAGTGGATGATATTCGAAGATGAGTCGATGAGATTGGGCATAGTGCCGTGAGATGGGTGATATTGATGTGGTTCGTATTTGGGATACGACATGAGATTTTTGCGGGCCTTTGGGCGTGTGTTTCATACACGCATTTATATTTATTTAGATGGTGTCAATTTGTACTAGACTTAGATCGGTACCCCAGTTCATGTGATATGATGATAAAGATACCGGTTAATTGATGAGATAAATGTGATATTGACCCGTACCCAGCTTTTGGGATGCCGTACGATGATTTACCGTACGAGCTTTATATTGATGATAGATCCGCACTCATGACTCGAGGATGTCATATGATATTGTATCGTACGCGGTACCTTTGAGGCGGGATCACCGACTATTTTACTTATATATATATATATATTTATATCGACTCAGATTTAGGTGGTTTCCATACCCCTCCTGATTGACTTGTTAGTTAGAACTGTAGTTTTTCTAGTAGATGTTAGGCTAGACCGATGTCATACCTATTTTAAAAACTAACGTATCAGTAGTATTTTAAGGACAGGAAAAGGGATTCTACGGATATTTTCAAAAGACGCAACTTTTCTTAAAACACCGTAGCCCTTATTTTCCTAAAAACCTCGATTCGTCTTCTTTCAAAAGGCAAAACAGTATGACATGGATAAATTGATGTAGATTTTGCACTGTTGTGTTTATTATTCATTTGCTGCATATTCTTGCTGTTCGCATCGCATTGCATGTTAAATATTTTTATTGTTATGTTAAAACCATGATGATGGGACACCAGCACCATTATCGATGATATATATGTTCCACGTACACCTGCTTGCCGGCTCACACACTTCATCATCGATAATTTCCATGTCACTACACAGTAGGACTGTAACATCAGGATATGACTCCTTGCACGACATACTTGCGTACACACCTGTTGTACACCTATACTTGCACACATACATATTTGCACATACATAGATGATTCTAGCTTGATTTTGGAGACTTGGGAACCGCAAGATATATTTTAAAACTGGATTCATTTTAAAAGAGCAGTTTCCTTCGATATGTGCATACAATTATTCCATGATGCATGATATACTGATATGCTTACATTTCCCTTATATGTCGCATACATCATGCTGATGATTATACGCATTGCGATATTTGTTTTCATGAGATTTCTGAATTTGAGAACCGTGGTATTATTTCAAGAAAGTATGCATTGTTTTAAAAACCAGGTTTCTCTTAATATGATATTTTGGTGCGTCCACCATGCGTTTTCTCGGTTCTGAGACGTGTGCTTGAAACCCGATTCGAGGAGTTAGATGATCCGATTGCGGGTTCATGGTGGACCCGGTATGGTTCCCCGGGGCGAGAAATGTTTTTCGTGGAGCAGACGATTAGCCTGGCAGGGTGGCTAGTACCTACCGGTGATAGTATTTGGGCTCGGCGGATATCCGGAGGATACCAACCGTAGTCGAGAGATGATGTGGGCCGATCCGGACCAACGGAGCCCGTGGGCCGATCCGGACTGACGAAGCTCGATATATGAGGATTTACGTGCCGATTCTGGGCACAGCTTTCATGATGTTTTCGAGTGTCGATGATGGACACTCAGGTTCCATGATTTTGATACATCGCGAGTGACACATGTTGATTTGCATCCTCATACTTCCATGTATATGTTTATGATATTTACATGCATGATGCTTATTGTCATTGGGTGACACGTGGACGATTTCCACATACATATATTGACATTGATGACATTAATCACATAGTCGGATGATATCCATATATTCATAGACTTCATGATATAGTCTACATTGATCATACCTCATATTTATGTTATGATTTTACCTGAGGCACTGGCACGAGCACTTGGCACTACACTCATGTATAGATGTTACATTGCCACCTTATCATGCTTCAGACTTATTCATTTGAGCTTTATATATATATTTGATCGTATTGACTTAGGATGAGTCATACATACGATTTCTGCTCTGTGATGTTTTCTATTCACGAGTTGGCAACTCACCCCCGTTGTGCTACAGTTCTTGCAGGTTTTGCCGTACAGGTTTCATTGCGGCTTTTTTGGCACACTGCTTCCCTTACGGTTGATTTGCTTGGTAGGTGGTTTTTTTGCATCAGGACCACCATTGTATATGTATTATTCAGTTGTATCTAGTAATTCCATCAACCAAACTTGTATATTATTTCGGACTTAGAAAACCAGTTGTGTATTATTTCGACCTTAGAGTCGCGCGTTGTAGTATTATGGTTTTCAAGCTGATTTGAGTTTTCCTCTGAGTTTTGATCCTCACCCTTTGGCGTTGTATATTATACTGCTTGCGTGGTTGTGACCGTCGATTGACGAAGAGCTAGCTCCCGCTTGGGGATGCCTTTTATCATTGTATATATGCTTTTATCATGTTGTACCCCGTTCGGGGCCAGTATGTACAAAGGAAACTCTGACGAAATTTTCAGAAAAGACATTGAGGATTTTAAAAATGCATATTCGGCATACTTATTTAAAAACCTTGTTTTTAACATGTTTTCCTACTTCTTAAAAACCAATTTTCTTTATTTACTCCTTAAAATGGTTTTAGATTTCTGGGCTTTTGGCTTACTTGAATTAAATGGGGTCTTATAGACTTTATATGATTCAAGTGCCAGTCACGTGCTATTTCGGGTCATGACAAGTGGCTAATGGATTATCGAATCCAAATTGAATTATTATGTTCTACTTAATTTTCAGTAACCGATTGTGTTTCTGGAATCACTTCCAGTTTTACCATACTCCCAATAATGTTTTCTGAAAAGAACTCATTTTACTAAGGAGGTGGCGTGTCAAGAACAATATAACTATTGATCCTGCAAATGGTTGAATGTTAACCCTCGTCAAAGCCCAGGATAACGCACAAACTGCCATTACTAAAGCGTGCCTTGAGTTTATCTGGATTCTGCTTTCAAGCATAAGCTAGACAACTCCTTATACCTTAACATCGTTAAGATATGAATCCATTCTATATCCAATATAGAAATTAATGCACTAATTTAATTGGAACCAGATTCAAAAATCATGCACCTGTTTCCTGTGCATATCAACTTAATGGAAGAAGGCCATGCAATATTACTCATTAAGGAGCGCACCCATAGATGAGTAACCTGAGAGAGAAGCAAGTTCAAAAAAATTATTACATACGACGAAATGCCTAGCATAATTATCTACATCTTCTATCACCTCAAAGAATCCTAATACTTCCAAAGCATGGTTCTTTACTTTATTCTTATGCCCATAACTTTGCAAAATTTGGACCTTGAATTTCAATGAAATGCGTGTCTAAAACCAGAGAAGTAATAAGTAAGTGGAATATAGTACGAGCACTAACCCCTTGTCCTAATGGAAAACATACAATATTTTGTATAAGTCCTCTGAGTTTAATGACTCAAACCCTATGCGTTGTAGGCTGAAAACTGTATTATGGTTAAGAAGAATTACATCGTTATTGAATGCACGTTACATATTCATCAACTGATAAAGGTAAATATCATAAACATAATTTCAAAAAGTTATATCTCACTTTATAAAATAAATGTACAGATATATCAGTTTGAAAGTGGTGCATAACGATGGATATTCAACACAAAATATTTGTCGTTAGGCAAAACCAAGATGATTTGCTCAAATATCACCAATTACAAAGAATTCTGATATATTGAGGATCTAATCACCTAATTCCCAATATTCTACTCCCACTCAGCATCTGTAACACCATACATATATGAGAATCAAGTCTGGTTAATACCTACCCTAGAGTCAGAATCTAATTGAGAAAGAGTTTTCAATTAATACCTCACCGTAAAACTGAAACATGAAAATGTTTCGAGGGGGTGTGTTCATCACAAAAAACTGCATTTCAATACCACTCATTCGTTATCATTTTTTGTGATATATCAGTACTATTAATCCTTGTCTGCTCAATATGTACTGGATATAGGTATTCGTGACAAAATACTGGAAACACACTCAAAACATACAAATACGACATTTGTGAGCCGACACTGCAACCGTAACGAAAAACCGATCAATATTCAAGAGTTTTTTGCAACAAGAAAGTGTACAACTTAGTTTATCCAAAATGGTCCAACATGATACAAGTTGTATGTGAACACATTTTTTGAGTGCATGAACCAGCAATGATGTGGTGTGAACACACTTGAGCAAGTGGAGCAAGTGGGCATGCAAGTGGATCTTGAGTGATGAGTCATTTGTAAAGTTATGATGTGATGGTTTTAAATTGATCTTTTCCCTTCAAAATCCCCTAGATATCACTCAGTTGATAATTAAAAGAAATAGCAAATACAGGGAGATGATATTAAAGATAGAATATCACTATATCAAGATGGCCACACCACCTACAACTTGGTCATAGATTTATTCTATATGGTCGCAAATTGCAGCCCCATTGTCACCATTTGGCTCTAAATTTCTTCTGGGCCCTCCTCTCTGTCACATCACCTCACTTCTATAGTCTATTTTTGGTGATGATTTCCCTATAAATACCAGATCAGAGAGCAAGCTTGTAACATTTCAGAAAAATAAAATATTATTTTTGGGAATTTATATAATTTAATAATAAATATTATGAATATTTTAATAATGTGGTATAATTATATACCGATAAATTGGGAAATATTTGGAAATTTATAAGAATTACTGAAATGGGGGTGTTTTATATGATATGAGCTTTTATAGATTTTTAAATACTCATTTGTAAAAGGGTTAAGTGCTAAACTCGATTTATTTTCACTAATCATGCGTTTATCTTGATTAGGCTTCATGACATGCACCATGTCACATTTTCAAAAAAATACTTGTTACATTTATTTTCTACCATGACTTTTTATTTTTTTTCCAAGCATGGCTTTGTTTTAAAATGAAAGAAAAAGGAAAATAAAATAAAAGGAAAAAGAAAAGAAAAGAATAAAGAATGGGAGGCATGCATGAGGTATGGGCATTGAGAGAGAGAGAGAGGGTGAGGGGTCAATTGACCATGGCCTCATTTCTTCTTGCATTTTCTTCATTCATCTTCTTCCTCCTTCAACTCCATGGCTGCCCTCCTCCCTCCACCACTTACACCACCTCACTTCACCCCCAAAAACACATCAAAACCATGCACCCTCTTCACAAAAAATGTGCACAAGCTCACTACAAGCATGGGAGACCAAGAAAGTTTGGATTTTGAGTACATGGGGCAACTCAAGAATTTTCTTGAGTTTCCAAATGAGGTAATTCTTACACCATTAGCTTAGTAACTAAGTTTCGATAACCTCTAATTTAGTTTAGAAGTGTTTTGGTGGGGTTTAGTGATGTATGGAAATTCCAAGATGAGGTTAGGGATTTATTTGAGTTGTGAAAGTGTTATTGATGTTTAGTTGAGGTTTTTAAACCCTGTAGTGCTGGTTTTATGCATCATACTCGAGGTAAAACCCCAAGGTCATGATCTGAAATTTGTCGATGTCGGGTTTTTGTGAGAAATTTGATGACTTTTAGAGATCTGCTGTGACTCAGAGACTTGAAAAATTATTTAGCAATTATAGTGATGTGTGCAGGTGACCAGAAGACTACCCCTGAAACCTGAGTCCCTGTAACCATACTTGGGCTGCAGATTTAATTGATATGGCCGCAATTTGCGGCCATATTTTGGAGTTAGGCTGTGATCTTTTGTGGAAAGCTAAATAATCTGATAATTAGACCTCCCCTATAAGCAAAAAGTCCCAATTATCAACTGAGATAAATCTGGAAGTATTTTCATGAGTTTCTGTTTTGGTTTTGCGGATTTTCGTAACTTGAGAATTGGTATCTGTGTTTTCTCTCGGTCGATTGACGTTCGTACGTCGATATCAAGAGTTGTTCGGTTGATCTTGCATGCATTGGCCGTAGGTTCTAACTTATGTGTGTCCCGCGTGCCGTTTTGGTTTCATGTTCGATTCTTGTTACTATATGACGCATTGGAAATTGTAGGTACCCTCACGTGGACTTCGAGACGACGAGGAGAGCGTGGCGTCATCGACTCCGGCAAGCGAGAATCAATATGAGTAGATATATATCTACGGGGGAAGTCGGGTGGATTGAGTATAGCACCCCCGCAGTTTCGTAGTGTAGTATACGAACATGTTATTCTTATATAAATATATGTATTATGAGACATAAATAATTAGCATGGAAGACCTTAGGAGATCATGAGTTAGTATTAGCGTGTTTGAAAGATAGTGTTTTTTAGTTAACTTTTAGTCGCGAACCCTAGAGTAAAGGTGCACACACGCGCGCGGACACACACACATACATTTGGTTTTCTTGTGCGTATATGGGGATATATATATATATACATAAATGTATGTGAGTATTTATATATATGTATATGTATACATATACATGGATGATGAGGATGGTATATGATACTTAGAGATGAGTCGATGTGATTGGGCATGATGCCGTGAGATCGGTGATGTGATTTGGGTCATGTTATGTGTACTACATGATAGTATAGTGGATCTATAGGCGATGTGTTTTATTCACTTGTGTAGGGTTGCTAGGCACGCGCACAAGGGTCTACGAGGTATCAACCATGCCCGATTAAAAATTTAGCCGTGCCGAACAACCCGAATACGGAACTTTAAAGTAGAGATTAGGCGAAAAATAGTATGTTAACAACTTTAACACTAAGTGAGAGGGATTACAACCTTTGTAGATCCGGTCCTTCACTTCATATGCTCCGTGTTGTGGTCCCTTCGCTGCGATCATCGGGATCCGGACTCTCGAGAGCTTCCACGAAGAGAAAGACGCAACCTTTGCTTCCGATCTTCGATACTAAGATGATCTACCTTGAAGTTTCTTTAACACAAGCTAACACTCATGAAATGATGTGAACACCCTCATCTAAATGGCAAGGGAAGATGAGGATGATGAAGTAGGATTTTTGCTCTCTTTATTTATCTTTTTCTCATATTTATTCATCACTTTGGAAAAATCAAGCAAGCTTTTTCATGAAAGAATGAAGGAAGAAGAAGAATAGTGATCCATTTCCTTTTGTGATGAATAAGAAAGGATTAATATGAAGAATAATGCAACCATGGTTGACTTAACCATTGTAGAGAATTGACTAGGGTTAGGGTTTGGGTTGGGTTAAAACATGAGTCACTTGTAAATATCTTTATCATGACAAAAAGAAAACCTTCTAGAAACATCTAGAAAGCTTAACCCTAATCCAAACCCTAATCATGTTTAAACTCCACTAAACAAGTTGCATTAGTTATCATATCATGTTACAATATTATATATCACATATATAATATTTATCGTAACCAAATAAAATAATACAATTAACATATATCGCATATATATCAATGTATTACCCGAGTGAGAAAAAAAATCTTTTAGTGAGCAAACATTAGTTAATGTAATTTAATATATCATATATATTATTATACATTAAATTATCGAATCAACACTTGATCCGACAATCC
The DNA here is from genome assembly GCA_030015575.1 of Agapanthus africanus. Lineage (NCBI taxonomy): Eukaryota > Viridiplantae > Streptophyta > Magnoliopsida > Asparagales > Amaryllidaceae > Agapanthus > Agapanthus africanus. Next base: position 595,305,066 of record JASDDO010000024.1, read on the forward strand.
GGCTATATCGCATATAACCGACTAATATTTATCCATACCGATTCATCGAATCAACACTTGATCCGATGACCCGGCTGATATCAAATATCGCGAGAATAGAATACGGTATCACATATCGCATTATCCTCGGTCCCGCACATATCACATATGTCCTCCTACTCCATTTTGCCTGAGTCAAGAAACCTCTGTGTAGGACTCTAAAGAATCGTCAATACGCCGGCAGTAGGTGATGATCATATCAAACACCCACAAGCTGCAAGCGGTCAGCTAAACATAACAGCTACCCAGGTATTGAGCGCTTAGAAGATCAACAAGCAAGCCTGCACATTCTCCTGTGAATCCAAACAGTAACACTCCCGTACAGTCTGGTCTCGTCGTCTGAAATGTTGCATATCTCGCCTAGGGGTGGTAAACGTCAGACCCCAGTAGCTCGATAAGTCGTGTCGATATGAAGTCTATAACGGTTCGAGAAACTACTGATAACACTTACCAGTAAATCTCAGCAACCCTGGCCAGGGATTTCCGGTTATAGCCAATCGATCACAGCACGACATCAACTCCCTATACCTGGAGAGACGAATCCCCTCCTATCACTCATTGCCTCCATATGATTCGGGACTGTACCCAAAAGCCACCTGTTTGCACGCCCTCTTGGACGTGGTATGATGGAAATCAAAGCACAGTGGGAATCACACAAGACTCTATGACGATCTCGGGTCGACAGACTACTCTGTACCAGTGTCACCGGAGAACTGCCATCTGACGTATGGTATAATACCATCTGGGAGTTCTCGGCGAGTCCGTCCAGTGTACCCAGTCTCCACTGAGCACCCGTACACCATCCTTGATGTCAAACACCGATGGATATGGGATCATCCATCGCCCATCATATGGGTCAAGATGCGTATACGCTAGTCTACTCTGGTGCATCGATGCCCTGTCTCGATACACCCTCGACTAGGAACAGTTATAGGATGTACTCGTCGACTACCGTGGCCCCACTAGTATGATCTCATCATAGTCCCAGTAGTCGAGTACATATCCTAAGGGCTTTATCAACATGTAACATAGAGACAATCAGAGTACATATTAAGATAAAGTACAACCAGATAGCATACTATCATGTCGAGCAAGAAAGTCCTCCCTATATATGTCCTAGCATCCACTACAATATACATCGTATGTACAGTGATGGCCTCTAGGGCATACATATAACTAACAATCTCCCACTTGCACTAGGGCCATCTGTTATGGTATCGCATACCCAACAATTAGCTGCGGTCGTAGTATCTCATACTCAACCATCCCATAAAAGTCTCTACTGGGAAAAAGGCCTTTGTGAGTGGATCCGCGCTGTCGTCCTCTGTATCTGCTCTCCTAACCTCGATCTCCCTGGAGATCAATCATCTCCATGATCAGGTGATACTGCCTAAGAATTATATCTGAATTTCTGATGGGACGGTAGTTCCTTGGCTGAAGCCACAACTCCATTGTCACACAATGGTAGGAACGAAGTTCATCTTATGAACTTATTTATATATCCAGACTGTCTCTTTGGTAGCATACTTGGTAACGATGTATCTTGCCTTTAATCGTCTAGTATGTCACGGTATCTAGCTTGGAACTCTTCCAACATACCGTCCCTCCACTGAGGGTAAAGATAATGCCCGTGACAGACATTCAGTCGTCCTTATCACCCTGGAACCTTTCCAGTGATTCTCCCTAGGATCGATTGATACCATCTCACTACAACTAGTGAGTATCCTAACATCCAATTAGATCTATCTCATAGATCCAAAACCCAGGATTTAGGAGGTATCACTTTTATCCTAAATGGAGAATCCTTGTGATAAGCGGAGATTGACCGAGCGTAGCATAGGAAACTCCTTCCCTATCAAGAGTATGTCATCCACGTACTCTACGAGGATCACCACCATACTCTCTACTACCTTTTCGTATATACAAGGTTCATCTACCATTTTGATGAAGTCAAACTCTTTGACTACCACATCAAAACAGATGTTCCAACTCCGCGATACCTGTTTTATCATATAAAACATCTTGCACACGTTTCCGCTGCTCCCACTGTCTACGAAGCCCTCTGGCTGTGTACTTATAGACGCTCTTTTCTAAAACATCATTTAGAAAAGCAGTCATGACACCCAACCACCAGATATCGTAGTCATGGTATGTAGCCGTGGCAAGTAGGATCTGGATGGACTTAAGCATAGCTTTGAAAGTCTCAACTTTTCCATGTACACCAAGTAATCTTCTCAAGATATACTCGCTCCTGATGGGAATTTAACCCTTCAGCTAAAGCAACCAAAGTCCATACTTTGTCGGTGTATAAGGATTCCATCGCAGATCGATAAGCATCCAACCATTCTTACAGAGTCCCACTCCTGATGGCCAGCTCGAAACTAGTTGGGTCATCATCTCATGATGCAATCCTCGCTCCCACTGTCATAGAGAAACCGAAGTATCTCTCAGGTGGGTGAGGTACCCTACTAGATCGGCGGAGAGGCTGAGGTTCGTTGGAAACTATTGAATCCTTTGGTTCTATCAAATCATCATCTGTAATTTGTATAGCTGGAACATTTCCAGTTCTATATAACAGTCTTTGCCTCGAGCTTGTCCGGATTTTGTTTTTAGACATAGGCCGGACAACCCCAAATCTTAACAAACTTAAGATATGGGCTCTTCCCTTTCCATATCACATATGAAGTGGTAGGCATCTGATTTGATTTGAACCCTATTCAACAGGTATGCAGCTTCTCAAGTGCATAACTCCCAAAAGGAAATAAGAAACTCAGTAGTACTCATCATAGAGCACACCATATCAAATAGGGTGCTATTGCTCCGCCCCGATATACCATCGTGCTATGGTGTATACGGAGGAGTAATGCTGAGAGAGAATCTCATTCTTTTTTAGAATAGGCCATGAATTCCGTGCCCAAGTATTCTCCTCCTTGATCTCATCAAAGGACATAATACTTATACCCGTATTTTGGTTCTCTACTTCTAACTTATATTCTGTGAATATCTCAAAAGGTTCAGACTTGTGTTTCAGCAGGAACATATGTCTGAATCTTGAGAGATTATCAGAGAATGTAATGAAGTAGAAAGAACCAGTCTTGGCATGTGTAGACAGGAGACTTTCATACATCAGCATGTATCAATTCCCAAGAGTTCACTAACTCTTTTTCTGTTTCCAACAAACAGAGCTGTGGTCATCTTATCTTTGTGACATGACTGGCAAGTTTCATAAGATGTAAATTCAAACTAATTTAAATATGCATCTAAATGTAACTTCAGCCAGTCGGGTCGCATTGATATGATCTAGTCTACAATGCCTCAAGAAGGATTCATTCATATCTGAACTATTCCTCTTGTGTATGTTCCTTATACTAAGAACTGTAGTTTGATTTAGAACGTCAATGCTTTTAGATAACGTGCCTGAACCGATCAACTCATGATATAGGAAATGTTCAAAACATTATCCAACAATACAAAATTATATCCTTTCTTTACTAATAAAGAGACTGATATGATTTTGTATATCAGGTTCGGTATCTAGTAACATTTGTTCAGAATCAATGTATTCTGGTAATACAGGGTGATAGTGACCAACAGACTTGGCTGCAACACTTGCACCGTTTTCTGTCTCATGAAACTTACCACCCGTTCTCAGTTCTCTACCTATCTGTAGCCTATGTAACAGATTACATATACGGGATCCTGATCCGGTATCACATACCCAGGATGTAAAGGATGCTGAGAAACAGTTCTGTGTAATGAACACACCCGAAGATGATGCATCAGCATGCACTTTCTTCGTTTGGGCGGCACGGGAAATCTGGTATTCCCCAATTTCCTGCTCTGTCTTATAACAATTATAAGTTGGAGCGGGACCAACGTTCCCCAGCTCAGTATAACAAGCGGGTTCGGTCAATATATCCGTTTTATTATCTTGATTAAGGCGTGATATGGTCACTATCTGGAGAGAGAGAGAAGAAAACACTCAGCGTATGCTCTTGCAAGATTAGATTGGTTATCTAATATATCTAATCAGGATGTCTCCCACTGTTTTAGTCAAATCTTCCTTCAAACCCTAAAAGGAAAGACTAGCCGAGATTAATTACACGCTACAAGTTCGCCAATCTTTCAGCCAGGCCAGTGTCGGTACTTTGAGGGAGGTCCCCCGTGCTTTCGCACGAACCTAATTAATGTAAACCTCGTTTTCCCAGAGGCGTAACCCCGTTGACACCTTTCTAGACACCTACTTGATCGGCTAATTGTAATGTATAAAACTCTCCCAGGAGTAACAATTACTCACAGCGGGTATCGGGATCCAACTATCTCATAGAAGGTATGCAATCTCATTGCAAATTTCAACACTTGAAATTCCCAATAATATTTTGCCCCCAGCGTCCTTTGACCTTGACGAAGGCCAAACTACCCATAGTCCGCTAGTCAAGTTCAACCCGTTCATTTCTTGATTGAATTAAACCCACCCGTATGACCCTTGACGAAGGCCAAACTACGTCGTACGAATACCCTAATCCAATCGCATCGTATGCTGGCAGATAAGCACTAGTTAGCTACCGTACACTACGCCTTGACGAAGGCCAAACTACCGCAGCACGAATACTAACTAGTACTTATCTGAAATGACGGAGGGCTACGACAGGTTTTTAAGAAAACCCTTTGCGTAATGAACTTGATATCGTTGTAGAATCAAATAATTTTAAAATGGAGTGCTTTTGAGGCTTTTCTAGTTTTGCTAAAGGAGTCATTCCCGGTGAAGAGATCATCGGTCCTTTCCTCGTCGAATGAGGTGCGGGATATATCATATATATCACTGTGCAAAGCAAAAACACTTAAAAGCAATCAAAAGACAAACCGAGTTTGTAGCATCTGCCAGTTATTGCTAAAGGAGTCACTCCCGGTGAAGGGATCTCGGTTCTTTCCTTATCGAATAAGGTGCAGGATGTTCTACAAGGAACACCGCGATGCAAAGCAAGAACTGTAGCTACCAGTTTTTATTAAACAAGTTTCTACAACATCTTAGGTTTCTTTTATTTCATTAATCTCATTAATGAAGTCCCATTTTATTATGCTTCACAAGCATCTCTTTTGAAACGAAATCTGCAATATAGCATATATCTCATATATATAAAATATAAACATTCGTCTCATGCAGTAATATAATCTCATCACAGAACATTGCAGCAGAAGAACATATATGAAATATTGGATATACTAGGATGTCCGTGTTTTCAATACGAGCCTGTATAAAACACGGATTCCACAGTCGCGATGAATAGCCAAACCCACATCCCTAGACCCCTACGAGAGCGGCAAGTAACACTGCCAATTCTAGGGTTAGGAGACCCGGTCTCGACTCCTCGAGATGGTCTCCCACTGGACCCTAGAACCCGGTTACTTGTGCTCCCCCCCTTGGGTCTACCTAATGCGGAAAAGTAAATAATATACAACGGTGACATCTTCCGCTACCTGGAAGTGCCCCAATAAAAGAATATTACATACAAATGAATTTTACATGAATGAAAAAGAAAAACTCTCATCTCACATAAAACCCCCGGCTATTCAAACGCGACGATCCAATACAACATATCACAGCAACACATAATATCTCATATCATCAACGTAAGCAAGTATGCGTATCCCGATTGTCGTTGATGTATAGCAACGAAGCCGGCGATACACCACATACTACGCTTACGGTCACAGAAAAGAAAGTGTAAAACTACAACAGTTGGAATCCGCAACCTACTTAGACATCACATGCCTAACCAAATGAATTCCTTAGACATCGCATGCCTAACAATTATAAACCCCGTATTTTAGTCTCATTTATCGAAAACTCTTTTCAATATCAAGTCGGGCAATTCAACAAGATTCCCGACGTCCTGATCGAATGCTCGTCGCAAACTTTAGTAGACGGCCGCACCCCCGATACCGTCGACGAAGTGCACCAAGGCGGAACACCGCTACCGGGAGCACCCAAACGGATGATTTCGGCGACGGGGTTCTCCTACAGTCACTTGGTCGGGGCTATGGGGCATGGCTGTCTATTAAGTTTACCCGGCGAGTATCCGCGTACACTACGTGATTGCAACGGACTTTTGATCACATCAAAATTCCGTGGCAACCGATCATCTGAGACTAAAGTGCTATGTCTATAATATTCAAATCAGTTATCTCATAACTACCTGTGGATTCCAAATATTGTATCACAATCCAGATAAATAGAAAAAGTTAAACTTTCCGATCGAATCATCAAGCACCCAAGATTTCCCGAATATATCTCAACACTTGAAATCAGTTTAAAAACATCCATCACATGCCACAGTACCAATGGTCCAGCCGTAGAAGGGTCAAGCCAACGCCTCACATGTGGCACGCCGTACTGCCCCAAACCCTAAGGTTCAAAAGGCAGTTCAAGACGGTCACATAATCGAGTTAAGGTTTGTTGTCTTCTAGAGGGTCCACCGAGTTACTTGCACGACTTAGAACATTCTTAAACACGAGAAAAAATCCAACTTTTGAAAAAATTTCCGACAGGGGAAAAAGTGAGTTATTGATATCCGTTCGAACTTTTTAACAGTTTCTAAAAGTTATCCGGACAAAACACATAGACAAAATCTGATAATCCGATCGAATCATCGAATCCCTAAACAACCCCAGAAAACTCAACAGGAGAATAAATATTAAAAATTCCCAGAAAATCCAGCATAATAAAACAAGAGTTACTATGCAAACAGAAATTGATGACGTCATTATTTAGCCGCGGAACCGCCGCAGAAGGCATGCTTCTGCCGCGGTTCCGCCGCGTTTCTTACTGTTCATCAAAAAAATTTTGCACCGTAATTCTTAGAATTCCCTGCTGAATTTTTTAAGCATTTTTAATTTGGAAAAATCCCAGTTTTTAGAAAAAGTCCAGAGAGCGGGTTTTATCGGGGTTTCGGGTTTCGATCGGACTTTAAACTTCGTCTAGACTTCGCCTAAACCTCTAGCTTGGCTCTGATACCACTGTAGGGTTGCTAGGCACGCGCACAAGGGTCTACGAGGCATCAACCATGCCCGATTAAAAATTTAGCCGTGCCGAACAACCCGAATACGGAACTTTAAACTAGAGATTAGGCGAAAAATAGCATGTTAACAACTTTAACATTAAGTGAGAGGGATTACAACCTTTGTAGATCCGGTCCTTCACTTCATATGCTCCGTGTTGTGGTCCCTTCGCTGCGATCATCGGGATCCGGACTCTCGAGAGGTTCCATGAAGAGAAAGACGCAACCTTTGCTTCCGATCTTCGATACTAAGATGATCTACCTTGAAGTTTCTTTAACACAAGCTAACACTCATGAAATGATGTGAACACCCTCATCTAAATGGCAAGGGAAGATGAGGATGATGAAGTAGGATTTTTGCTCTCTTTATTTATATTTTTCTCATATTTATTCATCACTTTGGAAAAATCAAGCAAGCTTTTTCATGAAAGAATGAAGGAAGAAGAAGAATAGTGATCCATTTCCTTTTATGATGAATAAGAAAGGATTAATATGAAGAATAATGCAACCATGGTTGACTTAACCACTGTAGAGAATTGACTAGGGTTAGGGTTTGGGTTGGGTTAAATCATGAGTCACTTGTAAATATCTTTATCATGACAAAAAGAAAACCTTCTAGAAACATCTAGAAAGCTTAACCCTAATCCAAACCCTAATCATGTTTAAACTCCACTAAACAAGTTGCATTAGTTATCATATCATGTTACAATATTATATATCACATATATAATATTTATCGTAACCAAATAAAATAATACAATTAACATATATCGCATATATATCAATGTATTACCCGAGTGAGAAAAAAAATCTTTTAGTGAGCAAACATTAGTTAATGTAATTTAATATATCATATATATTATTATACATTAAATTATCGAATCAACACATGATCCGACAATCCGGCTATATCGCATATAACCGACTAATATTTATCCATACCGATTCATCGAATCAACACTTGATCCGATGACCCGGCTGATATCAAATATCGCGAGAATAGAATACGGTATCACATATCGCATTATCCTCGGTCCCGCACATATCACATATGTCCTCCTACTCCATTTTGCCTGAGTCAAGAAACCTCTGTGTAGGACTCTAAAGAATCGTCAATACGCCGGCAGTAGGTGATGATCATATCAAACACCCACAAGCTGCAAGCGGTCAGCTAAATGTAACAGCTACCCAGATATTGAGCGCTTAGAAGATCAACAAGCAAGCCTGCACATTCTCCAGTGAATCCAAACAGTAACACTCCCGTACAGTCCGGTCTCGTCGTCTGATATGTTGCATATCTCGCCTAGGGGTGGTAAACGTCAGACCCCAGTAGCTCGATAAGTCGTGTCGATATGAAGTCTATAACGGTTCGAGAAACTACTGATAACACTTACCAGTAAATCTCAGCAACCCTGGCCAGGGATTTCCGGTTATAGCCAATCGATCACAGCACAACATCAACTCCCTATACCGGGAGAGACGAATCCCTTCCTATCGCTCATTGCCTCCATATGATTCGGGACTGTACCCAAAAGCCACCTTTTTGCACGCCCTCTTGGACGTGGTATGATAGAAATCAAAGCACAGTGGGAATCATACAAGACTCTATGACGATCTCGGGTCGACAGACTACTCTGTACCAGTGTCACCGGAGAACTGCCATCTGACGTATGGTATAATACCATCTGGGAGTTCTCGGCGAGTCCATCCAGTGTACCCAGTCTCCACTGAGCACCGGTACACCATCCTTGATGTCAAACACCGATGGATATGGGATCATCCATCGCCCATCATATGGGTCAAGATGCGTATACGCTAGTCTACTCTGGTGCATCGATGCCCTGTCTCGATACACCCTCGACTAGGAACAGTTATAGGATGTACTCGTCGACTACCGTGGCCCCACTAGTATGATCTCATCATAGTCCCAGTAATCGAGTACATATCCTAAGGGCTTTATCAACATGTAACATAGAGACAATCAGAGTACATATTAAGATAAAGTACAACCAGATAGAATACTATCATGTCGAGCAAGAAAGTCCTCCCTATATATGTCCTAGCATCCACTACAATATACATCGTATGTACAGTGATGGCCTCTAGGGCATACATATAACTAACAACTTGCGGATATATGTTGGATGGTATCGGTATGTACTAGACTTTAGATCAGTACCCTTGATTATGATATTATGATGATGATACCACATGAATAATGTGTTATATGTGATAGTTGACCCGTACCCCGATTTTGGGATGCCGTACGATGGATTTACCATACGAGATATAATTATGATAATAGATCCGCACTCTTGATTCGAGGATGTCATATTGTATGTTTTATCGTACGTGACGCTATTGAGGCGGGATCACCGACTACTAGATATATATATCGACTCGGACTTAGGTGTTTTTCCTTACCCTTTGTTTAGTCTCTTAGCTTTGTCCTGTAGTTTACTTAGTAGATGTTAGAATGGGCTCGAGTCATACTTATTTCCAAAACTAACGAATCGTGAGTATTTTAAAGACAGGCCAAGGGATACTGCAGATATTTCAAAGGACGTACCTTTTCTTAAAAAAATCGTAGCCCCTATTTTCTAAACACCACGATTCGTGCTATTTCAAGTGCCAAAACTGTATGACTCGTATATATATCGTATATTCTTGTTGTCCATATCACATTGCATGCTTTTACTTGTAATTCCTTTGTTTATTATGAACCCATGCTATCAGGACACCAGTACCATTACCGATGATGCGTATGTCTACGAACACTTGCTTGCCGGCTCACACCCATCATCATCGGTAACTGCCATGACACGTACACTATAGAATTATTACTTCATTGATATGACCTGCTAGCTGGTAGTTTCAACATATTAATAGTATGCGTGGTTTCATGTGCTAAATTAGACATTTGCATTCTTTACTTAGATATCCTTGCATGTGTATTTATCCATTTGTCATGCAATATTATGGGGCTTTATGCCGGTAATGCACTGTTTATTTACTCTCGAGATTTGGGATTTCGGATTTTCATGAGATTTCTGGATTTGGAGAAACCGCAAAGATTTTATAAACATATTATCATTTTAAAGATAGAAAATTGCGGTTTTCTCGTGATATGATTTGAGAGGTGTCCACCATGTGTTTTCTTGGCTCTTGAGCGATATCATACACCCGATCGAGGAGGAGGAGGAACCGTCTGCGGGTGCATGGTAGACTCGGTGCGGTACCCCGGGACAAGATGGTCGCAGATGATGGCGTTGAGCCAGGCAGGGGTGCACTACCGACCGGTTATTTGTGACATGGCGGATATCCGGAGGATACCGACGTAGTCGTGAGATTTGTTTGGGCCAGTCCGGATTGCCGGAGCCCAGGGGCAAGTCCGGATTGCCGGAGCCCGAGATATTGAGAAATTGAGATTTTATGATATGGGCCAGTCCGGATTGCCAGAGCCCGAGATATTGAGATATATGTTTTGTGTCGATGCTTGACACAGATTCTATGTTGATTTCATTGATGATACCTCGATTTTATTTACAGAAATCTCACTAAATTAAAAAAAAACTGTTTTCCATTCATGATGTATTCTGTTTTCATTTGCAATGCATTTGCACATCATATTAGTGACATGTTGCTATCTGAGGCACTGACATGAGCACTTGGTATTACACTTATGTGCAGATGGTTTCAGGGTTATATTATATTGAGGATATATTATCGTATGACATAGGATTGAGTCATACATGCGATTTCTGCTCGGTGATATTTTCTACTCACGAGTTGGCAACTCACCCCCGTTGTGCTACAGTTTCTTGCAGGTTTTGTCGTACAGGTTTCGTTGTGGCTTGCCGGCACACTGCTTCCTTCCGGATGATTGTCTTGGTAGGTGGGTTCACTCGCATCGTGACCACCATTGTACCTTATTTATTTTCAGTTGTATCTAGGAACTCCATCAACCAGACTGTATTATTTGATAGCCTTAGAAGACCAGTTGTATATTCTTTCGACCTTATAGTTGCGCGTTGTATTATTATGGTTTTTTTACTTTGGTTTTCTTCTGATTTTTTATCCTCGCCCTTCGGCATTGTATATTATATTGCGTTGCGTGGTTGTGTCGGCCAATTGGCGAAGAGCTAACTCCCGCTTAGGGACGCCTTTATATTATGCATGTTTGTACCCGTTTGGGGCCAGTATTTACAAAGGAAACTTTGCCGAAATTTTTGGAAAAGACTTGATGTTTTAAAAATGCACACTACGGCTTATTTTGTTAAACCACTTGCTTTAAAAATAAACTTTTCCTTCACCCTTTTTTCAAATGGTTTAGATTTCTGGGATTTTTGGCTTACTTGAATTAGATGGGTCCTATAGACTTCATATGATTCAAGTGCCAGTCACGTGCTATTTCCGGGTCGTGACAAAGTTGGTATCAGAGCGCTAGGTTTAACCTTGGTTCGAGTCTATGTTTGGCTATGCGGAGTCTAGGGCGTATATATATATATTCGAAACCTAGGCTTGACCTTACGGAAGTTAGACTTGTTCGAGAGGTTATTAGACCCGAACTTTCGTCGCATAGGTTGACCTTGGTTGATGGAGTAGGTGACTTAAGTAGAGTGACTGTCACGACCCGAAAATAGCATGTGACTGGCCCTTGAATCATATGAAGTCTATAGGACCCCATCTAATTCAAGTAAGCCAAAAGCCTAGAAATCTAAAACCATTTTAGGTAAGAAGAAACTTATTTTAAAACAAGTGGTTTTAATAGCATAAGCCGAATATGCATTTTTAAAGTCACAAATCCTTTCTGAAAATTTCGGCAGAGTTTCCTTTGTAAAAACTGGCCCCGAACGGGATACAACAAAAATAGTATACGAAATGATAAAAGGCATCCCCAAGCAGGAGCTAGCTCTTCATCAATCGACGGTCAAAACCACGCAAGCAATATAATATACAACGCCGAAGGGCGTGGATCAAAGCTCAAAAGGAAACATCAATGAAAACTATAATAATACAATGCGCGACTCTAAGGTCGAAAGAAATAACATCACTAGTCTGCTAAGTCTGAAATAAATACATGTTTGGTTGATGGAATTTACTAGATACAATAAATAAAATAAAGCACAATGGTGGTCACGATACAAGTGAACCCACCTACCAAGAAAATCACCCGGAATGGAAGCAGTGTGCCAGCAAAGCTGTAACGAAACCTGTACGGCAAAACCTGCAAGAAACTGTGGCACAACGGGGGTGAGTTGCCAACTCGTGAGTAGAAAACATCACAGAGCAGAAATCGTATGTATGACGCAATCCTAGGTCAATACGATCAATATAAATATAATCTCAAAATGATAAGTCTGAAGCATAAAAAGGTGGCAATGGTAAACATCTATACATAAGTGTAATCCCATGTGCTAGTGTCAGTGCCTTAGGTAGCAATGTATCAGGTGTATGAGGTATGAATGTAATGTAAAGTAATGAGTGAGACAACTATTTTATTCAAAGGGATTTCTGTAAGTATATAAATCGAGTATCATCAATGAAATCAACGGAGAAATCTGTGTCAAGTATCGACACAAAACATAAATCCCAATATCTCAATATCTCAGGCTCCGGCTACCCGGACTGGCCTATATCATCAAATCTCAAAATCTCAGTGTCTCAAATCTCAATATCTCAAGCATCCGTATCATCTGCGAGATCGGCCCGCGGGCTCCGGCAGAACGGATCAGCCTATAACCATCTCATGACTCGGGCCGGTATCCTGCAGATAATCGACGAGTCCAAATAATATCACCGGTAGGTAGTGCTCCCCTGCCAGCCTCATCGAATACAACTCGAGCTTCTTGCCCCGGGGTACCATACCGGGCCCACCATGTTAGTTATATGTATGCCCTAGAGGCCATTACTATACATAGGATGTATATTGTAGTGGATGCTTGGACATATATAGGGAGGACTTTCTTGCTCGACATGATAGTATGCTATCTTGTTGATCTTTACCTTAACATGTACACTGATTGTCTCTCTGTTACATGTTGGTAAAGCCCTTAGGATGTGTACTTGACTACCTGGACTATGATGCGGATCATACTAGTGGGGACATGGTAGTCCATAAGTACATCCTTCAAGGTCCCTAGTCGTGGGTATATCGAGACAGGGCATCGATATACCAGAGTAGACTAGCGTATACCTTCTCGACCCATACAGATGGGCGATGGATGATCCCATATCCATTGGTGTTTGACATCAGAGATGATATACGGGTGCTCAGTGAAGACTGGGTACTCTGGACGGACTCGCCGAGAACTCCCAGATGGTATTATACCTTACGTCAGATGGCAGTTCTCTGGTGACACTGGTGAAGAGTAGTCTGTTGACCCGAGATCGTCATAGAGTCTTGTGTGGTTCCCACTGTGCTTTGATTTCCACCTTACCACGTCCAAGAGGGCGTGCAAAACAGTGGTTTTTGGGTACAGTCCCGAGTCACATGGAGGCAATGAGCGATAGGAGGGGATTCGTCTCTCCTGGTATAGGGAGTTGATGTTGCGCTGTGTTCGATTGGCTATAACCGGAAATCCCTGGCCAGGGTTGCTGAGATTTACTGGTAAGTGTTACCAGTAGTTCTCGAACTGTTATAGACCTCATATCGACACGACTTATCGAGCTATTGGGGTCTGACGTTTACCACCCCTAGGCGAGATATGCGACATATCAGACGACGAGACCGGACTGTACGGTAAGTGTTACTGGTTGGATTCACAGGAGTGTGAGCGGGCTTGCTCGTCGATCTTCTGATCGTTCAATACCCGGATGGCCGTTACGTTTAGCAGACCGCTTGCGGCTTGTGGGTGATTGATATGATCATCACCTGCTGCCGGCGTATTGACGAGTCTTTAGAGTCCTACATAGAGGTTTCCTGGCTCAAGCGAAACGAAATAGGAGCGCATATGAGATATGTGTGGGACCGGGAATAATGCGTGTATGTGATACCGTATTCCATTCTCGCGATGAATGTATCGAAAGGTTGTATGCGATATAACCTAGTTATCGAATCAAGGATTGATTCGGTAAACCGATACAAAGGATACTAGTCGGTTATATGCGATATGACCGAATCGTTAAATCAAGTGTTGATTAAATGATTTAATGTATAATTATATATTTGATATATTACTTTGCATTAACTAGTATTGGTTCACTTTAAATGGATTTTCTCACTTGAATTGTGCACATTGTATATGTGATATATTTTTGTGCACATGATTGTATCATGTTTGATGATACATGCTCACTTGGGTTTGTGTAAAGATTAAACCATGGTTGTGTAATGGTTAGGGTTTTCCTTTTATTTATTTATTCATTTATTTATTTATTTCTTTATGGAAAAGATAATGAAAGAAAATGGTGGCTTATTTTGTTTGATTTTGAAGCTTCATGAAGCTTTGACTAAGTGACCAATTTGTCTCATGCTTAACCCTAACCATTCCACATAACCCTAGTTCATTCTCTACACTTGACCATGGTTATTATTATGATAAGTATTTTTTTTCATTTCCTTTCAAAAATTACAAGTGCCGAGAAACCCTAATACGGATCGTTAACTAGATTTTATGCGAAACAATGAAACTAGTTAACAACTTAACTAAAAGAACGGAAATATAACCTTTGTAGATCCGGTCCTCCACCTCCATAGCTCCGCAATGAAGTCTCCTCGCTGTCCAAATCGAATCCCGGGCTCTAGCGTCGGCTTCATCGGGAAAATGGACGGGCTAGGTCATCGACTACGATGCCGAAGATGATCTACGTCGAGGCATCACAAGATCAAGCTCCCACTTCACCAAGTCATGAAACTTGCGAAGAAAACACCCTATACTACTTGGAAAGAGGTAGAGGATGAAGAAATAGGAAGTGGGTTCACTTTAGAATTGGATTTCTCACTCATTTTCTCAAGTTGCCATTGATTGAGGCAAGCAATTCTTCTTGAAGAAGAAGAAGAAGAAGATGAATATTATGATAAGTTAATTAAAAAGGAAATGAAAAAGAATACTTATCATAATAATAACCATGGTCAAGTGTATAGAATGAACTAGGGTTATGTGGAATGGTTAGGGTTAAGCATGAGACAAAATGGTTACTTAGTCAAAGCTTCATGAAGCTTCAAAATCAAACAAAATAAGCCACCATTTTCTTTCATTATCTTTTCCATAAAGAAATAAATAAATAAATGAATAAATAAATAAAAGGAAAACCCTAACCACTACACAACCATGGTTTAATCTTTATACAAACCCAAGTGACCATGTATCATCAAACATGATACAATCATGTGCACAAAAATATATCACATATACAATGTGCACAATTCAAGTGAGAAAATCCATTTAAAGTGAACCAATACTAGTTAATGCAAAGTAATATATCAAATATATAATTATACATTAAATCATTAAATCAACACTTGATTTAACGATTCGGTCATATCGCATATAACCGACTAGTATCCTTTGTATCGGTTTACCGAATCAATCCTTGATTCGATAACTAGGTTATATCGCATACAACCTTTCGATACATTCATCGCGAGAATGGAATACGGCATCACATACACGCATTATTCCTGGTCCCACACATATCTCATATGCGCTCCTATTTCGTTTCGCTTGAGCCAGGAAACCTCTGTGTAGGACTCTAAAGACTCGTCAATACGCCGGCAGCAGGTGATGATCATATCAATCACCCACAAGCCGCAAGCGGTCTGCTAAACGTAACGGCCACCCGGGTATTGAACGATCAGAAGATCGACGAGCAAGCCCGCTCACACTCCTGTGAATCCAACCAGTAACACTTACCGTACAGTCCGGTCTCGTCGTCTGATATATCGCATATCTCGCCTAGGGGTAGTAAACGTCAGACCCCAATAGCTCGATAAGTCGTGTCGATATGAGGTCTATAACAGTTCGAGAAACTACTGGTAACACTTACCAGTAAATCTCAGCAACCCTGGCCAGGGATTTCCGGTATAGCCAATCGAACACAGCGCAACATCAACTCCCTATACCGGGAGAGACGAATCCCCTCCTATCGCTCATTGCCTCCATGTGACTCGGGACTGTACCCAAAAACCACCGTTTTGCACGCCCTCTTGGACATGGTAAGGTGGAAATCAAAGCACAGTGGGAACTACACAAGACTCTATGACGATCTCGGGTCAACAGACTACTCTGTACCAGTGTCACCAGAGAACCGCCATCTGACGTAAGGTATAATACCATCTGGGAGTTCTCGGCGAGTCCGTCCAGAGTACCCAGTCTTCACTGAGCACCCGTATATCATCTCTGATGTCAAACACCAATGGATATGGGATCATCCATCGCCCATCTGTATGGGTTGAGAAGGTATACGCTAGTCTACTCTGGTATATCGATGCCCTGTCTCGATATACCCACGACTAGGGACCTTGAAGGATGTACTTATGGACTACCATGTCCCCACTAGTATGATCCGCATCATAGTCCAAGTAGTCAAGTACACATCCTAAGGGCTTTACCAACATGTAACATAGAGACAATCAGTGTACATGTTAAGGTAAAGATCAACCAGATAGCATACTATCATGTCGAGCAAGAAAGTCTTCCCTATATATGTACAAGCATCCACTATAATATACATCCTATGTATAGTAATGGCCTCTAGGGCATACATATAACTAACAATCTCCCACTTGCACTAGGGCCATCTGATAGCAGTGGTTGTAGTATCTCATACTCAATCATCCCATAAAAGTCTCTCTCTGGGAAAAGGCCTTTGTGAGTGGATCCGCCGTGTTGTCCTCTGAGTCTACTCTCCTAACCTTGATCACCTTGGAGATCAACCATCTCCATGATCAGGTGATACTGCCTTAGAATATGTCTGGATCACTGATGGGACGGACGTTCCTTGGCATAAGCCACAACTCCATTGTCACACAATGGGAGGAACATAGTTCATCTCATGAACCAATATACACCCAGACAGCCTCTTTGGTAGCATCTTAAGTAGCGATGTATCCTGCCTTTATCGTCTAGTATGCCACGGTATCTAGCTTGGAACCCTTCTAACATACCGTCCCTTTACTGAGGGTAAAGACAATGCCTGTGACTAACATTCAGTCGTCCTTATCACCCTGGAACACTTCCAGTGATTCTCCCCAGGATCGTTTGATACCATCTCACTACAACTAGTGAGAATCCTAACATCCATTTAGATCTATCTCATAGATCCAAAACCCAGGATTTAGCAGGTATCACTTTGATCCTATGTGGAGAATCATTGTGATAAGAGGAGATTGACCGAGCGTAGCATAGGAAACTCCTTCCCTATCAAGAGCATGTCATCCACGTACTCTACGAGGATCGTCACTATACTCCCTACTACCTTTATTGTTTATACAAGGTTCATCTACCATTTTGATGATGTCAAACTCTTTGACTAACTCATCAAAACAGATGTTCCAACTCCGCGATGTCTGCTTTATCCTATAAAGCATCTTGCACACGTTTCCGCTGCTCCCACTGTCTACGAAGCCCTCTGGCTGTGTACTTATAGACGCTCTCTTCTAAAACATCATTTAGAAAAGCAGTCATGACACCCAACCACCAGATATCATAGTCATGGTCTGTAGCCGTGGCAAGTAGGATCTGGATGGACTTAAGCATAGTCACTTGAAAAGGTTTCATCATTATCCACGCCTGGTCGATGACGAAAAGCTTTAACAAGTCTAGCTTTGAAAGTCTCAACTTTTCCATCTACACCAAGTAATCTTCTCAAGATATACTTGCTCCTGATGGGGATTTAACCCTTCAGATATAGCAACCAAAGTCCATACTTTGTTGGTGTATATGGATTCCATCTCAGATCACTAAACATCCAGCCATTCTTACAGAGTCCCACTCCTGATGGCCAGCTCGAAACTAGTTGGGTCATCATCTCATGATGCAATCCTCGCTCCCACTGTCATAGAGAAACCGAAATATCTCTCAGGTGGGTGAGGAACCCTACTAGATCGGCAGAGAGGCTGAGGTTCGTTGGAATCTACTGAATCCTTTGGTTCTACAAAATCATCTGCTGTTATTTGTATAGCTGGAACCTTTCCAGTTGTACATAACAGACCTTGCCTCGAGCTTGTCCGGATTTTGCTTTTAGACATAGGCTGGACAACCCCAAATCTTAACCAACTTAAGATATGGGCTCTTCCCTTATCATATCATATATGAAGCGGTAGGCAACTGATTTTATTGGAACCCAATTCAATTGGTATGCAGCTTCTCAAGTGCATAACTCCCAAAAAGGAAATAGGAAACTCAGTAGTACTTATCATAGAGCACACCATATCATATAGGGTGCATCTGCTCCGCCCCGATACACCGACGTACTGTGGTGTATACGGAGGAGTAATGCTGAGAGAAAATCTCATTCTCCTTTAGAATAATCCAGGATTTTCGTGCTCAAGTATTCTCCTCCTCGATCACATCAAAGGTGTAACGTTTTAAAAATAATTAAATAAATAATTAAATGAATAAAAGTGTTTAAGTGAATTTTAGGATTTTCGGTAAAGTAAAACGTATTTTTCGTAAAACCAAACCGTGATTGTTTTTCATTATAAATTCAAAAATACCTATTTAATTATGTAATTACTAGTAAATAGTGTTTATTTAGCCACTTATAAATTTTTAGTTTAATTAAAAAAAATTCCTAAATTAATTATTTTAAATATTAACATAAGCTTTATTTTTACACTAAATTAGTGTAAATTACAAATTTAAATGGTTTTAATTTGTAAAAATGAACCATGGCATATTAGAATTTAGTGTGTATCATGCAAAAAATTATTTGCAAATTTTTCCTAATTTCTAGAGCTTTCTTGAGTTGCTATAGTAAATAAATAAATAAATAATTAATTAAACCATGAAAAGACTTTAAATGATGATTCTTTCTTGAAACTTCCACACTTTTCTTCACTCTTTTCTCTTTCTCCCTCCCCATGGCCGGCCACAACTCATCCATGGCAGCCCCCCCCATTTTCCACCTCATTTTTATTCAAAAATCATCAAAAATACATCAAAAATTCAATTAAAATTCCACAAAATCATATATATTTTCATACCCTTTATTCTCTACTCTTCTTTACATGGAATTTGGAGTGGGAAAGCATGTATTTTTTAGGCTCATTTTCAAGTTTGGACATGAGGTTGTGGAGGTATAAATCCTTCTCTTTTATTTTATTTCTATTAGATATTTCTTTTAAAGTTTAATTAGATTTAATCTATTAATTCTATTTACTACTTTTAAAATTCAAGTTAGGGTTTGAAAAATCAAGTTGTGATTTTTATTAATTAATGAGGGTTATAATCACTAGTTTAACATATTTAGAAGTGGAAATTCTTATAGGGATGATATGTTGTAAATTGTTAACCTAAAATTGATTTAATTATACTTTTTAGCTAACTAGTTTTTTATAAAATATGTTTATGGGTAATATAAAATTCCAATTAAGATTTCTATCATTAGATTGTAGTTTTAGTGAGCATATTAACATGTTAATGGGAAGAAAAACTTAGTTTGATCACTAGATTCAATTGATAATTGGAAAATAGTAATAAAATGCTATTATTTTATTAACTAGATTTTGGAAAATTCTAAATAAAAGGGATTTAAAATATAATATTGGTTTCATTATATCATTATCATCATAAATTGTGGTTTAAGTCATTAATTTATGCAAAATCATGTTTTGAGGTGGAATTGTGGTATTTTGCTTGGAAAATGTTGAAAATTGTTAAATGTTGTAAACTAGAAATTTCAAATTTATATAAATTTGTGTAATAAAAATATAGTAATGGTTTGTATAGTCTAGTAATGCTATTTAATGAGTTTTATGACCATTAGTTTCATTTAAATGTCAAGTTTTGATGAAAAACGGTATATTGGCATTTTCGGGTTTTGCGAAATTGGACAGTTTGATAGATTTTAGGGTTTCGATGGATTTAATCGTGTTTTATGGTATAAGTAATGTGTTTTTAAACTACAAGTTGTTTGATGATGTTATCTCGATCCATCGGAGTTTGTACGCCGATATCGAGCGGTATTTGGTTCTTTTGCGTGGACGGGACATAGGTTTTAACCTATGCTTATTCTTTGTATCGTTTGACTTTTGTATGTGATTCAGTTTACGATGCTATTTAAATGTTTCCGTCTAGGTACCCCTCACGTAGACTGCGGGCGATGAAGAGGAGGATGGCGACACTGTCTTCGGTAGACATGGACCAGGTGAGTAGATGTATATCTACGGGGGGAAGTCGGGTGGATGGCGTTTAGCACCCCCGCAACGTAGAATAGGAATAGTACTTAGTGACATTAGGAAACCCGATGTGACCCTAGATTCTTACCGAGCAGGACCCTAGTAATGACCCTAGGCGGGACTAGACTGATTTAGGAAAACCATACCTGAGGATGAATACTTTGGGAAAGGTTCGTAGGTTTCTGATAGAAACATACACGCACACACTAAAACTTGACTTGGCGTATACGTATATGTGTGTATATATATAAAACTAGGTATAGGTGTATATATATACACCACACGTATATGGGATTCATTGATGTGATATGATATCCGAGGTATGATGAAACAGTATAACTGGGCTTGATGCCGTGATTCTTGACTATACAGTCGTAATAAAGTGTTAGCGGATCATTAGAGAATGAGATAATGAACATGCATTTATAAATTATAAAGAGTGGTGGTGATATTGATGTACATGGGACGCTAGAATAGTACCCGGACTGTAACTGGTGACTGATCACGATATGATATATGTATAACTTGATTACGACATGATATTTCTGAGGATAAACTAATGATGCTTATCATGATGGCAATGATATATGATTGATGTATGCGATCACAGTTTAACACCTTGATCATGAGATGTGCTGATGATGACATTATACGAATGAGGAGACACCTAGGAGATACTTGACCGTACCCCGATATTGGGATGCCGTACGATGGATTTTACCGTACGAGGCTTAGATTTGATGATTGATCCGCACTCTTGATTCGAGGAAGCCGTACTACGTACGTGACGCTATTGAGGCGGGATCGCCGACTATTAGAGATATTGATTAAGACCTTAGGTAGACTCTAGTTTCTTACTGACTAGTCTATTAGGTTTAATTCCTTAGGATGTTAGATGGACACTGGTTTAGGTTCGACTCACATATTGGTAGTTGTACTCGTATCTCGCAGAGGAGTGGATAATGCACATCTGTATTTACATTCATACTGTAATCATCATGGTGCATGTTCTTTTATATGTTACTATAATCAGTATAAACATTACCTGTTAGGACACCAGCACTATTACCGATGATGCGCATGTTCCACGCACACTTATTTGCCGGCTCACACACATCATCATCGGTAATTGCTATGTCACGTACACTTTAGATCATATTGTCTTTTATGGATAGAATCAGTTAGCAACTAGACAGATATAATATTGTGATTATTTTCTGACATTAGTATAAGACATGATATTTATTACTTAGACATTGATGCATTCATATTTCATGTTATCGCACAGTAGTATGGGCATATGCTGACACTTATCATATACTTACTCATGATTTTGAGATTTGGATTTCTATGAGATTTCTGGATTTTTGGGGAAAACCGCAAAAATATATAAAAACTTCTCTCTCTCTCCTCTTCTCTTTTTAAATAAGATGCGGTTTTCTCGTGATGTATGAGTCGTCCACCATGAGTATTTCATATTTTCTGTTGGATTTCGAGACCCGATTCGAGGAGTGGATGAACCGTCTCGGGTACATGGTGGGCCCGGTATGGTACCCCGAGGCAAGAAGATCGAGTTGTAGACGATGAGCCTGTCAAGGGAAGGCTACCTACCGGTGATGTCTGGCGCGGCGGATATCCGGAGGATACCGACCGTTGTCGTGAGATTTGATGATATGGGCCGATCCGGACTGACGGAGCCCGAGATATTGAGACTTGAGATTACATGTGTTGTGTCGATGTTTGACACGGATTTCCATGGGTTTCATTATTCAGATTTCAGATTCTTATACACATTCTACTATGATAATAGCTAAAGATTTCTTATACATATATATCTGGATTTCAGGATTTGTTACTTTACCTTCATGGTGCATGCATTTCATTCATATGACATAGTATTATATGAGGCACTGACACGACACGGAGTATTTGCACTTACACGTAGTATTACCCTGCTATTACTAGATGATTGGGATATTATAGTGTATTATTATTATGACCTAGGATAGCGTCGCGCATTCGATTTCTTTTTGTAGATGTCTTCTACTCACGAGTTGGCAACTCACCCCCGTTGTGCCAAATTCTTTACAGGTTCGATGTACAGGTTTCCGTGGTAGCTTGTTGGCACATCTTTTCTTCAGGGTGATTTGCACGGTAGGTTGGTTCACTTGTATCCGAACCACCATTGTACTTTTATTCATTCATTTGTATCTAGTAAGCTCCATCAACCATATTTGTATTACTTGATAAGTTTATTGGACCAGTTGTTTATTTCGACCTTAGAGTCGCGCATGTGTTATTCAGATCTGGTGGTTTTGTTTTCTTTTGAGTTTTGAGCCTCGCCTATTGGCGTTGTATATTATTGTGCTTGCTGTGGTTGTTTCCGCCTGTTGGCGTTGATGCTAGCTCCCGTTTGGGGATGCTTTTTATTGTTTATGTATATTATACTTGTTGTACCCGTTTGGGGGCCAGTTTTTACAGAGGAGACTCTGCCGAAATTTTTGGGAAAATTGCTGATGCTTTTAAACTTGTTTTCTTTTTCTTCTTCTTCTTCTTCTTCTTCTTCTATGGTTTAGATTTCTGGGCTTCGGCTTACTTAGGTTACGTGGCGCCTCTAGACGCTTCGTAATCTAAGTGCCGGTCACGTTCCGTACTTTCGGGTCGTGACAAAGTTGGTATCAGAGCGCTAGGTTTAACCTTGTATAAGTCTAGGTGACCCTTGGTTGATGGAGTAGGCGAGTTAGGTAGAGTAACGTACCGTGGGTATGGTCCGCGGCATACTTACGATACGCTACTCTGCTTAAGGAGCCTTAGGATGTACATTTGTTTGCACCGTATTTCATTCGTTCCTTGATCTATCTTCGTCGATGTCGGAGGGTGGTTCTGTTACCACGGGCGCACAGGCAGAGGAAGCTGCGGCTCGAATGCGATAACCATTAGAGTATTGGTTATTCTTGAGAATTGAAGCATTGCTTAGCGTGCAGGCGAAGGGTATTCACATGCCGTCCGGATGAAGTTAAAGGGTTCGAACGATTATCAGAAAACCATTTTCCTAAGTTTAAAGTATTCGGAAGAACATGCAGGTATTTCGATGGACCCTCTAGAAGAATGAAACCCTAACTCGACATAATGACCACGAGAACGCCCTTGAACCTTAGGGTTTACGGCAGTTCCGCTGTGCCATTAGTGAGGCTTGGGTTTGCCCTTCTACAGCTGGATCATCGATGCTGGGGTATGTACCGGATATTTTTAAACTGTACTTGAGTGTTGAGCTCTCGGGGAATTATGGGATTTTGATGGATCGATCGAAAAGTTTAATGTAGTCCGGATATCAGGTGAAGGGATCGATTACATGGGAGACTCTAGATATGAGTGTTGCCGTTGGTAGCGCAGTCTGCATAGCTACGAAGAGGCGAGTTTAAAGCAGCCGACATCAGAGGAAAGAGGCGCACATTGACGATAATGTTTACGATTGTGATTTAGTGATTTGAATTTCATATTTTCATTGATTGGATTTTGGTATTTTGAGGACTTTGTTCTACGATTGGTATTTCATGTGTGTACCTTCATTCTATTTGTGTTTCATATATCAGTTGTATTGATGTGGTTTAGTACGCACCCAGTACACTTGATTTGGTTTTATATATTTTGAGATTTTGATTTGATTTCGTGCATATGGGTTACACATGATTTTGATATATGGTTCGACCTAGTTTTTATCCATTTTCGTACTGTGATTCGAGTTTGATATTCGATGTATGTTTTCGTGCTCCATGTGCACCTGATCAGGATTCTTGCGCATACTTGGCGCACTTGATGCGATTTTGTGCACACCAGATGCACTAAATCGGGGTTTTGTGCAGATTAGATGCACCTGATATTGTGTCGTGCACGCCCGTTGCACTTGACAGATATTTTTGGTGCACACCTATTGCACTTAGTTTTGTTTTGTAGGTATTCATGGTATCTGTAATTGGTTTCGATTTCAGTGCGCACCGGACGCACATGACATTTTATTGATGTGATTGGGATTGATTTTAGTTTGAGCAGTATGTTTTCCTAATTATTATTATCGATTTAGTAACCAGGCGGGACGTGTATGTTAAATAAACGATATATATATATATAGTTATTTTTTTTAAAATAAACGTCCGCTACTTATGCCGTGACACGTGCATCACACGGTAATTTTCAAAAGGGGTTTTTGTATATTTCCTTATCCAGATACTTGTACAGTTTCACTATGATGCACACTATATATAAGTTGTAGATTGATGTATATTATGTTGGTTTTCATATTGGGTTTTGATATTTTATTCTCGCCATAACTCCGATGATTTCGTTATGCTTGACAGAGTTGATTTTTGTTATGTATTGATGATTTCGGAGCCCCGATGATTTGAGTGTCTTGCTAAATGTTTTAGTATTTGGAGGGGGAGTTTCAATTTAAATTCGGGGACCGAATTTCTTAAAGGGGGGAAGATTGTAACGTTTTAAAAATAATTAAATAAATAATTAAATGAATAAAAGTGTTTAAGTGAATTTTAGGATTTTCGGTAAAGTAAAACGTATTTTTCGTAAAACCAAACCGTGATTGTTTTTCATTATAAATTCAAAAATACCTATTTAATTATGTAATTACTAGTAAATAGTGTTTATTTAGCCACTTATAAATTTTTAGTTTAATTAAAAAAAATTCCTAAATTAATTATTTTAAATATTAACATAAGCTTTATTTTTACACTAAATTAGTGTAAATTACAAATTTAAATGGTTTTAATTTGTAAAAATGAACCATGGCATATTAGAATTTAGTGTGTATCATGCAAAAAATTATTTGCAAATTTTTCCTAATTTCTAGAGCTTTCTTGAGTTGCTATAGTAAATAAATAAATAAATAATTAATTAAACCATGAAAAGACTTTAAATGATGATTCTTTCTTGAAACTTCCACACTTTTCTTCACTCTTTTCTCTTTCTCCCTCCCCATGGCCGGCCACAACTCATCCATGGCAGCCCCCCCCATTTTCCACCTCATTTTTATTCAAAAATCATCAAAAATACATCAAAAATTCAATTAAAATTCCACAAAATCATATATATTTTCATACCCTTTATTCTCTACTCTTCTTTACATGGAATTTGGAGTGGGAAAGCATGTATTTTTTAGGCTCATTTTCAAGTTTGGACATGAGGTTGTGGAGGTATAAATCCTTCTCTTTTATTTTATTTCTATTAGATATTTCTTTTAAAGTTTAATTAGATTTAATCTATTAATTCTATTTACTACTTTTAAAATTCAAGTTAGGGTTTGAAAAATCAAGTTGTGATTTTTATTAATTAATGAGGGTTATAATCACTAGTTTAACATATTTAGAAGTGGAAATTCTTATAGGGATGATATGTTGTAAATTGTTAACCTAAAATTGATTTAATTATACTTTTTAGCTAACTAGTTTTTTATAAAATATGTTTATGGGTAATATAAAATTCCAATTAAGATTTATATCATTAGATTGTAGTTTTAGTGAGCATATTAACATGTTAATGGGAAGAAAAACTTAGTTTGATCACTAGATTCAATTGATAATTGGAAAATAGTAATAAAATGCTATTATTTTATTAACTAGATTTTGGAAAATTCTAAATAAAAGGGATTTAAAATATAATATTGGTTTCATTATATCATTATCATCATAAATTGTGGTTTAAGTCATTAATTTATGCAAAATCATGTTTTGAGGTGGAATTGTGGTATTTTGCTTGGAAAATGTTGAAAATTGTTAAATGTTGTAAACTAGAAATTTCAAATTTATATAAATTTGTGTAATAAAAATATAGTAATGGTTTGTATAGTCTAGTAATGCTATTTAATGAGTTTTATGACCATTAGTTTCATTTAAATGTCAAGTTTTGATGAAAAACGGTATATTGGCATTTTCGGGTTTTGCGAAATTGGACAGTTTGATAGATTTTAGGGTTTCGATGGATTTAATCGTGTTTTATGGTATAAGTAATGTGTTTTTAAACTACAAGTTGTTTGATGATGTTATCTCGATCCATCGGAGTTTGTACGCCGATATCGAGCGGTATTTGGTTCTTTTGCGTGGACGGGACATAGGTTTTAACCTATGCTTGTTCTTTGTATCGTTTGACTTTTGTATGTGATTCAGTTTACGATGCTATTTAAATGTTTCCGTCTAGGTACCCCTCACGTAGACTGCGGGCGATGAAGAGGAGGATGGCGACACTGTCTTCGGTAGACATGGACCAGGTGAGTAGATGTATATCTACGGGGGGAAGTCGGGTGGATGGCGTTTAGCACCCCCGCAACGTAGAATAGGAATAGTACTTAGTGACATTAGGAAACCCGATGTGACCCTAGATTCTTACCGAGCAGGACCCTAGTAATGACCCTAGGCGGGACTAGACTGATTTAGGAAAACCATACCTGAGGATGAATACTTTGGGAAAGGTTCGTAGGTTTCTGATAGAAACATACACGCACACACTAAAACTTGACTTGGCGTATACGTATATGTGTGTATATATATAAAACTAGGTATAGGTGTATATATATACACCACACGTATATGGGATTCATTGATGTGATATGATATCCGAGGTATGATGAAACAGTATAACTGGGCTTGATGCCGTGATTCTTGACTATACAGTCGTAATAAAGTGTTAGCGGATCATTAGAGAATGAGATAATGAACATGCATTTATAAATTATAAAGAGTGGTGGTGATATTGATGTACATGGGACGCTAGAATAGTACCCGGACTGTAACTGGTGACTGATCACGATATGATATATGTATAACTTGATTACGACATGATATTTCTGAGGATAAACTAATGATGCTTATCATGATGGCAATGATATATGATTGATGTATGCGATCACAGTTTAACACCTTGATCATGAGATGTGCTGATGATGACATTATACGAATGAGGAGACACCTAGGAGATACTTGACCGTACCCCGATATTGGGATGCCGTACGATGGATTTTACCGTACGAGGCTTAGATTTGATGATTGATCCGCACTCTTGATTCGAGGAAGCCGTACTACGTACGTGACGCTATTGAGGCGGGATCGCCGACTATTAGAGATATTGATTAAGACCTTAGGTAGACTCTAGTTTCTTACTGACTAGTCTATTAGGTTTAATTCCTTAGGATGTTAGATGGACACTGGTTTAGGTTCGACTCACATATTGGTAGTTGTACTCGTATCTCGCAGAGGAGTGGATAATGCACATCTGTATTTACATTCATACTGTAATCATCATGGTGCATGTTCTTTTATATGTTACTATAATCAGTATAAACATTACCTGTTAGGACACCAGCACTATTACCGATGATGCGCATGTTCCACGCACACTTATTTGCCGGCTCACACACATCATCATCGGTAATTGCTATGTCACGTACACTTTAGATCATATTGTCTTTTATGGATAGAATCAGTTAGCAACTAGACAGATATAATATTGTGATTATTTTCTGACATTAGTATAAGACATGATATTTATTACTTAGACATTGATGCATTCATATTTCATGTTATCGCACAGTAGTATGGGCATATGCTGACACTTATCATATACTTACTCATGATTTTGAGATTTGGATTTCTATGAGATTTCTGGATTTTTGGGGAAAACCGCAAAAATATATAAAAACTTCTCTCTCTCTCCTCTTCTCTTTTTAAATAAGATGCGGTTTTCTCGTGATGTATGAGTCGTCCACCATGAGTATTTCATATTTTCTGTTGGATTTCGAGACCCGATTCGAGGAGTGGATGAACCGTCTCGGGTACATGGTGGGCCCGGTATGGTACCCCGGGGCAAGAAGATCGAGTTGTAGACGATGAGCCTGTCAGGGGAAGGCTACCTACCGGTGATGTCTGGCGCGGCGGATATCCGGAGGATACCGACCGTTGTCGTGAGATTTGATGATATGGGCCGATCCGGACTGACGGAGCCCGAGATATTGAGACTTGAGATTACATGTGTTGTGTCGATGTTTGACACGGATTTCCATGGGTTTCATTATTCAGATTTCAGATTCTTATACACATTCTACTATGATAATAGCTAAAGATTTCTTATACATATATATCTGGATTTCAGGATTTGTTACTTTACCTTCATGGTGCATGCATTTCATTCATATGACATAGTATTATATGAGGCACTGACACGACACGGAGTATTTGCACTTACACGTAGTATTACCCTGCTATTACTAGATGATTGGGATATTATAGTGTATTATTATTATGACCTAGGATAGCGTCGCGCATTCGATTTCTTTTTGTAGATGTCTTCTACTCACGAGTTGGCAACTCACCCCCGTTGTGCCAAATTCTTTACAGGTTCGATGTACAGGTTTCCGTGGTAGCTTGTTGGCACATCTTTTCTTCAGGGTGATTTGCACGGTAGGTTGGTTCACTTGTATCCGAACCACCATTGTACTTTTATTCATTCATTTGTATCTAGTAAGCTCCATCAACCATATTTGTATTACTTGATAAGTTTATTGGACCAGTTGTTTATTTCGACCTTAGAGTCGCGCATGTGTTATTCAGATCTGGTGGTTTTGTTTTCTTTTGAGTTTTGAGCCTCGCCTATTGGCGTTGTATATTATTGTGCTTGCTGTGGTTGTTTCCGCCTGTTGGCGTTGATGCTAGCTCCCGTTTGGGGATGCTTTTTATTGTTTATGTATATTATACTTGTTGTACCCGTTTGGGGGCCAGTTTTTACAGAGGAGACTCTGCCGAAATTTTTGGGAAAATTGCTGATGCTTTTAAACTTGTTTTCTTTTTCTTCTTCTTCTTCTTCTTCTTCTTCTATGGTTTAGATTTCTGGGCTTCGGCTTACTTAGGTTACGTGGCGCCTCTAGACGCTTCGTAATCTAAGTGCCGGTCACGTTCCGTACTTTCGGGTCGTGACAAAAGGACATAATACTTATACCCGTATTTTGGTTCCCTACTTCTAACTTATATTCTGTGAATATCTCAAAAGGTTCGGACTTGTGTTTCAACAGGAACATATGTCTGAATCTTGAGAGATTATCAGAGAATGTAATGAAGTACAAAGAACCGGTCTTGGCATGTTAGACAGGGGACCTTTATACATCAACATGTATCATCCCAAGAGTTTACTAACTCTTTCTCTGTTTCCAGTAAACAGAGCTATGGTCATCGTATCTTTGTGACATGACCGGCAAGTTTCATAAGATGTAAATTCAAACAGATTTAAATATGCATCTAAATGTAACTTCAGCTAGTCAGGTCGCATTGATATGACCTAGTCTACAATACCTCAAGAAGGATTCGTTCATTTCTGAACTCTTCCTCTTGTGTGTGTTCTGTATACAAGGAACTGTAGTTTGATTTAGAACGTTAATGCTTTTAGATAACGTGCCTGAACCGATCAACTTTTGATATAGGAAATGTTCAAAACATTATCTGACAATACAAAATTATATCCTTTCTTTACAAATAAAGAGACTGATATGATTTTGTATATCAGGTTCGGTATCTAATAGCATTTGTTCAGAATCAATGTATTGGTAATACAGGGTGACAGTGACCAACAGACTTGGCTGCAACACTTGTCCCGTTTTCTGCCTTATGAAACTTATCACCCGTTCTCAGTTCTCTACCTTTCTGTAGCCCTATGTAACATATTACATATCTAGAATCCTAATCCGGTATCAAATACCCAGGACGTAGAGAATAGAGAAACAGTTCTGTATAAAGAACACACCCGAAGATGATGCATCAGCATGCACTCTCTTCGTTTGGGTGGCACGGGAATTCTGGTAATCCCCTATCCTGCTCTGTCTTATAACAATTATAAGTTGGAGCGGGACCAACGTTCCCCAGCTCACTATAACAAGCGGGTTCGGTCAAAAATCCGTATTATTATCTTGATTAAGGCATGATATGGTCGCTACCTGGAGAGAGAGAGAAGAAAACACTCAGCGTATGCTCTTGCAAGATCAGATTGGTTTTTATTTTATCTAATCAGGATGGCTCCCACTGCTTTTTATCAAATCTTCCTTCAAACCCTAAAAGGAAAGACTAGCCGGGATTAATTACACACTACAAGTTCGCCAATCTTTCAGCCATGCCAGTGTCGGTACTTTGAGGGAGGTCCCCCGTGCTTTCGCACGAACCTAATTAATGTAAACCTCGTTTTCCCAGAGGCGTAACCCCATTGACACCTTTCTAGACACCTACTTGATCGGCTAATTGTAATGTGTAAAACTCTCCCAGGAGTAACTCTTACTCGCAGTGGGTATTGGGATCCAACTATCTCATAGAAGGTATGCAATCTCATTGCAAATTTCAACACTTGAAATTCCCAATAATGCTTTTGCCCCTAGCGATCTATGACCTTGACTAAGTCAACAAACCATAAATCGCTTGTCAAGTTCAACCCGTACATTTCTCGATTGAATTAAACCCACCCGTACGACCCTTGACCGAGTCAACAAGGCCGTGCGAAAGCCCTAATCCAATCACATCTCATGTTGTTACAGATAAACATTATTTAGCTACCGTACACTATGCCTTGACTAAGTCAACAAACATAGTACGAATACTAAATAACATCTATCTGAAATGACGGAGGGCTACGCAGGTTTTTCAGAAAAAACCATGAGCGTAAAGAACTTGATATCGTTGTAGAATCAAGTGAAGTTTTGAAATGGAGTGATTTTGAGGCTTTTCTAGTTTTGCTAAAGGGGTCACTCCCGGTGAAGGGATCGTCGGCCCTTTCCTCGTTGAATAAGGTGCAGGGTATATCATGATGCCTTGTGAGACCTCATTAGTGTGCCTAGGAACCCTACACACCATATACCCGAGACGGTTCATCCAACTCCTCGAATCGGGTTTCCAAATCCAACAGCAATCCTGAAAACTCATGGTGGACGACTCATACATCATGGGAAAACCGCGCTTTTCATTTTCAAAAGATAAAGAAGTTTATATATATTCTTGCGGTTTTCCCCCAAATCCAGGAAATCTCATGAAAATCCGAAATCCAATCATCAATAGCAAGTAAACAGTGAATAATAATATGCATGAAGTAGCAAGTAATAACTGTAATGTCTAAACTAGCATATAAAGCAAGTACACTAATATCATGTCGAAACTATCAGCTAACAAGCTATATCAATGAAATAATATTCTCTAAAGTGTAAGTGATATAGCAATTACCGATGATGATGTGTGTGAGCCGGCAAGTAAGTGTATGTGGAACATACGCATCATCGGTAATGGTGCTGGAGTCCTGACAGCATAATCTCAATAATGGCATATGGAAATACAATATAAACATGCAAATGCGATGCGAACAGTAGTAATATGCGGGAGCTGAATAATAAACACAATGATAACTAATCTGCATTTATATAATATGAGTCATACAGTTTTTGCTATTTGAAATAACACGAATCGTGGTGTTTTGAAAATAAGGGCTACGGTGTTTTAAGAAAAGATACGTCCTTTGAAATATCCGTAGAATCCCTTGGCCTGTCCTTTAAAATACCCACAATTCGTTAGTTTTGAAATAGGTAGGAATCTAATCTAATCCAACAACTACACTAACTATAGGGCTGAGCTAACAGGCTAAATGAAAGGTAAGGAAACCGCCTAACATCTGAGTCGATACATATATATATATATATATATATATATATATATAATAGTCGGTGATCCCGCCTCAATAGTATCACATACAATACAATATCTATAATATGAAATTCTCAAGTCAAGAGTGCGGATCTATCATCTATATAAAGCTCGTACGGTAAATCCGTCGTATGGCCTCCCAAATCTGGGTACGGGTCAAATGTCACATCTATCACATTATTCATCTGGTATTCTCTTTATCAAATATCATGATCCGGGTACTGATCTACGTCTAGTACAATACTGATACCATCTATGTATGCATGCGTGTGTATGAAAACACTACGTCAAAGGACCCGCTAAAACATCATGTCGTATTTCAAATACGAACCCTGTCACATCACCGATCTCACGGTCTCAAGCCCAATCTCATCGACTCATCTCAAATCCCAAGTACTATCCTCATAATCCATGTATATGTATACGTGTATATATATATATATATATATATATATATATATATATATATACACACACACATAGTCCCATACCCATGTGTATATATATATACATATCCCCATATACGCATATGTAAAAGGATGAATGTATGCAAGTGTGTGTGCGTGTGTGGGTGCAACAACTACTCTAGGATTTCGCAAGCAACACTACTAATCCATGAACACCTAGTATCTATCTTAAACATCAATAATCTCATATCAACATAATATATATATGTGTATACGTATTCGTATACATCACTACGAACTGCAGGGGTGCTATACGCCATCCACCCGACTTCCCCCGTAGATATATATCTACTCACCTGAGCTTCGCTTGCCGATGTCGATGTCGCCACCATCTTCTTCATCGTCTCGAATCATCATGGGGGTACCTACATGTCACATGTATCGTATCGCATTAAAACCAAATCGAAGAAGAAACGACACAAGGAAACCAAAACGATACGCTTAAAAGCCTATAGGTTAAAACCTATGGACCACGCCTTCAAGACCACCAATTAACACTTGATATAGACGTACAAACGTCAAGTGATTGAATACAATACCAAATATCCAAAACTTGAATTCAAATACGCGCAAAACATAAGGAAGCAACTTATAAAAATGTTCCCAGATTTTGACTCAGATCAAAGAGTGTTTCCAAAACAAGTCTACGGTGTAGTATATGATGTACATGAGATACTGGACCAACCCCGACCCCCGACACCACCAAGTGGCCGGCCCCTGCCCCTAAAATTCCGATGTCGCCGGCCCTGGGTGCTCCTCTGTGGTTCGTCTTGCTACAGGGGGTTCCTAGGGTCTCAAATTGGTCTCTGGAGTCGTTTATTTTTCTCGTAAAAATCCCAGTTCATTCAAGATTTCCCTGCACCCTCAAAGTTGTCACAAACCGACATGAAAAGTTTCTGTTTTTCCATAACTTGGGTTTCAGGTTTGGTATATGTGTATGTTCTGGGTTTATAACACCATGGGGGGTTTTAGGTCACTCAATACACTCAAGTTCACCACACAATCTCAAGTTAAACCCTAACCCTCTCTAGTAATGTCCAAAGTGCACTAAACTTTGCCAAATCGATTTTAAACTTGAAATGAGGCTTAAGCACATGAAATACTACACTAATTATGAAGGGATTACCTCATTTGAGACTCAAGAATCCTCTACAGCGCCAAAATGCAAACTTTCTTGGTCCAAAGGGTTGCTTGTGAGCTTGTGCACAATATTTGTGAAGTGGGGATGGACTTTTGGTGAAAAAATGATGATGATTTAGGGGTTTGAAGTGAAGGGGGAGGAGGTTCTGCCATGGAGCAAGAAGAAGAGGAAAAATGAAGGTGATGAAGAATGAAATGGGAGCCATGACCAATGGTTGACCCCTCACCCCCTCTCTCTCATGCCCATACCTCCCATACTCTTTTGTTTATTCATTTTCCATTTTCCTTTTTCTTTTCTTTTCTTTTCTTTTCTTTTCTTCTCTTGGCAATAGTAAACCCAAAACAATAACCATACACTCAAAATCATGTAGGAAAGATGTAACAAGTGTGAAAAAAGGACATGTGCACAAAACAAGCTTAAAGTCCGATTAGCGATTTTTAATCGTGATTAGCACTAAAATAGTGTCAAATAAATCATAAACATTCATAATTTGCATGAATCACATAAAGCACCCTCATTTCAGTAATTTCTAAATTTTTTCAAAATTTTCCCCATTTATCGGTATTTAATTATACCGCCCTATTAAAATATTCAATATTTTATTATTTAATTATAAAAATTTCCAAAAATAATATTTTATTTTTCTGAAATGTTACAATCTTCCCCCCTTAAAGAAATTCGGTCCCCGAATTTAAATTTAAACCCCTCAATATTAAAACATTTCAGTAAAAGACTAAGCCGTTGGGGTCCCGAAATCATAAATACATAAAGCACATCGTAGCTCAATGCATGCGCATGAAAAAGAGCATATCAATCAAAAGTAAAACACCGTCAAGCATCTCGCAATCATCGGAGTCATGGGGAAGACATCAATGTCAAATCCAAAACGAAATCAACATGATATGTATCAAACTCTACATATAAATATCATCAAAACACCTGAAGAAAATGCATGCCAAAACCTTTTTAAGTTGATGTGCGATGCGCGTATCGTGGCACAGTGGCAAACGTCTATTATAAGAAAATAACTACTTATTTATATACCCTTTGTTTAACCTACACGTCCCGCCGTTTTAAAAACAATTTAGAAGGGTTTCCTGTTTTGAACGTTTCGTGTCATCTCAGACACGCAGGTAAATATTGAGACTACCTTTTTGGAAATCCCTTCGATAACTATCAATGCATGCAAAATATATCCAGGTACTGTCCTCTGACTAGTCCTGCCCAGCTACTATATCAAAAGTAAATATCATAAAAACGTACTACTCCATAAGAAACCAATCCCAAAATGTGCTTATGAATGCTATGTGCGTCCGGTGCGCACGGAAATCAAAATCCATGAATGTGCCATACATGTGCATAGAAACAACATCTAAGTGCATCGGGTGTGCACGAAACATATGTCAACGGCAACGGGTGTGCCTGACAGCAACATCAGGTGCATCTAATATGCACGAAGAATCTCGATTTAGTGCATCTAGTGTGCACCAAAATCACATCTCATAACATGTGCCCAACATGCGCGAAAATCCAAATCAGGTGCATCCATCATGCACGAATAAAATTTTAATCATGTGCATTAAACATGCACGAAATCACGAAATCCAATATCAAGCGCCGAACACGCGCAAAATTAAATCTAAGCGCGTCAAATATGCGCAAGAATCCTATCAGGTGCATAAGGTGCATAATACAAATATCGTGTATCACAATCCAAATCGACGGTATACGACACATCTCAAATCCAAATCAGGTATACCGTGGTATCAAATCTCACAACCATGTGCATCAGCGTGCATAAAATCTAATCAAAACACTAAAAGTGCATGAAATCTATGCCGAAAGCATACGTCAAAGCATATGCATTCCCTAGGTATGAAATCAAAATCAATATCTCAAATAACATCAAATCGAAGTCTTGTGCAACTGTAGTGCACAAAATACATATCAATGCACTGCAAGCATATGTGAACTATACCGAGTGCAAAAACCAAATCGTGTGCGCACCATAAGCACAAAATCAACATATCTGTATGAAATCCACAAAGTCATAAACATGTGCAGCCAAGGCACAAAACGATATCAAGTGCAATAACTATGCACAAGACACAACTACTCAGTAGGTGCAACCATGGTGCACAAAAACAAATATCATGAAACTCGGTCATTAAAACTCAATCATGCGAATAAATCGCCCAAAATACCGAAATCAAGTATGGCGGAATAGTCCCGCTCAAGCACATCCTCTAAGAATCTCTGGCCAACTGTCGTGGTCACTCGTATCATGTCTCATCGACGATGCCGAACTCTGGCCTGCGGGGTATGCACAATATGACCACTCCTAGGTCCAAGTCTTCTCGTACTTTATTCCAGAAAGGTCATGTCGAAGTCTTTCCCAAATCTCATCTCTGCCGCCCTGTCCGGAGGTTATCACCCTTTACAATATCAATCTCTGGTTCCGGAATAGCTGCATACTCATCGCGACTCCTTCTGGAAGATATATCCATATATAACGCCTCTGTATGCGTGTCACATCTCTGAGGTCGGCGGAGTGGAACGCCGTCTCATCAAGATCTCGTACGAACCTCTTACTCCACTCTTCTCTAATGTCGACTGCTTCGAACTCGTCTCGTCGTGGCTGCCTGGACTGTGCTCCAATGGCTATACTCGTATCTGGAGTCTCCCAAGCAATGCATCCATCACATGATATCCGAAAGATGTCGAACCATCGGATCGACTCGTCAAAACCTCATAATCCCCCAAGAGATCAACATCTTGGGTACAGTTTAATAATATCAAGTACATGCCACATCACCTATTGACCACCGTAGAAGGGCAAACCCAAGCCTCATAAATGGCACCGCTAAACTGCCACAAACCCTAAGGTTCAAAGGCGTTCCATGGTCATTACGTCGAGTTAGGGTTTCATTCCTCTAGAGGGTCCGTAGAGTTACTTGCATGTTTTCTTCAAATACATTAAACTTGGAAAATGGGTTTCTGACATTCGATCGTCTCTATCGACTCCTAACGTATCCGTGTGGTCTCCTCAAGCTGGAACCAATCGATCTGATGACCTCGCATCGGGGTAAGCGAACGAACCACATGTCCTAGTCATTCATCCTCGGATGACTAGCGAATATCTTGTTGGATATAGTGCCCTCAGAGTCAATTATTGGATCACAGGCATGTGATTGCAATGATTGAGGGAGGACCTATACCGGTAAGACAGTCTTACTCAAGATGATAGTATGCTATCTGGTTTATCTTTATCATCGTGTACATTCTTTAGGTGACATTACAGGTCACTATTGCACGTTGATAGAGCCCATAAGATTGTTGCTTGACGGCCAGCAGTATGATGGCGATCATATACATAGGAGCTGGGGTCTATAAGCACATCCTTAAAGCGGTCCCTAATCGTGGGAGTTTTGAGACTGGGCAACGATACTCCATTAGTAGACAAGTGTATACAGTCGAGACCCCGACGAGGGGCGATGGCCGGTCTCACAAGCCATTGGTGTCAGTTGGTTCACCTAAGATGTATACAGGTGCTCATTGGGTTATGAGTACACCGGACAGGACTCGCCGGGAACATGCTAGTTGGTATTATACCTGACGTTAGATAGCAGTTCCTTGGTGACATGTGTACAGGTTAGTTCATCGACCTGAGATCGTCATTTGTCTCGTGTGAGTTCCCACTGTACTTTGATTACTACCCTACCACGGCTCAATGGAGTCGTGCAAATAGGTTTTAGTTGGGTACACTCCCGAGCCATATGGAGGCAGTGAGCGGATCGACAGGGGTTTTGTCTCTCCCGGTATTGGGGGTGAGATCGCGCTGTGTCTAGGAGAGCCATTACACGAAGTCTTTGGCCAAGACAGGAGATTTACTGGTAGGTATTCCAGTAGTATCTCAGGGTGTTCTGCGCTACACTCCGACATGACTTGTACTTCTTTTGGGGGTTTGACTTTTAACAACCCCCTAGGCCCGCCATGCGATACTCATAGACGAACGGACCGGACTGTACGGATATTGTCACTAACAGGCTCAGTAGGGTGTCAGGATGAGTTCGCTCATCGACTTCCCTTTTGGTCAATACCTGGTAGCCCGTTACGTACAGCTAGTATCACTGACGTGCTATTGGTTAAATCTACAGCCAAAGTATTGACGAGTCTTTAGAGTCCCCCACAGACAGTTTCTCAAGTTTCAGGCGAAATGTTGTAGAGGTCATATGATATATGGCAGGGTTCGATCATATACGTGCAGTCGTGCACGGATCATGATCGGACGGATCATACTAGTGGGCTTTGGTTTAATCCGGATCCTAGTATTAAATTTTTGGATTACTTTAGTCTCATCGCATTCGCATTCAGTCGGAATGCGGATGCAGGTATGTATATACAGGTGAGGGGTGTCCTTGTGATCTGTCACGAGTTTACTTTAGATGTTGCCGTATCTTTTTATTGTTGTAAACATTTGGGTTAATGTTTACAAATGGAAATTATGAGCTAGATATCATGATTTGGAGCATTTATTGTGACACATGCACAAGTGGTGCCTCATGGTCTCTTTCTTTGTGCATGTGTCAGATTATGTGATTGATTTGTGGTTGAAATGAGAGGGAGAGAGAGATAGGGCTGCCATATGTAAGATTTCATCTTGTATTTTTCCACTCTCACTCTCTCATATTATCATACAAAATATAAGAAAGGAAATCTCCTTCTTCTTCTTGCTCTAGCTCACAACCTCCATTAATGGCATCATCTCTAACCTCCATCCATACACTCTCATGTGTTGAGAATCAATGGATGCTTGAGACAAAGTGATCACACAAATTCTCTGCATCGCCTTGGACACGTCGGCTAGCGAACTTCATGCCCGAGTTGCTTCGGATGAAGCGGGAGCCCGTAAAAAGACTCTATGATGTGGTGCCCTTTCCGACGAGGAGATCGAGACCGGAGATGTCGCTAGGAGCTTGGGATGGTGGCCAAAGACCGAAGGACACGGATCGATCGGTATAGCCTTTCCAACCCTTCTATAGTTTCTAGTTGTAGGCTAATGGTTCGATCCGGGTTTTAAGCATACGATAGTGCCGGTTTCTAGTTTAAGAAAAGTTTTCGTTTACGCATTTTGGCCTCGGATAGACGGCCGGGGCGCTACCGTAGACTTACATTGTATCAGAGCCACGCCATTAACCTTTACTAGCTTGTTCTAACGTATTTAAAATATCGATCGGCCGAATTTTCCAAAACCACGATTCCTATTTTTGCAGTTTCTGTCGAAATTTTTTTGTCATCAAAAAATTATTTTGAGTGTTGCAGAAATACGTGCAGGCTTTTCTAAGATATCTGTGAAAATTTGGTAGCCTGTTGCTACTGTTCCGTCGCGGAACCGCGGCCTTACCCATGCTTTGGCCGCGGTTCCGCCGCCATTCTATGTCATCTATGCACCAAATTTTCTACAGTGCTCTCTGAGTTGGAATTGGGGTTTCTGGTAATTTTTGTTTTGGCCCAGATTATTTTGAGTACTGGGTATTGTACTTGGGGCCCACTTCGGGAAATTTTATCGATCGAAAATTTTAAATATCTTAGTTCACAGTGCTTACTTTATAACTGCGACCGTGAATGTCATTCGAGCGGTAAATCTTGTCTAATTACTATAGCCCTTTTAAACGGATTTGCGAACGTGACATTCACGTTGATGTTCTGTGTTGTGCTGTGATGTTGCGGATTTGTCATGGTGGATAGCCTGGATGCAATGGTAGTACAGTTTGGTTGTATTTGTACATTTGATATTGCGGGGCGAGCGTCCGACATGTGGACTGCTGTCACTGCCTGTTTGTATATTATTCTTTTGGGGCACGACCGGGCTGAGGTCGATGTACCCGTTGTATATATTTTACTTTCTGTACTAGGATTACCCTACGGTGGGGTGCACGGATAGACGGGTTCTAGAGGGCAACGAGTCCGCATCTCATGGCTTTGAGACGGAGGGGGCTTTACTCTAGAATTGGCGGGCTATTCGCCGCAGTCGTAGGGGGTATAGGTTGACCCAAGGAGGGGTGCTCAAGTTACCGGATTCCGTGAAGTGCTGGGTGGTCCATTCACTTTGCTGTAGGGGGCTGCCTCGCTTCAGGTTTTAGCGGGTAACTTGCTACGCCCGTAGAGGTCTAGGATTTCATTGCACAGGATATCCATACGACCAGGGGAACGTCGGGTTTCAGTAACGGCTCTGTGAAACCCGGGGCTTCCAGATTGTCTGTATTGTTCTGTGATGCTTATTACTCTCTGTGATGTTGCATTTAATCACGCCATGAGCGAATATTATATATTGATATATATACTAGTAGATGTTGTATATGTTTTACGCCTGCGCTAGTCCAGTCCCCGCTCTGTCGTTAGTTAAGTAACCTAACAGGTGATGACGGGACCCAGTGGCGAATGTGGATGGCATATACCTACATCGTATTTTCGTTCTTTTGTGGTGTGATTAATTGATGGGACTGCATCGATTCGAATCAATGCAAGCTAAACAAACATGTTCGATGTTGTTGGAAAATTTTTCAAAAAGCTGTTATTGAAAGGACGTTCTCTTTTGTTTTGCACAGTGGTATTCGGTTATGAATATCTAGCACCTCAGTCGACGAGGCAAGGGCCGAGATCCCTTCACTAGGAGTGACCCCTTGGACAGAAGTTTGCGTCAGGGTAATAAATTCACCATAGTCGATTACTTTTTGCTTTGCATCGCGGTATTCAGTTGGAATATCCTGCACCTCATTCTACGGGGAAAGAGCCGAGATCCCTTCACCGGGAGTGACCTCTTTAGCAAAGGTTTTCACCACTATATTTTCATAAAAAGCTATCCGTTTCCTTCAACGATATCAAGTTCATTACGTTAAAGGTTTTTCGCCAAAAACCATTCGTAGCCCTCCGTCATTTCAGAAGGGTAGCACTTAGTATTCATGCTATATATGTTGGCCTTCGTCAAGGTATAGTGTATGGTAGCTATTTGTTACTTTTCTGCTGCATAGATAGATACGATGGTTTGGGACAGTCGTACTACTATTTTGTCCTTCGTCAAGGGTATGTACGGGTGGGTTCAAATTAACCTGGATAATGACGAGTAGAACTTAACATGTGACTTACGATATGTTGGCCTTCATCAAGTTCAAAAGAGCATGGGGTAAAAATCACATCGGGAGTTTCTAAAGAAACTGAACCTTGCCAGATATGCGCAAACCTTCTGGAGTGTGATAACATGAGTGGATTCCATCACGTTATCATGCGATGATAGTTGGATCCTGATTCCTACTGATGAGTTGGTTTACTCCTTGGGTGATCCCGACTAATTCTTCTTTCAGGTTTGGAGGAGAATTTGAGGTTACAGTTGGAGTTTCCTGATTAGATAAAGTGATAACCATTCTGATCTAGGTTAGAGTGCACGCAGAGTGTTTCTTTTCTCTCTCTCTTTGGCAGCGACCATGGCCCGACCCTTGACTATGACTCAGTGACCAAGTTAACCGAACCTTCTTAAAACACTGGCTTTTGGATTGTCTAAGTTGCATACCACATTGCCACTCCTACCTTTACCCTTTTCTCCAGAACATCCCGTATTACTACGAACATCCACTTCCATTGGATAAAACCATCGTATGGTTATATACGAACTCGAAGGAACTTATTCAAGGATGGTTTCCGGTTCTGGAGAAAACGAATAGGACTATTCAGTTGTCTTTTCCTTTTACCTTCTATCAGGTTGCGAGTGCTCCTTGGATTAGGACGGTACACCTGTTATGCTAATTGGATAGTCTTCATCCAAACCATAGGCAGGTGCCGAACGGTAGGGAATGAAGAAAACTTTTTAGCCTAAAAGGTGTACAGAAGGTATTAAGTAAAGACAAATAAAGGGATTAGTAAGAGGGCAAAGCAAATTGCGACTGCTATTCATGACAAAACCAAGTATTTCTTCGCCAATCCTACGTCACCTTTGTATTTCTCCAGAACACTCTGTATCACTACGAAGATCCACAGTTTATTGGATACTCCATCATATGGTTATATACGAACTCGAAAGGACTTGTTCCAGTTCGGGGATGGATTATGGTTCAGGAGAATAAGGTTTATTCAGTTGTCATTTATCTGTCACGTTGCGAGTGCTCCTAGGATTAGGACGGTACACCCATTATGCTTATTGGATAGTCTTCTTCCAAACCATAGGCTGGTGCCGAACGGTAGGGAGGGAAGAAAACCATTTAGCCTAAAGGGATGTGCAGAAGGTTATGACTAAAGACATATAAAGGGATTTGGAGAGATGGAAAAGAAATATACGGTTACAGTTGTAAATCTGATAATGGAAGAGGCATTACTAGGAATACCCGGATACCCCTTCGAAACATATTCATGTTTCAGTTTCACTGTGTATTGTTAATTGAAAACGAATTCCCCAATTAGTCCTTGCTCCAGGGTATGTATTTACCAGGTATGATTCTCACATCTGTATGGTTTTACAGATGATGAGTGGGAGTAAGTTATTGGGAATTAGGTGATCATCCTCATTATATCGGAATTCGTTGTAATTGGTGATATTTGAGGAAATCGCCTGGGTTGTTTGCCGGACGACAAATATTTGGTTTTGAATATCCGTTGTTATGCACCAATTTCAAATTGATATATCTGTACGTTTATTTTTATAAAGTGAGATATAACATTTTGAAATTATGTCAATGACATTTACCTATATCAGTGGATGGTTAGGTAAGGAGCATTAAACAGCGGTGTAATTCTTCTTAACCATAAGTACAGTTTTCAACCTACGACACACGGGGAATGAGTTATTAGACTCAGGGGACTTATACAGAGTATTGTATGTTGTCCAGTGTCCATTAGGACAGAGGGGTTGGTGTTGGATATAGTGCCCTCAGAGTCAATTATTGGATCACAGGCACGTGGTTGCAATGATTGAGGGAGGACCTATGCCGGTAGGACAGACTTACTCAAGATGATAGTATGCTATCTGGTTTATCTTTATCATCGTATACTGCTTAAGGTGACATTACTGATCACTATTGCACGTTGATAGAGCCCCTAGGATTCTTGCTTGACTTCCAGCAGTATGATGGCGATCATATACGTGGGAGTTGGGGTCTATAAGCACATCCTTAAAAGGTCCCTAGTCGTGGGAGTTTTCGAGATAGGGCATCGATACTCCAGAGTAGACTGGTGTATACAGTCGAGACCCCGACGAGGGGCGGTGGCCGGTCTCACAAGCCACTGGTGTCAGTTGGTTCACCTAAGATGTATACAAGTGCTCATTAGGTTATGAGTACACCGGACAGGACTCGCCAGGAACATGCTAGTTGGTCTTATACCAGACGTCAGATAGCAGTTCCCTGGTGACATGTGTACAGGTTAGTTCATCGACCTGGGATCGTCATTTGTCTCGTGTGAGTTCCCACTGTACTTTGATTACTACCCTACCACGGCTGAAAGAAGTCGTGCAAACAGGTTTTAGTTGGGTACAGTCCCGAGCCATATGGAGGCAGTGAGCGGATCTGCAAGGGTTCGTCTCTCCCGGTATTGGGGGTGAGGTCGCGCTTTGTCTAGGAGAGCCATTACACAAAGCCCTCGGCCGAGGCAGGAGATTTACTGATAGGTATTCCAGTAGTATCTCAGGGTGTTCTGCGCTACACTCCGACACGACTTGTACCGCTTTTGGGGGTCTGACTTTTACCAACCCCCAAGGCCCGCCATGCGATACTCATAGACGAATGGACCGGACTGTGCGGATATTGTCACTGACAGGTTCAGTAGGGTGTCAGGATGAGTTCGCTCATCGACGTCCCTTTTGGTCAATACCTGGTAGCCCGTTACGTATGGCTAATAGCTCTGACGTGCTAGTGGTTAAATTCACAACCAAAGTATTGACGAGTCTTTAGAGTCCCCCACAGACCGTTTCTCAAGTTTCGGGTGAAACGCTGTAGAGGCCGTATGGAGATATGGCAGGGTTTGATCATATACGTGCGGTATTGCGCGGATCATGATCGGACGGATAATACTAGCGGGCTTTGGTTTAAGCCGGATCCTAGTATTATACAGTGTAGATTTTGTCTCATTGCATTTGTATTCAGTCGGAATACAAATACGGGTATGTATATACAGTCGTGGGGTTTTCCCGTAATTTATTACGGGATCAGTTTTCTAAAGTTGCCAGTTTGCATTCTGTTTCGGCCATTTTCCTTTGTTTCTTTCCTTGGCTGAAAAATGGTGGAGGAGGGCTAATTTGCAAATGTGCAAATTAGCAATTTGGAGGGTTGTTTTTGCAAGTAGTTGCATCATGATGGTTTCATGATGGTTCCACCATCCCTTGACTTTCTTTTGATCATGATTGCTTGACTTTTGGATATGATTATGTGATGGAGTGGGGACTTGGGAGTGATCATTGTTTCTCATCATCACCTTCTTGCATTATTGTTTTTCACCCACCCCTTGGCTTTTCTCTCTCTCTCCCTTAACCAAGAGGCCGGCCACTTCTTTATAGGGCTGTCCCAATTTTTGGGATAGGAATGGTTCTCATTTTGTTGGCACAAAATCCCTTTGTTCATCCAAAAACTTGCATCTCATTCCTCCACCAATACAAGGCAACTTCTAGTAACCCCATCGAGACAAAAGAGTTTTACATTAGCCTACAGCAATTCTTGGAAACGTCGACTCGGCAACTTCGTGCCCGAGTTGCCTCGGTCCAGAGGTGGGAGCCCGTAAAAGAACCCGGCGATGTGGTGCCCTTTCGACGAGAAGATGAAGACCGGAGATTCCACGGGGAGATCGAGACAACGACGAGAAGACCGAAGGACACGGATCGCTCGGTATATCTCTCTACCCCTTCTCTAGTTTGCTATCATTAGGTTAATGGCCTGATCCGGGTTTAATAGTCCGCGGTAGCGCCGGTTTCTTGTTTAAAGAAAAGTTTTGATTCCGCATTTTGGCCTCGTTTTGACGGC
Source organism: Agapanthus africanus (assembly GCA_030015575.1). Lineage (NCBI taxonomy): Eukaryota > Viridiplantae > Streptophyta > Magnoliopsida > Asparagales > Amaryllidaceae > Agapanthus > Agapanthus africanus. The sequence continues at coordinate 595,349,833 of JASDDO010000024.1, forward strand.
CAGGGCACTGCCGTGGCCTAACAGTTGGTACTCGTACTATATTCTGTTTACTTATGACTTCTCTAGTTCTTAGACATGTGTTTCATAGAAATACAAGGTCCAAGTTTTGAGAAATATAGGTACAAGAATAAAGTAGAGAACCAGGCGTTGCAAGTATCAGGATTCTTCAAGGTGATTGAAGATGTAGATACTTGTGTATGCTATTCAGTTGATAGTAATGATTATGAGTACTTGCTTCTCTTTCAGATTACTCATATCTGGATGTATTCCTAAGTTGAGTAATGCTGATCGGCCTCTCTCCATTTAGTTGACATGCACTGGAGACAACTGCATGATTTGAATCTGGTTCCAATTAAATCAGTGCCTCTGTTTCTATATTGGATATATAACAGTTCATTTCTTAACAATGTTAAGGTACGGGGAGTTGTCCGGCTTATGCTTAAAACCAGACTCTGGATAACTCAAGGCAGTTTCTATAATGGCTGTTTGTGGGTTGACCCGGGCTATGACGAGGGTTGACTTTCTACCATCTGGAAGATCAATAGTGATATTGTTCTTGACTCGCCACAGTTTTAATAAAAATGGATTTTTTTTCAGAAAACAAAAGTGGGAGTATGGTAGAACTGGAAGTGATACCAGAACAGTAAACGATTACTGAAAATTTAATAAGAACCTAAATATTCAATCTGGTTTGACATTCCATTGGCCACTCCGCAGATAAGGTGGGTAACCTCAGGCACTCGAGAGGTACTTCGGTATGCTCAAAGACGGTGACAGGGAGGTTCTTGTTTACCCAGACTTGACACTACTGTTGTTCCAGACTATGAGACCTGGCAGGAGGATGAGTATAGGGTTGTTCTGAACTGGCTTTAGAAGTGCATGTGTATATTATTCTGCCAGAGGGTTGTCGTAGTCAGTGGGAGAAGCGGAAGCATAGTGGACAAGTGGCTTATGTCTATTTATAGACTAAAGCAGATATAGCGGAGATAAATCATCTATTTCTGATATGACAATCATAGGTTTGACTTTATCATAATAGGGGATGGATCTGTTCAGAAGGTAGTAGAGTGTGATGTCCTGGTATTTGGATGACATACACAGAGTAGGAAGTTAAATTCCAATACTACGATCGGTTATACTTTGGTTGTCACACAGTGGTTTCTCCACATAGGATATAGATATAATATCAGACATTCTGGTTACTAGACCTATGGTTTTAGATCTAGATTTGGGAAGTGTCCCAATCTGTGTACTTAGACAGCATTCTAAAGGAGTTTTAGAATGGACGACTCCTGGCACGGTAGTGTACCTGCAGGTGATGGATTACCCTCTCTAAAGGTGTCTTACAGACTAAAGGGGAGAGGGAAGTGCATGATTGGCAGATCACTTGCTTAGGCAATTGAGTCAATCATGAAATGTCAAGTACCACACCAGATGTTGTTTTTGCACTAGCTGCAATAAGTTCAGATATTAATCCAATCTTGGAGAAACATTCGGAAGCAGTTTTAGAACATAAGTGGATGTTCTACGGATATGATAACGGTAGCCTTCAGGAAACTGTTATCATTCCAAGCTTCCAAGGTGACCTGGATGACAGAGTGACTGTCAGAGTTATAGCTTTCCCTCTGACGATGGGCAGTATTTTGAACAGGTGGTCCAAGGGGATACTGAGGGAGGCATGGCGCGGGATACTGATTAAGTTCAGTTGACGATACAGTCTAAGAAGTTTGGATTTGGAGTTCATTTATGAACTAGGTCCCATCAGATATCCAGACATATTCTAAGATAGGTATTGCTCATTTCGGGAGATGGCTTTCTCCGCGAACTTGAGATAAAGAGAGACATAGAAAGAAACATCAGGGCGGATCCACTCACTGAGGCTATTCCTCGAACGCAATAGTTTCGCAAACGGGCTTTGTGAGACTGATTAATAGAGGAGTTGGGTGTTCGGTATCACACGGGCTATGAGTATGCGACATCGCACTAATTAGCCTTGAGTGCAAGTGGGATATTGTTGGATATAGTGCCCTAAGAGTCAATTATTGGATCATAGGCACGTGATTGCAATGATTGAGGGAGGACCTATACCGGTAGGACAGTCTTACTCAAGATGATAGTATACTATCTGGTTTATCTTTATCATCGTGTACATGCTTTAGCTGATATTACAGGTCACTATTGCACGTTGATAGAGCCCATAGGATTCTTGCTTGACGGCCAGCAGTATGATGGCGATCATATACGTGGGAGCTGGGGTCTATAAGCACATCTTTAAAGTGGTCCCTAGTCGTGGGAGTTTCAAGACTGGGCATCGATACTCCATTAGTAGACTGGTGTATACAGTCGAGACCCCGACGAGGGGCGGCGGCCGGTCTCACAAGCCATTGGTGTCAGTTGGTTCACCTAAGATGTATAAAGGTGCTCATTGGGTTATGAGTACACCGGACAGGACTCGCCGGGAACATACTAGTTGGTATTATACCACACGTCAGATAGCAGTTCCCTGGTGACATGTGTACAGGTTAGTTCATCGACCTGAGATCGTCATTTGCCTCGTGTGAGTTCCCACTGTACTTTGTTTACTACCCTACCATGGCTAAAAGGAGTCATGCAAATAGGTTTTAGTTAGGTACAGTCCCGAGCTACATGGAGGCAGTGAGCGGATCGGCAGAGGTTTCGTCTCTCCCGGTATTGGGGGTGAGATCGCGCTGTATCTAGGAGAGCCATTACATGAAGTCCTTGGCTAAGGCAGGATATTTACTGGTAGGTATTCCAGTAGTATCTCAGGGTGTTCTGGGCTACACTCCGACACGACTTGTACCGCTTTTGGGGGTCTGACTTTTACCAACCCTCTAGGCCCGCCATGCGATGCTCATAGACGAACGGACCGGACTGTACGGATATTGTCACTGACTGGCTCAGTAGGGTGTCAGGATGAGTTCGTTCATCGACCTCCCTTTTGGTCAATACCTCGTAGCCCGTTACGTACAGCTAGTACCACTGACGTGCTAGTGATTAAATCTACAGCCAAAGTATTGACGAGTCTTTAGAGTCCCCCACAGACAGTTTCTCAAGTTTCGGGCGAAACGTTGTAGAGGCCGTATGATATATGGCAGGGTTCGATCATATACGTGCAGTCGTGCACGGATCATGATCGGACGGATCATACTAGTGGGCTTTAGATTAAGCCGGGTCCTAGTATTAGATTTGTTGGATTACTTTAGTCTCATCGCATACGCATTCAGTCGGAATGCGGATGCAGGTATGTATGGTGAGGGGTGTCCTTGTGATCCGTCACGAGTTTACTTTAGATGTTGCCATATCTTTTTATTGTTGTAAACTTTTAGGTTAACGTTTACAACTGGAAATTATAAGCTAGATATCATGATTAGGAGCATTTATTGTGACACATGCACAAGTGGTGACTCATGGTCTCTTTCTTTGTTCATGTGTTACATTATGCGATTGATTTGTGGATGAAATGAGAGGGAGAGAGAGAAGGGGCTGCCATATGTAAGGTTTCGTCTTGTATTTTTCCACTCTCACTCTCTCATATTATCATACGAAAGATAAGAAAGAAAAGCTCCTTCTTCTTCTTCTTGCTCTAGCTCACAACCTCCATTAATAGCATCATCTCTAACCTCCATCCATACACTCTCATGTGTTGAGAATCAATGGATGCTTGAGACAAAGTGATCACACACATTCTCTACATCGCCTTGGACACGTCGGCTAGCGAACATCATGCCCGAGTTGCTTCGGATGAAGCGGGAGCCCGTAAAAAGACTCGATGATGTGGTGCCCTTTCCGATGAGGAGATCGAGACCGGAGATGCCGCGAGGAGCTTGGGATGGTGGCCAAAGACCGAAGGACATGGATCGATCGGTATAGCCTTTCCAACCCTTCTCTAGTTGCTAGTTGTAGGTTAATGGTTCGATCCGGGTTTTAAGCATACGATAACGCCGGTTTCTAGTTTAAGAAAAGTTTTCGTTTCCGCATTTTGGCCTTGGATAGACGGCCGGGACGCTACCGTAGACTTACACATCTATCATATCTCTGATTATAAACTCGTGCTGCAGTAGCTCCAACATCTGGGCGATATCTCGTCGTTCGCAGCAACAGCTGGCTCATTTGTCCTCACGCTGAACAGTGCCTCAATCATCATGAATAAGCGATACATCAATGGTCATCACATTCTAGCTAGCTTCTATCAGTGGCTCAATCCTCTGGTGCTGATCTGCACGTCCGAGTAATCTCGTAGAAGCGACCCATCAAATGCTCATGGCGTGAAAACACAATAAAACGACGCCTCTCTATGCAATCGTATCCCTTGAATCACGCCCTGGTCAGTCCTCGTTCGTGACGAACTCGTGCTGATCGCAACTCTAGCCGTAGCTCTCTCTGCCTGTGTAATCGTGGCAGCAAAATCACATACCAAAATCGATGAGGATAGATCATGAATGAATATAATGCTGTGCAAAGAAATGTACATCCTAAGGCTTCTTAAGCGGAGTATCGTATCGTAAATATGTCGTGGAACATACGTACGGTACGTCACTCTACTCAAGCTACCTACTCTATCAACCAAGGGTCATCCTACGCGACGAAAGTTCGGGTATAATACCCCCTCGACTAGTCTAAGTTCCGTAAGGTCAAGCCTAGATTCCGTATATATACAAACGCCCTAGGCTCCGCATAGTCAAACCGAGACTCGAACCATGGTTAACCTAGAGCCCTAATACCAACTTTGTCACGACCTGAAAATAGCACGTGACTGGCCCTTGAATCATATGAAGTCTATAGGACCCCATCTAATTCAAGTAAGCCAAAAGCCCAGAAATCTAAAACCATTTTAGGTAAGAAGAAACTTATTTTAAAACAAGTGGTTTTAATAGCATAAGCCGAATATGCATTTTTAAAGTAACAAATCCTTTCTGAAAATTTCAACGAGTTTCCTTTGTAAAAACTGGCCCCGAACGGGGTACAACATGAATAGTATACGAAATGATAAAAGGCATCCTCAAGCGGGAGCTAGCTCTTCGTCAATCGACGGTCACAACCACGCAAGAAATATAATATACAACGCCGAAGGACGAGGATCAAAGCTCAAAAGGAAACTCAAAACATCCATGAAAACTATAATAATACAACGCGCGACTCTAAGGTCGAAAGAAATAACATCACTAGTCGGCTAAGTCTGAAATAAATACGTGTTTGGTAGATAGAGTTTACTAGATACAATGAATAAAATAAAGCACAATGGTGGTCACGATTCAAGTGAACCCACCTACCAAGCAAATTACCCGAAATGGAAGCAGTGTGCCAGCAAAGCCGTAACGAAACCTGTACGGCAAAACCTGTAAGAAACTGTGGCACAACGGGGGTGAGTTGCCAACTTGTGAGTAGAAAATATCACAGTGCAGAAATCGTATGTATGATGAAATCCTAGGTCAATACGATCAATATAAATATAACCTCAAAATGATAAGTCTGAAGCATGAAAAGGTGGCAATGGTAAACATTTATACATAAGTGTAATCCCATGTGCTAGTGTCAGTGCCTCAGGTAGCAATGTATCAGGTGTATGTGGTATGAATGTAATGTAATGTAATGAGTGAGACAACTGTTTTATTCAGTAGGATTTCTGTAAGTATATAAATCGAGTATCATCAATGAAATCAACAGAGAAATCCGTATCAAGCATCGATACAAAACATAAATCCCAATATCTCAATATCTCAGGCTCCGGCTACCCGGACTGGCCTGTATCATCAAATCTCAAAATCTCAGTGTCTCAAATCTCAATATTTTAAGCATCCATATCATCCGCGGGATCGGCCCACGGGCTCCGGCAGAACGGATCAACCTATAACCATCTCATGGCTCCGGCCGGTATCCTCCGGATAACCGACGAGTCTAAATAATATTACCGGTAGGTAGTGCTCCCCTGCCAGGCTCATCGAATACAACTCGAGATTCTTGCCCCGGGGTACCATACCGGGCCCACCATGTACCCGAGACGGTTCATCCAACTCCTTGAATCGGGTTTCCAAATTCAACAGCAATCCTGAAAACTCATGGTGGACGACTCATACATCATGGGAAAACCGCGCTTTTCATTTTAAAACGATAAAGAAGTTTATATATATTCTTGCGGTTTTTCCCCAAATCCAGGATCTCTCATGAAAATCCGAATTCCAATCATCAATAGCAAGTAAACAGTGAATAATAATATGCATGAAGTAGCAAGTAATAACTGCAATGTCTAAACTAGCATATAAAGCAAGTTCACTAATATCATGTCGAAACTATCAGCTAACAAGCAATATCAATGAAATAATATCTCTAAAGTGTAAGTGACATAGAAATTACCGATGATGATGTGTGTGAGCCGGCAAGTAAGTGTATGTAGAACATACGCATCATCGGTAATGGTGCTGGTGTCCTGACAGCATAATCTCAATAATGGCATATGGAAATACAATATAAACATGCAAATGCGATGCGAACAGTAGTAATATGCGGGAGCTGAATAATAAACACAATGATAACTAATCTGCATTTATATAATATGAGTCATACAGTTTTTGTCATTTCAAATAATATGAATCGTGGTGTTTTGAAAATAAGGGCTACGGTGTTTTAAGAAAAGATACATCCTTTGAAATATTCGTAGAATCCCTTAGCCTGTCCTTTAAAATACCCACAATTCGTTAGTTTTGAAATAGGTAGAAATCGAATTTAATCTAACAACTACACTAACTATAGGGCTGAGCTAACAGGCTAAATGAAAGGTAAGGAAACCGCCTAACATCTGATTCGATACATACATACATATACATATATATATATATAATAGTTGGTGATCCCGCCTCAATAGTATCACATACGATACAATATCTATAATATGACATCCTTAAGTCAAGAGTGTGGATCTATCATCAATATAAAGCACGTACGGTAAATCCGTCGTACGGCCTCCTAAATCTGGTTACGGGTCAAATGTCACATCTATCACATTATTCATCTGGTATCCTCTTTATCAAATATCATGATCTGGGTACTGATCTACGTCTAGTACAATACTGATACCATCTATGTATGCATGCGTGTGTATGAAAATACCACGTCAAAGGACCCGCTAAAACATCATGTCGTATTTCAAATACGAACCCTGTCACATCACCGATCTCACGGTCTCAAGCCCAATCTCATCGACTCATCTCAAATCCTAAGTACTATCCTCATAATCCATGTATATGTATACGTATATATATATATACATAGTCCCATACCCATGTGTATATATATATATACATATCCCTATATACGCACATGTAAAAGGATGAATGTATGCAAGTGTGTGTGCGTATGTGGGTGCAACAACTACTCTAGGGTTTCGCAAGCAACACTACTAATCCATGAACACCTAGTATCTATCTTAAACATCAATAATCTCATATCAACATAATATATATGTGTGTATACGTATTCGTATACATCACTACGAACTGCGGGGGTGCTATACGCCATCCACCCGACTTCCCCCGTAGATATATATCTACTCACCTGAGCTTCGCTTGCCGATGTCGATGTCGCCACCATCTTCTTCATAATCTCGAATCATCATGGGGGTACCTACATGTCACACATATCGTATCGCATTAAAACCAAATCGAAGACGAAACGACACAAGAAAACCAAAACTATACGCTTAAAAGCCTATAGGTTAGAACCTATGGACCACGCCTTCAAAACCACCAATTAACACTTGATATAGACGTACAAACGTCAAGTGATCGAATACAATACCAAATATCCAAAACTTGAATTCAAACACACGCAAAACATAAGGCAGCAAATTATAAAAGTGTTCCTAGATTTTGACTCAAGTCAAAAGTAGTTTCCAAAGCAAGTCTAGGGTGTAGTATATGATGTACATGAGATACTGGACAAACCCCGTGTAGGGTTATTAGACACTAGAACAAGATTCTACAAGGCATCAACCATGCCAAAATCAAAATTTTCAAGCACCGAACAACCCGAGCAAGATCGTAAACTAGAGATTAGACAAAACAATGAGTAAGTAAACAACTTAACTTCAAAGAGTTAGGGATTACAACCTTTGTAGTTCGTTCTTTCGCTTTGTAAGATCCGAGTAGTAGTCCCTTCGCCGCAATCCATGAACTCCCAGACTCTAGAGAGGCTCCACAAGTCGAATGATCCATGCTTGCTAGAAGTCTTCCTTTTCGAAGATGATCTACCTTGAAGAAACTCAAACCCAAGCTCTTGCTTCACTAATCAAGTATTAGCAAAGCAAACACCCTAATCTATGTGGCTAGAATAGATGAGGATGATGAAGTAGGAATTTAGCTCTCTTTTGTTTTCAATTTCTCACTCATTATCATCACTTGTCAAAGAGCTAGAAAGCTTTTTTCATGCAAGAAGAAAGAAGAAGATGAAGCAAATCTATTTGTGATGAATAATGAAATAACAATAATTGTTGTGGTAAAAAATCAACCATGGGTTAAGTATGAAAGAGTTAACCCTTGTAGAGAATTAACTAGAGGCTAAGGTTTGGGTTAGGTTAATAAATATCAACACAAAATATCAAAGGTCAAAGTCAAAGCTTCATGAAGCTTCATCCAAGCTTAACCCTAATCCAAACCCTAACCATGTTTAAACTCCACAAAACATGTTGCATTTGTAACCCTAACATGGTACAATATTATATATCACATATACAATATTTATTGTAACAAAATAAAATAATACAATTAAGATATATCACATATATATCAATGTATTATCCAAGTGAGAAAAAGAATCTTTAAGTGAGCTAATATTAGTTAATGTAATATAATATATCAAATATATATTTATACATTAAATTATTGAATCAACCATTTGATCCGATAATCCGGCTATTTCATTAATAACCAACTAATATAATCTGTATCAGTTCATCGAATCAACACTTGATCCAATGACCCGGCTATATCATATATACCCGACAGGTATCACATATCGCGAGAATCTAAAGCGGTATCACATACACGTATTGTTCTCCATCCCGCACTTATCACATATGTGCTCCTACTCCATTTTGCCTGAGCCATGAAAGCTCTGTGTAGGACTCTAAAGAATCGTCAATACGCCGGCAGTAGGTGATGATCATATCAAACACCGACAAGCTGCAAGCGGTCAGCTAAACATAACAGCTACCCAGGTATTGAGCGATCAGAAGACCAACAAGCAAGCCTGTACATTCTCCTGTGAATCCAATCAGTAACACTCCCGTACAGTCCGGTCTTTTCGTCTGATATGTCGCATATCTCGCCTAGGGGTGTTAAACGTCGGACCCCAGTAGCTTGATAAGTCGTGTCGATTTGAGGTCCACAACAGTTCGAAAAACTACTGATAACACTTACCAGTAAATCTCAGCAACCCTGTCCAGGGATTTCCAGTTATGGCCAGTCGAACACAGCGCAACATCAATTCCCTATACCGGGAGAGACGGAACCCCTCCTATCGCTCATTGCCTCTATGTGATTCGGGACTGTACCCAAAAGCCACCGTTTTGCACGCCCACTTGGGCGTGGTATGATGGAAATCAAAGCACAGTGGGGATCACACAAGACTCTATGACGATCTCGGGTCTACAGACTAACCTGTACCAGTGTCACCAGAGAACTGCCATCTGACGTGAGGTATAATACCATCTGGGAGTTCTCGGCGAGTCCGTCCAGTATACCAAGTCTCCACATAGCACACGTATACCTTCTCTGATGTCAAACACCAATGGATATGGGATCTTCCATCGCCAATCATATGGGCCGAGAAGCGCATACGCTAGTCTACTCTGGTATATCGATGCCCTGTCTCGATACACCTACGACTAGGAACATTTGAAGGATATACTTAGCGACTACACTGTCCCCACTAGTATGATCTGCATCACAGTCCTGGTAGTCATGTACTCATCCTAAGGGCTTTATCAATATGTAACATAGAGACTATCAGAGTACATGTTAAGATAAAGAGCAACCAGATAGCATACTATCATGTCGAGCAAGAAAGTCCTACCTATATATGTCCAAGCATCCACTACAATATACATCGTATGTACAGTAATGGCCTCTAGGGCATACATATAACTAACAATCTCCCACTTGCACTAGGGCCATCTGTTGTGGTATCGCATACCCAACAATCAGCTGTGGTTGAAGTATCTCATACTCAACCATCCCATAAAAGTTTCTACTGGGAAATAGGCCTTTGTGAGTGGATCCGCGCTGTTGTCCTCTGTGTCTACTCTCCTAACCTCGACCTCCCTGGAGATCAACCATCTCCATGATCAGGTGATACTGCCTTAGAATATGTCTGGATCACAGATGGGATGGGGTTTCCTTTGGCATAAGCCAAAACTCCATTGTCACACAATGGTAGGAACGAAGTTCATCTTATGAACCAGTGTACATCCAGACTATTTCTTTGGTAGCATCCTTGGTAGAGATTTATCCTGCCTTTAATCGTCTAGTATGTCACGGTATCTAGCTTGGAACTCTTACAACATACCGTCCCTCCACTGAGGGTAAAGACAATGCCTGTGACTGACACTCAGTCTTCTTTATCACCCTGGATCCTTTCCAGTGATTCTCCCTAGGATCGATTGATACCATCTCACTACAAATAGTGAGAATCCTAACATCTAAATAGATCTATCTCATAGATATAAAACCTAGGATTTAGGAGGTATCACTTTGATCCTTATATAGAGAATCCTTGTGATAAGAGGAGATTGACCGAGCGTAGCATAGGAAACTCCTTTCCTATCAAGAGTATCTCATCTACGTACAATACGAGGATCATCACCATACTCTCTACTACTCTTTTGTTTATACAAGGTTCATCTACCATTTTGATGAAGTCAAACTCTTTGACTACCACATCAAAACAGACGTTCCAACTCCGCGATGCCTGATTTATCTTATAAAACAATCTTGCACATGTTTCCGCTGCTCCAACTGTCTACGAAGCTCTCTGGCTGTGTATTTATAGACGTTCTCTTCTAAATTACTATTTAGAAAAGCAGTCATGACACCCAACCGCCAAATATCGTAGTTATGGTATGTAGCAATGGCAAGTAGGATCTGGATGGACTTAAGCATAGCTTTGAAAGTCTTAACTTTTCCATGTACACCAAGTAATCTACTCAAGATATACTTGCTTCTGATGGGAATTTAACCCTTCAGATAAAGCAACCAAAGTCCATACTTTGTTGGTGTATAAGGATTCCATCTCAGATCGCTATGGCATCCAGCCATTCTTACAGAGTCCCCACTCTTGATGGCCTGCTCGAAACAAGTTGGGTCATCATCTCATGATGCAATCCTCGCTCCCACTGTCATAGAGAAACCAAAGTATCTCTCAGGTGGGTGAGGAACACTACTAGATCGGCGGAGAGGCTGAGGTTCGTTGGAAACTATTGAATCCTTCAGGTTTACCAAATTATCAGCTGCAGTTTGTATAGCTGGAACCTTTCCAGTTCTACCTCATGACCACTAATTTCTTCACAAGAAATACCCTTTCCAAAAGGTGGCATGCTGAGAAACAAAACATCTTTTGTTCCTCGGTTAGGTAGAAGATATTCCCTTGCGAATGCTTGGGATATCCAACAAATTTCCACAGAACTGACTTTGCCTCGAGCTTATCCAAATTTTTCTTTTTAGACATAGGCCGGACAACCCCAAATCTTAATATCCTTAAGAGATGGGCTCTTCCTATACCATATCACATATGGAGTGGTAGGCATCTGATTTGATTGGAACCCTATTCAAAAGGTATGCAGCTTCTCAAGTGCATAACTCCCAAAAGGAAATTGGCAACTCAGTAGTACTCATCATAGAACACACCATATCACATAGGGTGCGATTGCTCCGCCCCGATACACCGACGTGCTGTGGTGTATACGGAGGAGTAATGCTGAGAGAATCTCATTCTTCTTTAGAATAGTCCAGGATCTCCGTGCTTAAGTATTCTCCTCCCTGAACATATCAAAGAACATAATACTTATACCTGTTTTGGTTCTCTACTTCTGACTTATATTCATTGAATTTCTTAAAAGGTTCAGACTTATGTTTCAACAGGAACATATGTCCGAATCTTGAGAGATAATCAGTGAATGTAATGAAGTACAAAGAACCAGTCCTGGCATGTGTAGACAGGGGACCTCATACATCATTATGTATCAATCCCAAGAGTTCAATAACTCTTTCTCTGTTTCCAATAAACAGAGCTGTGGTCATCTTATCTTTGTGACATGACTGGCAAGTTTCACAAGATGTAAATTCTAACAGATTTAAATATGCATCTCCATGTAACTTAGCTAGTCGGGTCGCATTGATATGACCTAGTCTACAATACCTCAAGAAGAATTCGTTCATTTCTGAACTCTGTGTGTTCTGTATGTTAAGAACTGTGGTTTGATTTAGAACATCTATGCTTTTAGATAACGTGCCTAACAGATCAACTCTTGATATAGGAAATGTTCAAAACATTATCCAACAATACAAAATTATATCCTTCTTTATCTTAATAAAGAGACTGATATGATGTTGTATATCAGGTTCGGTATCTAATAAGATTCGTTCAGAATCAATGTATTTAGTAATACAAGGTGATAACTGCCAACACACTTGGCTGCAACACTTGCACCATTTTTATCTCATGAAACTTATCACCCGTTCTCAGTTCTTTGTCTTTCTGTAGCCCATGTAACATATTATATATGTGGGATCCTGATCTGGTATCTCATACCCAGGACGTAAAGGATATTGAGAAACAGTTCTCGGTAATGAACACACCGGAAAAAGATGCATCAGTATGCACTTTCTTTGTTTGGGCGTCACGGGAATTCTGGTAATCCCCAATTTCCTGCTCGGTCTTATAACAATTATAGGTTGGAGCGGGACCAACGTTCCCTAGCGCAGTATAACAAGCGGGTTCGGTCATTACATCCGTATTTATTATCTTGCTTAAGGCGTGACATGGTCGCTACCTGGAGAGAGAGAGAAGAAAACACTCAGCGTATGCTCTTGCAAGATTAGATTGGTTATTAATATATCTAATCAGGACGACTCCCACTATTTTTGTCAAATCTTCCTTCAAACCCTAAAAGGAAATACTAGCCGGGATTAATTACACCCTACAAGTTCACCAATCTTTCAGCCAGGCCAGTGCCGGTACTTTGAGGGAGGTTCCCCGTGCTTTCGCACGGACCTAATTAAAATAAACCTCATTTTCCTAAGGGCGTAACCCCGTTAACACCTTTCTAGACACCTACTTGATCGGCTAATTATAATGTGTAAAACTCTCCCAGGATTAACTCTTACTCTCAGTGGGTATCGAGATCTAACTATCTTATAGAAGGTATGCAATCTCATTGCAAATTTCAACACTTGAAATTCCCGATAATATTTTGCCCCTAGTACTTATGACCTTAACTATGGTCAACATATCATAAGTACTAGTCAAGTTCTACCCGTCATTTCATGATTAATTAGACCCACCCACATGACCCTCAACTATGGTCGACATAATCGCATGAATGTCCTAACTAATCGCATCATATGCTGAATAGGAAGACATCACTTAGCTACCATACACTACGCCTCAACTATGGTCGACATACGTAGCACGAATACTAAATACTCTACTTTCTAAAATGACGGAGGGTTACGACAGGTTTTTAAGAAAAACTTTTTGTGTAATGAACTTTATATCGTTGTAGAATCGAGTGATTTTGAAAAAGGAGTGCTTTTGAGGCTTTTACTAGTTTTTCTAAAGAGGTCACTCCCGGTGAAGGGATCGTCGGCTCTTTCCTTATCGAATAAGGTGCAGGATATTTCACAAATACCACTATGCAAAGCAAAAACTATAGAAGCAACCAAAAGACAAACCGAGTGTGTAGCATATTGCTAGTTTCGCTAAAGAGGTCACTCCCGGTGAAGGGATCTCGGCTCTTTCCTTATCGAATAAGGTGCTGGATATTCTACAAGGAATACCGCTATGCAAAGCAAGAACTAGAGCTACCAGTTTTTAAACAAGTTTCTACAACATCTTTAGGTTTCTTTTATTTCATTAATCTCATTAATGAAGCCCCATATTTATTATGCTTCACAAGCATCACATTTGAAACGAAATCAGTAATATAACATATATCTCATATATATAATATAAACATTCGTTTCAGGCAGTAATAGAATCTCATCACAGAACATTGCAGCAGAAGAACATATATGAAATATTGGATATACTAGGAGGTCCGTGTTTTAATACGAGCCTGTATAAAACACGGATTCCACGGTCGCGATGAATAGCCAAACCCACATCCCTAGACCCCTACGTGAGCGGCAAGTAACCCTGTCAATTCTAGAGTTAGGAGACCCGGTCTCGACTCCTCGAGATGGTCTCCCACTGGACCCTACAACCCGGTTACTTGTGCTCCCCGCCTTGGGTCTATCCTAATGAGGAAAAGTAAATAATATACAACGGTGACATCATCCTCAACCCGGAAGTGCCCCATTAAAAGAATATTACATACAATGAATTTTACATGAATGAAAATGAAAAACTCTCATCTCACATAAAAACCCCGGCAATTCAAAACACGACGATCCAATATAAAATATCACAGCAACACATAATATCTCATATCATCAATGTAAGAAAGTATGCGTATCCCGATTATCGTTGATGTATAGCAACGAAGCCGGCGATACACCACATACTACGCTTACGGTCACAGAAAAGAAGGTGTAAAACTACAACAGTTGAAATCCGCAACTACTATAGACATCACATGCCTAACCAAATGAATTCCTTAGACATCGCATGCCTAACAATTATAAACCCTGCATTTTATTCTCAATCTCGAAAACACTTTTCAATATCTAGTCGGGCAATTCAACAAGATTCCTGACATCCTGATCGAATGCTCGTCGGAAACTTTAGTAGACGGCCGCACCCCCCCGGTGCCGTCGACGAAGTGCACTAAGGAAGAACACCGCTGCCGCGAGCACCCTAACGGATGCTTTTGGTGACGGGGTTCTCCTACAGTCACTTGGTCAGGGCTATGGGGCGTGGCTATCTATTAAGTTTACACGGCGAGTATCCGTGTACGCTACGTGATTGCGACGGACTTTTGATCGCATCAAAATTCCGTGGCAACCGATCAAAATGAGACAAAACTGCTAGATTTATAACATTCAAATTAGTTATCTCATAACTTCATGTGGATTCCAAATATTGTATCACATTCCAGATAAATAGACAATGCTAAACTTTCCGATCGAATAAACAAATACCCAAAATTTCCCTATTTGCTCAACACTTGAACTTAGTTTAAAAGCATCCATCACATGCCACAGTACCAATGGTCCAGCCGTAGAAGGGACAAACCAACGCCTCACTTGTGGCACCGCTAAACCATCACAAACCCTAGGGTTTACTGACAGTTTTGACGGTCACAAAATCGAGTTAAGGTTTCGTTCTTCTAGAGGGTCCACCGCATTACTTGCACGATATTTGAAAGTTCTTTAACTAAGGAAAAATCCAACACTTGGAAATTTTCCGGCAGGGGAAAAAGTGAGTTATTAATATCCGTTCGAACTTTTTAACAATTTCAAAATTACCCGGAAAAACTTAAACGAAGTTGAACTTTCCGATCGAATCAACGAATTCTAAAGATCTCCAGAACACTCAACACTTGAGTAGAATTAAAAATTCCCAGAAGCATGAAAAAGTACCCAAGAATAATACCCTAAATTAATAGCCCCTAACTCCCAAGGTTGGCCGCGGAACCACCGCCAAACGCATGGTTTGGCCGTGGTTCCGCGGTCCCTTGAGGGAGTTACTGCTTCGTACTTCACAGTAATTCTTATAATTCCCTGCATGATTTTCTGAGTATTTTTAATACGGAAAAAATCAACATTTTAAAAAAATTCCGGAGAGGGGGTCAAAATCGACGTTTCGGGGTTCGATCGGACTTTTAACTTCGTCTACACGACGTCTAAAGCTCTAGCTTGGCTCTGATACCAATGTAGGGTTATTAGACGCTAGAACAAAGTTCTACAAGGCATCAACCATGCCAAAATCAAAATTTTCAAGCACCGAACAACCCGAGCAAGATCGTAGACAAGAGATTAGACAAAACAATGAGCAAGTAAACAACTTTACTTCTAAGAGTTAGGGATTACAACCTTTGTAGTCCGTTCCTTCGCTTCATAAGCTCCGAGTAGTAGTCCCTTCGCCACAATCCATGAACTCCCGGACTCTAGAGAGGCTCCACAAGTCGAATCATCCATACTTGCTAGAAGTCTTCCTTTTCGAAGATGATCTACCTTGAAGAAACTCAAACCCAAGCTCTTGCTTCACTAATCAAGTATTAGCAAAGCAAACACCCTAATCTAAGTGGCTAGAATAGATGAGGATGATGAAGTAGGAATTTAGCTCTCTTTTGTTTTCAATTTCTCACTCATTATCATCACTTGTCAAAAACCTAGAAAGCTTTTTTCATGCAAGAAGAAAGAAGAAGATGAAGCAAATCTATTTGTGATGAATAATGAAATATCAATAATTGTCGTGGTTACAAATCAACCATGGGTTAAGTATGAAAGAGTTAACCCTTGTAGAGAATTAACTAGAGGCTAACGTTTGGGTTGGGTTAATAAATATCAACACAAAATATCAAAGGTCAAAGTCAAAGCTTCATGAAGCTTCATGGAAGCTTCATCCAAGCTTAACCCTAATCCAAACCCTAACAATGTTTAAACTCCACAAAACATGTTGCATTTGTAACCCTAACATGTTACAATATTATATATCACATATACAATATTTATTGTAACAAAATAAAATAATACAATTAACATATATCACATATATATCAATGTATTATCCAAGTGAGAAAAAGAATCTTTAAGTGAGCTAATATTAGTTAATGTAATATAATTTATCAAATATATATTTATACATTAAATTATTGAATCAACCATTTGATCCGATAATCCGGCTATTTCACAAATAACCGACTAATATAATCTGTATCAGTTCATCGAATCAACACTTGATCCGATGACCCAGCTATATCACATATACCCGGCCGATATCACATATTGCGAGAATCTAATACGGTATCACAAACACGTATTGTTCTCGGTCCCGCACGTATCACATATGTGCTCCTACTCCGTTTTACCTGAGCCAGGAAACCTCTGTGTAGGACTTTAAAGAATCGTCAATACGCCGGCAGTAGGTGATGATTGCAAGCGGTCAGCTAAACATAACAGCTACCCAGGTATTGAGCAATCAGAAGATCAACAAGAAAGCCTGTACATTCTCATGTGAATCCAATCGGTAACACTCCCATACAGTCCGGTCTCTTCGTCTGATATGTCGCATATCTCGCCTAGGGGTGGTAAACGTCAGACCCCAGTAGCTTGATAAGTCGTGTCGATATGAGGTCCATAACAGTTCGAGAAACTACTGATAACACTTACCAGTAAATCTCAGCAATCCTGGCCAGTGATTTCCAGTTATGGCCAATCGAACACAGCGCAACATCAACTCTCTATACCGGGAGAGACGAAACCCCTCCTATCGCTCATTGCCTCCATGTGATTCGGGACTGTACCCAAAAGCCACCGTTTTGCACGCCCACTTGGACATGGTACGATGGAAATCAAAGCAAAGTGGGAATCACACATGACTCTATGACGATCTCGGGTCTACAGACTAACCTATACCAGTGTCACCAGAGGACTGCCATCTGACGTGAGGTATAATACCATCTGGGAGTTCTCGGCGAGTCCGTCCAGTATACCCAGTCTCCACTGAGCACCCGTATACCTTCTCTGATGTCAAACACCAATGGATATGGAATCATCCATCGTCCATCATATAGGTCGAGAAGCGCATACGCCAGTCTACTCTGGTATATCTATGCCCTGTCTCAATACACCTACGACTAGGAACATTTGAAGTATGTACTTAGCGACTACACTGTCCCCACTAGTATGATCTGCATCACAGTCCTGGTAGTCAAGTACTCATTTTAAGGGCTTTATCAACATGTAACATAGAGACTATCAGAGTACATGTTAAGATAAAGAGCAACCAGATAGCATACTATCATGTCGAGCAAGAAAGTCCAACCTATATATGTCCAAGCATCCACTACAATATACATCGTATGTACAGTAATGGCCTCTAGGGCATACATATAACTAACACCCCGACACCCTACCCCACCAAGTGGCCAGCCCCTACCCCTAAAATTCCGATGTCGCCGGCCCTGGGTGCTCCTTTGTAGTTCGTCTTGCTACAGGGGGTTCCTAGGGTCTCAAATTGTTCTCTGGAGTTGTTTATTTTTCACGTAAAAATCCCAGTTCATTCTAGATTTCCCTGCACCCTCAAAGTCATCACAAACCGACATGAAAATTTTCTGTTTTTCCATAACTTGGGTTTCAGGTTTGGTATATGTGTATGTTTTGGGTTTATAACACCATGGGGGGTTTAAGGTCACTCAATACACTCAAGTTCACCACACAATCTCAATTTAAACCCTAACCCTCTCTAGTAATGTCCAAAGTGCACTAAACTTTGCCAAATCGATTTTAAACTTGAAATGGGGCTTAAGCACATGAAATACTATAATAATTGTGAAGGGATTACCTCATTTGACACTCATGAATCCTCTACAGCGCCAAAATGCAAACTTTCTTGGTCCAAAGGGTTGCTTGTGAGCTTGTGCACAATATTTGTGAAGTGGGGATAGACATTTGGTGAAAAAATGACGATGATTTGGTGGTTTGAAGTGAAGGGGGGAGGAGGTGCTGCCATAGAGCAAGAAGAAGAGGAAAAATGAAGGTGATGAAGAATGAAATGGGAGCCATGACCAATAGTTGACCCCTCACCCTCTCTCTCTCATGCCCATACCTCCCATACTCTGTTTATTCATTTTCCATTTTCCTTTTTTTCTGTTCTTTTCTTCTATTCTCTTGGCAATAGTAAACCCAAAACAATAACCATACACCCAAAATCATGTAGGAAAGATGTAACAAGTGTGAAAAAAAGACATGTGCACAAAACACGCTTAAAGTCCGATTAGCGATTTTTAATCACGATTAGCACTAAAATAGTGTCAAATAAATCATAAACATTCATAATTTGCATGAATCACATAAAGCACCCTCATTTCAGTAATTTCTAAAAAATTTCAAATTTTTCCCCATTTATCGGTATTTAATTATACCGCCCTATTAAAATATTCAATATTTTATTATTTAATTATAAAAATTTCCAAAAATAATATTTTATTTTTCTGAAATATTACAGTGACGTACCGTGTGTATGTTCCACGGCATACTTACGATACGCTACTCCGCTTAATAAGCCTTAGGATGTACATTTCTTTGCAACATATTATATTCATTCATATGATCAATCCTCATCGATATCGGTTGGTGGTTTTGTTACCACGATTGCATGGGCAGAGAGAGCTGCGGCTAGAGTCGCAGTCAGTACGAGCTCGTCTTGGACGAGTACTGACCAGGATGTATTCCAGTGACACACGATTGTATAGATGTGTCGTTTTATCGTGTTTTTCGCGCCATGAGCGTTTGATGGATTGCTTTTACTAAAATTTCTCGAACGTGCAGATCAGCACCAGAGGATTGGGCCACTGCTAGAGGCCAGCTAAAATGTGATGACCGTCAACGCACCGTTATTTTTTATGATTGAGGCACTGTTTAGCGTGCGGACGAATGAGCCAAATGTTGCTGCGACTGACAAGATACCGTCCCAGATGTTTGAAGCTATTGCAGCACGAGTTTATACTTAGAGGTATGATAGAAGATCGCTAGTCACCTATGGATGAATGACTAGGACATGTGGTTCGTTGCATACCCCGATGCGAGGTCATATTGATTGATTCCGGCCAGAGAAGACTTCACGCAGGTACGTTGAGAGTCGATAGAAAACGATCGAATGTCAGAAACCCATTTTTCCAAGTTTAAGGTATTCGGAAAAACATGCAAGTAATTCTGCGGACCCTCTAGAAGAATGAAAGCCTAACTCGATATAATGACCATGGGAACGCTTTTGAACCTTAGGGTTTGCGGCAGTTCCGCGGTGCCATTAATGAGGCTTGGGTTTGCCCTTCTACGGTTGGTCCACAGGTACTGTTGCATGTACTGGATATTGTTAAACTGTGCGTGAGTGTTGAGTTCTCGGGAAATTATGGGACTTTGACGAATCGATCGAAAAGTTCGACGTCGTTCGGATATCATGTGATGGGATACATTACTTAGGAGACTCCAGATATGAGTATAGCCGTTGTAGCGCAGTCCATACAGCTATGAAGAGACGAGTCTGAATCAGTCGACATTAGAGAAAAGTGGAGTAAGAGGTTTGTACGAGATCTTGATGAGATGACGTTCCACTCCGTTGACATCAGAGATGTGATACGCATGCAGAGGCGTTGAATATGGATATATCTTCCAGAAGAAGTCGTGATGAGTATGCAGCCGTTCCGGAACAAGAAATGGATTTAGTAAAGAGTGATAACTTCCAGGCAGTTCAGAAGAAATGAGATTGGGAGAGACCCCGACAAGATCTTTCTGGAATACTAAACGAGAAGGCTTGGACCCAGGATCGGTCGTATTACGCACACCCAGTAGGCCAGAGTTCGGCATCATCGACGAGACATGTTGTGAGTGACCATGATAGTTGGCCAGAGATCTTTAGAGGATGTGCCAGAGCGGGACTGTTTCCATCATCATTCCATATTGGGCCGCTGAGCCGATGAGTTATGTAACTGGCAATTCGTAGTGAGAGACGAGAGCCTAAGGTCATAAGGCGCCAGACCGTGAACAGGAGGCAAGAAGATATCTTGCTCTGCTAGTTTTGGATGCACCGACACCTTCTCGACTTTGAAGGAGGGACATATCGACGACAGTGTTTACGATTTGGGATTTGGTGATTCGAATATCACGTATCCGTCATTTTGGATTTCGGTATTTTGGGTGAATTATTTGCATGATTGAGTTTTCGTGCACCACAGTTGCACTCGGTTTCGATTTGATATCATTCGAGATGGTTGATTTTGATTTCATTCCTGCGGTATGCATGTGATTTGACTTGTGCCTTCGGTGTAGTTTTCATGCACTTCAGTGTTTTGATTTGATTTTGTGCACGCTGATGCACGTGGTTGTGATATTATATACCACGGTATGCCTGATTGGATTGAGATGTGTTGTATACAGTCGATTTCGATTGTGATTCTCGATATTTTTTTCGTGCACCTTGTACACTTGATTTGGATTCTTGCGCATACTTGACGCGCTTGATGCGGTTTTGGTGCATACCAGATGCACTAAATCGGGATTCTTCGTGCATATCAGATGCACCTGATATTGTTGTCAGGCACACTCGTTGCCCTTGACCGATGTTTTCATGCACACCCGTTGCACTTAGATTTTGTTTCTGTGCACATGTATGGCACATTCATTGATTTCGATTTCTGTGCGCACCAGACGCACGTGGCATTCTTATGTACATTTTGGGATTGATTCCTTTTGGAGCTGTATGTTTTATGATATTTACTACTTGGTATAGTAGCTGAGAAGGACTAGTCCGAGGACAGTACCTGAATATGTTTTTGCATGCATCGATAGTTACCGAAGGGATTTTCAAAAAGGAGCTATAGTCTTAGTATTTACCTGCGTGTCCGAGATGACACGAAACATTAACAAAGGAAACCCTTCTAAAATTATTTTCAAAAATGGCAGGACATGTATATTAAACAAAAGATATATATATACAATTATTTCTATACAATGAACGTCCGCTACTTGTGCCGTGTTACGCGCATTGCACAGTGATTTGAAAAAGGTTTGGCATGTATTTCTTTCAGATGTTTTGACGAATTTACAACGATGCGTCCATGTATAGTTTTGATGTATATCATGTTGGTTTTCGTATTGGACTTTGACATTGGTGTCTTCACCATAACTCCGATGATTGGGGGATGCTTGACGGAGTTTTGATTTTGAGTTATATACTTGTTTTTCATGCATTGCGCTACGATATTTTTTATATATGTATGATTTCGGAGCTCCGACGACTTAATCATTTTACTGAAATGTTTTAATATTTGAGGGGTTTAAATTTAAATTCGGGACCGAATTTATTTAAGGGGGGAAGACTGTATCATTTCAGAAAAATAAAATATTATTTTTAGGAATTTATATAATTGAATAATAAATATTATGAATATTTTAATGATGTGGTATAATTATATACCGATAAATTGGAAAATATTTGGAAATTTATAAGAATTACTGAAATGAGGGTGATTTATATGATATGATCATTTATAGATTTTTAAATACTCATTTGAAAAAGGGTTAAGTGCTAAACTTGATATATTTTCACTAATCATGCATTTATCTTGATTAGGCTTCATGACATGCACCATGTCACATTTTCAAAAAAATACTTGTTACATTTCTTTTCTACCATGACTTTTTATTTTTTTTCCAAGCATGGCTTTGTTTTAAAATAAAAGAAAAAGGAAACGGAAATAAAAGAAAAAAGAAAAGAAAAGAATAAAGAATGGGAGGCATGGCATGAGGTATGGGCATTGAGAGAGAGAGAGAGAGCGTGAGGGGTCAATTGACCATGGCCTCATTTCTTCTTGTATTTTCTTCATTCATCATCTTCCTCCAACTCCATGGATGCCCTCCTCCCTCCACCACTTACACCACCTCACTTCACCCTCAAAAACATATCAAAACCATGCACCCTCTTCACAAAATATGTGCACAAGCTCACTACAAGCATGGGAGACTAAGAAAGTTTGGATTTTGAGTACTTGGGGCAACTCAAGAATTTTCTTGAGTTGCCAAATGAGGAAATTCTTATACCATTAGCTTAGTAACTAAGTTCCTATAACCTCTAATTTAGTTTAGAAGAGTTTTGGTGGGGTTTAGTGATGTATGGAAATTCCAAGATGAGGTTAGGGATTTATTTGAGTTGTGAAAGTGTTATTGAGGTTTTTAAACCCTGTAGTGCTGGTTTTATGGATATACTCGAGGTAAAACCCCAAGTTAATGAACTGAAATTTGTCAATGTCAGGTTTTTGTGAGAAATTTGATGACTTTTAGAGATCTGCTGTGACTCGGAGACTTGATTAATTATTTAGCAATTATAGTGATGTGTGCAGGTGACCAGAAGACTACCCCTGAAACCCGAGCCCCTATAACCATACCTGGGCCACAGATTTAATTGATATGGCCGCAATTTGTAGCCATATTTTGGTGTTAGGTTGTGATCTTTTGTAGAAAGCTAAATAATCAGATAATTAGACCTCCCCTATATGCAAAAAGTCCTAATTATCATCTAAGATAAATCTAGAAGTATTTTCATGAGTTTCTGTTTTGGTTTTGCGGATTTTCGTAACTTGAGAATTGGTATCTGTGTTTTCTCTCGGTCGATTGACGTTCGTAAGTCGATATCAAGAGTTGTTCGGTTGATCTTGCATGCGTTGGCCGTAGGTTCTAACCTATGTGTGTCCCGCGTGCCATTTTGGTTTTCATATTCGATTCTTGTTAGTATATTACGCATTGGAAATTGTAGGTACCCCCACGTGGACTTTTAGACGACGAGAAGAGCGTGGCGTCATCGACTCCGGCAGGCGAGAATCAATATGAATAGATATATATCTACGGGGGAAGTCGGGTGGATGGCGTATAGCACCCCCGCAGTTTCGTAGTGTAGTATACGAACATGTTATTCTTATATAAATATATGTATTGTGAGACGTAAATAATTAGCAAGGAAGACCTTAGGAGATCATAAGTTAGTATTAGAGTATTTGAAAGATGGTGCTTTTTAGTTAACTTTTAGTCGCGAACCCTAGAGTAAATGTACACACACACACACACACACACACACACACGCATACATTTGGTTTTCTTGTGCGTATATGGGGATATATATATATACACACACATGAATGTATGTGAGTATGTATATGTATACATATACACGGATGATGAGGATAGTATATGATACTTGGAGATGAGTCAATGTGATTGGGCATGATGCCGTGAGATCAGTGATGTGATTTGGGTCATGTTATGTTATACTACATGATAGTATAGTGGAACGATAGGCGATATGTTTTATTCACACGCGGATATATGTTGGATGGTATCGGTTTGTACTAAACTTTAGATCAGTACCCTTGATTATGAAATTATGATGATGATACCACACGAATAATGTGTTATATGTGATAGTTGACCCGTACCCCGATTTTGGGATGCCGTACGATGCATTTACCATATGAGATATAATTATGATAATAGATCCACACTCTTGATTAGAGGATGTCGTATTGTACGTTTTATCGTACGTGACGCTATTGAGGCGGGATCACCGACTACTAGATATATATATATCGACTCGGACTCAGGTGGTTTTCCTTACCCTTTGATTAGTCTCTTAGCTTTGTCCTGTAGTTTACTTAGTAGATGTTAGACTGGGCTCGAGTCATACTTATTTCCAAAACTAACGAATCGTGAGTATTTTAAAGACAGGCCAAGGGATACTACGAATATTTCAAAGGACGTACATTTTCTTAAAAACACCGTAGCCCCTATTTTCTAAACACCATGATTCGTGCTATTTAAAGTACCAAAACTGTATGACTCGTATATATATCATATATTCTTGCTGTTTATATCGCATTGCATGCTTATACTTGTGATTCCTTTGTCTATTATGAACCCATGCTGTCAGGACACCAGCACCATTACCGATGATGCGTATGTCTACGAACACTTGCTTGCCGGCTCACACACATCATCATCGGTAACTTCCATGACACGTACACTTTAGAATTATTACGTCACTGATATGACCTGCTAGCTGGTAGTTTCAACATATTAATAGCATGCGTGCTTTCATGTGCTATTTTAGACATTTGCATTCTTTACTTAGATATCCTTGCATGTGTATTTATCTATTTCTCATGCAATATTATGGGGCTTTATGCCGGTAATGCACTGTTTATTTACTCTTGAGATTTGGGATTTCGGATTTTCATGAGATTTCTGGATTTGGAGAAACCGCAAAGATTTTATGAACTTATTATCATTTTAAAGATAGAAAATTGCGGTTTTCTCGTGATATGATTTGAGAGGTGTCCACCATGAGTTTTCTCGGCTCTTGAGCGATATCATACACCCGATTCGAGGAGGAGGAGGAACTGTCTGCGGGTGCATGGTGGACCCGGTGCGGTACCCCGGGGCAAGATGGCCGCAGATGATAGCGTTGAGCCTGGCAGGGGAGCACTACCGACCGGTTATTTGTGACACGGCGGATATCCGTAGGATACCGACGTAGTCGTGAGATTTGTTTGGGCCAGTCCGGATTGCCGGAGCCCAGGGGCCAGTCCGGATTGCCGGGGCCCGAGATATTGAGACATTAAGATTTTATGATATGGGCCAGTCCGGGTTGCCGGAGCCCGAGATATTGAGATATATGTTTTGTGTTGATGCTTGACACGGATTCTATATTGATTTCATTGATGATACCTTGATTTTATATACAAAAATCTCACTAAATTAAGAAAACAGTTTTCCATTCATGATGTATTCTGTTTTCATTTGCTATGCATTTGCACATCATATTAGTGACATGTTGCTATCTGAGGCACTGACACGAGCACTTGGTATTACACTTAGGTGAAGATGGTTTCAGAGTTATATTATATTGAGGATATATTATCGTATGACCTAGGATTGAGTCATACATGCAATTTCTGCTCGGTGATGTTTTCTACTCACGAGCTGGCAACTCACCCCCGTTGTGCCATAGTTTCTTGCAGGTTTT
Source organism: Agapanthus africanus (assembly GCA_030015575.1). Classification (NCBI taxonomy): domain Eukaryota; kingdom Viridiplantae; phylum Streptophyta; class Magnoliopsida; order Asparagales; family Amaryllidaceae; genus Agapanthus; species Agapanthus africanus. The sequence goes on from JASDDO010000024.1 coordinate 595,375,795, forward strand.
GCCGTACAGGTTTCGTTGCGGCTTGCTGGCACACTGCTTCCTTCCGGTTGATTGCCTTGGTAGGTGGGTTCATTCGCATCGTGACCACCATTGTACCTTATTTATTTTCAGTTGTATCTAGAAACTCCATCAACCAGACTGTAATATATGATAGCCTTAGAAGACCAGTTGTATATTCTTTGGACCATAGAGTCACGCGTTGTATTATTATGGTTTTTTTCCCTTTGGTTTTCTTCTGATTTTTTATCCTCGCCCTTCGGCGTTGTATATTATATTGCATTGCGTGGTTGTGTCCGCCAATTGGCGAAGAGCTAGCTCCCGCTTGGGGACGCCTTTATATTATGCATGTTTGTACCCGTTTGGGGCCAGTATTTACAAAGGAAACTCTGCCAAAATTTTTGGAAAAGACTTGATGTTTTAAAAATGTACACTACGGCTTATTTTGTTAAACCACTTGCTTTAAAAATAAACTTTTCCCTCTCTTTCTTTTCAAATGGTTTAGATTTCTGGGATTTTTGGCTTACTTGAATTAGATGGAGTCCTATAGACTTCATATGATTCAAGTGCCAGTCACGTGCTATTTCCGGGTCGTGACAAAGCTTGGGAGCATACATAGACTACTCTTTTGCCATTTTCATTCTACATTTTGTAATTTTTTTCTAGCTCTTTATACATAGTAGTTAGTTTATTTTGAGTTCCATACCTTCTCCTGATCTTACAACCTCTTTATTGAGCTTGCAAGTTTAGGTTTTGGTTATTGAACTCATAGCTTGTACCTTAAATTTAACTTAATGAAGCTTTCATTCTTGCAATTTGGTTCCTAGTATCTTTTACTTTTTACTTACTTGCAATTACTTTTCTTGCACTTACTTACCTGCAATGATGTTTTCCTTGATCCATTCAATCTCATGTTCTCTTTTCATTCTTGTAATGGTTTGTGAATAATATCCTTCCTTTTAGGGAATGAGAAGGTGTTGTTTAAGTTAAGATTTTTATTACTTCTTTCCTTCGCCATTTACTTGTCAATTGAACTCAACTTCACGCAAGCGCTCCGTTAGGCACCCTATCCTATCACGATAGCAGTGATTTCTAACCGTGGCCGATTGCATTTGGTTTGGCCGGAGGCAATAGATAAAAGACAAGAACGGAAAGACAAATGTCAATAAGTCGGATTTCGTGCACAATCGCAAATACCGTACTTAAGTACTCTAATCCACGTTGTTGTTGATTACCCTAGCATCAATGGTCAAGTGAGGCACAAAGAAATAAGCATGGATTTTCCTAACTTAAACTAACCTATCTCTGTCCCTAACAAACGTTCGTTTGCATATATACAAAACACATAGGTTAGAATTGAACAATTCGGACCTGTTTCTCTTAACTCGTGAAATAAGAACCTAAAACGTACCATTTCCCCACAGATGACCCGTACTCATCACAGCTAGCTACACGCGACGCCGTCTTGATTGCGTTACTTTAAAACTTAATAAGACACAATAAATCATTACCAATCAAATGGCATCGTTGCCGGAGAGACGGTAATGCTTTTATTCTTATAATCTCGGATTAATTTGTGTATATCTTGTTTAAAAATCTAAAAAAACTTTCAGAAAAACAAACCAAAATTCGTAAAAATATTTCAAAAACCAAAACAAAAATTTAACGTTTTTAACTTTTTGCTTTCTGTTATTTTGATCTACTATCAATCGGAGATTAATTACAAAACTTAGAGTATAAAATTAGAACACTAGTAGAACAGGGAGTAGACAGTAGAAGCTTGGAGACAAAATTCCTCAAGTCGGCCGCCAAAATATTCATATTGGCCGCAATTTGCGGCCAATCCTTCTCTGTTTTCTCCAATTATTTGTCATACACTATCTTGTTATATTATTATCCCATTTTTATAGTTTAAATTTCATAATTTTGTGTTAGCAGAAGTTTGACCACTTATATCGCTTTTTCGCCATAAATATATGTTTTCCGACATTTTCATATTTTACAATGTTGTGAGAAGTGATCGTACGGAGCAAAGTGAAATTTTAAAGACCAAGATGATAGTGAACTATAGTGCCAAAGATACGGGTAGTTTGACCCACGCAAGCGAACAATCAAGCACTCGAAGATCACTTCAATGGGGGTTTCTTAACTTAAAATATATCGGTACGTATTTTCTAACACCTTCTTTCTCAAATCCGATGCGTCCACTTTTCTATCTTTGCATTGTTCTTTGCATGTTCGCCGTTAAAAACTAATTTGACTAACCCGTATTTATTGCAGCGTCGCGCTTAAGCTTAAAAAAAATTGTTTGATGTTTTGAACGAACTTTTTATTGATTGCACATTGCATCCATTAATACGGACTTAAGGGAAAGTGAACCCCACAACATACGGTAAAGGATTTCATCATCTTTCCCGTGGCCCACAAATCACAAAATTAAGCATAACGTTTACCCGCACAAATTTTAAAAGAAACTAGACTTTAAGCCTTTAAGGACTTCGCGCTCATTAGGAGAAGTTAACCGTGTTTAGAACTTCGCTTAACGTTATATCGTTCATAGGGTGTCTAGAAAAGTGTTCACGTCGTAACGCCAAAAGAGAAAGGGTTATTCTAATTAAGGAATATTGCGAAAGCGTTGGGAATCCTCCCCTTATCTCTGCACTTACCTGGCCTTCTGATCTGTATATTTTGAGCTCGTTTCTCGACACTGTTTTACTTCGACAATCAAGTTCTGGAGCAGGTCTAGTTGACCTAGGTTAACCCTAGATTGATTAGGTGTGTAGTATTTTGTCGTGATTGTTTTTGTTTTTACATTTTTATGTGTATAATTTTATTCCATTCTTTTGTTAATAACTAACAAAGGAAAAAAACTTTTTCGCCTCTTTTTCCATCCACTCATCTGCTCACTTTTTCATATTATGGGTACCCCAAAATGACCTACTCTTACCGAACTATGGTACCCTCAACCAGATATTTCATCATACGGCTCTTGCTTTGGTAGAACTTCAAACGATCCATCCATACCCAAAATTTCTTTGAAAGATCGGATAAACGCTTCTCGACAAACCAATTGGACACCATAATCCATGTCATATCAACCGTTTCAAACTTTCAGCCATTTTCATGTTGATACCCCTTCTGAGGGTAATATGGGGACTTTTAAACCTATGTCCATTGCAGAACGTATTGCACAATCCTTTAGCCGATCTTTCACGCCTTTCACCACTTCGAGTTCTTTAGGACAGCAATTCCAACATCTTCCAATCAATATGTTGATCATAATCTTGCCATTCGATTCTTATTAATCCTACTTGACTTTCATATCTTCCCTAGACATTGCTTCTGAACATCAATTTAGGAGTTTCACGTATCCAAATAAATTTGAATTTTTTATTGAAACCCCTTCACAACCCATGTCTAGTCTTGAAGAACATTGGAAGAATTTCGGATAGCTTCGTGCAGACAGATGGAGGAATTGAATGCATCCATAGACGCACTCATACAACCTAACGAACCATCTCAAGATTTTACACTGTATGATACGGCAATAGGACAGATTGACGATTTGAATAGTGAAAGTGAGCAATACATCCTTCAAAATAAAACCTACCCGTTTCCAATTGATCTCCATAGCTCCAGTTCCGAAAGTCTATCGAGTAATCCAGATAATTCACCAATTGAAAATAGAATGTTTGATGAGTTGTGTGACTACTTAGTGTTTGATTTGTTAATGATATATGCCCTAGAGGCCATTATTGTATAGTACTGGATTGTATATTACATTTTGGAAGCTTGGGATATTCATAGAGATAATAACAGTCTTGCTCAACATGAAAGTATGCTATCTGGTTTGAGTCTATCTTAACATGTGTATATGTTTCGTTTAACATATCGTTAATACATGTTGATAGAGCTCTTTGTTAGTTATCTATATTCCCTAGAGGCCATTATTGTACATATGATGTATATTGTAGTGGATGCTTGGATATATATAGAGAGGACTTTCTTGCTTGACATGATAGTATGATATCTGGTTTCACTCTGTCTAAACATGTTGACTTGTATTGCATTACTGTCTTACTCTCATATGTTGATAAAGCCCTTAGGATATGTACTTGACTACTAGGACTATGATGCAAATCATAATAGTGGGGCCTAGGTAGTCTACGAGTACATCCTATAATTGTTCCTAGTCGAGAGTGTATCGAGACAGGGCATCAATACTCCAGAGTAGACTAGCGTATACGCATCTTGACCCATATGATGGGCGATGGATGATCCCACATCCATTGGTGTTTGACATCAAAGATGGTATACGGGTGCTCAGTGGAGACTGGGTACACTGAACGGACGTGTATGTTAAACAAATGAAATATATATATATAGTTATTTTCTTACAATGAACGTCCGTTACTTGTGCCGTGATACGCGCATTGCACAGTGATTTGAAAAAGGTTCGGCATGCATTTCTTTCAGATGTTTTGACGAGTTTACTACGATGCGTACTATATACATGTTATAGTTTTGATGTATATCATGTTGGTTTTCGTATTGGACATTGACATTGGTATCTTCACCATAACTCCGATGATTGTGTGATACTTGATGGAGTTTTGATTTGAGTTATATACTCGTTTTCATGAGCATGCATTGCGCTAAGATACGTTTTATGTATGTATGATTTCGGAGCCACGACGACTTAATCATTTTTCTGTAATGTTTTAGTATTTGAAGGGTTTAAATTTAAATTTGAGGACCGAATTTATTTAAGGGGGGAAGACTATAACATTTCAAAAAAATAAAATATTATTTTTGGGAATTTAAATAATTAAAATAATAAATATTAAGAATATTTTAATGAATGGAGATTAGTTTTAATGTTATGGTATGATTATATACCAATAGATTGGAAAAATATTGGAAAATTACATTGAATGTTGATATTTAAAGAAATTGTGAGATTTAGCCATTTTATGAATTACTATATAAATTATTATATACAAGTTTATGTCTAAGCTTGATTGATAATCACTAATTATGCATTAAGCGTGATTATGCATATGACATGCACCATGTCATGTTTCAAAACACATTTTTGAATTTCTATGAACCATGACATCCTTGTGTTTCTTTTTATATTTGGGTTTTGGTTTTAAATTTGAAAAGAAAAGATAAAAGAAAACAAAAGAAAAGAATAAAGAATGGGAGCATGGCATGAGGTATGGGCAAGAGAGAGAAGAGAGAGAGGGTGAGGGGTCAATTGACCATGGCCTCATTTCTCCATTTCATTTGCTTCATCATCTTCATCATTCTTCCTCTCTTCTCCTTCACCATGGCTGCCCTCTCCTCTACCTCCTCACTACACCCCCCTAAAACACATCAAAACATCATTTTCCCTTCACAAAAAATGTGCACAAGCTCCTCACATAGACCATGGTGGGATCAAGCTAGGATTTTGAAGACTTGGGGGCAACTCAAGAAATTTCTTGAGTTGCCAAATGAGGTAATTCTTTCACCCTTAGCTTAGTGATTAAGTTCCTTTAGTATCTAATTTATTTTAGAAGTGATTTAGAGTAGTTTAGTGATCTTGGAAAATTCCAAGATGGGGTTTTGAGGATTTCTTGAGTTGTGATGGTGCAAGTGAGTGTAATTGGTGATTAAAAACCCCCCCTACTATATAAAACTTAGATCAAACAGAGCCGAGAACCTGAAACTGGAAATTTTGAAAACTTTCGTGTCGGTTTTGTGATGACATTGGGGACTACAGGGAATCTGGAGTGACCCGGGACTTTTACGAGAGAAAAAAACAACACCATTAACCTAATTAAGACACCAGGAGACCACCCTGCAAAAACGAACCAAATCTGGGCAATCCAAACCGAGCAGGCAGGTTCTAGGGGTAGTGTGGCTGGCCATTTTTTGGAATTTGGTGTTGGTTTTGACTCTGTAGCTCATATACCCCCTATACAACACCCAAGTGCTGTTTGTTTATCCCTATTTCACCTGAACTAAAATCTGGAGTAAGTTTTGTATGTTGCTGATTTGGTTTCCTCGATGTTCATGACTTGAATTTTTGGATATTGTGTTTTATCTCGATCACTTGATATTTGTACGTCAATATCGGGTGTTGTTTGGTTCATTAACATGCGTAGGCTATATGTCCTAACCTATAGGAATCTCGTGTGTCGTTTTGGTTTTGAATCGGATTTTAATGTGATACGATACGCTATGACATGTAGGTACCTCCGCGTGAACTCCGGGACAACAAGCAAGGACGTGGAGACATCGACTTCGGCAAGCAAGGATCAAGGTGAGTAGATATATATTTATGGTGGAAGTCGGGTGGATGGCGTATAGCATCCCCGCAGTTTCGTAGTGTAGCATGAGATACGTTTAAATATATAATATGTGTATTGTGAGATGTTCAAACCATAATTTTGCATTATTTTATTCTCCATTCTTATTCAGTTTACAAATAAACAGGTGCTTTTGACCCATGTCTGCTACTTAGTTACAGGTTACAGGTTCTTGGAACAAAACAACGAAAATGATGAAAAAGACGATGCAAAAGTGAGACTACAACCGATAAATGGTGGAATCTTGATCATGCCACATTTTGGAGAATGAACGAAGATCAATAAATAAGTTCACAGAGTACAAAGGAAGTGCAAGGTTCAAGACTTCGTCACGAAGCAACGGTAAAAGTCCACTACAATTATTCACTCTGGAGATCTGGAAGAAATATAGAAGCCAATCCGGGAAAACAAATGAAGAAACAAGTATAAAAATGCATCAGGAAGATAACCAGGAAATTGCAGATAAAGAAGCTCCTATTTGGCCGCGGAACCGTGGCCAAACCTTGCTCTTGGCCATGGAACCGCGGCCATGTGAGACACGTGTTGGTGGCAAATTCTGGAGTCGGCTGGCGTGCTTTGACTAGGTCTTTTTCTTAGGGGGTAAAATTGTAATAGCAGATGTGAGTCGACTGTAACCCTAGAGTTTCTATGAATCTATAAATAGAAGTCCTAAAACCATTTTTTAGGTTATGCCTCTTCTTGTGCCTCATTGTAAATCTCAAATTCAGATCTGTAAACTTCTGTAAAGAATGAAGAGCGCATCAAATTAGAGTAAGCTTTCAATTCTTGCCCTAGTTAATTTTATTTCCATGCCCTAGTATAATTTTCTTATCTGCCTAAGTTAGATCTTTAATTCTCTGCCCTAGTTAATTAATTTAGAAAAGTCTTTCAATTCCCTAATGAGTGAGTAGTCTCCTCGCTTGTTAGGGTTAGATTTGGGGAAGGCTTGAGAGATGAAGATCTCTCATCCCTTTCTTAACCATCACACATTTTTATAGGACTCCATGCATACATGCACACACCGCTCCCTACGGCATCCTATCCCACGAAGTAGTGTTGATACCGTAGTATAAAGGCCCGGTTGAGCGTATTTTCCATGGAGGTTAGGATAAGGATTAAGAAAGAAAGGACAAGAACCTAGAGGAAGAAACACTGTTTCTTCCCGATGGTACTAATCCCCTTTATTAATAATTACCATAACTCCTAAATAGATCTTAATTTGGGTATAGAAAGCGGTGAGGAAATCTTTTCATTTCCAAACTTAACCTAAACCTAACCCTAGCAAGATTTAGATCTAGATAAACTTAGTTTTTAGATTTAATCAATCCGACAATAATCGGAATTAACTCGTAAGAACAATTAAAGAATACAAAAAATCCCTGTGGACCGACCCGTACTCACCGGCTAGCTACCAAGCGACGATGTTCTTGATTGCGGTTATAAATATTTTTGATTCATCTTTCAAAAACGCACACAATAAATCTCTTTCAATCAAATGGCGCCGTTGCCGGAGATGTCGTTGTTATTCTCTTTTTGTAATTTCGGGTTAATATAAATTGAAAAATTATAAAAAACCAAAAAATAAAAAAATATACAAAAAAATTTATCGTCTTGTTATTTTGTGAAGGGTATTTTTGTTTGAATTTTGCAGGATCGAAGAACAAACTCAGATCTGGAAAAATCCAGAGAGCAAAACAGAAAACGGTAGATCTGAACGACAGAGGAAAATCATAACAGAGGAGCAGAAGAAATCTCGGGAATCGAACCGCCTCCGCCATCGCGTTTCCGCCCCAAAAAGCCGTTCTTGCCGCGCTTCCGCCGCAGGGAGGTGACGTCATCACCTTAAAAAAAAACCTCCACAACCGCGTTTCCGCCGCAAAACTGCGCTTCCCGCCGCAGTTCCGTGGTGCTCTCGGCGGTTCTTCAAAAAAGAAAAAAATCACTGTAAGTTTTCTCTCTCCTTCTCTGAAACCCTGATATCTCCTCTGTAAAATTTTCCTGCAGGATTCTTTGCGCTAAAAATCTCTCCCCCTTCCAATAATTGATCTTGTGCAGGATTCTTTGCGCCGCGCTAAAAAATTTTGATTGCAAGTGGTTGTTTACTGTTTTGCATATTTAATCGGACTTTAAGGGGCTTCAGACCAATCCAGATTGGGTGGGGATTTCATTACCCTTCCCAGGACCCCAGAAATCACATAAGGCATATTGCATTGACCAACAAGCTAATTAAAAAAAGATTAGACTCAGTCCTAAGGACTTCGCGCTCAATAGGACAAAGGACTAGTTGTAGGCATCGACCGTTGATCCTAACCTGACTTTGTGGTGCCTAGGCTAGACAGGTAGGGAGAGGTAATTTTAAAAGGCCCGTCTCACGGTGATTCGTGAGCGGATCCCTCCTCTCTTTACTTGTGCTTACCTGGCCACAATTGGCGGTGAAGAGGCGGTTTGAGGTCCTACTTCTTGCCCTTTGGAATAGTTAGGAGCTGTCTAGTTGACCTAGGTGACCCTAGATCTAGGCTTGATTATGCATTTGTGATTGATTGAACGTGTGTCTAAGCCTTTTATTGAAAATCTTTTTGCAAAAAGCTCCATAAAAAACACAAAAAGAGAAAAGGATTTTTTTTCAAAAACTTGCAACTTGTCGCTAAGAAATCCGTGCACCCCACATTCTTTTTTCTTCTCCTTCTTACATCATGGGTACCCCACCTCATAAAACTCTTGCCGAACTTTGGTACCCTCATCCAAACATTGCTTCATACGCGAATTGTTTTGGTCGAAATACGGACGACCCTTCCATGCCAAAAATTTCTTTGAAAGATCGAATAGAAGCGTCTAGGAGAAACAGTTCGACTCCGCAATCCACTTTGTATCAACCATTTCAACCTTCACCACCTTCTTACGTTGATATTCCTTTTTCAAGTCCTATTGTAACTCCAAAACCCATGTCTATTGCTGAGCATATTGAACAATCTCATAGCCGATCTTTCACTCCTCTCCATACATCCAGTTCTAGGGATCAACAAGTCCATTCACCTTTTTATCCAAATGTTGATCCTACTTCTGTCCAACCATTCAATTCCTACCAGTCCTACCCAACTTTCACACCTTCCCTAGACATTGCTTCTACACAGCCATTTGGGAGTTTCCAGAATCCAAGCAATTTTGAATCTTTTACTGAAACCCCTTCACAACCCATGTCTAGTTTGGAACAGTCGTTGGATGCCTATATGGTAGTGACAAACCAAATGATACGGAATGTGGATGCGTCCATTGCCGCCCTTATGTAACCTAATGACCCGGTAGCTAGTTTCCAACTTGCTCCAAATCTTCCAATGTATGATGAGGCGGTTGGACAGAGTGAGAATTTGAGTGGTGAGAGTGAGTTCTACACACTTCCAAATCAAACCTACCCATCACCAATTGAATCCCACAACTCCAGTTTTCAAACAAGTGTCCCAAATGATTCACCAGTTAAAAATAAAACGTTTAATGAGTTGTGCGACTTTGTAGTGCTTGATTTGCCAGATTGTGAAGAGCCCCTTTCGAGTGAAACCGTCACCAATCCTTTTGACCTCTACACCTCCAATCTAGAACCTGAATTGATAAATATCCATACTTTTCATGAGGTGTCACAAAAAATTGATTTTCACTTGATTGAGGATATAGACGCCGGGAATATTTTGGATGATGAACCCAGAGATTTGACTGAAATTTTCTCTCCAATTCATCATCCCGAGTCATTAAATGTTTCTCCCAAACTTCATATGCGTCTTGATTTTGATGATAATTGCATGGATGAGATAACTTTTGAGGAGAATTATGAGGATAGTATTGAGGATAATATTGAGGATGAACCATTTTTGTTTGATGTGTCGGATTTTCCAATTCATCCTCCTGAACCTTTAACTGTTATACTTCCTAAATCAAACCCCCTCCTTTCCATCGTTCCGACCACGCAAACGATCACACTTGAGGACTGTTGGCTTGAAAAATTTCTGTTTGATATCAATGGTTTTGACGCCACTAGTGCGTTCCTCTTTGAATCTGACACAGTTCTCACAGACGATAATAATTACGAGTGTTTCACTTTTTCGGACGATTTTGAAAACTCACCTCCCGAGTTTGAGTCCTTTGAATTTTCAGATGAGTTAGTTGAACCATCAGACTCGGTTGGTTACAGTCATTTCGAACCATTGATGGAATCCTTCAAGTTCGAGACAGATTACTTTGGTGAGAATAAGACTATCCCTAACTCACTCCCTTTCATCCTTTCCATCGCTTCGACCACGCAAGAAGCCGTCGCGTTTCCATTTTCAATGGATGGTTTACCAAGTTCAACGTACCCATGTTTTCTTGCGTATCTTAAGGGATTTGACCCCATTTCTCGACGGGTTGATAGATTAGCACAATCGCTTTTAACATATCGGTCATCACAAATTGTGCTAATTTATTCACTCAATTTACACCCTCAAGTTCGTGCTACACTTCTTTCTCTCTTCCGCCATTCTTCTCCTCCACCGAGACCGTATATCGCTTCTATCTCCACACGGTCTCGTGTGCTTCTCATTTCTTTTCACTACACTCGATTCTTTCACCAACCCCACCATTATCACGATAGAATTTTTGAATGTTTGGTGCTAACCTTTGGCCTTTGTAAGGCCTTGTATAGTTTGATTTTTATCCTCCCTAACTCTGAACTTTAACGCTTAGAATAGTGGAAACACTGTCTCACTTAAGTTTGGGAGAAACCATGTTGTATATATATGTAGGGTTCCTAGGCACTCTAATGAGGTCTCACAAGGCATCAACCATGCCAATTTCAAATTTTTTCCGGTGCCGAGAAACCCTAAAACGGATCGTTAACTAGAATTTTAGGCGAAACAAGCAACTAGTTAACAACTTAACTAAGTGAACGGAAATACAACCTTTGTAGATCCGGTTCTCCACCTCCATAGCTCCATGATGAAGTCTCCTTGCTGTCCAAATCGAATCCCGGGCTCTAGCGTCGGCTTCATCAGAGAAATGGGCGGGCTAGGTCATCGACTACGATGCCGAAGATGATCTACGTCGAGGCATCATAAGATCAAGCTCCCACTTCACCAAGTCATGAAACTTGTGAAGAAAACACCCTTTACTACTTGGCAAGAGGTAGAGGATGAAGAAATAGGAGGTGGGTTCACTTTAGAATTGGATTTCTCACTCATTTCATCAAATCACCATTGATGGAATCAAGCTTCTTCATCTTGAAGAAGAAGAAGAAGAAGAAGATGATGTTATGATAAGAATAATAAAATAGAAAAGAAAATGAATTCTTATCATATACAACCATGGTTAAGTGTAGAGAATGAATCATGGTTAAGTGGAATGGTTAGGGTTAAGCATGAGACAAAAGTGGTCAAACTTTCAACACTTCATGAAGCTTCATGAAAGATACAAAGAAAGCCACCATATCAATTTATCCTTTTAATTTCCAAAAAAGAATAAATAAATAAATGAATGAATAAGCAAAACCCTAATCATCAATTTAACCATGGTTTAGTTCTTTACACTTAACCAAATAAGCATGTATCATCAAACATGATACATTCATGTGCACAAAAGTATATCACATATACAACTTGCACAATTCAAGTGAGAAAATCCATTTAAAGTGAACCAATATTAGTTAATGCAAAGTAATATATCAAATATATAATTATACATTAAATCATTAAATCAACACTTGATTTAACGATCTGGTCATATCGCATATAACCGACTAGTATCCTATGTATCGGCTTACCGAATCAATCCTTGATTCGATAACTAGGTTATATCGCATACAACCTTTCGATACATTCATCGCGAGAATGGAATACGGTATCACATACACGCATTATTCTCGGTCCTGCACATATCTCATATGCGCTCCTATTTCGTTTCACTTGAGCCAGGAAACCTCTGTGCAGGACTCTAAAGACTCGTTAATACGCCGGCAGCAGATGATGATCATATCAAACACCCACAAGCCGCAAGCGGTCTGCTAAACGTAACGGCCACCTGGGTATTGAGCGATCAGAAGATCGACGAGCAAGCCCGCTCACACTCCTGTGAATCCAACCAGTAACACTTACCGTACAGTCCGGTCTGATCGTCTGATATATCGCATATCTCGCCTAGGGGTGGTAAACGTCAGACCCCAATAGCTTGATAAGTCGTGTCGATATGAGGTCTATAACAGTTTGAGAAACTACTGGCAACACTTACCAGTAAATCTCAGCAACCCTGGCCAGGGATTTCCGGTTATAGCCAATCGAACACAGCGCAACATCAACTCCCTATACCGAGAGAGACGAATCCCCTCCTATCGCTCATTGCCTCCATGTGATTCGGGACTGTACCCAAAAACCACCGTTTTGCACGCCCTCTTGGATGTGGTAAGGTGGAAATCAAAGCACAGTGGGAATCACACATGACTCTATGACGATCTCGGGTCAACAGACTACTCTGTACCAGTGTCACCAGAGAACTGCCATCTGACGTAAGGTATAATACCATCTGGGAGTTCTCGGCGAGTCCGTCCAGTGTACCCAGTCTCCACTAAGCACCCGTATATCATCTCTGATGTCAAACACCAATGGATATGGGATCATCCATCGCCCATCTGTATGGGTCGAGCAGGTATACGCTAGTCTACTCTGGTATATCACTGCCCCATCTCGATACACCCACGACTAGGGACCTTGAAGGATGTACTTATGGACTACCATGTCCCCACTAGTATGATCTGCATCATAGTCCAGGTAGTCAAGTACACATCCTAAGGGCTTTACCAACATGTAACAGAGAGACAATCAGTGTACACGTTAAGGTAAAGAGTAACCAGATAGCATACTATCATGTCGAGCAAGAAAGTCCTCCCTATATATGTCCCAGCATCCACTACAATATACATCCTATGTACAGTAATGGCCTCTAGGGCATATATATAACTAACAATCTCCCACTTGCACTAGGGCCATCTGTAGCAGTGGTTGCGGTATCTCATACTCAACCATCCCATAAAAGTCTCTCTCTGGGAATATGCCTTCGTGAGTGGATTTGCCGTGTTATCCTCTGAGTCCCCTCTCCTAACCTCGATCACCTTGGAGATCAGCCATCTCCATGATCAGGTGATACTGCCTTAGAATACGTCTGGATCACTGATGGGACGGACGTTCCTTGGCATAAACCACATCTCCATTGTCACGCAATGGGAGGAACTAAGTTCATCTCATGAACAAATATACATCCAGACTGCCTCTTTGGTAGCATCACAAGTAGCGATGTATCCAGCCTTTATTGTCTAGTTTGCCACGGTATCTAGCTTGGAACTCTTCCAACATACCGTCCTTTTACTGAGGGTAAAGACAATGCCTGCGACTGACATTCAGTCGTCCTTATCACCCTGGAACCTTTCCAGTGATTCTCCCCAGGACCAATTGATACCATCTCACTACAACTAGTGAGTATCCTAATATCCAATTAGATCTATCTCATAGATCGAAAACCCAGGATTTAGTAGGTATCACTTTGATCCTATGAGGAGAATCATTGTGATAAGCGGAGATTGATCGAGCGTAGCATAGGAAACTCCTTCCCTATCAAGAGCATGTCATCCACGTACTCTATGAGGATCGTCACCATACTCCCTACTACCTTTTTGTTTTTACAAGGTTCATCTACCATTTTGATGATGTCAAACTCTTTGACTAATCCATCAAAACAGATGTTCCAACTCCGCGATGCCTGCTTTATCACATAAAATATCTTGCACACGTTTCCACTGCTCCCACTTTCTACGAAGCCCTCTGGCTGTGTACTTACAGACGCTCTCTTCTAAAACATCATTTTAGAAAAGCAGTCATGACACCCAACCGCCAGATATCGTAGTTATGGTATGTAGCCGTAGCAAGTATGATCTGGATGGACTTAAGCATAGCCACTGGAAAAAGGTTTCATCATTATCCACGCCTGGTCGATGACGAAAACCTTTAACAAGTCTAGCTTTGAAAGTCTCAACTTTTCCATCTACACCAAGTAATCTTCTCAAGATATACTTGCTCCTGATAGGGATTTAACCCTTCAGATAAAGCAACCAAAGTCCATACTTTGTCGGTGTATAAGGATTCCATCTCAGATCACTAAGCATCCAGCCATTCTTACAGAGTCTCACTCCTGATGGCCAGCTCGAAACTAGTTGGGTCATCATCTCATGATGCAATCCTCACTCCCACTGTCATAGAGAAACCGAAGTAACTCTCAGGTGGGTGAGGAACCCTACTAGATCGGTGGAAAGGCTGAGGTTCGTTGGTTACTATTGAATCCTTTGGTTCTACCAAATCATCAGCTGCAGTTTGTATAGCTGGAACATTTCCAGTTCTACATAACAGACCTTGCCTCGAGCTTGTCCGGATTTTGCTTTTCAGACATAGGCTGGACAACCCCAAATCTTAACTAACTTAAGATATGGGCTTTTCCCTTTCCATATCTCATATGAAGTAGTAGGCAACTGATTTGATTGGAACCCTATTCAATAGGTATGCAACTTCTCAAGTGCATAAAACCCATTAGGAAAAAAGGTAACTCAGTAGTACTCATCATAGAGCACACCATATCATATAGGGTGTGATTGCTCCGTCCCGATATACCATCGTGCTATGGTGTATTCGGAGGAGTAATGCTGAGAGAGAATCTTATTCTCCTTTAGAATAGTCCAGGAATTCCATGCACAAGTATTCTCCTCCCTGATCACATCAAAGGACATAATACTTATACCCGTATTAGTTCTCTACTTCTAACTTATATTCTGTGAATATCTCAAATGGTTCAGACTTGTGTCTCAACAGGAACATATGTCTGAATCTTAAGAGATTATCAGAGAATGTAATGAAGTATAAAGAACCGGTCCTGGCATATGTAGACAGGGGACCTTATATACATCATCATTTATCGGTCCTAAGAGTTTACTAACTCTTTCTCTGTTACCAATAAACAGAGCTGTGGTCATCTTATCTCTGTGACATGACTGGCAAGTTTCATAAGATGTAAATTCAAACAGATTTAAATATGCATCTATATGCAACTTAGCTAGTCGGGTCGCATTGATATGACCTAGTCTACAATACCTCAAGAAGGATTCGTTCATTTCTGGACTCTTCCTCTTGTGTGTGTTCTGTATACTAAGAACTGTAGTTTGATTTAGAACATCAATGCTTTTAGATATGTGCCTGAACCGATCAACTCTTGATATAGGAAATGTTCAAAACATTATCCATCAATACAAAATTTTATCATTTCTTTATTGATAAAGAGACTGATATGATTTTGTATATCAGGTTCGGTATCTAATAGCATTTGTTTAGAATCAATGTATTGGTAATACAGGGTGACAGTGACCAACAGACTTGGCTGCAACACTTGCCCCGTTTTCTGTCTCATGAAACTTATCACCCGTTCACAGTTTTTCTACCTTTTTGCAGCCTATGTAACATTTTACAAATGCGGGATCCTGATCCGGTATCATATACCCAGGACGTAAAGGACACTGAGAAACAGTTCTATATAATGAACACACCCGAAGATGATGCATCAGCATGCACTCTCTTCGTTTGAGAGGCACGGGAATTCTGGTAATCCCCAATTTCCTGCTCTGTCTTATAACAATTATAAGTTGGAGCGGGACCAATATTCCCCAGCTCAGTATAACTAGCGGGTTCGGTCAATAATCCGTATTATTATCTTGATTAAGGCGTGATATGGTCGCTACCTGGAGAGAGGGAAAAGAAAACACTCAGCGTGCGCTCTTGTAAGAATAGATTGGTTATTATTTTTATCTAATCAGGATGGCTCCCACTGTTTTTATCAAATCTTCCTTCAAACCCTAAAAGGAAAGACTAGCCGGGATTAATTACATGCTACAAGTTCGCCAATCTTTCAGCCAGGCTAGTGTCGGTATTTTGAGGGAGGTTCCCCGTGCTTTCGCACGGACCTAATTAGAGTAAATCTCGTTTTCCCAGAGGCGTAACCCCGTTGACACCTTTCTAGACACCTACTTGATCGGCTAATTGTAATGTGTAAAACTCTCCCGGGAGTAACTCTTACTCGCAGTGGGTATCGGGATCCAACTATCTCATAGAAGGTATGCAATCTCATTGCAAATTTCAACACTTGAAATTCCCGATAATATTCTGCCCCTAGCGTCCTATGACCTTGACAAAGGCCAACAAATCATAGGCTGCTAGTCAAGTTCAACCCGTCATTTCTTGATTGAATCAAACCCACCTGCACGGCCCTTGACAAAGGCCAACAAGGTCGTACGACTACCCTGAAACAATCTGCATCACATGCACAAGCAGATAAGCATTGTTCAGCTACCGCACACTACGCTTTGACAAAGGCCAACAAACGCAGCACGAATACTAAGCAGTTTTTATCTGAAATGACGGAGGGCTACGACAGGTTTTTCTGAAAACCTATTGCGTAATGAACTTGATATCGTTGTAGAATCAAATGATTTTAAAATGGAGTGTTTTTTAGGCTTTTCTAGTTTTGCTAAAGGAGTTACTCCCGGTGAAGGGATCGTCGGTCCTTTCCTCGTCGAATGAGGTGCGGGATATATCATATATATCACTGTGCAAAGCAGAAACTATAGAAGCTATCAAAAGACAAACCGAGGGTTGTAGCATATGCTAGTTATTGCTAAAGGAGTCACTCCCGGTAAAGGGATCTCGGTCCTTTTCTTATCGAATAAGGTGCAGGATATATCATATATACCGCCATCCAAAGCAAGAACTGTAGCTACCTGTTTTATTTTTGAAATTCAATTCTACAACATCTTTAGGTTTCTTTTTCTTTCATTAATCATATTAATGAAGTCCCATCATTTAAGTACCTAAACATCACAGATAAATACGACGTACACTTATGCCATCCGCATCCGCCTCGATGTCCCCTCGTGCACCGTTAGGTTAGGTAACTAACGGCTGAGCGGGGCAGGGCTGGCGCGGGTGTAAAACATAAGTAACGCCTATATAATATATCATATATACTATATACAGTATCCATCAGAACAAATCAAATGATCACATCACAGATATCGCAGCAGAAGAATCATATGAAATATTGGATATACTAGGACGTCCGTGTTTTCAATACGAGCCAGTATAAAACACGGATTCCACGGTCGCGATGAATAGCCAAACCCACACCCCTAGACCCCTACGAGAGCGGCAAGCAACCCTACCAATTCTAGAGTTAGGAGACCCGGACTCGACTCCTCGAGTTGGTCTCCCACTGGACTCCAGAACCCGGTTACTTGTGCTCTCCTCCTTGGGTCTATCCTAGTGCGGAAAAGTAAATAATATACAAATGGTGACAACATCCGCAACCTGGAAGTGCCCCAATAAAAGAATATTACATACAAGTTTTTACATGAATGAAAATGAAAAACACTCATCTCACATAAAACCCCCCGGCTATTCAAACACGACGATCCAATATAACATATCCAGCAACACATAACATTACATGCCATCAACGTAAGTAAACATGCGTATCCCAATTGTCGTTGACATATAGCAACGAAACCGGCGATATCACATATTACACTTACGGTCACAGAAAAGAAAGTGTAAAACTACAACAGTTGGAATCCGCAACCTGCTTAGACATCGCATGCCTAACCATCTGAATACCTTAGACATCACATGCCTAACAATTATAAACCCCGCATTTTAGTCTCATTTATCGAAAACTCTTTTCAATATCAAGTCGGGCAATTCAACAAGATTCCCGACATCCTGATCGAATGCTCGTCGCAAACTTTAGTAGACGGCCGCACCCCCGACGCCGTCGACGAAGTGCACCAAGGCGGAACACCGCTGCCGCGAGCACCCGAACGGATGCTTTCGGCGACGGGGTTCTCCTACAGTCACTTAGTCGGGGCTATGGGGTGTAGCTGTCTATTAAGTTTACCCGGCGAGTATCCGCGTACGCTACGTGATTGCGACGGACTTTTGATCACATCAAAATTCCGTAGCAACCGATCAAGTGAGCTTAAACTGCTATGTTTATAACATTCATTCAGTTATCTCATAACTACTTGTGAATTCCAATTATTGTATCACATTCCGGATAAATAGAAAATGTTAAACTTTCCGATCGAACAATCGAACACCCAAGTTTTCCCGAATCAGCTCAACTCATGAAATAAGTTCAAAGACATTCACTTCGTGCCTCAATACCAACGGTCCAGCCGTAGAAGGGTCAAGCCAACGCCTCACATGTGGCACGCCGTACTGCCCCAAACCCGAAGGTTCAAAGGGCAGTTCAAGACGGTCACATAATCGAGTTAAGGTTTGTTGTCTTCTAGAGGGACAATCGCGTTACTTGCACTACTTAGAACGTCTTTAAACCTCGGAAAAATCCAACACTTGGAAATTTTCCGACAGGGGAAAAGGTGGGTATTTATATCCGGACGAATTTTTTAACAGTTTCTAAAAATACCCGGAAAGCCACATAGACAAAGTCTGATAATCTGATCGAATCATCTAAGCTCCAAAACACCCCAGAAAACTCAACTCTTGAGTTCAAATTAAAAATTCCCAGAAAACTCAGCACCTGAAAACATGAATTACTGTGCAAAATTCATAAATTAATGTGTCAAAATGGCCACGGAACCGCCGCACAAGCCATGCTTGTGCCGCGGTTCCGCCGCGCTTTAGATGAATCATTAGGTAATTTTTGCACCGTAATTCTTAGAATTCCCTGCTGAATTTTTCAAGCATTTTTAATCTGGAAAAAACCCAGTTTTTGAAAAAAGTCCAGAGAGCATTTTGGAATTAGGGTTTCGGTTCGATCGGACTTCAAACTCCGTCTACGCATCGCCTAAGGCTCTAGCTAGGCTCTGATACCACTGTAGGGTTCCTAGGCACTCTAATGAGGTCTCACAAGGCATCAACCATGCCAATTTCAAATTTTTCCGGTGCCGAGAAACCCTAATACGGATCGTTAACTAGAATTTTAGGCGAAACAAGCAACTAGTTAACAACTTAACTAAGTGAACGGAAATACAACCTTTGTAGATCCGGTTCTCCACCTCCATAGCTCCATGATGAAGTCTCCTTGCTGTCCAAATCGAATCCCGGGCTCTAGCGTCGGCTTCATCGGAGAAATGGGCGGGCTAGGTCATCGACTACGATGCCGAAGATGATCTACGTCGAGGCATCACAAGATCAAGCTCCCACTTCACCAAGTCATGAAACTTGTGAAGAAAACACCCTTTACTACTTGGCAAGAGGTAGAGGATCAAGAAATAGGAGGTGGGTTCACTTTAGAATTGGATTTCTCACTCATTTCATCAAATCACCATTGATGGAATCAAGCTTCTTCATCTTGAAGAAGAAGAAGAAGAAGAAGATGATGTTATGATAAGAATAATAAAATAGAAAAGAAAATGAATTCTTATCATATACAAACCATAGTTAAGTGTAGAGAATGAATCATGGTTAAGTGGAATGGTTAGGGTTAAGCATGAGACAAAAGTGGTCAAACTTTCAACACTTCATGAAACTTCATGAAAGATACAAAGAAAGCCACCATATCAATTTATCCTTTTAATTTCCAAAAAAGAATAAATAAATGAATGAATGAATAAGAAAAACCCTAACCATCAATTTAACTATGGTTTAGTTCTTTACACTTAACCAAATAAGCATGTATCATCAAACATGATACATTCATATGCACAAAAGTATATCACATATACAACTTGCACAATTCAAGTGAGAAAATCCATTTAAAGTGAACCAATACTAGTTAATGCAAAGTAATATATCAAATATATAATTATACATTAAATCATTAAATCAACACTTGATTTAACGATCCGGTCATATCGCATATAACCGACTAGTATCTTATGTATCGGCTTACCGAATCAATCCTTGATTCGATAACTAGGTTATATCGCATACAACCTTTCGATACATTCATCGCGAGAATGGAATACGGTATCACATACACGCATTATTCTCGGTCCTGCATATATCTCATATGCGCTCCTATTTCGTTTCGCTTGAGCCAGGAAACCTCTGTGTAGGACTCTAAAGACTCGTCAATACGCCGGCAGCAGATGATGATCATATCAAACACCCACAAGCCGCAAGCGGTCTGCTAAACGTAACGGCCACCCGAGTATTGAGCGATCAGAAGATCGACGAGCAAGCCCGCTCACACTCCTGTGAATCCAACCAGTAACACTTACCGTACAGTCCGGTCTGATCGTCTGATATGTCGCATATCACGCCTAGGGGTGGTAAACGTCAGACCCCAATAGCTTGATAAGTCGTGTCGATATGAGGTCTATAACAGTTTGAGAAACTACTGGCAACACTTACCAGTAAATCTCAGCAACCCTGGCCAGGGATTTCCGGTTATAGCCAATCGAACACAGCGCAACATCAACTCCCTATACCGGGAGAGACGAATCCCCTCCTATCGCTCATTGCCTCCATGTGATTCGGGACTGTACCCAAAAACCACCGTTTTGCACGCCCTCTTGGACGTGGTAAGGTGGAAATCAAAGCACAGTGCGAATCACACAAGACTCTATGACGATCTCGGGTCAACAGACTACTCTGTACCAGTGTCACCAGAGAACTGCCATCTGACGTAAGGTATAATACCATCTGGGAGTTCTCGGCGAGTCCGTCCAGTGTACCCAGTCTCCACTGAGCACCCGTATATCATCTCTGACGTCAAACACCAATGGATATGTGATCATCCATCGCCCATCTGTATGGGTCGAGCAGGTATACGCTAGTCTACTCTGGTATATCGATGCCCCATCTCGATACACCCACGACTAGGGACCTTGAAGGATGTACTTATGGACTACCATGTCCCCACTAGTATGATCTGCATCATAGTCCAGGTAGTCAAGTACACATCCTAAAGGCTTTACCAACATGTAACAGAGAGACAATCAGTGTACACGTTAAGGTAAAGAGTAACCAGATAGCATACTATCATGTCGAGCAAGAAAGTCCTCCCTATATATGTTCCAGCATCCACTACAATATATATCCTATGTACAGTAATGGCCTCTAGGGCATATATATAACTAACAATATATATATTTTGTTTTTTCTTTTAACAATAAAAAATAAAATAAAAAAATTTATAAATAAATAAACTGGGGAGCGCCGACAATTTTGACCCTCTTGGTGTAGCCTGACAGTGAGGACACTGTCAAGTTTAAGTTTGGGGGTATGCTCGGTAAGCTTTCTTCCTTCGCATTCATATGTACATTTTTGCATTTGCATACTTATTTTAAAACCCATAAAAATTGAAAAATTTATAAAATTATAAAAATTAAAGTATTCAATTTTGGCCTTAATCGACTTGAGTTAGACAAAAAGGTTAACTAGCTAGGAACAACTAGATCCTAGACTTAGTAAATTAAAAACCCTAAAATTAACCTTTCTTAAAATTTAACGGTAGAAAGTATATGTCTTTGTAGTTTATTTAGAAATAGGCAAATTTCGAGTTGACTTCGTGGGCTAAGTTAAAACAAGGGAAGAGTATTGAAATTTTTATTAAAGTATAAGCTTGAAAAATAATTCCTAGCTTAAGTCTAAATTCTGAAAAAATATACCCTACAAATTGCACAAACACGAACCTTGAAACTTGGAATAGTAGAAGAGACCATGAAATGCTCTTGTCTGAAGTCCTTAGTACGAAGAAAAATAAAAAAAATACAAGTGTGAATAAAAAAAAATTTAACACTGGTTTTTGTAATTACTTAAGGCTGCATTAATAGAAAGAAATATTTAGCAAGGGTGCTTCATCACCTAGTGCCTTAGACCAACTGGTTTGGGAGTCACTGCTAAAGCCTTAGGTGTTACAAGACTTGGAATTATGCTTTAATGTGCAAACACATCTTGTAATCGGTTGTTGGTACCTCAAGAAGTATTAACGGTCGCATGAAGGATGTGTGAGCGAAATTTCATCTAAAAAATCACCAATTAAGAAGTGCTTTGGACGACGGACAAGAGTATGATAGCTTGATTTGAATTTCCAAGTGTAGGGGTGATATATACACACACGTAGGGATATGTGATTGGGATTTAGATAAGAGATAGGAATGAAGAATAGGACTTGTATCTTTAGTAGAGATGATAAAAATTCCTAAGTTGAGATAGAACCCTAGAAGAAAATCTTAAAAGATGCCGAAAGCTAAGTAAGTCTACAGAACATATATAATCTTAAGTTAAATGATAAAGAAGCGTGAAGAATACGGGTGGATGATTTATGAGTCGAAGATAATAGAGTTCTTGTTAGAAAATCTAATTGGAGAATAAAAGTCAATGGGCCTAATTGATAGGATTTTGTGGGTAGTATCCGCTGAAAACCCTCAGGAGACAACATTCCTCCTACTAGGGACACCTAGAGGTTTAACGACTTGTTGCACGAGCTCAGTGCAATCGCGTTTCCCTGCGAAAGTGAGATAGGTTTTTGTTAAGAATAAAACTAGGTTTGCTCGAGGAAGAGCAAAAGATAAGTTTGGGGGCATTTGTTCATACCATAATTTTGCATTATTTTATTCCCCATTCTTATTCAGTTTACAAATAAACAGGTGCTTTTGACCCATGTCTGCTACTTAGTTATAGGTTATAGGTTCTCGGAACAAAACAGTGAAAATGATGAAAAAGACGATGAGAAAGTGAGACTACGACCAATAAATGGTAGAATATTGATCATGCCACATTTTGGAGAATAAACGATGATTAATAAATAAGTTCACAGAGTACAAAGGCAGTGCAAGGTTCAAGACTTCATCACGAAGCAACGGTAAAAGTCCACTACAATTATTCACTGTGGAGATCTGGAAGAAATATAGAAGCCAATCCGAGAAAACAAATGAAGAAACAAGTATAAAAATGCATCGGGAAGATAACCAGGAAATTGCAGATAAAGAAGCTCCTACTTGGCCGCGGAACCGCGGCCAAACCCTGCTCTTGGCCACGGAACCGCGGCCATGTGAGACACGTGTCGGTGGCAAATTCTGGAATCGGCTGGCGTGCGTTGACTAGGTCTTTTTCTTAGGGGGTAAAATTGTAATAGCAGATGTGAGTTGACTGTAACCCTAGGGTTTCTATGAATCTATAAATAGAAGCCCTAAACCTTTTTTAGGTTATGCCTCTTCTTGTGCCTCATTGTAAATCTCAAATTCAGATCTGTAAATTTCTGTAAAGAATGAAGAGTGCATCAAATTAGAGTAAGTTTTCAATTCTTGCCCTAGTTAATTTTATTTCCATGCCCTAGTATAATTTTCTTATCTGCCCTAGTTAGATCTTTAATTCTCTGCCCTAGTTAATTAATTTAGAAAAGTCTTTCAATTCCCTAATGAGTGAATAGTCTCCTCGCTTGTTAGGGCTAGATTTGGGAAAGGCTTGAGAGATGAAGATCCCTCACCCCTTTCTTGCCTATCACACGTTTTTATAGGACTCAATGCATACATGCACACACCGCTCCCTACGACACCCTATCCCACGAGGCAGCGGTGATACCGTAGTATAAAGGACCGGTTGAGCGTGTTTTCCGTGGAGGTTAGGGTAAGGATTAAGAAAGGAAGGACAAGAACCTAGAGGAAGAAACACCGTTTCTTCCCGATGGTACTAATCCCCTTTATTAATAATTTCCATAACTCCTAAAGAGATCTTAATTTGGGTATAGAAAGCGGTGAGGAAATCTTTGCATTTCCAAACTTAACCTAAACCTAACCCTAGCAAGATTTAGATCTAGATAAACTTAGTTTTTAGATTTAATCAATCCGGCAACAATCGGAATTAACTCGTAAGAACAATTAGAGAATACACAAAATCCCTGTGGACCGACCCGTACTCACAGTCTAGCTACCAGGCGACGCCGTTCTTGATTGCGGTAATAAATGTTTTTGATTCATCTTTGGAAAACGCACATAATAAATCTCTTTCAATCATGAGACATGAAATATTAGCAAGATAGGCTTTAGGAAATCATGGGTTAATGTAGCATAATTGAAAGTTAGTGTTTTAGTTTAGTTTCCTAGTTGTGAAACCCTAGTGTTAAGGTATACACACACACGCATGCACACATGATATGTTTTGGTGTATGTGATATATATGTGTGTGTGTGTGTGTGTGTGTGTGTGTTTGTGTTGCTATATATATATATACATATACGTATACATGTATGATGAGGATAGTATATGATACTTGGAGATGAGACGATGTGATTGGGCATGATGCCGTGAGATCAGTGATGTGATTTGGGTCGTATTATGAGATACGACATGATATTATAGCGGATCGTTGGGCGATGTGTTTTCATACACACATGGATATATATTTGTTAATGGTATCGGAATGTACTAGACTTTAGACCAGTACTCCTGATTCAGGATATGATGATAACAATACCAGATGAATAATGAGTTATATGTGATATTGACCCGTACCCCGATTTGGGATGCCGCACGATGGATTTTACCGTACGATGTATAAATATGATGATCGATCCGCACTCATGACTCGAGGATGTCGTATTATATATATTTTATCGTACGTGACGCTATTGAGGCGGGATCACCAACTACTAGATATATCGACTCGGACATAGGTGGTTTTCCTTACCCTTTTGATTAGTCTCTTAGCTTTGCCCTGTAGTGTACTTAGTAGATGTTAGACTGGGCTTGAGTCATACTTATTTCCAAAACTAACGAATTGTGAGTATTTTAAAGACAGGCCAAGGGATACTACGGATATTTCAAAGGACGTACCTTTTCTTAAAAACACCGTAGCCCCTATTTTCTAAACACCACGATTCACGCTATTTCAAATGCCAAAACTGTATGACTCGTATATATAATGTATATTCTTATGAGATGTGTTTACTATTTATTTTCCATATATTCCTGCTGTTCATATCGCATTGCATGCTTAAATGTGTTTTCATTAGTCATTCTGAACCCATGCTGTCAGGACACCAGCACCATTACCGATGATGCGTATGCTCCACGAATACCTACTTGCCGGCTCACACACATCATCATCGGTAATTTTCATGTCACGTACACCTTAGAAAATACTACTTCATTAGTTTAAATTGCTTGCTGGTAGTTTCGACATAGTACTAGTACGCTTGCTTTTATATGCTAGTTTAAATAATGCATTCTTTGCTTAGATAACATGCATGTATATGTATTCTTTTGTCATGCAACATTATGGGGCTTTATGCCGGTAAATTATTGTTTACTGACTCTTGATATTGGGATTTCGGATTTTCCATGAGATTTCTGGATTTGGAGAAACCGCAAGGATTTATAAACTCATTTTCATTTCAAAAGATAAAAATTGCGGTTTTCTCGTGATATGATATGAGATATGTCCACCATGAGTTTTCTCGGCTCTTGAGCGGTATCTTACACCCGATTCGAGGAGGAGGAGGAACCGTCTACGGGTGCATGGTGGACCCGGTGTGGTACCCTGGGGAAAGATGGTCGCAGATGATGGCGTTGAGCCTGACAGGGGAGCACTACCGACCGGTTATTTATGACGTGGCAGATATCCGGAGGATACCGACGTAGTCGTAAGATATGATGATTTGGGCCAGTCCGGATCGCCGGAGCCCGAGGCCAGTCCGGATTGCCGGAGCCCGAGATATTGAGACATTGAGATTTTTATATGGGCCAGTCCGGATTGCCGGAGCCCGAGATATTGAGTTATTAGGATATATATATTTTATGTCGATGCTTGACACGGATTCCTTGTTTATTTCATTGATGATACTTCGATTTTCATGCAGAAATCTCACTGAGATGTGAAAACAGTTTTCTCATTTAGATGTATTATGTTTTCTTGCATTCATACATCATATATATGATATGTTGTTACCTGAGGCACTGACACGAGCACTTGGTATTTCACTTATGTATAGATGTTTACCCTGGCCATTATCAGATGTTTTAGGTTATATATTTTATATCGAGGATATATTATTGTATGACCTAAGATAGAGTCATACATGCGATTTCTTCTCTGTGATGTTTTCTACTCACGAGTTGGCAACTCATCCCCGTTGTGCCACAGCTTCTTGCAGGTTTTTCCGTACAGGTTTCGTTACGGCTTGTTGGCAAACTGCTTCCTTCCGGGTGATTTCTTTGGTAGGTGGGTTCACTTGGTTAGTGTCCACCATTATACCTTATTTATATTCATGTTGTATCTGTTAACTCCATCAACCAGACTTTTATTATTGATAGACTTAGAAGACCAGTGTATATTCTTTCGACCTTAGAGTCGCGCCTGTATTATTATGGTTTTCTTCTGAGTTTTGATCCTCGCCCTTCGGCGTTGTATATTATATTGCTTGCGTGGTTGTGTCCGCCAGTTGGCGAAGAGCTAGATCCCGCTTGGGGATGCCTTTATTCATTACTTATATTATTCATGTTTGTACCTGTTTCGGGCCGGTATTTACAAAGGAGACTCTGCCGAAATTTTCGGGAAAATATGATGTTGCTTTTAAATGTTTAATGCCATTTATTTTATTTAAACCACTTGCTTTAAACAAGTTTTCCTTCACTTCGTATTTAAAATGGTTTAGATTTCTGGGCTTTTGGCTTACTTGAATTAGGTGGGGTCCTATAGACTTTACATGATTCAAGTGCCAGTCACGTGCTATTTCGGGTCGTGACAATACGTGTATGTGATACCGTATTCTATCCTTGCGATATGTGATATCGGCCGGGTATATGTGATATAGCCGGGTTATCGGATCAAGTGTTGATTCGATAAAATGATACATTTTATATTAGTCGGTTATATGTGATATAGCCGAATTATCGGATCAAGTGTTGATTTGATAATTTAATGTATAATTATATATTTGATATATTAAATTGCATTGACTAATATATGCTAACTTAAGTATTTCATTTTATCACTTTGAATACATTTAACATATATGTAATATATGTTTATTGTATTCTTTTCTTTTGTTACATAATTATATATATGTGATATGTATAACTGTAACATGCTAGGTTATAAATGCAACTAGGGTTTATGAGAATTAAACCATGCTAGGGTTAAGATTAGGGTTTTTATTTATTATTAAGCAAATTCAAAATTGTGGTATTTAGTCATGGTTCAAAGCTTGTAGAAGCTTGTAGGTTCTTTGACCAAGTCCACTCTTTTGTCAAGCTTAAGATATTTATCAACCTAACCTTTAACCCTAGCTCATGGTTAAGTCTCTACAAGGGTTAAGGATGACACATATTAACCCATGGTTGCATTTCTAACCTCACAACAATTATTCTTTTATCACTTCATCTTCTTCTTCCAAAAAAAGCTTTTCTAGCTTTTTCATTTGTGATAAAAGATTGTGAGAAAAAGAAAACTAAAGAGAGCAAAATTCCTACTTCATCATTCTCTTCTATACTAGACATATAGATTAGTGTGTTAGCTTCACTAGTTCCTACTTAGTGAAGAGATAGCTTGAGTCCGTGTTTCCTCGAAGCAGATCATCTTGGATTTCGAAGACTACAAGAAAGGATGCATCATACGACTTATGGAGCCTCTCAAGAGTCCGAGAGTTCATAGATCGCAGTGAAGGGACCACTACTCGGAGCTTATGAAGCGAAGGAACGGACTACAAATGTTGTAATCCCTATCATTTAGAAATAAAGTTGTTTGCTTTATCGATTCCGCATGATTCTTTAGTTAAGAACCTAGGGTTAGGGTTAGATAGAACGGCAAAAATTTGAAATTGGCATGGACGATGCCTCCCGAAACCTTGCTGCCGTGGTATACAACCCTACACTCTGCGGATCTTTGCTTGACTACCAGCGTTGTGATGACAATCTCACTAGTGTGAGCTGGGTAGTCTATAAGCACATCCTTAAACTTGTCCCTAGTCGTAGGATTATCGAGACTAGGTATCGATACTCCAGAGTAGACTAGTGTATATGCTTCTTATCCCCGTTAGGGGAGGTGGCCTATCCTGCAGCCATTGGCATACGATACCAAAGATAGTATACATGTGCTCATTGGGTTATAAGCTACACTGGACGGACTTACTGGGAATTGTTGGTTGGTATTATACCTATCGTCAGTTAGCAGTTCCCCGGAGACATGAGTATAGATTAGTCCGTTGACTTGACATCACTATTCGTCTCGAGTGTGTTCCCACTGTACTTAGATTACTACCCTACCATGGCTCAAATGAGTCGTGCAAACAGGTAGTAGTTAGGTGCAGTCACGAAGCACTTAGAGGAATAGGGGTTAGAAGGGATTCATCTCTCCCGGTATGGGGAGTTGATATTGCTCTGTATACGGTTGTCCAATACACAAAGTCTCTGGCCAAGGCAAGTGAGATTTACTGGTAGGTACACCAGTAGTTTCTCAGGGCGTATTGGGGTCCACACCGACATGACTTATTGCGCTATTGGGGGCCTGACGTTTACCACCCCATAGGCCCGATTATGCAATACTCTTAGACAAACAGACCGGACTGTACGGAGAATGTCACCTATAGGCTCAGTAGGGTTTTCGGACGAGTTATCGTGTTGATCTTCCCTTCGACAGATACTTAGGTAGCCGTTACGTACAGCTAGTGCCACTGACGTGATTGTGGTTAAAACCACTGCCAGCGTCTTGTCAAGTCTTTAGAGTGCCATACAGAGGGTTTCCTGGTTCAGGAAAAACGGTGTAGTTTGCGTATGGTTTTACTCACGGGTGTTCGATTGAACACGTGTATTTATACATGTTCTTTAATCAGACGGTTTGGTAGTACTAGCAGATTTGAAAGACAGCCAGTTTTGATACTAGTATTATATTGCTCTCTTTTGGGTATTTCTATTGTAACACGATTACGGTATTTATACGAATACGTGTATTTGTACAAATACGGGTGTTTGTGCTTTGATACAACTACAGGTATTTCTTTCTAAAGATGGATACGCGTATTTTGTATTTTCGGTACGAATATGATATTCGTATTTTGGTAGAAATACGGTATATGTATTTATACAGGTTTGACTATGCTTGTTTATATACATGCATTTATATTTATATATGTGTATATGTATGTATATTTGATGAGGTGGCTTCTCTCACACTCTCACTCATTCTCACCTCTTCTAGAGTTGTGTGGGCTTTTGACTCACACTAATAAGTCACAACCTGTTGGCTATAGTGCCCTTAAGTCAATTATTGGATTATAGGCACGTGATTGCAATGATTGAGGGATGACCTATACCGGTAGAACAATTTTACTCGAGATGATAGTATGCTATCTGGTTTGTCTTTATCATCGTGTACATACTTCAGGTGACATTACAGATCACTATTACATGTTGATAGAGCCCATAGGATTCTTTCTTGGCTACCAGCAGTATGATGGCGATCATATACGTGAGAGTTGGGTGGTCTATAAGCACATCCTTAAAGTGTCCCTAGTCTTAAGAGTTTCGAGACTGGGCATCGATACTTCGAGAGTAGACTAGTGTATACGGATCGAGACCCCGACGAGGGGCGATGGCTGGTCTCACAAGCCATTGGTGTCAGTTGGTTCACCTAAGATAGAATACAGGTGCTCATTGGGTTATGAGTACACCGAAAGGACTCGCCGGGAACATGCTAGTTGGTACTATACCTATTATCAGATAGCAGTTCCCTGGTGACATGTATACAGGTTAGTCTATCGACCTGAGATCGTCATTTGTCTCGTGTGAGTTCCCATTGTGCTTTGATTACCACCCTACCACGGCTCAAAGGAGTCATGCAAACAGATTTAGTTGGGTATAGTCATGAGCCACATGGAGGCAGTGAGCGAATCGTCAGGGGATTCGTCTCTCCCGGTATTGGGGGTAGAGGTCGCAGTGTGCACGGGTGGCCATCACCAGAAATCCTTCGCCAAGGTAGTCGAGAATTACTGATTCAGATCAGTAGTTTCTCAGGCGGCGATGGGCTTCATACCGACACTAAATATCGCGTTATTAGGGGTCTGACTTTATCCACCCCCTAGACCCGATATGCGATACTCATAGACGAACGGAATGCACTGTACCGATATTGTCACTGTCAGGCTCAGTAGGGTTTCAGGATGAGTTCGCTCGTCGGCCTCCCTTTCGCTCAATACCTGGGCAACCGTTACGTACAGCTAGTGCCACTGACGTGCTTGTGGTTAAACCCACTGCCAGCGTATTGACGAGTCTTTAGAGTCCCACACAGAGGGTTTCCCTGGTTCGGGCGATACGTTGTGGAGGCCGTACGGTTTAATGGCAGGGTTCGATCATATACGTGCACTTGTGCACAGATCATGATCGGACTGATAATACTAGTGGGCTTTGGTTTAAGCTGGATCCTAGTATTATATTGTTGGATTATTTTCGTCTCGTTGTATTCGTATTCAGTAGGAATACGGATGTAGGTATGTATATACAGATGAGGGGTATTCTTGTAATCTGTTACGAGATTACTTTTGAAGATACCATTTCTTTTTCTATTATTAAACATTTAGGGTTTTTTTTATAAATGTTTAATATTAATATTGAGGTGGAAAGTGTGAGCATGGGTCTTGGCATGGTGCATTTTTTATGGCTTGTGCCATGCTTTATTGTTTATTAGTTTTTAGTTTGTCAGATATTTGTGAGGGGGCTGCTCATTACTTGGGCAAGGGTTTTTTCTTCACTTGAAAAATCATAAAAACCTCACAACACTAAAAGAAAAATGAGCAGCCACTATTTTTCTTGGGTTTCTATTTTCTTATGCCTTTTCTTGAGCCCACACTCTTCATCTCATGGCTTCTTCTTCACCTCCACCTTATCCCTCTCATGTGTTGAGAATCCTAGGGTGCAATGAGACAAAGTATTCACACACACTCTCTACTTCATCTTGGTCATCTCGGCTAGCAAACTTGATGTCCGAGTTGCTTCAGTTTAGAAGCGGGAGCCCGTATAAAGAATCCTCAACGTGGATCCTCTTCGACAAGGAAGGCCGGAGAACGAACTTCGTCGAGGCAGCCGCAACAAGCTTGGGACAGAGATTGAAGACCGAAGGACACGGATCGATCGGTATAGTCTCTTAAACCACTTTACAGTTAACTAGTATAGGGTTAATGACACGATCCGGGTTTTAGGGTTACGTTAGTGCCATTTTTAAAAGTTTTTGTTCCGCGTTTGGCCTCGGATTGACGGCCAGGGCGCTGGCGTAGCCTTACAGGGTATCAGAGCCAACCATTAACCGCATACTAGTTGGTTTAGACGATGCTGATCTATCAAAACCGAAACAACTCCAAATCAATACCAAAGACATTCCAGTTTCTGTCAAATTTTTCATAGTCTTCTAAAATTTTTTTGGTAACTGCAGAAGAATACTGACCTGAGCACTAGACCACAGACCAAATACGAGACAATTCCACCATAAAAAAACCAGCCACATTGCCCTTTAAACCGATCTGGCCGGCCAGAGGAAGAAGTTTTGGTTTCGTATTCGGGTTGTGGTTTAGTCTCTGGAATATTGGTTTAGTGGTATTGCTAGTTTAGCCCAGTTTTGATATGGTTTTATCTAAGTGTTCGGGGGCTATTCGGGGTTATTTCGAACTCGATATTTCTAACATTGTTTAAAGTTTACAGTACTTACATTTCTATCTGCGACCGTGAATGTCATTCGAGCGGTACAACTTATCTAATTCTATAGCCCTTTTAGACGGGTTTGCGAACGTGACATTCATGTTGATGTTCTGTGTTGTGCTGTGTTATTGCGGATTCGTCGTGGTGGATAGCTTGCATGCAATGTTAGTACAGTTTAGTTTTATTTGAACATTTGATATCGCGGGGCGAGCGTCCGACATGTGGATTTCCGTCACTGTCTGTTTGTATATTATTCTTTTGGGGCACGACCGGGTTGAGGTCGATGTCACCGGTGTGCATATTTTCTTTTCTGTACTAGGATTACCCTATGATAGAGTGCACGGATAGTTGGGTTCTGGAGGGCAACGAGTCCGCATATTATGGCGTTGAGAAGGAAGGGGCCTCACTCTAGAATTGGCGGGCTATTCACCGCACTCGTAGGGGGTACAGGTTGACCCAAGGTGGGGTGCTCAAGTTACCGGATTCCGTGAAGTGCCGGGTGGCCCATTCACTTTGCTGAAGGGGGCTGCCTCACTTCTGGTTTTGGCGGGTAACTTGCCGAGCTCGTAGTGGTCTATGTTTTCATTGCACAGGCTATCCACACGACCCGAGGAACGTCGGATTTCACTTGCGGCTCAAAGGAAACCCGGGGCTCCCAGATTATCTGTATTGTTCTGTGATGCTTATCGCTTGTTCTGTGATGTTGCATTTTTCACGCCTGGAGCGATTATTATATATTGCTATATATATACTAATAGATGTTGTATATGTTTTTCACCCGCGCTAGTCATGTCCCCGCTCTGTCGTTAGTTAAGTAACCTAATGGGTGATGACGGGACCCAGCGGCGAATGCGGATGGCATATACGTACATCATATTTTCGTTCTTTTGTGGTGTGATTAATTGATGGGACTGCATTGATTTTGATCAATGCAAGGAAAACAGACCTATTCGATGTTGTTGGAACAATTTTCGAAAGCTGTTATTACAAGGACGTTTTCTTTTGTTTTGCATAGTGGTATTCGGTTATGAATATCCAGCACCTCATTCTACGAGGCAAGGGCCGAGATCCCTTCATCGGGAGTGACCCCTTAGGCAGGAGTTTGCGTCAGGGTAATAACTTCACTATAGTCGATTACTTTTTGTTTTGCATCGCGGTATTCAGTTGGAATATCCTGCACCTCATTCCACGAGAAAAGAGCCGAGATCCCTTCACCGGGAGTGGCCTCTTTAGCAAAGGTTTTCGCCACTATATATTTGTAAAAAGCTATCCGATTCCTTCAACGATATCAAGTTCATTACGTTAAAGGTTTTTCGCCAAAAAATCATTCGTAGCCCCTCGTCATTTCAGACGGGTAGCACTTAGTATTCATGCTATGTTGGTTGGCCTTCGTCAAGGCATGGTGTATGGTAGCTGCTTGTTACCTTTCTGTTGCATAGATAGATGCGTCGGTTTGGGACAGTCGTACAACCTTGTTGGCATTTGTCAAGGGCGAATACGGGTGGGTTCAAATTAACCTGGACAATGACGGGTAGAACTTGATATGTGACTTATGATTTGTTGGCCTTCGTCAAGGTCATAAGAGCATGAGGTAAAAATCACATCGAGAGTTTCAAACATACAGGAAACTTGACAGGCATGCGCATACCTTCTGGAGTGTGATAACATGAGTGGATTCCATCAGATTATCATGTGATGATAGTTGGATCCCGATACCCACTGATGAGTTGGTTTACTCCTCGGGTGATTTTAGATGATCCCGACTAATTCTTCTTTCAGGTTTGGAGGAGAATTTGAGGATATAGTGGGAGACATCCTGATTAGATAAACTGATTAACCATTCTGATCTAGGTTAGAGTGCACGCAGAGTGTTTCTTTTCTCTCTCTCTTTGCAGCGACCATGGCCCGACCCTAGACTATAACTCAGTAACCAAGTCAACCGAACTTTCTTAAAACACTGGCTTTTGGATTGTCAGAGTTGCATACTTCATTGCCACTCCTGCTTTTACCCTTTGCTTTTCTCCGGAACATCCCGTATCACTACGAAGATCCACCCTTATTGGATATGACCATTGTATAGTTACATACAAACTCGAAGAAACTTGTTTCAAATTCGAGGATGGTTTCTGGTTCTGGAGAAAATGAATAGGTCTATTCAGTTGTCTTTTCCTTTTACCTTCTCTCAGGTTATGAGGGCTCCTAGGATTAGGAGAGGGTACACCTATTGTGCTTATTGGATAGTCTTCTTCCAAACCATAGGGAGGTGCCGAAAGGTAGGGAAAGAAGAAAACCAATTAGCCTAAGTGTGGTGTACAGGAGGTAATAAGTAAAGATAGATAAAGGGATTAGAAAGAGGGCAAAGTAAATTGCGACTGCTATCATTCACGACCAAACCACGTAATTCATCGCCACTCCTACTTCGCCTTTGTATTTCTCCAGAACACCCCGTATCACTACGAAGATCCACAGTTATTGGATAATCCGTCGTATAGTTACATACGAACTCGATGGAACTTGTTCCAGTTCGAGGATGGATTCTGGTTCATGAGAAATAGAATAAGGATTATTCAGTTGTCTTTAATCTTTACCTTCTCTCAAGTTGCGAGTGCTCTTAGGATTAGGAGAGTACACCTATTATGCTTATTGGATAGTCTTCTTCCAAACCATAGGCTGGTGCCGAACGGTAGGGAAGGAAGAAAACCATTTAGCCTAAGGGAGGTGTACAGAAGGTAATGAGTAAAAACAAATAAAGGGATTTGGAGAGATGGCAAGGAAATATACGGTTACAATCATGAATCTGGATAATGGAAGAGACATTACTAGGAATACCCGGATACCCCTTCGAAATATTTTCATGTTTCAGTTTCACTGTCCGTTGTCAATTGAAAACTGATTTCCCAATTAGATCCTTGCTCCAGGGTATGCATTTACCAGATTATATTGTCACATCTGTATGGTTTTACAGGTGATGAGTGAGAGTAAGTTATTGGGATTAGGTGATTATATCCTCATTATATCGGAATTCGTTGAAATTGGTGATATTTGAGGAAATCGCCTGGGATTTTGCCTGACGGCAAATATTTGGTTTTGAATATCCGTTGTTTTGCACCAACTTCAAACTGATATATCTGTACGTTTATTTTATAAAGTGAGATATAACTTTTTGAAATTATGTCCATGACATTTACCTATATCAGTTGATGGTAGGTAAGGAGCATTAAACAGCGGTGTAATTCTTCTTAACCATACTACAGTTTTCAACCTACGATGCATAGGGTATGAGTCATTGAACTCAGGGTACCTATACAAAGTATTGTATGTTGTCCAGTGTCCATTAGGACAAAGGGGTTGGTCCTCGTACTATATTCTGTTTACTTATGACTTCTCCAGTTTTAGACAAGTGTTTCGTAGAAATACAAGGTCTAAATTTTGAGAAGTTATAAGTATAAGAATAAAGTAGAGAACCATGTGATACAAGTATCAGGATTCTTCAAGGTGATCAAAGATGTAGATACTTGTGTTTGGTGTTCAGTTGATAGTAATGGTTTTGAGAACTTTCTCTTTCAGGTTACTCATATCTGGATGCACTCCTAAGTTGAGTAATGCTGATCGGCCTCCGTCCATTTATTTGACATGAACTGGAGACAGCTGCATGATTTGAATCTGGTTCCAATTAAATCAGTGCATCTGTTTCTATATTGTATATAGAAGGTTCAAATCTTAACGATGTTAAGGTATATGGAGTTGTCCGGCTTATGCTTAAAACCAGATTCTGGATAACTCAAGGCACGTTTCTGTAATGGCAGTTTGTGGGTTATCCCGGGCTATGACGAGGGGTAACTTTCTACCATCTGGAAGATCAATAGTGATATTGTTCTTGATTCGCCACAGTTTTAGTAAAATGGATTTTTTCATAAAACAGTAGTGGGAGCATGGTAGAATTGGAAGTGATTCCAGAACCACAAACGATTACTGAAAATTTAATAGAACCTAAAGATTCAATCGGGTTTGACATTCTATTAGCCACACCGCAGATATGGTGGGTAACCTCAGGCGCCCGAGAGGTACTCCAGTATCCTCAAAGACGGTGACAGGGAGGTTCTTGTTTACCCAGACTTGCCATTACCGCTGTTCTAGACTATGAGACCTGGCAGGAGGATGAGTATAACATCGTTCTAAACTAGCTTTAGAAGTGCACGTGTATATGACTCTGCCAGAGGGTTGTTGTAGTCAGTGGGAGCAGCGGAAGCGTAGTGGACAAGTAGCTTGTGTCAATTTATAGACTAAAGAAGATATAACAGAGATAGATCATCTATTTTTGATGTGACTGTCATAGGCATTGACTTCATCAAAATAGGATATGGATCTGTTAAGATGGTAGTAGGGAGTGATGTCCTGGTATATGGATGACATACACATAGTAGGAAGTGAAATTCCTATACTACGATCGGTTATACTGTGGTTGTCACACAGTGGTTTCTCCACATAGGATATGGATATTATATCAGGCATTCTGGTTACTAGATCTATGGTTTTATATCTAGATTTGGGTAGTTTCCCAATCTGGGTACTTAGACAGTATTCTAAAGGTGTTTTAGAATGGACGACTCCTGGTATGGTAGTGGACCTGCAGGTGATGGAGTCACCCTCTCTAAAGGTGTCTTAAAAACTAAAGAGGAGAGGGATGTACATGATTGGCATATCACTTGCTTAGGCAATTGAGTCAACCATGAGATGTCAAGTACCACACCAGATGTTTTTTTTGCACTACATGCAATAAGTTGATATATTAATCCAGTCCTGGAGAAACGTTCGGAAGCAGTTTATGAACATAAGTGAATGTTCTAGGGATATGATAACGACAGCCTCCTTCGGGAGACGGTTATCATTCAAGGCTTCAAGGTGACCTGAATGACAGAGTGACTGTCAGAGTTATAGTTTTCCCTCTGACGAGGGGAAGTAATTTGGACAGGTGATCCAAGTGGATACTGAGGGAGGTATGGCGCCGGATACTGATTTAATTCAGTTGACGATACAGTCTAAGAAGTTTACTGGATTTGGAGTTCATTTGTGAACTGGGACCCATCAGATATCCAGACATATTCTAAACTCATTTCGGGAGATGGCTTTCTCCGCGAACTTGAGATAAAGAGAGACATAGAAAGAAACATAGGAGCGGATCCACTCACTGAGGCTATTTCTCGAACGCAATAGTTTTACAAACGAGCTTTGTGAAACTGATTAGTAGAGGAGTTGGGTGTTCGGTATCACACGGGCTGTGAGCATGCGACACCACAATAATTAGCCTTAAGTGCAAGTGGGAGATTGTTCACTATAGTGCCCTCAAGTCAATTATTAGATCGCAGGCACGTGATTGCAATGATTGAGGGAGGACCTATACCGGTAGAACAGTCTTACTCCAGATGATAATATGCTATCTGGTTTGTCTTTATCATCGTGTACATGCTTCAGGTAATATTACAGATCACTATTACATGTTGATAGAGCCCATATGATTCTTGCTTGACTACCAGCAGTATGATGGCGATCATATACGTGAGAGTTGGGTAGTCTATAAGCACATCCTTAAAGTGTCCCTAGTCGTAGGAGTTTCGAGACTGGGCATCGATACTCCGAGAGTAGACTAGTGTATACGGATCGAGACCCCGACAAAGGGCGATGGCCGTTCTCACAAGCCATTGGTGTCAGTTGGTTTACCTAAGATAGAATACAGGTGCTCATTGGGTTATGTGTACACCGGACGGACTCGCCGGGAACATGCTAGTTGGTATTATACCTATTGTCAGATAGCAGTTCCCTGGTGACATGTGTACAGGTTAGTCTATCGACCTGGAATCGTCATTTTTCTCGTGTGAGTTCCTACTGTGCTTTGATTACTACCCTACCACGGCACAAAGGAATCATGCAAACTGGATTTAGTTGGGTACAGTCCCGAGCCACATGGAGGCAGTGAGCGGATTGTCAGGGGATTCGTCTCTCTCGGTATTGGGGGCAGAGGTCGCATTATGCACGGATGGCCATCACCAGAAATCCTTGGCCAAGGCAGTCGAGAATTACTGATTCGGATCAGTAGTTTCTCAGGTGGTGGTGGGCTTCATACCGACGCTAAATATCGCGTTATTAGGGGTCTGACTTTATCCACCCCCTATACACGATATGCGATACTCATAGACAAACGGACCGCACAGTATGGATATTGTCACTGTCAGGCTCAGTAGGGTTTCAGGATGAGTTCGCTCGTCGGCCTCTCTTTCGCTCAATACCTGGGCAGCCATTACGTACAGCTAGTGCCACTGACGTGCTTGTGGTTAAACCCACTGCCAGCGTATTGACATGTCTTTAGAGTCCCACACAGAGGGTTTCCCTGGTTCTGGCGAAACGTTGTAGAGGCCGTATGGTTTTATGGCAGGGTTCGATCATATACGTGCACTTATGCACGTTTCATGATTGGACGGATAATACTAGTGGGCTTTGGTTTAAGCCGGACCCTAGTATTATATTGTTGGATTATTTTCGTCTCGTTATATTCGTATTCAGTCGGAATACGGATGCAGGTATGTATATACAGATGAGGGGTATTCTTGTAATCCGTTACGAGATTACTTTTGAAGATGCCATTTCTTTTTCTAGAATTAAACATTTAGGGTTTTGGTTTATAAATGTTTAATATTAATATTGAGGTGGAAAGTGTAAGCATGGGTCTTGGCATGGTGCATTTATTATGGCTTGTGCCATACTTTATTGTTTATTAGTTTTTAATTCGTTAGATATTTGTGAGGGGGTTGTTCATTACTTGGGCAAGGATTTTTTCTTCACTTGAAAAATTACAAACACCTCACAACACTAAAAGAAAAATGAGCAGCCACTATTTTTCTTGGGTTGCTATTTTCTTATGCCTCTTCTTGAGCTCACACTCTTCATCTCATGGCTTCTTCTTCACCTCCACCCTATCCCTCTTATGTGTTGGGATTCCTAGGGTGCAATGAGACAAAGTATTCACACACACTCTCTACATCATCTTGGTCATCTCGGCTAGCAAACTTGATATCCGAGTTGCTTCAGTTTAGAAGCGGGAGCCCGTATAAAGAATCCTCGACGTGGATCCTCTTCGACAAGGGAGGCCAGAGAATGAACTTCGTCGAGGCAGCCGCAACAAGCTTGGGACAGAGATTGAAGACCAAAGGACACGGATCGATGTGTATAATCTCTTAAACCACTTTACAGTTGACTAGTATAGGGTTAATGGCACGATCCTGGTTTTAGGGTTACGTTAGCGCCTGTTTTAAAAGTTTTTGTTCCGCGTTTGGCCTCGGATTGACGGCCGGGGCGCTGGCGTAGCCTTACACAACCTACACACCAACTCTTTTTTTCACTAGAAGAGATAAGAAGATAGAGTAGTGTAGGATATTTTTGGATGGTTGATATTTTTCAAGTGAGGATTTTTCTTGAGTTGCTACCTCTTCATCTTCTTCCTCATTTTCTCCACTTGAGTTCTTGAGGATTAGAAGAGAGCATCTTGTTCACAAACTACACCACTCTAAGCATCTTTTCCTAGCAAGACTTGATCTTTAGTTGTTTCGGACGAAGCTATCACTGGAATCGGCATCCTCGGGTGGATCGTCTTCGACGCGGAAGATCGGATTTGAGAACTCATTCCATCAACCTAAGGAGCTTGTGGAGTCGACCTTTCAAGACCCGAAAGACCGTCTATAAAGGTTATAATCCCAACCTAGTAGCTAAAACTCTACTTAGGGTTTGTTTAGTTTGGTGTTTGGGCTTGTATCCTAGGGATTTAGTGTATTCTGCTCAAGTGTTTTAAAGTTTTTGATTTCGCATAGCCATAGTTGTCATGGAAAGGAGCACATATACACTTACACTGGTATTAGAGCCTACACAAACACTTAATTAATGGAATAGATGAAGTCTAGAGTTTCAAAACCGAAATAACTCCGTATCGATAAATCTGAAGTCTAAGTTACTGTCAAATTTTTCAGAGCCTCTAAATTTTTTTTAAACAATTGCAAAGTGATCTTTATGATATAACTAGAACACCAAAGAAGAACGAGACCATAATTCAAAAATTGGACCGCCAGATTTCCTCAAAATCCCGTTTCTGGCGGTTTTGCTGTAGCATATAGTCTCATGCTTCTTGTGGTGTTTTGTACTCTTGGATTTAGGATTTATGGTATTGTTTAATTTTGCCCAGATTTCATCTAGTGTTATCTTTGTGCTTGGGCAATACAGAG
Organism: Agapanthus africanus; assembly: GCA_030015575.1. NCBI lineage: Eukaryota > Viridiplantae > Streptophyta > Magnoliopsida > Asparagales > Amaryllidaceae > Agapanthus > Agapanthus africanus. Next base: position 595,416,105 of record JASDDO010000024.1, read on the forward strand.
TATTTCTACGTCGAAATTTTAATATCGTTTATTCGCTCTAAGTTTGTATATGTGTTTCTAAACGTCGACTAATTGCTATACGTCGATTAGTAGGGGTTGCACATATCTAGTATCTTGTGATTGTGGTTTGTGGATATGAAGTATTGGATCGTCGCGATTGAATAGCCGGGGGATATGAGAAGAGTGTTCTTTTCTTTCATTCATCTAATTTGTAAAAAGTGTTGTAATATTCTTTTGCGGGACACATCTGGGTCGAGCATGTAGCCACCGTTGTATTATTTCATTTACCTTTTCATTCACTTACGATAGACCAAAGGTGGGGTGCACAAACTACTGGGTTCTTGAAGAGCAGAGTGGCCTACTCATTTCATTGAGGGAGGTTGCTTCACTTCGGGGATTTGGCGGGTAGTTTGCTGCACCCGTAGGGGTCTAGGATGAGGGTTTGTCTATTCATCACGACCGTGGAATCCATTTTTCGTTAGAGGCTAAAACGAAACACGGAAATCCAAGTATATCCTATAAATTCATCTGTGTTACTTGTGCTGTGATCTATGATCTGGAATGGCTATTATTGCATGAGACGAATGACTATATATATATATATTATATATATATATAATAAACGTAGTTTATGTTTTGCACCCGCGCTAGCCATGCCCCCGCTTTTCCGTTAGTTAAGTAACCTAATGGTCCATGACGGGGCTCCGTGGCGAATGCGGATGGCATAAGCGTACGTTCTATTTTCGTTTCTTTCTGTAATGATAGGGTTAAATGATGGGACAACATTAATATTGTTTAATGCAAAGAAAACAAACCAATGTTAAATCGTTGGAACAATTTCAAAACCACTCGGTTTTCTTTAAAAATAACTTTTAAATGCGGAGCCTAAACCACTCCTTTTAAAAGCTATCATGGTTCCTTCAACTATATCAAGTTCATTACGTTCACGGTTTTCGCCAAAACTAGTCGTAGCCCTCCATCATTTCAGATGGGTATTCATTAGTATTCAAGCTACGTATTTTGACCTTCTCCAAGGCATAGTGATTGGTAGCTGCTGGGTATTCATTTGTTGTATAGATAGATGCGTTAATCTGGGACAAGCGTATAGCTATTTTGGCCTTCAACAAGGGTTTGTACGAATGGATTCAGATTAACCTGGATTCAGATTAACAAGGGTAGAATTTGACTTGCGACTTATGATATTTTGGTCTTCGTCAAGGTTATAAGCGCCTGGGGAAAAAATCCACATCGGGAGTTTCAAAGAAAAAAGAAACATGCTAGTTTTGCATACCATCTTGAGTGTGATGGTTTTGGTAGGATTCCTTCAAATTTATTACACAATGATAGTTGGATCCCGATCCCACCGTGAGTATTATTACTCCTCGGGAGGGCTTTTTACTTTATAATCAATTTTATAAACCAAGTAGGTGTCTAGAACGGTGTTAACGGGGCTACGCCTCTAGGGAAAAGATATTATTTAATTAAGGAACTTCGTGTAACAACCGAGTTCAGTTATACCAATTTTTGTTCCATATTTATTATCTGTGGTATTTTACTGATATATCTTGTTTGGGTGCGAATAGTAGTTTACACTTTTACATTACATTCGACCCGACCCGCTTGCTTGAACCTGTTGATTTATATTTATAAACTACCCTGACCTGTTAAATAGACACGTGCATTTAATGTGGACTGCATATTGATTTCTATTTGGCATCGCACATTTTAGATCACGGTAAATAAATTAAAATTACATTTCATAGCCTGCATGATACCATTAACCCCGTGGTAGCATCCGCACAACGTGTTCTCGTCCCGTTCAGTGAAACAGGTGTGTTTGGATAGCTACGCGCACGTACGTGCGTCCGTTCTTGGGGGTATGCGTTTTCGTTACCTGATTATTCATTTTAAAGTTTGGAAGTTGCATTTATTTTTCGTAATTAAAATCTGAATTTTTGGACCCGACCCGGGCGCATTTTGAAATGCTTTTGTATCTCGCCAAAAATCATTTATTTAAAATTTTTTAATATTAATCGAATATATATTTTTTCTATTCTGTTGGTTATCCAAACTAATGAAAATCTTTTTAAATTTTTCTTTAAAATATTTTAACCAATCCCCAGCCTTTTTTTTCTCTTACCCGGCCCCACTTCATTTCTCTCTCTCATCACCGCTACTTCTTTCTCTCTCTTACCCTCACAAAAATCCAATTTCATCTCTTCTCAACCATTTCTCTCTCCTCTCTCTGTCTCTCTCCTCTCTCTCTCGTTCTCTCTCTCTCTCTCCCTTTCTCTCTCTGTATCTCTCTCTCTATCTAATCTTTATTTTTTTATTTAAACCTCACCCCATGGATCTCTCTCTCTATCCTCTCGCTAATGAATTCTCTCTCTCCCTCTCTGCATATATTTCTTCCTTCTTCTTCTTTTTTTCACGAACCCGAAACCCAAACCTACCACCGCTGCTCCCTCACTCACCCATCACCGACGACCTCGTCGTTGTGTTCCCCTCTGTCCAGTCACCTCTCTCTCAACTCCTAACGCCACCACCACTATTCTAACCTACCACGCGCACCTTTCCTGCACCCAAGCTCAACACTGCACCATCGCCGCCGGAGCTCCAACGACCTCGTCGCTGACTCCACAACCCTCTCCCTTTCCTCCTCTGCCAACGACTCCGGCCACTAAGAATCTCGCACACATACACACCAGAACCCAAAACCGAGCCCTGCACATCTTCGCATCGCCGGAGTTGATCGCCGCCGTCAATCTCGTTCTCGTCTCGCGATTCCAGTGCACCCAGTGAGTAGTTCCATTCTTCCCCAATCTCATTCTCCCCTTTTCTTTCCTTTCCTTCTTCTTTCTTTTCCTTGTGTTCTTTTCCTTATGTGTTCTGTCCTTGTAGTTCGCCGAAATACGGTCGTTCCGTCGACGATCCCGACGACCCAGCAAGCGTACCTGACCCGTGTGATCACTTTGTGCGTTGTTTGGATCCATTCCGTGTACCGTGCGCGCATCGCGGCTTTTTCCGCTGACGTGAGACGTTCCGTTCACCCGTTTCTTGATCTATCGAAGCAAGTAAAACTTGTTACATTCTATTATAATATTTCATATTTATTTAGATATATATTAAGCATGAAGTTTGAATTTAGTGCCCTATATTACATTTTACCATTCGATGTCCCGTTTATATCTTTTTTAGAGTTAATTATGAAAACATACCTGGTTGCATGTTAGATTACAATATTTTTTGCCCACATCCATATTTATATCATAGTGCTTGGTTGCATAGCCCATAGTACCATTTAAATAGTTTATAACCTTTCAAACACCCGTTCGCATCCATCTCGTCTAGTATACATATTATTGCATCCATAGATCACTTGAATGTATAACATTGAAATATTAACATTCCACATTTGATAAATTGTAGTTTAATTAGTATTGGAACTTTAACTTTAACCCTTATCATAACTGTGCATCTATATGCCTTAATCTGCACCTGATTGCATATCACATTACAATGTTCCATTTTATTGTTCCATTAGTACCCCATGCTTGTGTTGTATACCCATGCTTATGTTAGTTTGATTATGAGCACCCACATGACATTTTGTGCACCCCTGACATGACTTGTTACACCTACTACTTGACACGACATGGTACCGTGCACCTCTCGACATGACATGATACTTATATACTACCTGACTTGACCTAATGTACCATGGCTTTACCAGTTACCTGATCTTGTGACTAATGCCAACAAACCTGACCTATTGTCCTTACAGACATTTCCTGTTGTCTATCCAGACAAACCTGTACCTGCCTGATCTTGTGTTGGTGTTAGCTCCAGATTATTTAACACCTGACTTGAACACATATAACTTGTGTTAGTTATATGTATGCCCTAGAGGCCATTGCTATACATAGGATGTATATTGTAGTGGATGCTGGGACATATATAGGGAGGACTTTCTTACTCGACATGATAGTATGCTATCTGGTTACTCTTTACCTTAACGTGTACACTGATTGTCTCTCTGTTACATGTTGGTAAAGCCCTTAGGATGTGTACTTGACTACCTGGATTATGATGCGGATCATACTAGTGGGGACATGGTAGTCCATAAGTACATCCTTCAAGGTCCCTAGTCGTGGGTGTATCGAGACAGGGCATCGATATACCAGAGTAGACTAGCGTATACCTTCTTGACCCATACAGATGGGCGATGGATGATCCCATATCCATTGGTGTTTGACATCAGAGATGATATACGGGTGCTCAGTGGAGACTGGGTACACTGGACGGACTCGCCGAGAACTCCCAGATGGTACTATACCTTACGTCAGATGGCAGTTCTCTGGTGACACTGGTACAGAGTAGTCTGTTGACCCGAGATCGTCATAGAGTCTTGTGTGGTTCCCACTGTGCTTTGATTTCCACCTTACCACGTCCAAGAGGGTGTGCAAAATGGTGGTTTTTGGGTACAGTCCCGAATCACATGAAGGCAATGAGCGATAGGAGGGGATTCGTCTCTCCCGTATAGGGAGTTGATGTTGCGCTGTGTTCGATTGGCTATAACCGGAAATCCCTGGCCAGGGTTGCTGAGATTTACTGGTAAGTGTTACCAGTAGTTTCTCGAACTGTTATAGACCTCATATCGACACGACTTATCGAGCTACTGGGGTCTGACGTTTACCACTCCTAGGCGAGATATGCGACATATCAGACGACGAGACCGGACTGTACGGTAAGTGTTACTGGTTGGATTCACAGGAGTATGAGCGGGCTTGCTCGTCGATCTTCTGATCGCTCAATACCCGGGTGGCCGTTACGTTTAGAAGACCGCTTGCGGCTTGTGGGTGTTTGATATGATCATCACCTGCTGCCGGCGTATTAACGAGTCATTAGAGTCCTACACAGAGGTTTCCTGGCTCAAGCGAAACGAAATAGGAGCGCATATGAGATATGTGCGGGACCGAGAATAATGCGTGTATGTGATACCGTATTTCATTCTTGTGATGAATGTATCGAATGGTTGTATGCGATATAACCTAGTTATCAAATCAAGGATTGATTCGATAAGTCGATACATTGGATATTAGTCGGTTATATGCGATATGACCGGATTGTTAAATCAAGTGTTGATTTAATGATTTAATGCATAATTATATATTTGATATATTACTTTGCATTAACTAGTATTGGTTCACTTTAAATGGATTTTCTCACTTGCAATGCACAAGTTGTATATGTGATACACTTTTGTGCACTTGATTGTATCATGTTTGATGATACATGCTTACTTGAGTTTGTGTAAAGATTAAACCATGGTTATTTAAATGGTTAGGGTTTTGATTTTCATATCTATTTATTTTTTTATTTATTATAGAAAAGATAAAGAGAAAATGGTGGCTTTCTTTGTTTGATATTGAAGCTTCATGAAGCTTTGACCAAAGTGACCATTTTGTCTTCATGCTTAACCCTAACCATTCATCTAACCTTAGTCAATTCTCTACACCTAACCATGGTTCATATTATGATAAGTATTGATTTTTCTTTTGTTTTAAATGAACTTATCATAATATTATCTTCTTCTTCTTCTTCTTCTTCAAGATGAAGAAGCTTGATTCCATCAATGGCGATTTGATGAAATGAGTGAGAAATCCAATTCTAAAGTGAACCCACTTCCTATTTCTTCATCCTCTACCTCTTGCCAAGTAGTATAGGGTGTTTTCTTCATAAGTTTCATGACTTGGTGAAGTGGGAGCTTGATCTAGTGATGCCTCGACGTAGATCATCTTCGGCATCGTAGTCGATGACCTAGCCCGTCCATTTCTCCGATGAAGCCGACGCTAGAGCCCGGGATTCGATTTGGACAGCAAGGAGACTTCATCATGGAGCTATGGAGGTGGAGAACCGGATCTACAAAGGTTGTATTTCCGTTCACTTAGTTAAGTTGTTAACTAGTTGCTTGTTTCGCCTAAAATTCTAGTTAACGATCCGTTTTAGGGTTTCTCGGCACTTGTAAAATTTGAAACTGGCATGGTTGATGCCTTGTGAGACCTCATTAGTGTGCCTAGAAACCCTACAGTGGTATCAGAGCCTAGCTAGAGCCTTAGGCGATGCGTAGACGATGTTAGAAACCCGATCGAACCCCGAAACCCTAACTTTTAACCCTCTCTGGACATTTTTTGAAAAAGTGGTTTTTTCCAAATTAAAAATGCTTAAAAAATTCTGCAGGAAATTCTAAGAATTACGGTGCAAAAATTACCTAATGATCTGTCTAAAGAGCGGCGGAACCGCGGCATTAGCCGCTTATTGCGGCGGTTCCGCGCCCATTTAGTCTCTTCAGTCAACCATTTTTGCACAGTAACTTCTTTATTTAAATGCTGAGTTTTATGGGAATTTTTAAAATTTATTCAAGAGTTGAATTTTCTGGGGTTGTTTTGGGGATTCGATGATTCGATCGGATTATCAGATTTTGTCTATATGGATTCCGGATAATTTTTGAATATGTTAAAAAGTTCGACCGGATATAAATACCCAACTTTTCCCCTGCCGGAAAATTTCCAAGTGTTGGATTTTTCCGAGGTTTAAAGACGTTCTAAGTAGTGCATGTAACGCGATGGTCCCTCTAGAAGACAACAAACCTTTACTCGATTATGTGACCGTCTTGAACTGCCCTTTGAACCTTCGGGTTTGGGGCAGTACGGCGTGCCACATGTGAGGCGTTGGCTTGACCCTTCTACGGCTGGACCGTTGGTACTGAGGCACGAAGTGAATGTCTTTGAACTTATTTCATGAGTTGAGCTGTTTCGGGAAAACTTGGGTGTTCGACTGTTCGATCGGAAAGTTTAACATTTTCTGTTTATCTGGAATGTGATACAATAATTGGAATTCATAAGAAGTTATGAGATAACTGAATGAATGTTATAAACATAGCAGTTTAGTCTCACTTGATCGGTTGCCGCGGAATTTTGATGTGATCAAAAGTCCGTCGCAATCACGTAGCGTACGCGGATACTCGCCGGGTAAACTTAATAGACAGCCTCACTCCATAGCCCCGACCAAGTGACTGTAGGAGAACCCCGTCGCCGAAAGCATCCGTCCGGGTGCTCGCGGCAGCGGTGTTCCGCCTTGGTGCACTTCGTCAGCGGCGTCGGGGGTGCGGCCGCCTACTAAAGTTTGCGACGAGCATTCGATCAGGATGTCGGGAATCTTGTTGAATTGCCCGACTTGATATTGAAAAGTGTTTTCGATAATGAGACTAAAATGCGGGGTTTATAATTGTTAGGCATGCGATGTCTAAGGAACTCATTTGATTAGGCATGCGATGTCTAAAGAGGTTGCGGATTCCAACTGTTGTAGTTTTACATTTTCTTTTCTGTGACCGTAAGTGTAATATGTGATATCGCCGGTTTCGTTGCTATATGTCAACGACAATTGGGATGCGCATATTTACTTACGTTGATGACATGTGATGTTATGTGTTGCTGGATATGTTATATTGGATCGTCGTGTTTGAATAGCCGGGGTTTTTTATGTGAGATGAGTGTTTTTCATTTTCATTCATGTAAAAACTTGTATATAATATTCTTTTATTGGGGCACTTCCAGGTTGCGGAAGATGTCACCATTTGTATATTATTTACTTTTCCGCACTAGGATAGACCCAAGGAGGAGAGCACAAGTAACCGGGTTCTGGAGTCCAGTGGGAGACCAACTCGAGGAGTCGAATCCGGGTCTCCTAACTCTAGAATTGGTAGGGTTGCTTGCCGCTCTCGTAGGGGTCTGGGGGTGTGGGTTTGGCTATTCATCGCGACCGTGGAATCCGTGTTTTATACTGGCTCGTATTGAAAACACGGACGTCCTAGTATATCCAATATTTCATATGTTTCTTCTGCTGCGATATCTGTGATGTGATCATGTGATATGTTCTGTGATGGATACAGTATATAGTATATATGATATATTATATAGGCGTTACTTATGTTTTACACCCGCGCTAGCCCTGCCCCGCTCTGCCGTTAGTTACCTAACCTAACGGTGCACAAGGGGACATCGAGACGAATGCGGATGGCATAAGTGTACGTCGTATTTATCTGTGATGTTTAGGTGGACTTAAATGATGGGACTTCATTAATATGATTAATGAAAGAAAAATAAACCTAAGATGTTGCGGAATCGAATTTCAAAATAAAACAGGTAGCTACAGTTCTTGCTTTGCACAGCGGTATATATGATATATCCTGCACCTTATTCGATAAGGAAAGGACCGAGATCCCTTCACCGGGAGTGACTCCTTTAGCAATAACTGGCAGATGCTACACACTCGGTTTGTCTTTTGATTGCTTTTAAGAGTTTTTGCTTTGCACAGTGATATATATGATATATCCCGCACCTTATTCGATAAGGAAAGGGCCGACGATCCCTTCACCGGGAGTGACCCCTTTAGCAAAACTAGAAAAGCCTCGAAAACACTCCATTTCGAAAATCATTTGATTCTACGACGATATCAAGTTCATTACGCAATAGGTTTTCAGAAAAACCTGTTGTAGCCCTCCGTCATTTCAGATAAGTTGTATATAGTATTCGTGCTGCATTTGTTGGCTTTCGTCAAGGTGCAGTGTGCGGTAGCTATATGCTGCTTATCTGCTGCATACGATGCGATTGGATTAGGGTAGTCGTGCGGCTTTGTTGGCTTTCGTCAAGGGTCGTGCGGGTGGGTTTAATTCAATCAAGAAATGTACGGGTTGAACTTGACTAGCGGACTATGGTTTGTTGGCTTTCGTCAAGGTCATAGCACGTTAGGAGCAAAATCTTATCGGGAATTTCAAGTGTTGAAATTTGCAATGAGATTGCATACCATCTATGAGATAGTTGGATCCCGATACCCACTGCGAGTAATTGTTACTCCTAGGAGAGTTTTACACATTACAATTAGCCGATCAAGTAGGTGTCTAGAAAGGTGTTAACGGGGTTACGCCTCTGGGAAAACGAGGTTTACATTAATTAGGTTCGTGCGAAAGCACGGGGGACCTCCCTCAAAGTACCGACACTGGCCTGGCTGAAAGATTGGCGAACTTGTAGTGTGTAATTAATCCCGGCTAGTCTTTCCTTTTAGGGTTTGAAGGAAGATTTGATAAAAACAGTGGGAGCCATCCTGATTAGATAAAATAATAACCAATCTGATCTTGCAAGAGCATACGCTGAGTGTTTTCTTCTCTCTCTCTCCAGGTAGCGACCATATCACACCTTAATCAAGATAATAATACGGATTATTGACCGAACCCGCTTGTTATACTGAGCTGGGGAACGTTGGTCCCGCTCCAACTTATAATTGTTATAAGACAGAGCAGGAAATTGGGGAATACCAGAATTCCTATGCCGCCCAAACGAAGAAAGTGCATATGATGCATCTCCTTCGGGTGTGTTCATTACAAAGAACTGTTTCTCTGTATCCTCTACATCCTGGGATTTGATACCAGATCAGGATCCCAGATATGTAATATGTTACATAGGGCTACAGAAAGGTAGAGAACTGAGAACGGGTGATAAGTTTCATGAGGCAGAAAACGGGGCAAGTGTTGCAGCAAGGTCTGTTGGTCACTGTCACCCTGTATTACCAATACATTGATTCTGAACAAATGTTATTAGATACCGAACCTGATATGCAAAATCATATCACTCTCTTTATTAGTAAAGAAATGATAAAATTTTGTATTGTTGGATAATGTTTTGAACATTTCCTATATCAAAAGTTGATCGGATCAGGCACGTTATCTAAAAGCGTTGATATTCTAAATCAAACTACAGTTCTTAGTATACAGAACACACACAAGGGAAAGAGTTCAGAAATGAACGAATTCTTCTTGAGGTATTGTAGACTAGGTCATATCAATGCGACCCGACTAGCTGAAGTTACATATAGATGCATATTTAAATCAGTTTGAATTTACATCTTGTGAAACTTTCCAGTCATGTCACAAAGATTAGATGACCATAGCTCTGTTTATTGGAAACAGAGAAAGAGTTAGTAAACTCTTGGGACTGATACATGATGATGTATGTAAGGTCCCCTGTCTACACATGCCAGGATCGGTTCTTTGTACTTCATTACATTCTCTGATGATCTTTCGAGATTCAGACCTATGTTCCTGTTGAAACACAAGTCCGAACCTTTTGAGATATTCACAGAATATGATTTAGAAGTAGAGAACCAATACGGGTATAAGTATTATGTCCTTTGATGAGATCGAGCAGGAGAATACTTGAGCACGGTAATCCTGGACTATTCTAAAAGGAGAATGAGATTCTCTCTCAGCATTACTCCTCCGTATACACCATAGCACGATGGTATATCGGGGCGGAGCAATTGCACCCTATTCGATATGGTGCGCTCTATGATGAGTAATACTGAGTTACCTATTTCCTTTTTGGGAGTTATGCACTTGAGAAGCTGCATACCTATTGAATAGGGTTCAAATCAAATCTGTTGCCTACCACTTCATATTTGATATGGTATGGGAAGAGCCCATATCTTAAGCTAGTTAAGATTTGGGGTTGTCTGGCCTGTGTCTAAATGCAAAATCCGGACAAGCTCGAGGCAAGGTCTGTTTTGTAGAACTGGAAATGTTCCAGCCATACAAACTGGAACTGATGATTTGATAGAACCAAAGGATTCAGTAGATTCCAACGAACCTCAGCCTCTCCGCCGATCTAGTAGGGTTCCTCACCCACCTGAGAGTTACTTCGGTTTCTCTATGACAGTGGGAGCGAGGATGGCATCATGAGATGATGACCCAACTAGTTTCGAGCAGGCCATCGAGAGTAGGGACTCTGTAAGAATGGCTGGATGCTTAGCGATCTGAGATGGAATTCATGTACACCAACAAAGTATGGACTTTGGTTGCTATATCTGAAGGGTTAAATCCCCATCAGGAGCAAGTATATCTTGAGAAGATTACTTGGTGTAGATGGAAAAGTTGAGACTTTCAAAACTAGACTTGTTAAAGGTTTTCGTCATCAACCAGGCGTGGATTATGTTGAAACCTTTTCTAAGGATCTATGCTTAAGTCCATCCAGAGCCTACTTGCCACGGCTACATACCATGACTACGATATCTGGTGGTTGGGTGTCATGACTGCTTTTCTAAATGATGTTTTAGACGAGAACGTCTGTAAGTACACAGCCAGAGGGCTTCGTAGACAGTGGGAGCAGCGGAAACGTGTGCAAGATGTTTTATAGGATAAAGCAGGCATCGTGGAGTTGGAACATCTGTTTTGATGAAGTAGTCAAAGAGTTTGACATCATCAAAATGGTAGATGAACCTTGTATAAACAAAAAGGTAGTAGGGAGTATGGTGACGATCCTCGTAGAGTACGTGGATGACATACTCTTGATAGGGAAGGAGTTTCCTATGCTACGCTCGGTCGATCTCCGCTTATCACAATGATTCTCCATAAAGGATCAAAGTGATACCTCCTAAATCTTGGTTTTGGATCTATGAGATAGATCTAATTGGATGTTAGGATTCTCACTAGTTGTAGTGAGATGGTATCAATCAATCCTGGGGAGAATCACTGGAAGGGTTCCAGAGTGATAAGGACGACTGAAAGTCAGTCACAGGCATTGTCTTTACCCTCAGTAAAGGGACAGTATGTTGGAAGAGGTCCAAGCTAGATACCGTGGCATACTATACGATAAAGGCTCAATACATCGCTACTTAAGATGCTGCCAAAGAGGCAGTCTGGATGTATATTTGTTCATGAGATGAACTTAGTTCCTCCCATTGTGTGACAATGGAGTTGTGGCTTATACTAAGGAACGTCCGTCCCATCAGTGATCCAGACATATTCTAAGGCAGTATCACCTGATCATGGAGATGGTTGATCTCCAGGGTGATCAAGGTTAGGAGAACAGACTCAGAGGACAACACGGCGGATCCACTCACAAAAGCCTTTTTCCCAGAGAGAGACTTTTATGGGATGGTTGAGTATGAGATACTACAACCACTGCTATCAGATGGCCCTAGTGCAAGTGGGAGATTGTTAGTTATATGTATGCCCTAGAGGCCATTGCTATACATAGGATGTATATTGTAGTGGATGCTGGGATATATATAGGGAGGACTTTCTTGCTCGACATGATAGTATGCTATCTGGTTACTCTTTACCTTAACGTGTACACTGATTGTCTCTCTGTTACATGTTGGTAAAGCCCTTAGGATGTGTACTTGACTACCTGGATTATGATGCGGATCATACTAGTGGGGACATGGTAGTCCATAAGTACATCCTTCAAGGTCCCTAGTCGTGGGTGTATCGAGACAGGGCATCGATATACCAGAGTAGACTAGCGTATACCTTCTCGACCCATACAGATGGGCGATGGATGATCCCATATCCATTGGTGTTTGACATCAGAGATGATATACGGGTGCTCAGTGGAGACTGGGTACACTGGACGGACTCGCCGAGAACTCCCAGATGGTACTATACCTTACGTCAGATGGCAGTTCTCTGGTGACACTGGTACAGAGTAGTCTGTTGACCCGAGATCGTCATAGAGTCTTGTGTGGTTCCCACTGTGCTTTGATTTCTACCTTACCACGTCCAAGAGGGCGTGCAAAATGGTGGTTTTTGCGTACAGTCCCGAATCACATGAAGGCAATGAGCGATAGGAGGGGATTCGTCTCTCCCGGTATAGGGAGTTGATGTTGCGCTGTGTTCGATTGGCTATAACCGAAAATCCCTGGCCAGGGTTGCTGAGATTTACTGGTAAGTGTTACCAGTAGTTTCTCGAACTGTTATAGACCTCATATCGACACGACTTATCGAGCTACTGGGGTCTGACGTTTACCACCCTTAGACGAGATATGCGACATATCAGACGACGAGACCGGACTGTACGGTAAGTGTTACTGGTTGGATTCACATGAGTATGAGCGGGCTTGCTCGTCGATCTTCTGATCGCTCAATACCCGGGTGGCCGTTACAGCAGACCGCTTGCGGCTTGTGGGTGTTTGATATGATCATCACCTGCTGCCGGCGTATTGACGAGTCTTTAGAGTCCTACACAGAGGTTTCCTGGCTCAAGCGAAACGAAATAGGAGCGCATATGAGATATGTGCGGGACCGAGAATAATGCGTGTATGTGATACCGTATTTCATTCTCGCGATGAATGTATCGAATGGTTGTATGCGATATAACCTAGTTATCGAATCAAGGATTGATTCGATAAGTCGATACATTGGATATTAGTCGGTTATATGCGATATGAACGGATTGTTAAATCAAGTGTTGATTTAATGATTTAATGCATAATTATATATTTGATATATTACTTTGCATTAACTAGTATTGGTTCACTTTAAATGGATTTTCTCACTTGCAATGCACAAGTTGTATATGTGATATACTTTTGTGCACTTGATTGTATCATGTTTGATGATACATGCTTACTTGAGTTTGTGTAAAGATTAAACCATGGTTATTTAAATGGTTAGGGTTTTGATTTTCATATCTATTTATTTTATTATTTACTATGGAAACGATAAAGAGAAAATGGTGGCTTTCTTTGTTTGATATTGAAGCTTCATGAAGCTTTGACCAAAGTGACCATTTTGTCTTCATGCTTAACCCTAACCATTCATCTAACCTTAGTCAATTCTCTACACCTAACCATGGTTCATATTATGATAAGTATTGATTTTTCTTTTGTTTTAAATGAACTTATCATAATATTATCTTCTTCTTCTTCTTCTTCTTCAAGATGAAGAAGCTTGATTCCATCAATGGCGATTTGATGAAATGAGTGAGAAATCCAATTCTAAAGTGAACCCACTTCCTATTTCTTCATCCTCTACCTCTTGCCAAGTAGTATAGGGTGTTTTCTTCACAAGTCTCATGACTTGGTGAAGTGGGAGCTTGATCTAGTGATGCCTCGACGTAGATCATCTTCGGCATCGTAGTCGATGACCTAGCCCATCCATTTCTCCGATGAAGCCGACGCTAGAGCCCGGAATTCGATTTTGACAGCAAGGAGACTTCATCATGGAGCTATGGAGGTGGAGAACCGGATCTACAAAGGTTGTATTTCCGTTCACTTAGTTAAGTTGTTAACTAGTTGCTTGTTTCGCCTAAAATTCTAGTTAATGATCCGTATTAGGGTTTCTCGGCAGTTGTAAAATTTGAAACTGGCATCGTTGATGCTTTGTGAGACCTCATTAGTGTGCCTAGGAACCCTACAACTTGGGGGTATGGGGAAATCAATGATGAAACCTGACTTGTAAGTCGACAGTTCGATACCTTTTCTGATCAGTCTTACGGGCTAGGCCAGCCCCAGGGTGATGCTGCTGACATCACTCGTCATTACCTACCACCCATTACTGCCTTGCGGCACGTCTCGGATTCAGCCCGAGAGTCATAGACCGTGATCCCGGGCACGCATGGGGTACTATTGAGTTACATCGATGATTCATCAAATTGAATTCAAATACTTGAGAGTAGTTAACACAGTAGATCGGTTTAAATTACTCGCTGCACACTACCCTTCACTGTCCTGATTTATATTGCTGTTACACCTGTTTTTGTTAGTTATATGTATTCCCTAGAGGCCATTACTATACATAGGATGTATATTGTAGTGGATGCTGGGACATATATAGGGAGGACTTTCTTGCTCGACATGATAGTATGCTATCTGGTTGATCTTTACCTTAACGTGTACACTGATTGTCTCCCTGTTACATGTTGGTAAAGCCCTTAGGATCTGTGCTTGACTACCTGGACTATGATGCGGATCATACTAGTGGGGACATGGTAGTCCATAAGTACATCCTTCAAAGTCCCTAGTCGAGGGTGTATCGAGACAGGGCATCGATATACCAGAGTAGACTAGCGTATACCTTCTCGACCCATACAGATGGGCGATGGATGATCCCATATCCATCGGTGTTTGACATCAGAGATGATATACGGGTGCTCAGTGGAGACTGGGTACACTGGACGGACTCGCCGAGAACTCCCAGATGGTATTATACCTCACGTCAGATGGCAGTTCTCTGGGGACACTGGTACAGAGCAGTCTGTTGACCCGAGATCGTCATAGAGTCTTGTGTGGTTCCCACTGTGCTTTGATTTCCATCTTACCACGTCCAAGAGGGCGTGCAAAACGGTGGTTTTTGGGTACAGTCCCGAATCACATGGAGGCAATGAGCGATAGGAGGGGATTCGTCTCTCCCGGTATACGGAGTTGATGTTGCGCTGTGTTCGATTGGCTATAAAAGGAAATCCCTGGCCAGGGTTGCTGAGATTTACTGGTAAGTGTTACCAGTAGTTTCTCGAATTGTTATAGACCTCATATCGACACGACTTATCGAGCTATTGGGGTCTGACGTTTACCACCCCTAGGCAAGATATGCGACATATCAGACGATCAGACCGGACTGTACGGTAAGTGTTACTGGTTGGATTCACAGGAGTGTGAGCGGGCTTGCTCGTCGATCTTCTGATCGCTCAATCCCCGGGTGGCCGTTACGTTTAGCAGACCGCTTGCGGCTTGTGGGTGTTTGATATGATCATCACCTGCTGCCGGCGTATTGACGAGTCTTTAGAGTCCTACACAGAGGTTTCCTAGCTCAAGGGAAACGAAATAGGAGCGCATATGAGATATGTGCGGGACCGAGAATAATGCGTGTATGTGATACCGTATTTCATTCTCACGATGAATGTGTCGAATGGTTGTATGCGATATAACCTAGTTATCGAATCAAGGATTGATTCGATAAGCCGATACATTGGATACTAGCCGGTTATATGCGATATGACCGGATCGTTAAATCAAGTATTGATTTAATGATTTAATGTATAATTATATATTTGATATATTACTTTGCATTAACTAGTATCGGTTCACTTTAAATGGATTTTCTCGCTCGGATGTGCGCATTGCATATGCGATATGATTTTGTGCATTTGCTTGTATCATGTTTGATGATGCATGCAAACTTGGGTTTGTGTAAAGATTGAACCATGGTTTTATGAGTGGTTAGGGTTTGTTATTTTCTTATTCATTTATTTTAATTTAGTTATTCATTTGGAAAAAGAAAATGAGTGAGAAAATGGTGGCTTTTCTTTGTATGTACATGAAGCTTCATGAAGCTTTCATGAAGTCACCATTTTTGTCTCATGTTCAAACCTAACCACTCCACTTAACTATAGTTCTCTCTCTACAATTAACCATGGTAAGAGTTATGATAAGAATGGATTTTCTTTTCTATTTTTAATTAATTCTTATCATAACACTTATCTTCTTCTTCTTCTTCCTCACAAGAAGAAAGCTTTCTTCATCAATGGTGATTGATGTATTTGAGTGAGAAATCCAATTCTAAAGTGAACCCAACTCCTATTTCTTCATCCTCAACCTCTTGCCAAGTAGTATAGGGTGTTTCCTTCACAAGTTTTCACGGCTTGGTGAAGGTGGAGCTTGATCTAGCGATGCCTCGACGTAGATCATCTTCGGCATGGACATCGACGACCTAGCTCGCCATTTCTCCGACGAAGCCGACGCTAGAGCCCGGGAATTCATTTGGACAGCAAGGGGACTTCGTTGCGGAGCTATGGAGGTGGAGCACCGGATCTACAAAGGTTGTATTTCCGTATTCTTATAGTTAAGTGTTAACTAGTTTCTTTTTCGCCTAGATTTCTAGCCAACAATTCGTAGTCGGGTTTCTCGGCACCTAGATTTTTTGAAATTGGCATGGTTGATGCTTTGTGAGACCTCATTAGGGTGCCTAGGAACCCTACAGTGGTATCAGAGCCTAGCTAGAGCCTTAGGCGAAGTCTAGACGGAGTTTCAAGTCCGAACGAAACCGAAACCCCAAAATTTCCACGCTCTCTGGACTTTTTCTGAAAACGTGGATTTTTCCAAATTAAAAATTGCTAAAAAATTCAGCAGAGAAATATATGAGTTACGGCGCAAAATTGGACCCATGATTCATCCAAAACGGCGCGGAACCGCGGCAGAAGCCCAGCTTCTGCGGCGGTTCCGCGGCTAGGTGATGACGTCACCTTCCCATTGTTGCACAGTAATTCCTATTTTAATATGCTGGGTTTTCTGGGAATTTTTAATATTTATTCAAGAGTTGAATTTTCTGGGGTTGTTTTGGGGATTCGGTGTTTCGATCGGAGTATCAAATTTTGTCTATGTGGCTTTCCGGATAAATATTAGAATATGTTAAAAAGTTCGACCGGATATAAATACCCAATTTTTCCCCTGTCGGGAAATTTCCAAGTGTTGGATTTTTCCGTAGTTTAACGACGTTCTAAGTAGTGCAAGTAACGCGATGGTCCCTCTAGAAGACAACAAACCTTAACTCGATTATGTGACCATCTTGAACTGCATTTTGAACCTTCGGGTTTGGGGCAGTACGGCGTGCCACATGTGAGGCGTTGGCTTGACCCTTCTACGGCTGGACCGTTGGTACTGAGGCACGAACTGAATGTTGTTAGACTCATATTTCATGTGTTGATCTGTATCGGGAAAACTTAGGTGTTCGATTGTTCGATCGAAAAGTTTGACATTTTCTATTTATCCGGAATGGGATACAATAATTGGAATTCATAAGAAGTTATGAGATAACTGAATGAATGTTATAAACATAGCAGTTTAGTCTCACTTGATCGGTTGCCACGGAATTTTGATGTGATCAAAAGTCCGTCGTAATCATGTAGCGTACGCGGATACTCGCCGGGTAAACTTAATAGACAGCCTCACTCCATAGCCCCGACCAAGTGACTGTAGGAGAACCCCGTCGCCGAAAGCATCCGTTCGGGTGCTCGCGGTAGCGGTGTTCCGCCTTGGTGCACTTCGTCGACGGTAACGGGGGTGCGGCCGTCTACTGAAGTTTGCGACGAGCATTCGATCAGGATGTCGGGAATCTTGTTGAATTGCCCGACTTGATATTGAAAAGTGTTTTCGATAATGAGACTAAAATGCGGGGTTTATAATTGTTAGGCATGCGATGTCTAAGGAATTCATTTGGTCAGGCATGCGATGTCTGAGGTGGTTGCGGATTCCAACTGTTGTAGTTTTACACTTTCTTTTCTGTGACCGTAAGTGTAATATGTGATATCGCCGGTTTCGTTGCTATATGTCAACGACAATTGGGATGGACATATTTACTTACGTTGATGACATGTGATGTTATGTGTTGCTGGATATGTTATATTGGATCGTCGTGTTTGAATAGCCGGGGGTTTTTATGTGAGATGAGTGTTTTTCATTTTCATTCATATAAAAACTTGTATGTAATATTCTTTTATTGGGGCACTTCCAGGTTGCGGAAGATGTCACCTTTTGTATATTATTTACTTTTCCGCACTAGGATAGACCCAAGGAGGGGAGCACAAGTAACCGGGTTCTGGAGTCCAGTGGGAGACCAACTCGAGGAGTCGAGTCCGGGTCTCCTAACTCTAGAATTGGTGGGGTTGCTTGCCGCTCTCGTAGGGGTCTAGGGGTGTGGGTTTGGCTATTCATCACGGCCGTGGAATCCGTGTTTTATACTGGCTCGTATTGAAAACACGGACGTCCTAGTATATCCAATATTTCATATGATTCTTCTGCTGCGATATCTGTGATGTGATCATGTGATATGTTCTGTGATAGATACTATATATAGTATATATGATATATTATATAGGCGTTACTTATGTTTTACACCCGCGCTAGCCCTACCCCACTCTGCCGTTAGTTACCTAACCTAACGGTGCACGAGGGGACATCGTGGCGAATGCGGATGGCATAAGTGTACGTCGTATTTATCTGTGTTGTTTAGGTACTTAAATGATGGGACTTCATTAATGTGATTAATGAAATAAAAGAAACCTAAGATGTTGTAGAATTGAATTTCAAAAATAAAACAGGTAGCTACTGTTCTTGCTTTGCACAGCGGTATATGTGATATATCCTGCACCTTATTCGATGAGGAAAGGACCGAGATCCCTTCACCGGGAGTGACTCCTTTAGCAATAACTGGCAGATGCTACACCCTCGGTTTGTCTTTTGATTGCTTTTAAGAGTTTTTGCTTTGCACAGTGATATATATGATATATCCCGCACCTCATTCGACGAGGAAAGGACCGACGATCCCTTCACCGGGAGTGACTCCTTTAGCAAAACTGGAAAAGCCTCAAAAGCACTCCATTTCAAAATTCATTCGATCCTACAACGATATCAAGTTCATTACGCAATAGGTTTTCAGAAAAACTTGTCGTAGCCCTCCGTCATTTCAGATAAGTCCTGTTTAGTATTCGTGCTGTGTTTGTTGACCTTGTCAAGGCGCAGTGTGCGGTAGCTAACCAGTATTTATCTGCTTATGCATATGATGCAGATTGGGTTAGGGTAGTCGTGCGGCCTTGTTGACCTTGTCAAGGGTCGTGCGGGTGGGTTTGATTCAATCAAGAAATGACGGGTTGAACTTGACTTGCGGTCTATGGTTTGTTGACCTTGTCAAGGTCATAGATCGTTCGGGGCAAAATATTATCGGGAATTTCAAGTGTTGAAATTTGCAATGAGATTGCATACCTTCTATGAGATAGTTGGATCCCGATACCCGCTGCGAGTAAGAGTTACTCCTGGGAGAGTTTTATACATTACAATTAGCCGATCAAGTAGGTGTCTAGAAAGGTGTCAACGGGGTTACGCCTCTGGGAAAACGAGGTTTACATTAATTAGGTTCGTGCGAAAGCACGGGGGACCTCCCTCAAAGTACCGACACTGGCCTGGCTGAAAGATTGGCGAACTTGTAGTGTGTAATTAATCCCGGCTAGTCTTTCCTTTTAGGGTTTGAAGGAAGATTTGATAAAAAGCAGTGGGAGCCATCCTGATTAGATAAAATAATAACCAATATATTTTTGCAAGAGCGCACGCTGAGTGTTTTCTTCTCTCTCTCTCCTGGTAGCGACCATATCACGCCTTAATCAAGATAATAATACGGAATATTGACCGAACCCGCTTGTTATACTGAGCTGGGGAACGTTGGTCCCGCTCCAACTTATAATTGTTATAAGACAGAGCAGGAAATTGGGGAATACCAGATTTCCCGTGCCGCCCAAACGAAGAGAGTGCATATGATGCATCATCTTCGGGTGTGTTCGTTACAAAGAACTGTTTCTCAGTATCCTTTACGTCCTGGGTATGTGATACCAGATCAGGATCCCAGATATGTAATCTGTTACATAGGGCTACAGAAAGCTAGAGAACTGAGAACGGGTGATAAGTTTCATGAGACAGAAAACGGGGCAAGTGTTGCAGCCAAGTCTGTTGGTCACTGTCACCCTGTATTACCAATACATTGATTCTGAACGAATGTTGTTAGATACCGAACCTGATATACAAAATCATATCAATCTCTTTATTAGTAAAGAAATGATAAAATTTTGTATAGTTGGATAATGTTTTGAACATTTCCTATATCAAAAGTTGATCGGTTCAGGCACGTTATCTAAAAGCGTTGATGTTCTAAATCAAACTACAGTTCTTTAGTATACAGAACACACACAAGAGGAAGAGTTCAGAAATGAACGAATCCTTCTTGAGGCCGTGTAGACTAGGTCATATCAATGTGACCCGACTAGCTGAAGTTACATAAAGATGCATATTTAAATGAGTTTGAATTTACATCTTGTGAAACTTGCTAGTCATGTCACAGAGATAAGATGACCACAGCTCTGTTTATTGGAAACAGAGAAAGAGTTAGTGAACTCTTGGGATGATACATATTGATGTATGTAGGTCCCCTGTCTACACATGCCAAGACTGGTTCTTTGTACTTCATTACATTCTCTGATGATCTTTCGAGATTCAGACCTATGTTCCTGTTGAAACACAAGTCCGAACCTTTTGAGATATTCACGGAATATAAGTTAGAAGTAGAGAACCAAAATACGGGTATAAGTATTATGTCCTTAGATGTGATCAAGGAGGAGAATACTTGTGCATGGAATTTCTGGATTATTCTAAAGGAGAATGAGATTCTCTCTCAGCATTACTCCTCCGTATACACCATAGCACGATGGTATATCGGGGCGGAGCAGATACACTCTATTTGATATAGTGTGCTCTATGATGAGTACTGCTGAGTTACCTTTTTCCTTTTGGGAGTTATGCACTTATGAAGTTGCATACCTATTGAATAGGGTTCCAATCAAATCAGTTGCCTACCATTTCATATGTGATATGGAAAGGGAAGAGCCCATGTCTTAAGCTAGTTAAGATTTGGGGTTGACCGGCCTATGTCTGAAAGAAAAATCCGGACAAGCTCGAGGCAAAGTCTGTAATGTAGAACTGGAAAGGTTCCAGCTATACAAACTACAGCAGATGATTTGATAAAACCAAAGGATTCAATAGTTACCAACGAACCTCAGCCTCTCCGCCGATCTAGTAGGGTTCCTTACCCACCTGAGAGATACTTTGGTTTCTCTATGACAGTGGGAGCGAGGATTGCATCATGAGATGATGACCCAACTAGTTTCGAGCTGGCCATCAGGAGTGGGACTCTGTAAGAATGGCTGGATGCTTAGCGATCTGAGATGGAATCCATGTACACCAACAAAGTATGGACTTTAGTTGCTATATCTGAAGGGTTAAATCCCCATCAGGAGCAAGTATATCTTGAGAAGATTACTTGGTGTACTTGGAAAGGTTGAGACTTTCAAAGCTAGACTTGTTAAACCTTTTCATCATCGACCATGCATGGATAATGATGAAACCTTTTCAAGCAGCTATGCTTAAGTCCATCCAGATCCTACTTGCCACGGCTACATACCATGACTACGATATCTGGCGGTTGGGTGCCATTACTGCTTTTCTAAATGATGTTTTAGAAGAGAACGTCTATAAGTACACAGCCAGAGGGCTTCGTAGACAGTGGGAGCAGCGAAAACGTGTACAAGATGCTTTATAGGATAAAGCAGGTATCGCGGAGTTGGAACATCTGTTTTGATGTGATTAGTCAAAGAATTTGACATCATCAAAATGGTAGATGAACCTTGTATAAACAAAAAGGTAGTAGGGAGTATAGTGACGATCCTCGTAGAGTACGTGGATGGCATGCTCTTGATAGGGAAGGAGTTTCCTATGCTACGCTCGGTCAATCTCCGCAAATCACAATGATTCTCCATATAGGATCAAAGTGATACCTCCTAAATCCTGGGTTTTGGATCTATGAGATAGATCTAAATGGATGTTAGGATCCTCACTAGTTGTAGTGAGACGGTATCAATTGATCCTGGGAAGAATCACTGGAAGTGTTCCAGGGTGATAAAGACGACTGAGTGTCAGTCACAGGCATTGTCTTTACCCTCAGTAAAGGGACGGTATGTTAGAAGAGTTCCAAGCTAGATACCGTGACATACTAGACGATAAAGGCTAGATACATCGCTACTTAAGATGCTACCAAAGAGGCAGTCTGGGTGTATATTGGTTCATGAGATGAACTACGTTCCAACCATTGTGAGACAATGGAGTTGTGGCTTATGCTAAGGAACGTCCGTCCCATCAGTGATCCAGACATATTCTAAGGCAGTGTCACCTGATCTTGGAGATGGTTGATCTCCAGGGAGATCGAGGTTAGGAGAGTAGACTCAGAGGACAACACAGCGGATCCACTCACAAAGGCCTGTTCCCAGAGAGAGACTTTTATGGGATGGTTGAGTATGAGATACTGCAACCACTGCTATCAGATGGCCCTAGTGCAAGTGGGAGATTGTTAGTTATATGTATGCCCTAGAGGCCATTACTATACATAGGATGTATATTGTAGTGGATGCTGGGACATATATAGGGAGGACTTTCTTGCTCGACATGATAGTATGCTATATGGTTGATCTTTACCTTAACGTGTACACTGATTGTCTCCCTGTTACATGTTGGTAAAGCCCTTAGGATATGTGCTTGACTACCTGGACTATGATGCGGATCATACTAGTGGGGACATGGTAGTCCATAAGTACATCCTTCAAAGTCCCTAGTCGAGGGTGTATCGAGACGGGGCATCGATATACCAGAGTAGACTAGCGTATACCTTCTCGACCCATACAGATGGGCGATGGATGATCCCATATCCATCGGTGTTTGACATAAGAGATGATATACGGGTGCTCAGTGGAGACTGGGTACACTGGACGGACTCGCCGAGAACTCCCAGATGGTATTATACCTCACGTCAGATGGCAGTTCTCTGGTGACACTGGTACATAGTAGTCTGTTGACCAGAGATCGTCATAGAGTCTTGTGTGGTTCCCACTGTACTTTGATTTCCATCTTACCACGTCCAAGAGGGCGTGCAAAATGGTGGTTTTTGGGTACAGTCCCGAATCACATGGAGGCAATGAGCGATAGGAGGGGATTCGTCTCTCCCGGTATAGGGAGTTGATGTTGCGCTGTGTTCGATTGGCTATAACAGGAAATCCCAGGCCAGGGTTGCTGAGATTTACTGGTAAGTGTTACCAGTAGTTTCTCGAATTGTTATAGACCTCATATCGACACGACTTATCGAGCTATTGGGGTCTGACGTTTACCACCCCTAGGCAAGATATGCGACATATCAGACGATCAGACCGGACTACGGTAAGTGTTACTGGTTGGATTCACAGGAGTGTGAGGGGGCTTGCTCGTCGATCTTCTAATCGCTCGATACCCGGGTGGCCGTTACGTTTAGCAGACCGCTTGCGGCTTGTGGGTGTTTGATATGATCATCACCTGCTGCCGGCGTATTGACGAGTCTTTAGAGTCCTACACAGAGGTTTCCTGGCTCAAGCGAAATGAAATAGGAGCGCATATGAGATATGTGCGGGACCGAGAATAATGCGTGTATGTGATACCGTATTTCTTTTCTATTTTTAATTAATTCTTATCATAACACTTATCTTCTTCTTCTTCTTCCTCACAAGAAGAAAGCTTTCTTCATCAATGGTGATTGATGTATTTGAGAGAGAAATCCAATTCTAAAGTGAACCCAACTCCTATTTCTTCATCCTCTACCTCTTGCCAAGTAGTATAGGGTGTTTCCTTCACAAGTTTTCATGGCTTGGTGAAGGTGGAGCTTGATCTAGCGATGCCTCGACGTAGATCATCTTCGGCATGGACATCGACGACCTAGCTCGCCATTTCTCCGACGAAGCCGACGCTAGAGCCCGGGAATTCATTTGGACAGCAAGGGGACTTCGTTGCGGAGCTATGGAGGTGGAGCACCGGATCTACAAAGGTTGTATTTCCGTATTCTTATAGTTAAGTGTTAACTAGTTTCTTTTTCGCCTAGATTTCTAGCCAACGATCCGTAGTCGGGTTTCTCGGCACCTAGATTTTTTGAAATTGGCATGGTTGATGCCTTGTGAGACCTCATTAGGATGCCTAGGAACCCTACTGTTTTATCATTTATGATCATACTTGCATGTCTTGTTACCCCTGTTTATATTATTTCTTGATGTTATGACGCATCGACGTCTGGGTTTTGCATGGCCCAGATCCTTTACCTTTGCCCGGGATCACGGTCTGGGTTATGACGCACCGACGTCTTGTTACCTCTAAACGTTGCGTAATTTAAGTGCCGGTCACGTGCCAAATTCCGGGTCGTGACAAAGTTGCACGTACACAGACTTGCCGGCTCACACACACATCATCGGTAATTGCCATGCCACGTACACATTAGAAACTGCTATATCGCTGTATTGTTTCCTAAATTGTAGAATTATAGCTATTTGTTCAGTACTCATTACCGCACATGCTAGTTTAAATATTACACTTCCTTACCTAGTTACACGACATGCTTATATGAAAACACCGGTTATATCTTACAATACTGTTCTGTGCTTGTACATACTGTTCCATCGTGGTTACATGCATTTGCGATTCTGTTTTCATGAGACTTCTGGATTTGAGAACCGCGGATACATTTTTTAAGTTTATTGATTATTTTAAAAATGCGGTTTCTCTTAATATGATATTTCGACGTCCGCCATGAAATTTCTCGGTTCTGAGCAATGATATTACCCGATTCGAGGAGTGAGGAGGCACCGTCTGCGGGTACATGGTGGACCCGGTACGGTATCCCGGGGCAAGAAGATCGTATAGAAAGGCGTTGAGCCTAGCAGGGGAACACTACCTACCGGTGATAGTGTTGGACTCGGCGGATATCCGGAGGATACCGACCGGAGCGATTGAGACAGATGGGTATAAGGGTCGATCCGATGAAACGACGCCTGAGATATGAGGA
Source organism: Agapanthus africanus (assembly GCA_030015575.1). NCBI lineage: Eukaryota > Viridiplantae > Streptophyta > Magnoliopsida > Asparagales > Amaryllidaceae > Agapanthus > Agapanthus africanus. The sequence goes on from JASDDO010000024.1 coordinate 595,441,381, forward strand.
TTTACGTGTCGATGCTGGATACGGGTTTTATGATGATTTCGAGTGTCGATACTGGGCACTCAGGTTTTTATGATGATTTGATGTGTCGTTGATGGACACACTTGGATGATATAGATGACATGGTACCATATTATGACACGGGCACGATTATATTACCATTACTATACATATTTATATACGATCATCCGCATTACCACACCGTATTATAACATTACTATATTACTGTATGACCTAGGAGATTGTCATCCATTTGATTTCTACCTGATGATGTCTTCTACTCATGAGTTGGCAACTCACCCCCGTTGTGCCACAGTTTTCTTGCAGGACAAACCGCTCAGATCAGCAGCGGCTTGCTAGCACACAACTTTCTTCTGGGCGATTTGCATTGGTAGGCGGGGGTATACTTTGGATCGTGACCACCATCTGTATATATTTATTCAGTTATATCTAGTTAAAAGCTCCATCAATCAGACTATATATATTTGCTAGACTTACAAACTACAGACTTGTATATTCTTTGAGACTTAGAACGAGATGGGTGTATTGTTCTTTATTTTGAGCTTGATGATGTCTTGGTTTTCTTTATTTTCTTTCTGTGATCGATCTTCGCCTTGGGCGTCGTATATTTTTATATTGTGTGGTTATGATTCCGTCAATTGGCGAAGAGCTAGCTCCTGCTTGGGGATGCCTATATTATTGTTGTGGTGTATTGGTTTTGGATTAAAATTTATAAAGGAGGCGATGCCCAAATTTCAAATGACGAAAATGTTTCCAACTATAGTATTAAACTCACTTGTATTTCCATATGTCATTACTTATACCTTTAAAGAAAAAACTTGATCACATTACACCTTTATTTCAAAACTTCACCTCTATTATTTTTCCTCAAAAGTTTTAGATTTCTGGGCTTTCGGCTTACTTGGGTTACAGAGGGGTCCTATAGGCTTCACGTGATCCAAGTGCCGGTCACGTGCCAATTCTATGTCGTAACAGTTGGATATAGTGCCCTCAAAGCAATTATTGTAATTGCAAGTAGGCGATTATGATAATTGAACGAGAACTTATGCAGGTATAACAGTCTTACTCGAGATGATAGTATGCTATCTGGTTTATCTTCATCGTTTATGAAGCCCATAGGATTGTTGCTTGACAACCGACATTATGATGGATCATATATGTGGGAGCTGGGTTGTCCATAAGCACATCCTTAAATATCCCTAGTCATGGGAGTATCGAGACTGGGCATCGATATTCCGGAGTAGACTAGTGTATACGTTTCTAGACCCCGACGAGGGGCGGTGGCCGGTCTCACAAGCCATTGATGTTGTGTCACCTAAGATAGTATAAAGGTGCTCACTGGAGGTGAGTACACCGGACGGACTTGCCGAAAACTTCTAGATGGTATTATATCTATCGTCAGATGGAAGTTCTCAGGTGACATAAGTACAGGTTAGTCCTTTGACCTGAGATTATCATTTTCGTCGTGTGAGTTCTCAGTGTACTTTGATTACTACCCTACCACGGCTCAGAGGATTCGTGCAAACAGGTTTTAGTTGGGTACAGTCCCGAGCCACATGGAGGCAGTGGTCGATTGTCAAGGATTCTTCTCTCTTGGTATTAGGAGTCTCTGTTGGTGATGAGCTTCACTCAGACATGACTTATTAGGTTAGTAGGATCTGACGTTATCCACCCCCAAGACCCGATATGTGATACTCTTTGACGAAGAGACCGGACTGTACGGAGATTGTGACATTCAAGCTCAGTAGGGTAAGGACGTACTTGATTGTCGACCCCTCTTTCGGCAAGTACCTGGGTAGCCGTTACGTAAAGATAGTGCCGCTAATGTGCATGTGGTTAAAACCACTACCAGCGTATTTTCGAGTCTTTAGCGTCCAACACAGAGGGTTTTCCCGCTTCAGGTGATAGATGTAAGAGCCGTACGTTTGTACGTGCATGGGTCCGATTAAATATGTGTACGGGATACACGGACTCTAATCGAACAGTTGATAATACTAGCCGGCTTAGGATTAAGCCGGATTATTAAATCAGGTTTTGATTTAATAATTTATATATATATATATACTGATATATATATATATATATTAGTATTATTGTTCACTATTCATTTTCTCTCATTGGTGCTATCCGTATTTTTAATATGGATACGCGTATATGTTGCGATACGTATACGGGTGAAGTATTCCGTATTTATGCGGGAATGTTTCTAGAAGAAGGACACCTCATATTTATTTTTCTATTTAGAAAAATAAATGGGAAATAAGGAAGCATGAGGCATGGGTGTGCATGTAGAGAGGTATGGCTTGGGGTTTTAATGTTGAGGACATCATTTATGGTTGCACTATTTTTGAACCATGGTTGTAAGAAAAAAGATAAGCCATTCATTCTACACTTGCTCTCTAGTTCATTATTATTCTTGGGAGCATGCTTCATGGAAAAATAGTTAGCCATTTTCCTCTTCTCCTTCTTCTTCTTCTTGCTCTCAAGAGCATGGATTTTTGAGAGAAAATTCTAGTAAAAAATTCCTACATCACCCACAATCCATCCTTAGCAAGTTTGGATCATCGGTCGGAGCTTTTTCTGATTTCCCTTAGGTGGATCTTCTTTGGCGAGGGTGGTCGACTTTCTAGCGTGATCCCGACGGCTACGAGCCTGGAGGGGTCTTCCACAATTGGGTGGACACGCGTCGAAGGTTGTGATTTCATACCCTTTGCATGTTTTAGTTTGCTAATTTAGGTGTATGGATCGTATCTTGGGTTATGCGTGTTTTGTGCTCGCGTAAAAATTTTGTTATCGCTTCCGCCTCGGCCGCGGCTTCCGCGGCACGAGCACTAAACCCCAACTCTTGCTAAAAGGGGGGTCGACAATCAAGTACGTCCTTACCCTACTGAGCCTGATTGTAACAATCTCCATACAGTCCGGTCTCTTCGTCAAAGAGTATTGCATATCAGGTCTAGGGGGTGGATAACGTCAGACCCCTACTTACCTGATAAGATGTGTCTGAGTCAAGCTCATCACCAACAGAGATACTACTGATCAAATATCAGTAAATCTCATCCACCATGACCACGGATTTCTAGTGATAGCCAACTGAACACAGCGCGACATCGACTCCTAATACTAGGAGAGATGAATCCCCGATAATCGACAACTGCCTCCATATGGCTAGGGACTGTACCCAACTAAAACCTGTTTGCACGACTCCTTTGAGCCGGGGTAGGGTAGTAATCAAAGTATAGTGGGAACTCACATAAGGCAAATGATGATCTCAGGTCAAAGGACTAACCTGTTCTCATGCTACGTGAGAACTTCCATCTGAAGATAGATATAATACTATTTAGAAGTTCTCGGCGAGTCCGTCCGGTGTACTCACCTCCACCGAGTACCTGTGTACTGTTTTAGGTGACACAACACCAATGGCTTGTGAGACCGGCCACCGCCCCTCGTCGTGGTCTAGATACATATACACGAGTCTACTCCGGAATATCGATGCCCAGTCTCGATACTCCTATGATTAGAGACATTTAAGGATGTTCTTATAGACAACCCAGCTCCCACATATATGATCACCATCATAATGCTGGTTGTCAAGCAACAATCCTATGAGCTTCATCAATGATGAAGACAAATCAGTTAGCATACTATCACCTTGAGGAAGACTGTTCTATCTATATAGGTCCTCCTTTAATTATCATAATCGCCTACTTGCAATCACAATAATTGCCTTGAGGGCACTATATACAACACTTTCCTGTGACAATAGAAGCATCCATCTTTCCCTACTGTCGGCCCCCCAACTTTTACTTTGCCCTTCCCCCGCACCTTACCGACACCGCTTCTCGGTTTGGTAGGGGCCTTTTTCTTCTTCCCCTTGGCTTTCTCCTTGGATCTAGAGGAAGAAGGTTCCCCAACAATTAGAGTGGGTGTCTCTATGGATTTCTTCAGGATGCCCTCTGCACTCCTCAACATGTTGAGGAGCTCTGGAAGTGTAACTTCCATCCCTTGAATATTGAAATTCAAAATAAACTGGGCATGGGTAGAAAAGAGGGACTGTAGAATCAAGTCCGTGTACAACCCGTTCTCCAACGTGGTCCCAATTTCCGCGAGCTCTTCAATATAGCTGATCATCTTAAGGACGTGGTCCCATACAGATGACCCGATAGCCAATCTAGCCTGAAATAATTTCTTCGAGGTCTCGTATCTTGCGATACGAGATTGCTCTCTATATAAATCTTTGGTATGGAGGAAGATGGAAGCTAAGTCCATCTTCCCGCGCCGCCTCTGGTGTTCATTATCCATTGAGGCTAGCACGAGGCACTTGTCTTTCGCACAGTCTATTTCCCATGTCTTACGGATCTCAATATCCGCGACGGTGGAATCTGGACCTGAGACGGCGGGGGCTCTAATAGTAAGGAGGTAGCTCGGCTTGTCATTAGTAATGGCTATCTGGACATTCCTTAGCCAATCTTTATAGTTTGGCCCCGTCAATATATTTTTATTTAGTATTAACTTAAGCCCGGTCATCTTGGTTGCTACAATTAGGAAGAGAGAGAAGAAACACTCAGCATGATACTCTTGCATGTTTAGATTGGTTATTAGTTTATCTAAACAGGATGGCTCCCACTATTTCCTCGAATCCTCCTTCAAACCATAAAAGAAGAATTAGTCGGGATTAATCGCACCCTACAATTCTTACTTAACCTTTCGGTCAGGCTAGTGTTGGTACTTCGAGGGAGGTTTTACAACGCTTTCACGAAGTGTCACGCCCCAATTCCCAGAGTACGCTAAGATGGGCACGTGACATAGCCAACCATGCTACCTGTGGCTAGGAAATATCCTTCCACAGTCACTTTACGGTTGTAGAGATATCAAGAACAATAATAAACTATCTAACACATGTCCATAAGCCAGAATAAAACGAGTCAAGAATAAAATAATGCGGAAGTAAAAGATCCAATACAAGAATAACTGGAATGTATGTCCCATAATGCGGGCTCACATCAGGAATGAAAATACCGAAAGTAAAATGAACGAACTACTAGCAAGTCCTCACTGCTCAGCCTGCTGACTGAAATACTCCTGCTCGGACTGCAGCAAAGGTAAAGGATCTAGGCCATGCAAAACCCAGACGTCAGTGCGTCATAACATCAAGCAATAATATAAACAGGGGTAACAAGACATGTAGGTATGATCATAAATGGTAAAACAGGTGTAACAGCAATATAAATCAGGACAGTGAAGGGTAGTGTGCAGTTAGTAATTTAAACTGGTTTACTGTGTTAACTACTGTCAAGTATTTGAAATCAATTTGATGAATCATCGATGTAACTCAATAGTATCCCATGCATGCCCGGGATCACGGTCTATGACTCTCGGGCTGAATCCGAGATGTGCCACAAGGCAGTAAAGGGTGGTAGGTAATGACGAGTGATGTCACAGCATCACCCCGGGGCTGGCCTAGCTGGTAAGACTGATCAGAAAAGGAATCGAACTGTCGAGTTACAAGTCAGGTTTCATCATTGATTTCCCCATACCCCCAAGTTATATGTGTTCAAGTCAAGTATTAAATAATCTGGAGCTAACGCCAACACAGGATCAGGCAGGTACATGTATGTCTGGATAGACAACAGGAAATGTCCGTAAGGACAACAGGAAATGTCCGTAAGGACAACAGGTCAGGTTTGTTGGCATTAGTCACAAGATCAGGTAACAGGTAAAGCCATGGTACATCAGGTCAAGTCAGGTAGTGTAACGTTTTAAAAATAATTAAATAAATAATTAAATGAATAAAATTGTTTAAGTGAATTTTATGATTTTCGGTAAAGTAAAATGTAATTTTCGTAAAACCAAACCGTGATTGTTTTTCATTATAATTTCAAAAATAACTATTTTAATTATGTAATTACTAGTAAATGGTGTTTATTTAGCCACTTATAAATTTTTAGTTCAATTAAATATTTTTCCTAAATTAACCATTTTAAATATTAACATAAGCTTTATTTTTACACTAAATTAGTGTAAATTATAAATTTGAATGGTTTTAATTTGTAAAAATGAACCATGGTATATTAGAATTTAGTGTGTATCATGAAAAATTTATTTGCTAATTTTTCCATTTTTCTAGAGTTTTCTTGAGTTGCTATAGTAAAGAAATAAAAGAAAATAAAGAAATTCATGAAAAGACATAATGAAATGATATTTTGGTGGAGACTTCTACACAATTTCTCACCCTCTTCTTTCTCTCCCTCACCTCCAAATAATGGCCGGCCTCACTACCATGGCAGCCCTCCCCCCCATTTCCACTTCATTTTTGTTCAAAATTCATCAAAAATCCATCAAAAATTCAACAAAAATTTCACAAAATCCTATTTATTTCCTACCCTTTTATTCTTGCTCATTTTTACATGGATTTTGGAGTGGGAAAGCATGCATTTTGGAGGCTCATTTTCATGTTGGGACTTTAGGTTGTGGAGGTATAAATCCTTCTCATTTGATTTATTTCTATTAAATGCTTCTTTTAAACATAATTAGATTTAATATAGTAATTCTAGTTGCAAATTTTAAATTTCAAGTTAGGGTTTGTAAATTCAAGTTCTGGTTTTTATTAATTAATTAGGGTTATAATAACTAGTTTACCATTTTTAGAACTGGAAATTCTTGCATGGTTGATATATTGCAAATTGTTATCCAAATTTCTTAAAGTAAACCATTTTTAATAAACTAGATTTCTATTTATGGTATATATTGGTGGAATAAAATTCTAATTAATGTTTATAACACTAGAGTGTGGTTTTAAAGAGGATATTAACATGTTAGTGGAATGCAAAACCTAATCTAGTTATTAGTTTCAATTGTTAGTTAGTAAAGTGTGATAAATATGCTAATATTGCTAGTTTTTGCAAACTAGATTTTGGAAATTCCTAAATAAATGAGATTAAAAATATAATTATGGTTTCATCATATCATTATCATCATGAAGTATATTTTAATACATTAATTCATGCAAAATCATGTTTTGTTGTGGAATTGTGAATTTTGCTTGAAAGAGGTTGAAAATTTCTAATGGTTGCAAACTAGAAATTTCAAATTAATGCAAATTTGTGTAATAAAAATATAGTAAGGGGTTGTATAGTGTAGTTATGCTATTTGATGATTTTTATGACCATTGGTTTCATTTAGATGTCAAGTTTTGATGAAAAACGGTAAATTGGCATTTTCGGGTTTTACGAAATCGGGTGATTTGATAGATTTCAGTGTTTCGATGAATTAAATTATGCTTTATATTATAAGTAACGAGTTTTCTAAACTACAAGTTGTTTGTTGATCTTTATCTCGATCCATTGGAGTTTGTACGCCGATATCGAGCGATATTTGATTCTTTTGCGTGGACGGGACATAGGTTTTAACCTATGCTTGTCCCTTGCATCGTTTCGACTTTTGTATGTGATTCCATTTACGATATTATTTATATGTTTGCGTTTAGGTACCCCTCACGTGAACTGCGGGCGATGAAGAGGAGGATGGCGACACCGTCTTCGGCAGACATGGACCAGGTGAGTAGATGCATATCTACGGGGGGAAGTCGGGTGGATGGCGTTTAGCACCCCCGCAACGTAGAATAGGAATAGTACTTATTGTCATTAGGAGACCAGATATGACCCTAGATTCTTAATGAGTTGGACCCTAGTAATGACCCTAGGCTGGACTAGACTGATTTAGGAAAACCATACCAGAGGATGAATACCTTGGAAGAGGTTCGTAGGTTTCAGATAGAAACACACACGCACACACTGAAACTCGACATGGTGTATATGTATATGTGTATATATATAGGACTAGGTATAGGTATATATATATATATACAACACGTATATAGGATTCATCGATGTGATATGATATCCGAGGTATGATGAAACAGTATAACTGGGCTTGATGCCGTGATTCTTGGCTATACAGTCGTATTAAGTGTTAGCGGATCATTAGAGAATGAGATAATGAACATGTGTACATAAATTATAATGGGTGGTGATGATATTGAGGTACATGGGACTCTAAAATAGTACCCGGACTGTACCTTGTGATTGATCACGATATGGGATATGTATGATTTGATTATGACATCATATAGGTGTGACCTGATGTCGATATCATATAGGTGTGACCTGATGTTGATATCATATAGGTGTGACTTGATGACGATATGATATCAGTATGACTTAATCACAATATGATACATATGACATGATACTTCTGAGGATAAACTAATGATGCATATTATGATGGCAATGATATATGATTGATGTAGGCGACTACAGTTTAGCACCTTGATCATGAGATGTGTTGGTGAAGATATTATACGGATGATGAGACACCTAGGAGATACTTGACCCGTACCCCGATATTGGGATGCCGTACGATGGATTTTATCGTACGAGGCATAGATATGATGATTGATCCGCACTCTTGATTCGAGGAAGCCGTACTACGTACGTGACGCTATTGAGGTTGGATCGCCGACTATTAGAGATATTGATTCAGACCCTAGGTAGACTCTTGTTTCTTACTGACTAGTTTCTTAGGTTTAGTTCCTTAGGAGGTTAGATGGACACTAGTTTAGGTTCGATTCATATAGTGGTAGTTGTACTCGTATGTCGCAGAGGGGTGGATAATGCACATCTGTCTTTACATTCATACTGTAATCACCATGGTGCATGTTCTTATATATGTTGCTATAATCAGTATAAACCTTACCTGTTAGGACACCAGCACCATTACCGATGATGCGCATATTCCACGCACACTTATTTGCCGGCTCACACACATCATCATCGGTAATTGCTTTGTCACGTACACTTTAGATTATATTATCTTTTATTGATAGAACCAGTTAACAACTAGACCGATATAATATTGTGATTACTCTCAGATGTTAGTCTAGACATGGCATTTATTACTTAGACATTCATGCATTCATATTATCATGTTATCATCTAGTATCATCGGCATATGCCGACACATCACATACTTACTCATTATTTTAAGATTTGGATTTCTATGAGATTTCTGGATTTTTGGGGGAAAACCGTAAGAAATTATAAAATCTTCTCTCTCTCTCTCCTCCTCTCTTTTTAAAATAAGATGCGGTTTTCTCGTGATGTATGTGTCGTCCACCATGAGATTTCATGTTTTCTGTTGGATTTCGAGACCCGATTCGAGGAGTGGATGAACCGTCTCGGGTACATGGTGGGCCCGGTATGGTACCCCGGGGCAAGAAGATCGAGTTGTAGACGATGAGCCTGGCAGGGGAAGGCTACCTACCGGTGATGTCTAGCGCGGCGGATATCCAGAGGATACCGACCGTTGTCGTGAGATTTGATGATATGGGCCGATCCGGACTGACGGAGCCCGAGATATTGAGACTATGAGACTTGAGATTTACATGTTTGTGTCGATGCTTGACACGGATTTCCATGGATTTCATTGTTGATATTTCAGGTTTCTATACACGTTTTACTATGATAACAGCTAAAGATTTCTTATACAGATATACCTGGATTTCAGGATTGGTTATTTTACATTCATGGTGCATGCATATCCATTCATATGACATAGTATTATATGAGGCACTGACACGAGCACGGAGTATCTGCACTTACACGTAGTATTACCCTGCTATTACTAGATGATTAGGACATAGTAGTGTATTATTATGACCTAGGATAGCGTCGTGCATTCGATTTATTTTCGTAGATGTCTTCTATTCATGAGTTGGCAACTCACCCCCGTTGTGCCAAATTTTATTACAGGTTCGATGTACAGGTTTCCCTGGTAGCTTGCTGGCACATCTTTTCTTCAGGGTGATTTGTACGGTAGGTTGGTTCACTTGTATCTGAACCACCATTGTATTTTTATTCATTCATTTGTATCTAGTAAGCTCCATCAACCATACTTGTATTACTTGATAAGTTTATTGGACCAATCTTTTAATTCGACCTTAGAGTCGCGCATGTATTATTCTGATCTGGTGGTTTTGTTTTCTTTTGAGTTTTGAGCCTCGCCCTTTTGGTGTTGTATACTATTGTGTATTGTTGTGGTTGTTTCCGCCTGTTGGCGTTGAGCTAGCTCCCGTTTGGGAACGCTTTTTATTGTTATTGTATATTATACTTGTTGTACCCGTTTGGGGCCAGTTTTTACAGAGGAGACTCTGCCGAAATTTTTGGGAAAATTTGCTGATGCTTTTAAACTTGTTCCCTTCATGTTTCTTTTACTTCTTCTTCTTCATTTATGGTTTAGATTTCTGGGCTTCGGCTTACTTAGGTTACGTGGCGCCTCTAGACGCTTCGTAATCTAAGTGCCGGTCACGTTCCGTACTTTCGGGTCATGACAAAGTTAGTATCTGAGCGCTAGGTTTAACTTTGTATAAGTTTAGGTGACCCTTGGTTGATGGAGTAGGTGACTTAGGTAGAGTGACGTACCGTTGGTATGATCCACGACATACTTACGATACGCTACTCTGCTTAAGGAACCTTAGGATGTACATTTGTTTGCACCATATTTCATTCGTTCCTTTGATCTATCTTCGTCGAGGTCGGAGGGTGGTTTCTGTTACCACGGGCGCACGGGCAGAGGGAGCTGCGGCTCGAATGCGATAACCATTAGGGTATTAGTTATTCTTGAGGATTGAAGCATTGCTTAGCGTGCGGACGAAGGGTATTCACATGCCGTCTAGACGAAGTTAAAGGGTTCGAACGATTATCAAAAAACCATTTTCCCAAGTTTAAGGTATTCGGAAGAACATGCAGGTATTTCGATGGACTCTCTAGAAGAATAAAACCCTAACTCGACATAATGACCACGAGAACGCCCTTGAACCTTAGGGTTTACGGCAGTTCCGCGGTGCCATTAGTGAGGCTTGGGTTTGCCCTTCTACGGCTGGACCATCGATCCTGGGGTATGTACCGGATATTTTTAAACTGTACTTGAGTGTTGAGCTCTCGGGGAATTATGAGATTTTGATGGATCATTCGAAAAGTTTAATGTAGTCCGGATATCAGGTGAAGGAATCGACTACGTGGGAGACTCTAGATATGAGTATTGCCGTTAGTAGCGAGTCAGCACAGCTACGTAGAGACGAGTTCGAAGCAATAGACATCAGAGGAAAGAGGCGCACATTGACGATAGTGTTTACGATTGTGATTTGGTGATCTGAATTTCATATTTCTGCTATTGGATTTTTGTATTTTGAGGACCTTGTTCTACGATTGGTATTTCATGTGTGTACCTTCATTACATTCTAGTTGTGTTTCATATATCGGTTGTATTGATGTTGTTTAGTACATACCCAGTGCACTTGATTTGGTTTTAATACCTTTTGTGATGTTGATTTGATTTCGTGCGTTGGGGTTGCACATGATTTTGACATATGTTTCGCCCTAGTTTTCATGCATTTTTGCACTGTGATTTCGATTTCGATATTCGATATATGTTTTCGTGAACCATGTGCACCTGATTAGGATTCTTGCGCATACTTGGCGCATTTGATGCGATTTTGTGCACACTAGATGCACTAAATCGGGGTTTTGTGCAGATTAGATGCCCCTGATATTGAGTCGTGCACGCCCGTTGCACTTGATAGATGTTTTTGGTGCACACCTGTTGCACTTAGTTTTGTTTTTGTGTATATTCGTGGTATCTGTATTTGGTTTCGATTTCAGGGTGCACCGGACGCACATAATGTTTTTATGATGTGATTGGGATTGATTTCAGTTTGAGCAGTATGTTTTCATAGTCATTATTATTTGATTTAGTAACCAGGCGGGACGTGTATGTTAAATAAAAGATATATATATATATATATATATATATATATATATAGTTTTTTTTAAAAAATAAACGTCCGCTACTTATGCCGTGACACGTGCATCACACGGCGATTTTCAAAAAGAGGTGTTTGCATATTTCCTTATCCAGATATTTGGACGGTTTTACTATGATGCGCACTATATATAAGTTATAGATTGATGTATATTATGATGGTCTTCATATTGGGTTTTGATATTTTATTCTCGCCATAACTCCGATAATTGCGTTATGCTTGACGGAGTTGAGTTTTGTTATGTATTGATGATTTCGGAGCCCCGACGATTTGAGTGTTTTGCTAAATGTTTTAGTATTTGGAAGGGGAGTTTTAATTTAAATTCAGGGACCGAATTTCTTAAAGGGGGGAAGAATGTAACGTCTTAAAAATAATTAAATGAATAAAATTGTTTAAGTGAATTTTATGATTTTCGGTAAAATAAAATGTATTTTTCGTAAAACCAAACCGTGATTGTTTTTCATTATAATTTCAAAAATACCTATTTTAATTATGTAATTACTAGTAAATGTTGTTTATTTAGCCACATATAAATTTTTAGTTCAATTAAATATTTTTCCTAAATTAACTATTTTAAATATTAACATAAGCTTTATTTTTACACTAAATTAGTGTAAATTACAAATTTGAATAGTTTTAATTTGTAAAAATGAACCATGGCATATTAGAATTTAGTGTGTATCATGAAAAATTTATTTGCTAATTTTTCCATTTTTCTAGAGTTTTCTTGAGTTGCTATAGTAAAGAAATAAAAGAAAATAAAGAAATTCATGAAAAGACATAATGAAGTGATATTTTGGTGGAGACTTCTACACAATTTCTCACCCTCTTCTTTCTCTCCCTCACCTCCAAATAATGGCCGGCCTCACTAACATGGCAGCCCCCCCCATTTCCACTTCATTTTTGTTCAAAATTCATCAAAAATCCATCAAAAATTCAACAAAAATTTCACAAAATCCTATTTATTTCCTACCCTTTTATTCTTGCTCATTTTTACATGGATTTTGGAGTGGGAAAGCATGCATTTTGGAGGCTCATTTTCATGTTGGGACTTTAGGTTGTGGAGGTATAAATCCTTCTCATTTGATTTATTTCTATTAAATGCTTCTTTTAAACATAATTAGATTTAATATAGTAATTCTAGTTGCAAATTTTAAATTTCAAGTTAGGGTTTGTAAATTCAAGTTGTGGTTTTTATTAATTAATTAGGGTTATAATAACTAGTTTACCATTTTTAGAACTGGAAATTCTTGCATGGTTGATATATTGCAAATTGTTATCCAAATTTCTTAAAGTAAACCATTTTTAATAAACTAGATTTCTATTTATGGTATATTTTGGTGGAATAAAATTCCAATTAATGTTTATAACACTAGAGTGTGGTTTTAAAGAGGATATTAACATGTTAGTAGAATGCAAAACCTAATCTAGTTATTAGTTTCAATTGTTAGTTAGTAAAGTGTGATAAATATGCTAATATTGCTAGTTTTTGCAAACTAGATTTTGGAAATTCCTAAATAAATGAGATTAAAAATATAATTATGGTTTCATCATATCATTATCATCATGAAGTGTAGTTTAATACATTAATTCATACAAAATCATGTTTTGTTGTGGAATTGTGAATTTTGCTTGAAAGAGGTTGAAAATTTCTAATAGTTGCAAACTAGAAATTTCAAATTAATGCAAATTTGTGTAATAAAAATATAGTAAGTGGTTGTATAGTCTAGTTATGCTATTTTATGAGTTTTATGACCATTGGTTTCATTTAGATGTCAAGTTTTGATGAAAAACGGTAAATTGGCATTTTCGGGTTTTACGAAATCGGGTGATTTGATGGATTTCAGTGTTTCGATGAATTAAATTATGCTTTATATTATAACTAATGAGTTTTCTAAACTACAAGTTGTTTGTTTATGTTTATCTCGATCCATCGGAGTTTGTATGCCGATATCGAGCGATTTTTGGTTCTTTTGCGTGGACGGGACATAGGTTTTAACCTATGCTTGTTCCTTGCATCGTTTCGACTTTTGTATGTGATTCTATTTACGATATTATTTATATGTTTGCGTTTAGGTACCCCTCACGTGAACTACGGGCGATGAAAAGGAGGATGGCGACACCGTCTTCGGCAGACATGGACCAGGTGAGTAGATGCATATCTACGGGGGGAAGTCTGGTGGATGGCGTTTAGCACCCCCGCAACGTAGAATAGGAATAGTACTTATTGTCATTAGGAGACCAGATGTGACCCTACATTCTTAATGAGTTGGACCCTAGTAATGACCCTAGGCTGGACTAGACTGATTTAGGAAAACCATACTAGAGAATGAATACCTTAGAAGAGGTTCGTAGGTTTCAGATAGAAACACACACGCACACACTGAAACTCGACATGGTGTATACGTATATGTGTATATATATATAGGACTAGGTATAAGTATATATATATATATACAACACGTATATAGGATTCATTGATGTGATATGATATCCGAGGTATGATGAAACAGTATAACTGGGCTTGATGCCGTGATTCTTGGCTATACAGTAGTATTAAGTGTTAGCGGATCATTACAGAATGAGATAATGAACATGTGTACATAAATTATAATGGGTGGTGATGATATTGAGGTACATGGGACTCTAAAATAGTACCCGGACTGTACCTTGTGATTGATCACGATATGGGATATGTATGACTTGATTACGACATCATATAGGTGTGACCTGATGTCGATATCATATAGGTGTGACCTGATGTTGATATCATATAGGTGTGACTTGATGACGATATGATATTAGTATGACTTAATCACAATATGATACATATGACATGATACTTCTGAGGATAAACTAATGATGCATATTGAATAGTCGCCTGGAAACTGTTGTTGTAAGAAACACGTCATGAACATTCGCCAAGGATTGCGGTAACTCGACAGTTCGATGCCTTTTCTGATCAGTCTTACGGGCTAGGCAAGCCCCGGGGTGATGCTGCTGACATCACTCGTCATTACCTACCACCCTTTACTGCCTTGCGGCACGTCTCGGATTCAGCCCAAGAGTCATAGCCCGTGATCCCGGGCACGCACGGGATACTATTGAGTTACATCGATGATTCATCAAATTGATTTCAAATACTTGAGAGTAGTTAACACAGTAGAACAGTTTAAATTACTCGCTGCACACTACCCTTCACTTTCCTGATTTATATTGCTGTTACACCTGTTTTATCATTTATGATCATGCTTGCATGTCTTGTTACCCCTGTTTATATTATTTCTTGATGTTATGACGCACCGACGTCTGGGTTTTGCATGGCCCAGATCCTTTACCTTTGCTGCAGTCCGAGCAGGAGTATTTCAGTCAGCAGGCTGAGCAGTGAGGACTTGCTAGTAGTTAGTTCATTTTACTTTCGGTATTTTCATTCCTGAGAAGTGAGTATTTCATTTTACTTTCGTCACACCAAGGATTCACGACCCGGAATTTGGCACGTGACCGGTACTTAAATTACGCAACATCTAGAGGCATAACGTAATTCAAGTAAGTCGAAGCCTAGAAATCTAAACCTTTTTGTGGAAAATAATGGAGGTGCAGTTTTGAAATAAAGGTATAAAGAAATTAAGTTTTTCTTTAAATGCATAGATGATGATATATGAAATTGCAAGTGGATTATATACTAGTTGAAAACATTTTTTGTTCTTTAAAAATTTGGGCTGCACCTCCCTTATAAATTTTGATCCAAAACCATATAAATGCAATATATAGGCATCCCCAAGCGGGAGCTAGCTCTTCCCCAATCGGCAGAATCATAACCACGAAATAAAGCAGTAAATATACGACGCCCTACAGCGAAGATCAAACACAGAAAGAAAGTAAAGCAAGACATCATCGGCTCAAAACGCGAACATACACCCATCGCTTTAAGTTTCGCAGATACATAAGTCTGTCTAGGTCTACTATTATACAAAGTCCAGTTTCCGATTTGATGGAGTTTATCTAGATACAATAGAAATAAAAGGTAGAAGAGTGGTCATGATCCAATGTGTGTCCCACCTACCAAAGCAAAACACCCTGAAGAAGGCTGTGTGCCAGTGATACCACTACTGATCCAAGCGGTCGAACCTGCAAGAAAACTGTGGCACAACGGGGATGAGTTGCCAACTCGTGAGTAGAAAATATCAGCAGGTAGAAATCGAATAAACAACGATTCCTAGGTCATACTGTATTATGAAGGTAATACTATGATATCTAGTGTGGCCATGTATGCATATATATCAACAATAGAGTCAATGCCAATAACATGTAAGAACAATCATCTGAATTATATGCCTGTATGCATGTGAAATCAATCAACGTATGTCCATCAACGACACATCAACATCATGGAACCTGAGTGTCCAACATCGATACTCGAAACATCATGAAACCCGTGTCCAGCATCGACACGTAAATCCTCATTTTCAGGCGCCGCATCATCGGATTGGCCCTCATATCCATCTCACGACTCCGGTCGGTATCCTCCGGATAACCGCCAGGTCTAAACTCTCACCGGTAGGTAGCACATTCCCCTGCCAGGATCATCATGATCCCTACAATCTTCTTGCCCCGGGATATCTTACCAGGTCCACCATGTACCCGCAAACGGCTTATCCAACTCCTTGAATCGGGTATCATATAGCTCATAACCGAGAAAACCCATGGTGGACGCCTCGAAATCACATCACGAGAAACCGTGTTTTCAAAACAATTCATAATTTCTTTTAAAATATAACCGCGGTTCTCAAATCCAGAGATCTCATGAAAACAGTATCTCAATGCATATAACCATAAAGTACGATGTATGCAAACATAGAACAGTTATGTGAATATATCAAGAATATCATGCAACCATGTCATGTGATAGTACTGAACAATGAATGTACTTTATAGTTAAGAAAAGTATCGTGATATAGCAGTTCTACTGTGCAAGTGGCATGGCAATTACCGATGATGAATGTGTGAGCTGGCAATTCTGTGTAAGTGTAACATACGCATCATCGGTAATTGTGCAGGTGTACGAGCAGACGATATCATAAAGCGATAAATACCGGAAACATAACACGTATCTCATGAGGGATAATCCAACATAAACATAAACGAAAATCAGGTATGTAACTACACATGAACTAAACGATCAGTTTAAATGATACGAATCGTAGTTTTGGAAGTTGGGGCTACGGTGTTTTTAAGGAAAATACACCATTTGAAAATCCGTAGCATCCCTTGAGGTTTCCATTTAAAAGTGCATACGATTCGTCGGTTTTGGAAATAAGTATGGTTCAGGTGAAATCTTTACGTCGGCGATCCAGCCTCATAGCATCAGATGTGGCAATATCCTCAAATCACGAGCGTGGATCAATCATCCAGTATATCTCATCGCGTACGGTAATCCATCGTACGGTGGCATCAAACAGAATAGGGATTCTATCGTCCTATACATCAATAAGAATACAGATCTAGGGTCTCGTACATCATATCTTATTAATCTCAAAACATATCATTAACAATCTCATTTCATATCTAGGCATATGTATGTGAATATTCATATCGTCTCACATCCTCATATCAAGCATATCCGCTCATATCATCTTATATCATCACATTGACATCTCAATTCATGTCATCTTGTATTAATCATATCATCTCCTACTAACTCTTTGATCATATCTGTAGGTTCCTAGTATAGGTTTCTCCGACTATATTCTATATATCGGTTTCCATTTTATAATTGCGGGGGTGCTATACGCCATCCACCCGACTTTCCCCGTAGATATAAATCTACTCACCTGCTAAACTCCTTGCTTAGTCGAAGTCGATGTGCTTCGTCATCTCGGATGTCCACGCGAAGGTACCTACAATCAAAACACATCGTAATGCTATTAAAATCAAGTCCGAAAAACGATATGGCACGCGAAGTACTCATAGGTTAGAACCTATACCTTACGTATGCAAAAGCAACCAAATAACCCTTGTCATTGACGTATAAACTTCCAACGACCAAGTCCGAAATCAAATACTAAAAACCAAGTTTCAGAAATCGCAAAACCCGAATTTAACGACAAAGGAAATCACTCCCAGATTCTACCCTAGGTCAAATAAAGACATTCTGCATATAGGGTAGGTCTAGATATCAAATAAGGGGACCATACACCAAAAATCACACGAATCCACCTAGATGTGGCTGAAATTTGAGGCCACCATGAATATATCTGCGGCCATACAAAGGAGTTTGGGTCTCGGGTTTCTGGGTAAAATTTCTAGTTGCCTTCATGTCTCACTGTGATGGGAACTTAAATTATGGGTCTCTCGAATCATAACAGATTCCATTAGATCATCACAAACTGTCAAAAATCCGATGTCGAAAAATTCTAAGTTTGTGTAATGGGTTTCTAGTCTTCTAGTTTGGCCAGAAAATCATCACTAAAGTCTTGTAAACACTAACTAAACCTCAATAACAACTTTACAAGTCAAATCACCCACTAAACATCAACTTAGAAATTTCTAAGATCACTAATCCAACTTAACAACCGCTAAACATAACTATGGGGTGAAGGAACTAATTAATAAGATGATAAAAGAAGGTTATACCTCTAGGAAGCAACTCAAGAAAAACCTTAGATGGTTGGAAGTCTTCAAAATCAAAACTTGACCTTGCTATGGGGTGTAGGATGAGGTGGTGGTCAATTTTAATGAAGGTGGTGTAAGGTTTTGGTAAGGTTTTGGGGATGTTTCATGAGGTACAGGAGGTGGCGAAACTTGAGGTGAAGAAGAAGAAGTAGAAGAAAATGAGGTGAAGAAAGATGGTGGGAGAAAAGACATGGTCAAGATAACCCCCCGCTCTCTCTCTCACACACTCTCACCCATACTCATTTGTCATCATTGTGTCCCCCCATGCCTCCATGTCATCTATCCTTTTTTTCTTTTCTTTTCTCACTCCTCTTTTAAATGCCAAAAATCAACAAACACAATGAAACAACATGCAACAAAATGCAACATGTCATGGTGCACTAGCCATGACTAATTAAAAGGACGTATTTGGCTTAATCATGATTAGTAGTGCACTAATCAAGTTTAATTTAAACCTGCATATAGTTAATTATAAAATGCCCAAATCCAATAAATACATTTTTAATAAATAATACACTATTAATCTCCAATTATTTTCCAAATATTTGTATCTAATTATACCATTTTACGAAAACCCCAATTCGCAAATCGAATTGTTTTCGCGAAATTTATTATTTTATTATTTAAATTCCAAAAAATAATATTTTACATTTCTGAAATGTTACAATCTTCCCCCCTTAAATAAATTCGGCCCCCGAATATAAATTTAAACCGCCAAATACTAAAACATTTCAACAATCAGTTCAAATTAACGGGGCTCCGAAATCATGGAATACAAAGAAATACCACAGCGCACCATGTGCGCATGAAAACGAGTGCGAAACTCAAAATTGAAACTTTGTCACGCATCACGCAATCACTGGAGTTATAATGAAAATGCAAATGTCGAAGTCCACTGCTAAACTCCGATATACTATAGTCAAAATCGTACTACGTATATTGAATGCATCCTTTTAAAATCCTCTAAAAATTGGATAAAACACATGCAAAATCTTTTCTGAATCGCCGTGTGATGTGTAACTCGTGGCACAAATGGCGGACGCTCATTTATAAAGTAGTAAATATACGTTCATATATGTTTTACTCAAAATATACGTCCCGCTGAAATATCCCAGAAGGTTTTCCTTTGTAAAAGTTCATGTCACTCACGGACAAGTAGGAAATAGCGAGACTATAGATCCTTTTTGAAAACCTCTTGGTAAACTTTTATGGACGCAAAAGTACTCTGGTACTGTCCTCAGATCAGTCATGCTGGGCTACTATATAATATAGTACCCAACATGAAAAATACGATACTCATGAGTAAAATCAGCCTCAAAAGGTATATCCAATATCACGTGCGTCTGATGCGCATGGAAAACTAAGTCCAATACAAGTGCCACAAATGTGCACAAAAGCAAAAGTAAGTGCAACGGGTGTGCACGAAAGCATCTATCAAGTGCAACGGGTGTGCACGACAATAACATCAAATGCATCTAAAGTGCATGAAATTCTCAACGAAGTGCAACTAACATGCACGAATAAAAATCCCAATCAAATGCATCAGGTGTGCAAAAAATCACATCATATGCGCCTAGTGTGCATGAAAATCTATATCGAGTGCGTCAGGTCCGCACAAAACATCTAATGCAGTAAATGCACGAAAATATAAATCTGGTGCACTAGGTGCCCGAAAACCCACCAATGTCTTAAATGCGCACAAAAATAACACCGAGCATGCCAAGGTGTATAAAATTATAAACGAGTGCAACTGTGTGCACAAAACACGTATCAATGCACTGCAAGCACATGCGAGCTATACCGAGTGCATAAATCAAGTCAAGTGCATACAACATGCACGAAATCAAATCGACTGTATCGAAATACACTAAATCATAAATAGGTGCAGCCAAGGAACAAAATCGATATCAAGTGCAACAGATAAGCACAAATCATAAACTAATGTAACGATGTATAAAACATAAATCAAGTGCAATAACTGTGCACAAAATGTAAATATCCAGTAAGTGCAGCCATGGTGCACAAAAACAAATATCATGAAACCCAATCATCGAAACTCAAAGTCCAAGCGAAGAAAGTGTGATACTCGGATCACAAAACGCAATCACAATAAATGGCATTGAGGTACAACTCCTTCAATGTCGAAAAATGCCGGTGCACCTAAGGCTGGCAGAGCAAGAACATCCACTTGCCTCCTGCTTACAGTCTGGCGTCCTCTGTCTCTGGGTCCTTGTCTTCTCTCTGGATCACCAATTCCATAATCTTTCTGCTCGTCGTCCCGGTTAGGTTTAACGATGGAAACATTTCCGCTCAGGCACTCCGCTGATCCTCTCTTGGCCAATTAACATGACCACTCGCAAAACAGCACGTAACTGACGGCGGCATCTAGCCCTCTGAATAAGTGCGATATAACTGATCTTGGGTGCAAATCATTATCGCTGCGGCATCCTAGAAAGAACCTACTTAAGGTCTCTTTGGATCTCATATATGCTGAACTATACGGAGGTTGGCACTCTTTACTTAATCCTTTTTCTCATTTCCGGACAGCTGCGACTTCAGCATTTCCTCTGGAATTTGGCCGTATCCAATTTCTCTGCATACATATCAATCCTATGGCATCAACGGGGAGTAACACAGCTCGTTAATATCTCTCATGAACCTTTTGTTCCACCCGTCTTCATTATCATCCACTTCGATGACATAACTTGCGGGCTAAGTACTGCAATTCGTTCTTGGCTTCAGTTAATCCGGAGTCTCTCACACGGGCTCGAAATTACGAACTCGGGTATCTTCACCACTCTGTGGAAGATATCTAACCGATTAAGTCTTCAGGAACTCGTCCAAATTATCGGAGGAATACGCTTCATTCATCCATTCTCGATCAACTCACAACGCATCTGGGTGAGGTCTTTCTATCCGAAGCTGGTCAACTTACTAATCTTACATCGGATCATCTAACGAACAATGTCTTCTCTTGATCGATTTACTCTAGATCTGAGTAAAATCCTTCAAACTGGAATTCTTCAACTTAACTGAGCCTGCGTTGGCGTATCCAATTAGACGAATAATCTCCGTCACTCTATCGAAGATGGACTAGCGGTCTTCTGTCACATCTCTGTCTGAATGCTCCTGTGGTTTCAGCTCAAAAACTCTGGAGGCGACATCCTGTCAATCTCAGCAATCAGCAGGGTCATCTGTCTGCACGGTAGACAACATAGTAATTTTTGGGGTAGGCTGTACATCAACACTCCTCTCAATCTGGCAGCCTCTATCAATGGCCCGATCATCCGGTACAAATCCAAACACTCACCTCAAACGAGAGATCTCAACAAAACACTATACTGATACGTTCCTATGTCACCAGAAAACATCATGGTCAGCCCTCGTCCGTGACGAGCTCGCTCTGACCGTATCTCTAGCAACAGCTCTCTCTGCGCTCAAACCCTGGTGACAGGAATCTCAAGCAGGTATCGATGAAGATAGATCAAGGAAACGGAAGGAATCAACAGGTTCAAAATGTATATATGATCATAGGGAGGAATGGAATCAATGAGAGTATGATCATTAGAACGAATAGAAGCACGGATCTCAAGAATGTACATCCTAAGGTCACTTAAGCGGAGCAGTGTGTCATAAGTATGCCGCGGAACATACACACGGTACGTCACTCTACTCAATCTACCTACTCCATCAACCAAGGTCAACCTATAAGGTGAAAACTCGGGTCCCAAAAAAAGACCCCTTAGTCAAGTCTAAATTCCGTAAGGTCAAGCCTAAACTCGAACCAAGGTTAAACCTAACGCTCTGATACCAACTTTGTCACGACCCGGAATTTGGCACATGACCGACACTTAAATCACGCAATGCCTAGAGGCGTAACATAATTCAAGTAAGACGAAGCCCAGAAATCTAAACCTTTTGGCGGAAAATAGTGGAGGTGCAGTTTTGAAATAATGGTATAATGAAATCAAGTTTTTCTTTAAATTCATAGATAATGATATATGAAAATGCAAGTAGATTATATACTAGTTGAAAACATTTTTCGTCCTTTAAAAATTTGGGCAGCACCTCCCTCATACATTTTGATCCAAAACCACATACATGCAATATATAGGCATCCCCAAGCGGGAGCTAGCTCTTCGCCAATCGACGGAATCACAACCACGAAATAAAGTAGTAAATATATGACGCCCTACGGTGAAGATCAAACACAGAAAGAAAGTAAAGCAAGACTCATCAGCTCAAAACGCGAACATACACCCATCACTCTAAGTCTCGCAGATACACAAGTCTGTCTAGGTCTACTATTATACAAAGTCTAGTTTCTGATATGATGGAGTTTATCTAGATACAATAGAAATAAAAGGTACAAGAGTGGTCACGATCCAATGTGTGTCCCACCTACCAAAGAAAAACACCCTGAAGAAGGTTGTGTGCTAGCGATACCGCTACTGATCCAAGCGGTTGAACCTGGAAGAAAACTGTGGCACAACGGAGTGAGTTGCCAACTCATGAGTAGAAAACATCAGTAGGTAGAAATCGAATAAACAGTTATTCCGAGGTCATACTGTATCATGAAGGTAATACTATGATATCTAGGGTGACCATGTATGCATATATATCAAGAATAGAGTCAATGCCAATAACATGTAAAAACAATCATCTGAATTATATGCCTGTATGCATGTGAAATCAATCAACGTGTATCCATCAATGACACATCAACATCATGGAACCTGAGTGTCCAACATCGACACTCGAAACATCATGAAACCCGTGTCCAGCATCGACACGTAAATCCTCATTTTTCAGGCGCCGCATCATTGGATCGGCTCTCATATCCATCTCACGACTCCGGTCGGTATCCTCCGGATAACCGCCGGGTCCAAACTATCACCGGTAGGTAGCACATTCCCCAGCCGGCTCATCGTCATCCCCATAATCTTCTTACCCCGGAGTACCTTACCGGGTCCACCATATAGCCGAGTACGGCTCATCCATCTCCTCGAATCGGGTATCATATAGCTCAGAACCGAGAAAACTCATGGTGGACGCCTCGAAATCACATTACGAGAAACCGCGTTTTTAAAACAATTCATAATTTCCTTTGAAATATAACCACGGTTCTCAAATCCAGAGATCTCATGAATACAATATCTCAATGCATATAACCATAAAGTACGATGTATGCAAACATAGAACAATAATGCGAGCATATCAAGAATATCATGCAAGCATGTCATATGATAGTACTGAACAATGAATGTGCTTTACAGTTAAGAATAGTATCGTGATATAGAAGTTCTACTGTGCAAGTGGCATGACAATTACCGATGATGAATGTGTGAGCCGGCAATTCTGTGTAAGTGTAACATGCGCGTCATCGGTAATTGTGCAAGTGTACTAGCAGACGATATCATAAAGCGGTAAATATCGGAAACATAACACGTATCTCACGAGGGATAATCCAACATACACATAAACGACAATAAGGTACGTAACTGCATACGAACCATACGATCAGTTTAAATGATACGAATCGTAGTTTTGAAAGTGGGGGCTACGGTGTTTTTAAGGAAAAGACACCATTTGAAAATCCATACCATCCCTTGTGGTTTCCATTTAAAAGTGCATACGATTCGTCGGTTTTGGAAATAAGTATGGTTCAGGTGAAATCTTTACATCGGCGATCCAGCCTCATAGCATCGGATGTGGCAATATCCTCGAATATCATCCTCAAATCATGAGCGCGGATCAATCATTTAGTATATCTCATCGCGTACGGTAATCCATCGTACGGTGGCATTAAACAGAATAGGGATTCTATCATCTTATATATCAATAAGGGTACGGATCTTGGGTCTCGTACATCATATCTTATTAATCTCATAACATATCATTAACAATCTCATTTCATATCTAGGCATATATGTACGAATATTCATATCGCCTCACATCCTCATATCAAGTATATCCGCTCATATCATCTTATATCATTACATTGACATCTCAATTCATGTCATCTTGTATTAATCATATCATCTCCTACTAACTCTTTGATCATATGCATAGGTTTCTCTGACTATATTTTATATATCGGTTTCCATTTTATAATTGCGGGGGTGCTATACTCCATCCACCCGACTTCCCCCATAGATATAAATCTACTCGCCTGCTAAACTCCTTGCTTAGTCGAAGTCGATGTGCTTCGTCGTCTCGGAAGTCCACGCGAAGGTACCTACAATCAAAACACATCGTAATGCTATTAAAATCAAGTCTGAAAAACCGATACGTCACGCGAAGTGCTTGTTAGTTATATGTATGCCCTAGAGGCCATTATTGTACATGATTGTATACTATAGTGGATGCTTGGACATATATAGAGAGGACTTTCTTACTCAACATTATAGTATGCTATCTGGTTGCTCTTTGTCTTAACATGCAGACATGTATTATGATACTGCCTTTCTCTCATATGTTGATAAAGCACTTAGAATGTATACTTGAGTACCAGGATTATGATGCAGATCATACTAGTGGGGCCAGGGTAGTCCATAAGTTCATCCTTTAATTGTTCCTAGTCGAGGGTGTATCGAGACGGGGCATCGATATTCCGGAGTAGACTAGCGTATACGTTTCTTGACCCATATGATGGGCGATGGATGATCCTACATCCACTGGTGTTTAACATCAAATATTGTATACGGGTGCTCAGTGGAGACTGGATACACTGAACAGGACTCGTCAAGAACTTCTAGATGGTATTATACCTAACGTCAAATAGCAGTTCTCTGGTGACACTGGTACAGGTTAGTTTGAAGACCCGAGATCGTCATAGAGTCTTGTGTGATACCCACTGTGCTTTGATTTCCACCTTACCACGTTCAAGAGAGCGTGCAAAATGGTGGTTTTTGGGTACAGTCCCGAATCACATGGTGGCAATGAGCGATAGGAGGGGATTCGTCTCTCTCGGTATTGGGGGGTTGATGTTGCGCTGTGCTCGATTGGCCATAACAGGAAGTCCCTGGCTAGGGCCGATACAGAGATTTACTGGTAAGTGTTATCAGTAGTTTATCGACCCTTTATGAGCCTCATATCGGCATGACGTATCAAGTTATAGGCGTCTGACGTTTACCACCCCTAGACTAGATATGCGGCATATCAGACGAAGAGACCGAACTGTACGGTAGTGTTACTTATTTGATTCACAGGAATATGAGCTGGCATGCTTGTTGATTTTCTGATCGCTCAATATCTGGGTAGCCGTTACGTACAACTAGTACCGCTTGCGGCTTGTGGGTGACTAATATGATCACCACCTACTGCCGGCGTATTAACGAGTCATTAGAGTCCTACATAGGGTTTCCTAGCTCATGCAAAATGAAGTAGGGTACATATGTGATATGTGCGGGACCGATTAATACGAGTATGTGATACCGTGTTCTAATCTCGCGATACAGGTTATATGTGATATAACCAGATTGTTGAATCAAGTGTTGATTCAATGATTTGTTATATATATATGTGATATGCATATAAATGATATTAGTCGGTTATATGTGATATAGCCGGGTTATTAAATCAAGTGTTGATTTAATAATTTAATGTGTAATTATATATTTGATATATTAATATACATTAACTAATATTAGCCCACTTAAGAAAATGTTTTCTCATTATGCATTTAATATATATGTGATATATATTAATGTATTTATTTATGTGTCATGCTAGATGATACATTGGACATGGGTGTATGAGACTCACACCATATTTGAGATAATATGAGGTTTTCATTATTAAGGGTAAATCAAAATTAGATGGAAAATTGCCATGGTTAATGAAGCTTGGGGAAGCTTGGGGAAGCATTGACTTAGCCCATTAATTTTGTCTTACCTTAGATATTTATTAATCTAAACATTATCTAAAGCTATGGTTAAGTCTCTACATGGGTAATATATGATATTATCTCACCCATGGTTGCTATTCTTCTTGACTTCATCTTCTTCCTCATCTCCTTGAGCTTTCTAGGTTTTCTTGAGGTGAAGATTGTGAGTGAGAAAAATAATTCTAATGCAAGCAAAATTCTTACTTCATCAACCTACACTTGACTAGCCATTTAGTTTAGGTTGTTTGCTTCATTAATTCCCAATTGGTTAAGAGGTAGCTTGAGTTAGAGTCTCCTCGTCGTAGATCATCTTCGGCTTCGAAGACTTCAAGCAAGCTTGTTCATTTCGCCTAGTGGAGTCCAACTTGAGTCCGGGAGATCACTACTTGGAGCGAAGGGACTACTACATGGAGCTATTGAAATGAAGGACCGGTCTACAAAGGTTGTATTCCTCATTCACTTAGTGTAAAATTGTTTACATGTTTCGTTAACCCTAATTCTTTAGTTAGATCCTTGGTTAGGGTTCTTTAGCACACTAAAAATTTATAAAATGGCATGGTTGATGCCTTCCGAAACCTAGTAGTGGTGCTAAGCAACACTTCAGTGGTATCAGAGCCAAGCTAGAGAATTAGATGATTTTAATAGAATTACGAAACCGAAACAACTCCGAAACAGTCGAAACAAAACCCTAGTTTATGTCGTTTATAAAACGTTCTCGGAAATTTTTTTAAACAGCTGCAGAATGTTACATGGGATGTAATACGAACACCAGAGAAAAATGAGCCCAAACCACCAGATTTGACCCGGCGAAAAACATGAAAAAACCGGCCTGGCCGGTCTTGGTATATTATTTTTGGCTTCATTTTTGTTTGGTGCTCCAGTCTCTGGGGTTTGGTGTTTCAGGTATTTGTTTGTTTTTACTAAGATTGCATGTGATGTTATCTTTCTGTAAAGGCAATTCGGAGTGCTTCGGATTCGTAATTTTAACATCGTTTCCGGTAACTTAGACGACGTTAAAAAGTTCGAACGAACATCAAACACCACCTCAAGATTGCTCTCTGGAAAATTTTCAAAAGTTGGAATTTTTGGGTTTAAAAATGTTCAGAAAGTTGTGCAGGGTATTGTGTGGACCCCCAAGAAAAACGAACCCCTAATTCGACCTAACGACTGAGGAACCGCGGCCAAAAGGTGCTTTTGGCAGCAGTTCCGCGGCGCCGTTGGTGAGGCTTGGGACGTGCTTTCTTATGCTGGTCCGTATGTGCTTTTGGCATTGTCTGGTAATTTTTGAATCTAACTCAAGTGTTGAGTCCTCAGAGAATTTTGGGTGGTTGATCGATCGATCGAAAAGTTTAACATCGTCTAGTTTTTATGAATGTGATACAATATTTGGAATCTACACTAATTAGTTTTGTGAAAATTGATTACTTTCTTGTAAATTTAACATTTCGGTCTCGGGAGGAATCGGGAATCTTGTTGAATTACCCTATTTCTTTTGAAAAGGTGTTTTCATAGATAAGACCCAAATATAAGATTTACAATGTTAGGCATGAAATCCGAAATATGAGATATTCCAGGTTTATGATGTCTAAGGGATGTGTCGATTCCAAATGTTGTAGTTTGACATTTTCTTTTCTGCGACCGTAAGTATAATATGTGGTGCATCGTCGGTTTCGTTGTTATATGTCAACGAAAATTGGGATACGAATACTTACTTAAGTTGATGACATGTGATGTTATGTGTTGCTGAGATATGTTCTATTGGATCGTCGTGTTTGAATAGCCGGGGGGTTTTGCGTGAGATGAGAGTTTTTTTATTTTCATTCATGTAAAAACTTGTATGTAATATTCTTTTATTGGGACACTTCCAGGTTGAGGATGATGTCACCATTGATATATATTATTTACTTTTCCGCATTAGGATAGACCCAAGGTGGGGAGCACAAGTAACCTGGTTCTAAAGTCCAGTGGGAGACCATCTCGAGGATTCGAGATCGGGTCTCCTAACTCTAGAATTGGTAGGGTCACTTGCCGCTCTCGTAGGGGTCTAAGGATGTGGGTTTGGATATTCATCATGACTGTGGAATCCGTGTTTTTTACTGGTTTAATTTAAAACACGGACCTCCTAGTATATCCAATATTTCATATGTTGACTCCTGCTGCTGATATTCTGTGATGTGATCACTTTATATGATGAGACGAATGCTTTATTATTATATATATATGATATATAGTAAACGTTGCTTATGTTTTACATCCACGCTAGTCCAGCCCCCGCTCTGCCGTTAGTTATCTAACCTAACGATGCATGACGGGACTCCGTGGCGAATGCGGATGGCATAAACGTACGTTATATTTTCGTTTCTTCTGTGATGCTTAGGAAGCATAAATTGATGGGACTTCATTAATGAGATTAATGAAAAAGAAAGAAACCTAAAGATGTTGTAGAATCAAATTTTCAAAACTGGTAGCTTTAGTTTTTCCTTTGCATAGCGGTATTCCTTGATGATTATCTAGCACCTCATTCGATGAGGAAAGAGCCGAGATCCCTTCACCGGAAATGACCTCTTTAGCAAAAGCAAGCAAATGCTACAACCTATTCGGATTATTTTGAAAAACACATGATTTTAAAAGCGGAGCTTAAACCACTCCTTTTCAAAATCACTCGATTCTACAACGATATCAAATTCATTACGCAAAAGGTTTTCTTAAAAACTTGTGGTATCCTTCCGTCATTTTAGATAAATACTATTTAGTATTCATTCTATGTTTGCTGACTATGTTAAGGTGTAGTGTGCGGTAGCTGATTAGTGCTTATCTGCTAAAGCATGTGATGCGATTGGATTAGAGTAGTCATACAACTTTGTTGACTATGTTAAGGGTCGTACGGGTGGGTTTTATTCAATCATGAAATGACGGGTTGAACTTGACTAGCACTTATGATTTGTTGACTATGTTAAGGTCATAAGCTGCTAGGGATAAAATATTATCGGGAATTTCAAATGTTGAAATATGCAATGAGATTGCATACCTTTTATGAGATAGTTGGATCCCGATACCCACTGCGAGTAAGAGTTACTCCTGGAAGAGTTTTACACATCACAATTAGCCGATCAAGTAGGTGTCTAGAAAGGTGTTAACGGGGTTACGCCCATGGGAAAATGAGATTTATTCTAATTAGGTCCGTGAGAAAGTACGAGGAACCTCTCTCAAAGTACCGACACTGGCCTGGTTGAAAGATTGGTGAACAGTACCTTAATATTACATATTGGACTTAGAATAAACCCTAGGAGTACGAACCTTGTTGCTCGGATTTTGGCCGGCGAAGCATTATGAAAATCCGGTGTCGTCGGACTTTTGAGGGATTTGGGTATGGTGGTTTTTAGGGTAGCTCTGTGTTTGTGTGTTAGGAGTTTTGGTATTGTTTATTTAAGTTAATTTAACAGTATATGAAATCTGGGAGTTAATATCTGAAATGAGGTTAAAACGTTTAAAACACGACACAGACGTTTCGTAAAGCAATTCTGTTTTCTGTTACGAACAGCGATCGGATTAAATTTAGTTAGTATAAGTGTTAGATAGTTTAGAATGGCCGTACGTAGTATAGTTAGTACATAGCACTTGTAATTTCATGTTTTCGCCGTATCGGAGTTAGCCGTTTCTTATACAAGTTAATTTCAATATTAGATTCGAATACGGAAACTTCGGAGGCCGCAAGGAAAGGAAAAGGATTGGTGATCTGAGTTGATTCGACCTATGATTCGACCTATCAGATCACCAATCCTTTTCCTTTCCTTGCTGCCTCCGAAGTTTCCGTATTCGAATCTAATATTGAAATTAACTTGTATAAGAAACGGCTAACTCCGATACGGCGAAAACATGAAATTACAAGTGCTATGTACTAACTATACTACGTACGGCCATTCTAAACTATCTAACACTTATACTAACTAAATTTAATCCGATCGCTGTTCGTAACAGAAAACAGAATTGCTTTACGAAACGACTGTGTCGTGTTTTAAACGTTTTAACCCCATTTAAGATTTTAACTCCCAGATTTCATATACTGTTAAATTAACTTAAATAAACAATACCAAAACTCCTAACACACAAACACAGAGCTACCCTAAAAACCACCATACCCAAATCCCTCAAAAGTCTGGCGACATCGGATTTTCCTAATGCTTCGGCGGCCAAAATCCGAGAAACAAGGTTCGTACTCCTAGGGTTTATTCTAGGTCCAATATGTAATATTAAGGTACTGTTTGGTTACGTTAGTTATTATCTAAGTTATAACAGATCTTCACAGAGCCTATATTTCCCTAAAATACCAAATTTCCGATATCCGATTTCTACAATTTAACGTTTACAGAACTAAAATCCTACAGTATTTAAAGATTATACCTACAGAAGATTGTTGAATGGCTTCCTCCAAGATGCCCAAGTCCATAGCTCCTAGCTTGATGGTGAAAATCCTTAGCACCTAGTTCTTCGTCTATTCTTTTTTTTCCTATTTTCTTTTGTGAGTTCTAAATGGTTTCCTTTTCTTTCCTTTGTAAATTTCTGGTTTTAAATTGTTTAGGTGAACTGAACAATTGATATAGGATAAAGGAAAATGAGTGAGGGTTGTAAGAGGAGGTGTCACCAAAGGAGTTGTGGTATTTTCATGCAAGAGTGAGGTGGGGTGCATGAGGTGTGCATGCAAGAAGGAGGTGTTTGTGCATGGTCACTTCTAAGTTGTGGTGTCTTGAGGAAATTTTTGAACTTAAACATTATCCAACCCTTTTACACATACACCCTCAACATTTCCAAGTATTCATAATTACCTAAACTTTAAACAAAACCCCTCATTACATATGTTATTATATAAACACCATGTTTATTAAAATGAAGCTAAATCTCACAGTAAAACCCTTGTAATTTACTAATGTTAAAAACTAAAATTTAACTTTAATTAGTTTCACACACTACTTATGAAAATGTTCTATTTTGTTTTAATAACTTTTTAAATTAACATTTTATTATTTAATTAATTAAATTTATTTATTTTCTAAAATTTTCAAAATGTTACAGATTTAATAATTTAATGTATAATTGTATATTTGATATGCTAATTTACATTAACTAATATTTGCTCACTTATACATTTCTTTTCTCACATGTGCACACTTAATATATATGTGATATATATTATTTGTGTTTTCTTTTTGTCATGCTTGATTATACATGCAACTTGGGTGTATGAGACTCACACCATGTTTTAGATTATATATTAGGGTTTTATTTATTTAATGCAAATATAAATTGATGGGAATTAAGCATGGTTGCAAGCTTTGGAAGCTTGTGGAAACCATTGACTTAGTCCACTAAATTTGTCTTGCATTAGATATTTATTAACCTAACCTTAATCTAAAACCATGGTTATGTCTCTGCAAGGGTTATATGAGATATTTCTCACCCATGGTTGCCATTCACTCTCTCATCCATTATTCTCTTCATCTTCATCTTCAACAAGAGAAAGCTCTCTAGGTTTTGGTGAGATAAAGAAATAGAGTGAGAAAAAGAATTCTAATGTGAGCAAAATTCCTAATTCATCATCCTCTACTAGATTAGCCATTTAGTTTAGAGTGTTAGCTTCACTAATCCCTAATTAGTGAAGAGGTAGCTTGAGTTGGTGTCTCCTCAAAGCAGATCATCTTCGGCCTCGAAGATCATTGAGCAAGCTCGTTCATTTCGACTAGTGGAGCCTACGAAGAGTCCGGATCACCACTACTTGGAGCGAAGGGACTTCTACACGGAGCATTTGAAGTGAAGGACCGGTCTACAAAGGTTGTATTCCATATTCACTTAGATGTAAAGTTGTTTACTTATTGTATTGTCTAATTCTCAAGTTAAGATTCTAGGGTTAGGGTTAAGTAGCATGGCAATTTTTTGAAAATGGCATGGAAGATGCCTCCCGAAACTTTGTTGTCGTGCTAGGTAACCCTACAGTGGTATCAGAGCCAGGCTAGAGAATTAGACGATATTTGTTAGATTACGAAACCGAAACTACTCCGTAACTTGAAACATTGAAATCAAGTTTCTGTCGATTTTTAAATGGGCTTTAAAAATTTTTTAAGCAACTGCAGAATGTTGTATGTGATATAACATGAACATTGGAAAAATACGAACCAATTTGGCCGGATTTGATCCAGCGACATTCAAGGAATTTCCGAGCTGGCTGGCCCTGTGTGCAATTCTTGGGTTCGTATTCGTTTGGTGTTCTAGTCTCTAGGTTTTGGTGTTTCAGGTGTTGCTTGTTTTTTCTAAAATTGCATGAGATGCTATTTTTCTGTAAAGGTAATTCGGAGTGTTTTGTAGTCGTAATTATAACATGTTTTCGGGTTATTTAGACGGTGTTAAAAAGTTCGAACGGATATCAATAACCCAATTTTTCGCTCGACGGAAAAATTTCCAAGAGTTGGATTTTTTTACCAAGTTAAAGAACATTCAAAAATCATGCAAGTAATGCGATGGACCCTCTAGAAGAACGAAACCCTAACTCGATTCTATGACCGTAAGAACCGCCGCCAAACCCTAGGGCTTGCGGTAGTTCCGCGGCGCCATAAGTGAGGCAAGGGTTGACCCTTCTACGGCTGGTCCATAGGTACTGTGGCATGTACTGAGTATTTTTAAACTACGCTCAAGTGTTGAGCTCTTTGGAAAATTTTGGGTGTTTGTTGATTCGATCGGAATGTTTAACATCGTCTAGCTTTTTCTGGAATGTGATACAATATTTGGAATTCATATTGTTAGGCATGAAATCCGAGATATGAGATATTTCGGATTTATGATGTCTAAGGTAATTATGGATTCCAAATGTTGTAGATTGACATTTTCTTTTCTGCGACCGTAAGTGTAATATGTGGTGTATCGCCGGTTTCGTTGCTATGTCAATGACAATTGGGATACACATATTTACTTACGTTGATGACATGTGATGTTATTTGTTGCCATGATATGTTATATTGGATCGTTGTGTTTTGAATAGCCGGGGGTTTTAGGTGGGATGAGAGTTTTTTATTTTCATTAATGTAAAATTCATTGTATGTAATATTCTTTTATTGGGGCACTTCCGGGTTGAGGATGATGTCACCATTGATGTATATTATTTACTTTTCCGCATTAGGATAGACGCAAGGTGGGGAGCACAAGTAACCGGGTTCTAGAGTCCAGTGGGAGACCATCTCGAGGAGTCAAGTCCGGGTCTCCTAACTCTAGAATTGGTAGGGTTACTTGCCGCTCTCGTAAGGGTCTAGGGATGTGGGTTTGGCTATTCATCGCGACTATAGAATCTGTGTTTTTTACTGGCTTAATTTAAAACACGGAATTTCCAAGTATATCCAATATTTCATATGTTATCTTCTGCTGCTGATATTCTGTGATGTGATCACTTTATATGTCTGAGACGAATGCTTTATTGTTGTATATATGATATATAATAAACGTTGCTTATGTTTTGCACCCGCGCTAGTCCCGCCCCGCTATGCCGTTAGTTAAGTAACCTAACGGCGCATAACGGGACACTGTGGCGAATGCGGATGGCATAAACGTATGTTGTATTTTCGTTTCTTCTGTGATGCTTAGGAAGCATAAATGATGGGACTTCATTAATGAGATTAATGAAAGAAAGAAACCTAAAAGATATTGTAGAATCATATTTTCAAAAAGGGCAGCTCTAGATTTTGTTTTGCATAGCGGTATTCCTTATAGAATATCCAGCACATCATTCGATGAGGAAAGAGCCGAGATCCCTTCACCGGGAGTGACCTCTTTAGAGAAACTAGCAGATGCTACAACCCACTCGGTTTCGTCTTTTGATTGCTTCTATAGTTCTTGCTTTGCATAGAGATATTTGTGAAATATCCTGATAAGGAAAGAGCCGAGATCCCTTCACCGGGAGTGACCTCTTTAGCAAAACTAGTAAAAGCCTAAAAAACACTCCTTTTCAAGAATCATTTGATTCTACAACGATATCAAGTTCATTACGCTCATGGTTTTCTTAAAAACCTTCATAGCCCTCCGACATTTCAGATAAGTAATATTTAGTATTCGTGCTACATTTGTTGGCTTTCGTCAAGGCGTAGTGTGCGGTAGCTAAATACTGCTTATCTGCTGCATATGATACAATTGGATTAGGGTAGTCGTACGGCTTTGTTGGCTTTCGTCAAGGGTCGTGTGGGTGGGTTTAATTCAATCATGAAATGTACGGGTTGAACTTGACTAGTGGACTATGGTTTGTTGGTTTTCGTCAAGGTCATAGCATGTTAGAGGCTAAATATTGTCAGGAATTTCAAGTGTTGAAATTTGCAATGAGATTGCATACCTTCTATGAGATAGTTGGATCCCGATACCCACTGCGAGTGAGAGTTACTTCTGGGAGAGTTTTACACATCACAATTAGCCGATCAAGTAGGTGTCTAGAAAGGTGTTAACGGGGTTACGTCTCTGGGAAAACGAGGTTTATTTTAATTAGGTCCGTGCGAAAGCACGGGGAACCTCCCTCAAAGTACCAACACTGGCCTGGCTGAAAGATTGGCGAACTTGTAGAGTGTAATTAATCCCGGCTAGTCTTACCTTTTAGGGTTTGATGGAAGATTTGATAAAAACAGTGGGAGCCATCCTGATTAGATAAGATAATAACCAATCTAATCTTTCAAGAGCATACGCTAAAGCGTTTTCTTCTCTCTCTCTCCAGGTAGCGATCATGTGAGGCCTTAAACAAGATAATTGTCACGATCCGAAATTGGCACGCGACGGCCCTTAAACTACGCAACGTCTACAGGCGTAACGCAATTTAAGTAAGCCAAAAACCCAGCAATCTAAACCATCAAAGTAGTAAGTAAAAAAACAAATTTTAAAACTTTTGAAATCTCAAACCAAATTCTTTAAAGTCCAACTTTATTTCCTTTAAAATTTTGGCAGCACCTCCTTTGTAAAACAAACCCCCCAAAATGGTACAACATAAATATATAAGTAAAGCATCCCAAAAAGGGAGCAAATACACGCCCAAAGGTGGAAAACAACTACTACAACAGATATACGATGCCGTAGCGAAGAAACAAAAGACGATATAAATAAAACTACATAAAAGACCTCCAAGCCACAAAATAATATACAAAAACGTCCTCACATCAAGTCTCTAAGTCATACAAGATAATGGTAGATGGAGAGTACAAGATACAACGAATATACAAAGAACATAAACGGATAACCACAAACCCACCTAAAGCAAAACTGCACACTGTGAGCCGAAGCGGTATCCGCAGCAAAAGATGATACGATAGATGAAAATAGCCCTGTCTCTGACTACTGTGAGGATCAACCTGCAAAACACTGTGGCACAATGGGGGTGAGATGCCAACTCGTGAATAGTAAATAACATATGCAGGTAATCACAAGTATGCACGTACAGCGCGAATCTAACATATGCAAACTAATAGCAATAAATGGATCATATGAATGCAACAGTCATGAAATGTACTCTAGCGGGTACAACTAATACATGAACAATAATATGACAATATGCATATGCAACAGTCATGTAAAGTACTCTATCAGGTACTGCTAATACATGAAGCAATGCATATAAAATAAAAGTATGTAGATGCAACGGTCATGGAAGGTACTCTAGCAGGTACAACTAATACATGAGGTAGTGCATAAACAATAAATACGGAGTATGAGATAAAACATGTCATTCCCACAGAATCCTGACATCGTGACAGGACCAAAGTCCATCAAGACAATCCAAATCCCAAATTCCTCAAATCAGCCCCCAAATTGGCTCTTATATCATGTAAGTCTTATATATCCTGAATGTACAAATCAAGTAAATCTCATATATCCTGAATATACAACATCAAGTAAGACTCATATATCCTGAATGTGCAACATCAAGTAAATTTCATATATCCTGTATGTGCAACATCAAGTAAATCTCATATATCCTGAGTGTCCAATATCAAGTAAATCCCATATATCCTGTAGTGTCCAATATCAAGTAAATCTCATATATCATGTAGTCTCATAAATGACTAAGTATATTTGCATGAATTATTATGATGAAGTATATGAATTGATATGTATACATATATATTAGCGTCCCATTCCACCAATACATATATATATATATATATATATATATATATATATATATATGCATATATAGCAATGTCCCATTCCACTGTTATATATACTTAGGAGTAAAAATATCATGAAACCAATGTGTCAAGTATCGACATAAAAATACTGATCTATCAGGTGCTGTCACCATGACTGGCCCCCTGATAGGTACGTATCATACGCTATTCCGAAAACTCGAGTGCCCAGCTTCGACCCTCACCTTTCGACGTATCCATACGTACATGACACCCATCGGTATCCCCACGATAACCACCGAGTCATAAGTACTGTCACCGGTAAGTATGGTTCCCCTGTCAGGCTCATCGGCATGTTACATCGACATCCCTTTCTCGCCCCGCGGTACCTCCGGGCCCCACCATGTACCCTCGCACGGCCCACTATGCCTCCTCGTATGGGGTATATATATCAGAACCGAAAAATCTCATGGTGGCTGCTGAAATATCATATCAAGAGAAACGAGGTTTTTCAAATAATGCATAATTTCATGAAACTACCACGGTCCTCAAATCCAGAAAAAAAACATGAAAAATCCATATCTCAATGCGAAAATCCATGAATATAATATATGCAACATAAAACTGTAATATGAGCATATAAAGGAAAAGCCGCTATATAACTGCAACAAGTTAATATATATATATATATATATATATATATATATATATCATGCGGTTCCTAATTTCTCCATGTCTATATAACATCAAATAAAGGTAAATATGTAGCTATAGCCAGATATATATGTAAACATAAAGGTATAGCAAGGTATAAGTGAAGTATGTATGCAAGGTATACATGTAGCTATGTCATTATGTGTGAAATATACCTATCTCTAATGGTACAATACCATATAGGTATGCAGGTAACTAGCATGTAAGCATGTCAAGGCATATGTGTAAGCATGTAGGTATACAGGTATGCTATATGTCATATGCAACAAGGAATATGAATCAATTTCTCAATGTCCCTAACCAAACAATATCCGATATGTACGTGTGTTGTGCGTGCCATGGCAATTATTGATGGTGTGTGTGGCATACAATCAATGCTCGTGCAACACGAGCCGTCAATAATAGTGCAGTGTCCTAAGGGTACAAGTCCAAGCACAACAAATAACTACGCAATAAGGTGCATGCGCAACTTATATATATGCAATAGAATATGCGACAATATCATAACATCTCTAGCCCAGACGCATAATGCCATGTGGGTATTCCCCTGTAGATGTTAAATCTACTCACCAACACTCCGGGCTAAGTAAAGCCTACCACCTGTTTCCCCTTCTTCGCAGCGCTCGAAGTCCCCGCCTGCGAACCTAAAACATAACACAACAAAGCAAGTATATATTAGAAATAGACCCAAAACATGTACAAACTACGCTGACCAACGCGACAACACAAAACTTACTCTCAAGTGATCGTATTATGGCTAACGTGCATAGCGACACAAAGAAACCAACTCAGAGCAACAGCAACACAGAACACGAACCGTATCGGATAACGTAACGCATGAAACGAAACACAAGAAAACAAGCAAGTGATCCTAGATTTTGCTATACCAACAATCTGTAAAAGTTGCAAGTACCATGAGACCACAAAAGACCCCAGAGACCCCTATGATTGATCTCAAAAACTATCTAGTAACCGCAATCAAGAACGGCGTCGCTTGGTAGCTAGCCGGTGAGTACGGGTCGGTCCACAGGGATGTTGTGAATTTCCTAGTCGCTCAAACGAGTTAATTCCGATGGGAGGCGGATTGGTTATTAAATCTAAAAACTAAATTATTCTATACTAAGATAATCTAGATCTAAGTCTTGCTAGGGTTAGGTCTAGGGTGGGTTTGGAAATGTAAATAAATCTCAACGCTTTCTATACCTATATAAGGATCTAGTAGGAGTTATGGTAATTATTAACAAAAAGGATTAGAATCATCGGGAAGATGTTTTCTTCCTCTAGTTTCTTGTCCTTCCATTATCAATCCTTACCCTAACCTCCATGGAAAACCATCACAACCGGGCCTTTATACTACGGTATCACCGCTACCTCGATGGATAGGATGCCGTAGGGAGCGGTATGTGCATGAATGCATGGAGTCCTATTAAAATATGTAACGGGCAAGAAAGGGATTAGAGATCTCATCTCTCAAAAGCCTTCCCCAAAGCTAACCCTAACAAGCGAGGAGACTACTCGCTCATTAGGGAATTTTAAAACATTTATCTAGGGCAGAGAATGAAAAATAACCTAGAGCAAGAATTGAAATTACTTACTTACTTTACAGATGGCTCTCTCCAAACATTTACACAGGGTTGTCAGATCTGAATAGATGATATGAAAAGAGGCATCGATGCTCTCCAAAAGAATTCTAAATTTTATTCATAAAAAGAGGCATAGGGAGGCATAAACTAATACAATGATTTGGGCTTCTATTTATAGGACATAGAATCCCTAGGTTACAATTGACCCGCATATCTGCATTTACCAAAATACCCCTAGGTTGACTAGTCAGAGACGCTTTAAATTATGGTAAAAAATATAGCTCCTGATTGCGCAGTACGGCCGCGGAACCGCGGCCGCAGCCAGGGTTTGGCCGCGGTTCCGCGGCCAAACGGAGGACTTGGGCTATTTGTTTTCTGGTGCTGGCTCTGAATGTCTTGTACTTCCTTTTTATTCGGTTCTTTATTCAATTTGGTTTCTCGGTTTCTTCCGGATCTCCAGTGAACATTGTAGCGGACTTTTACCATTGCTTCGTGATGAAGTCTTGAACCTTGCTCTTCTTTGTACTGATCTTTGTATAGGCTTGATCAAGATTCTCTGTTTGTTGGTCAAAGTCAAACTTTTGCATCATCTTTTATCTTTTTCACTGTTTTCGATCCAAGAACCTGTAACCTGTACTATGTAGCAGACATGCGTCAAAAGTACCTGTTTATTTGTAAAATACAAAAAAAATGGGGAATATAATAATGCAATATTATGGTATGAACAAATACCCCCAGACTTATCTTTTGCTCGTCCTCGAGCAAACTTAGTTTTATTCTCGACAAAAAAAACTAACCGCACTTTCGCAGGGAAACGCGATTGCACTGAGCTCGTGCAATAAGCCGTTAAACCTCTAGGTGTCCCTAGTAGGAGGAGTGTTGTCTCCTGAGGGTTTTCAGCGGATACTACCCATAAAATCCTATCAATTCGGCCTTTCAACTTTAATTCTCCAATTAGGGTTTCTAACAAGGAATTCTATTATCTTCGACTCGTAAATTATCCACCCATATTCTTCACACTTCCTCATCATTTAACTTAAGATTATATACGTTCTGAAGACCTACTTAGCTTTCGGCATCTCTTAAGTTTTCCTTCTAGGGTTCCATCTCCACTTAGGAATTTTTATCAACTCTATTAAAGATACAAGTTCTATTCTTCATTCCTCTCTCTTATCTAAATCCCCATCACATACCCCTACGTATGTGTATATATCATCCCTACACTTGGAAATTCAAATCAAGCAATCATACACCTGTCCGTTGTCCAAAATACTTATTAATTGGTGAATTTTTATGAATTTTTCTTACACATCCTTCATGCGACCGTTAATACTTCTTGATGTACCAACGACCGATTACAAAATGCGTTTGCACTTTAAAGCGTGCTTTCTAGTCTTGTAACACCTAAGGCTTTTTAGCAGTGACTCCCAAACCAGTTGGTCTAAGGCACTAGGTGATGAAGCACCCTCGCTAAATATTTTTCTATTTTTGCAGCCTTAAGTAATCACAAAAACCAGTGTTCATTTTTTTTCTCTATTCACACTTGTATATATATATATATATATATATATATATTTTCATCGTACTAAGGACTTTAGTTAAGAGCATTTCAAGGTCTCTTCTACTATTCCAAGTTTCAAGCTGCGTGATTGTGCAATTTGTAGGGTATACATTTTCAGAATCTAGACTTAAGCTAGGAATTATTTTTCAAACTTATACTCTAATAAAAATATCAATACTTTTCCTTTGTTTCGACTTAGCGCAAGAAGTGAACTCAAAATTTGCCTATTTCTAAATAAACTATAAAGACATATACTTTCTACCGTTAAACTTTAAGGAAGGTTATTTTTAGGGTTTTTAATTTACTAAGTCTAAGATCTAGTTGTTCCTAACTAGTTAACCTATTTGTCAAACTCAAGTCAAATACGGCCAAAATTGAATACATTAATTTTTATAATTTTTGAAATTGTTCAATTTTTATGGGTTTTAAAATAAGTATGCAAATGCAAAAATATGTACATATGAATGCGAAGGAAGAAGGCTTACCGAGCAAACACCCAAACTTAAACTTGACAGTGTCCTCACTGTCATGCTATACCAAGAGGGTCAAAATGTCGGCACTCCCCTGTTTATTTATTTACAATTTTTTATTTTATTTTTTATATTTTTATATTTTTTTATTTTTATTGTTAACAGAAAAAGAAAATAAAAAAATATATATACATATATACAACAAGGTCCTCCCAAACTAAACAAGGCCTTACATAAGCCAAAGGTTAGCACCAACCATTCAAAAATCTTATCGTGGTAATGGTAGAGTTGGTGAAAGAATGGGGTGTAGAGAAAGGAGTTCAGAACCACACGAGACCGAATGGGAAGAAGGGTGGAATATGGTCTGGGTGGAGGAGAAGAATGGCGGAAAAGAGAAAGAAGTGTGGTACGATCTTGAGGGTGTAAATCGAGTGAATAAATTAGCGCAATTTGTGATGACCGATGTGTTAAAAACGATTGTGCTAATCTATCAATCCGTCGAGAAATGGGGTCAAATCCCTCAAGATTCGCAAGAAAACATGGGTACGCCGAACTTGGTAAACCCTCCATTGAAAATGGCAACGCGATGGAGTTTTGCGTGGTCGAAACGATAGGAAGGGCGAAAGGGAGTGATTGAAGGATAGTCTTAATCTCACCTAAGTAATCTGTCTCGAACTTGAAAGATTCCATCAATGGTTCGAAACAACAGTAAGCAACCGAGTCTGATGGTTCAACTAACTCATCTGAAAATGTAAAGGACTCAAACTCGGGAGGCGAGTTTTCAACATCGTCCGAAAAGGTGAAACATTCGTAATCGATATCGTCTGTGATAACTGTGTCAGATTCAAAGGCAAATTTTTCAAGCTCACAGTCTTCAGGCGTGATCTTGTGTGTGGTCGGAACGATGGAAAGGAGGGAGGGTGATATAACAGTTAAAGGTTCAGGAGGATGAATTGGAAAATCCGACACATCAAACAAAAATGGTTCAACTTCAATATTATCCTCAATACTCTCCTCAATACTATCCTCATAATTCTCCTCAATATTTAGCTCATCCATGCCATTATCATCAAAATCAAGACGCATATGAAGTTTGGGAAAAACATTTAATGACTCGGGATGATGAATTGGACATAAAATTTCAATTAAATCGACTGTTTTATCATCCAAAATATTCCCGGCGTCTATATCCTCAATCAAGTGAAAATCAATTTTTTCTGACACCTCATCAAAAGCATGGATATTTATCAATTCAGGTTCTAGATTGGAGGTGTAAAGATCGAAGGGATTAAATGTAGTTTCACTCGAAAGGGGTTCTTCACAATCTGGCAAATCAAGCACTACAAAATCATACAACTTGTTTTTATTTTCAACTGGTGAATTATTTGGGACAATCGATGGAAAACCGGAGTTGTGGGCTTCAATTGGGTATGGGTAGGTCTGATTTGAGAATGTGTAGAACTCACTCACTCCTCTCAAATTCTCCCTCTGTCCAACCGCCTCCTCATACATTGAAAAATTTGGAGCTAGTTGGAAACTAGATACCGGTTCAGTAGGTTGCATAAGGGCGGCTATGGACGCATCCACATTCCTAACCATTTTGTTTGTTGCTAGAATATAAGCTTCCAACGACTGTTCCAAACTAGACATGGGTTGTGAAGCGGTTTCGGTAAAAGATTCGAAATTGTTTGGAT
The DNA here is from genome assembly GCA_030015575.1 of Agapanthus africanus. Taxonomy (NCBI): domain Eukaryota; kingdom Viridiplantae; phylum Streptophyta; class Magnoliopsida; order Asparagales; family Amaryllidaceae; genus Agapanthus; species Agapanthus africanus. The sequence goes on from JASDDO010000024.1 coordinate 595,483,992, forward strand.
ACGTGAAACTTCCAAATGGCTGTGTAGAAGCAATGTCTAGTGAAGGGGGGAAAGTCGGGTAGGACTGGTAGGAAGCGGATGGTTGGACAGGAGTAGGATCAATATATGGATAAAAAGGTGAATGGACTTGTTGATCCCTATAACTGGATGTGTGGAGAGGAGTGAAAGATCGGCTACGAGATTGTGCAATATGCTCAGCAATAGACATAGGTTTATGAGTTACAACAAGATTCGAAAAAGTGGTGTCAACATAAGAAGGTAGTGAAGGTTGACATGGTTGACACAAAGTGAGTTGCAAAGTCGAACTGTTTCTCCTAGACGCTTCTATTTGATCTTTCAAAGAAATTTTAGGCATGGAGGGATCTTCTTTAAATCGACCGAAACAATTAACGTACGAAGCAAAGTTAGGTTCGGGATACCAAAGTTCGGCAACAGATTTGTGATGTGGGGTACCCATGATAGAAGAAAGAGAAGAGAAAGTAGGTAGGTGGTGCAAAGATTTCTTAGCGACAAAAGTTGCAAGCTTTTTATAAAAAGATTTTTTTTTCCTTTTTCCTGTTTCTCTTTATTTGGAAATTTTTGCAAAAAGATTTTCGATAAAAGATATGCAAAACAGAAAATCACTTGCAATCAATTTCTATTTTAAGCACAACGCAAAGAATCCTGCACAAGACTTGTTATTTTGGAAGGGGGAAGATTTTTAAACGCAAAGAACCTGCAGGAGATTTTTCAGAAGATATATATCGAGATTTGCAGAGGAGAGAAAAACAAAGCTTACAGTGTAAATTCCAGAGGCTGATGTCACGACGGCGCCGCCCTTCCGCGGCCGAAACCAGGTTCACACCGCGGTTCCGCGGTTGTCTAGCATGCACGGTTCCCGAGAAATTTTTGCAGAGGACGATCCACCTATTCACCGCATTTCCACGGTCGGAAGTGGGTTTTTGCCGCGTTTCCGCGGTCTGCTGGTGGGTTCGTGTCTCGAGAATTTTTCAGTCCCTCTGTTGTTGCAATCTTCTGTGGTTTGGATCGTCTTGTTTCTGTTTTGATCTCTGTAGATTTCCAGATCCGATTTTGTTCGTAGATCCAGAAAAATTCAAACAAAAAATACCCTTTCAAAAATAACAGATGATATATTTATATATTTTTTTTGTGATTTTTCAGATTTTTATGATTTTTCAATTTTAGATTAACCCGAAATTGCAAAAAGGAAATAACACGCCATCCCCGGCAACGGCGCCATTTGATTGATCTCAAAAACTATCTAGTAACCGCAATCAAGAACGGCGTTGCTTGGTAGCTTGCCGGTGAGTACGGGTCGGTCCACAGGGATGTTGTGAATTTCCTAGTCGCTCAAACGAGTTAATTCCGATGGGAGCCGGATTGGTTATTAAATCTAAAAACTAAATTATTCTATACTAAGATTATCTAGATCTAAGTCTTGCTAGGGTTAGGTCTAGGGTAGGTTGGAAATGTAAATAAATCTCAACGCTTTCTATACCCATATAAGGATCTAGTAGGAGTTATGGTAATTATTAACAAAAGGGATTAGAATCATCGGGAAGATGTTTTCTTCCTCTAGTTTCTTGTCCTTCCTTTATCAATCCTTACCCTAACCTCCATGGAAAACCATTACAACCGGGCCTTTATACTACGGTATCACCGCTACCTCGATGGATAGGGTGCCGTATGGAGCGGTATATGCATGTATGCATGGAGTCCTATTAAAATATATAACGGGCAAGAAAGGGATGAGAGATCTCATCTCTCAAAAGCCTTCCCCAAAGCTAACCCTAACAAGCGAGGAGACTACTCGCTCATTAGGGAATTTAAAAATATTTATCTAGGGCAGAGAATGAAAAATTACCTAGGGCAAGAATTGAAATTACCTACTTACTTTACAGATGGCTCTCTCCAAACATTTACACAGGGTTGTCAGATCTGAATAGATGATATGAAAAGAGGCAACGATGCTCTCCAAAAGAATTCTAAATTTTATTCATAAAAAGAGGCAGAGGGAGGCATAAACTAATACAATGATTTGGGCTTCTATTTATAGGACATAGAAACCCTAGGTTACAATTGACCCGCATGTCTGTATTTACCAAAATACCCCTAGGTTGACTAGTCCGAGCCGCCTTAAATTATGGTAAAAAATATAGCTCCTGATTGCGCAGTACGGCCGCGGAACCGCGGCCGCAGCCAGGGTTTGGCCGCGGTTCCGCGGCCAAACGAGGACTTGGGCTATTTGTTTTCTGGTGCTGGCTCTGAATGTCTTGTACTTCTTTTTTATTCGGTTCTTTATTCAATTTGGTTTCTCGGTTTCTTCCAGATCTCCAGTGAACATTAAAGCGGACTTTTACCGTTGTTTCGTGACGAAGTCTTGAACCTTGCTCTGCTTTGTACTGATCTTTGTATAGGCTTGATCAAGATTCTCTGTTTGTTGTTCAAAGTCACACTTTTGCATCATCTTTTATCTTTTTCACTGTTTTCGATCCAAGAACCTATAACCTGTACTATGTAGCAGACATGCGTCAAAAGTACCTGTTTATTTGTAAAATACATAAGAATGGGGAATATAATAATGCAATATTATGGTATGAACACCCTACACCAAAACTCAATCCCTCAGTCCCCACTCTGGCCGCAAATTGCGGCCAGAACCATTAAATCTGCGGCCGTCCAAGAAGGGAATGGGCTTGTATTTCGAGGGTAGGTTATAGGTCACTACACTAGGTCACTATGATGGAAACTTTTGCAACAAATACCTGGTTTCATAGCAGATCATCCGAGACCCAAAACTACTCTAAAAATACGATATTTACCCGAAACGAAACTATACGCGTTCTAAACTGAAACTAACAAGCTACGCTACACAATAAACACTTAACTAACAGAAAGAGATCATTACCTAACCAAAAGAACTCAAAGATCCTAGCTTCCTAAGCTCCAAGGCATCCAAGAGGCAAGTCAAGGCAAAAGATGTGATTTTGTGAGATTTTGTGAAGATTAGAGATGGATTAGTGAAGGAATAGGTTAAGTGGTCAGTTTGAGTGAAGGAAGTGAAGAAATAATGAGAAGGAAATAAGTGAGAGAGATAATGAGTGAGGTGTGAAGAAAAGAGAGAGAGAGGTGAGGTTAAGGTGAGTGCACCTTGCAATAACTCTCACATAAATTCATCCACACTACTCACCATGCCACCTCTTCTCTCATCCAAAAGCTAAAAGAAATATCTCACCTCACACAACAAATATCTAGGATTAGGGTTAAGGTTTAAACAAGGATTGGATTATAGCAAAGGATTAGATTATGTTAAGTGTCATGGTCACTAACCTGGATTACACAAACACACCCTCACATAAACATGCACATGTGTGTGCATGCCATAACAAATAAAAATAAATTATTAATTAAATGTTATAAAATATGAGGAACCTAAATTGGTAAACTTTTTACCAAAAACCCGCATTAACGTCTAAACTAACACTAACCGAAATCTAAGGTGTTACAATCTCCTCCCTTATAAAAATTCGTCCCCGAATTTAAAATTCTCACTAAGCGTACCTTCAAGGAGAAGAGTACAAAACTCCCAAATCTCGTTCGCAGCCTTCCAAGTGATCTCCTCACTATACGGCTACGCCCAAGAAACCTCCACAGATGGCAAGACCCATGACCGAAGTTTCTCCGCCAGCCGAACCACTAACATAATTGGCTGCCGGTGAACAAAAATATCGTGTCCAAGCTAAATGGTCTGGTGCTGAATCATGTGAGAAAGGTCATGAAGGTATTTGCGAAGTATCGACACAAGGAATACGGAGTGAAAACTCAATAATCTGGGCGGAAGTGCCAATTTATAGGCAACGGAACTAACTCGCTTGAGGATTTCAAAAGGACCTACAATCCTGGGATAAGCTTCCCAAAACTCAACACGTCATTCCTCGGAAAATCCGTCGGAATACATGATCTCCCACTGCGAACTCAAGTCTGCGACTACCACAGTCGGCATAAGACTTCTGTCTGCACTGGGCTACTCTCATCCTGACCTGAACCAACTGGATCATCTCCGAACTCTCTAGACTAGCTGGGGTCCAAAAAAAAATCCTACTCACGCAGAGTCAGAAAAACAGACTGGCGATCGACACCACCTACCAAACAAAACCTAAAGGTTGCCAATTGGAATGTCTCCTGATAACAGCTATCGAAGGAGAACCCTAACAATGGCAAGTGACGATCCCAACAGCCAACGAATACTTAGTACGCACGCACAAGCATATCCTCCAGAGTTTGTATAGCCCGCTCTCACAAACCCTCGTCCTGCGGATGGAAAAATCGGAGCTAAAGCTCAACCAGTACCAAAGGCTTCCTGAAGCTTCTGCCAAAGACGACAAGCGAACATGGTGCCTCCATTGGATACAACACATGAAGGAACTCCGTGCAAATGCACAAACTTAACGAAGAACAACTGAGCAAACTGAGTATAACCGGACGACAAACACCCAAATGGAGTCACACCTTGTCTAGACCTGGGTAGACACCACAATGAAATTCATGGAGATCTGCTCCCATTCCCACTCCAAAACGGTTAAAGGTTGCAACTTTCCAGCCGGTCTTAAATGCTCAACCTTAGCTCACAACAAGAAAGACTCCTTGAAACGAAATCCGAAACTTCACTCTTCATCCCTGCCCACCCGTAACTATCGAACAAGTTACGCTACATATTGGTGGACTTGAATGAGCACAGAAAGCTGACTGATGTGCCTGCTCTAGGATTTCGCGTTTCTACCCAACAGTATCAGGTACACACAAACGCGTCCCTAAACGTAGCACACCCTGGTCGCAAATCAAGGACTCCGAATCTTTACCCAACCGAGTATGCTCAAGAATCTCTGACAAACGAGTATCGGCGGGCTGTGCCTCGCGAAAACGATTAAGGAAAAATGGACGGGCGCGGACATGAGCAAGCTGTCCCCTCAGAAGAGGCGAACTTAAGCCGTATCCAACAATCGCACAAGAACTGTAAATCTACATAAGACTGTCTCAAAACCGCACACAACTGGGACAAGCTAACCCCGGGCCAACGACTCCAGCATCAGCTACCACAATCGCCTTGCCATGGGTAACGAGGATCTCACAACACGATCCTTCACAAGCTCCATCCAACGGCGCTGTCTCAACAATCAAAACCCGCTGCAGGAAGATGCACATTAAGCTCTGGTGGTCCGTGAAAATCTGACACGACTCTCCGAACAAGTAGTGTCCCTAAATTTCCAATGCACGACCACCGCGGCCATCTCCAGATCATGAGTGGGATATCCTGCTCGTACTTCCTCCAACTGTTAAGAAGCATAAGCGATAACTCTATAGTGCCACATCAGTACACAATCGAGCCCACTCGCGAAACATCACAGTTAAACAACAAAGTCACCCGATCTAGAAGCAAAGAAAGAACTGGTACAGTTGTCAACCGAATTTTCAACTGCAGAAAACTACACACGCAAGCCACAGTCCAAGAAAAAGAAACTCCCTTCCTAGTCAACCCAGTCAACGGTGCAGCGCTACATAAGCAATCCTACACGAAACGGCGGTAAAAACCGGCTAAGCCCAAAAGCTGCGGACCTCCGTCCCTGCTACAAGTCTGGGCCAAACCTGTACGGCCTCGATCTACCTCGGGCCCGTACCAAAACCGTCTCCCGTAACCACATGACCTTAGGAAGTCAACACTATCAAGCCTGAAAGAACACTCTGAGAATTTAGCAAAATGTTGGTGCTCTCCCAATGTCTGTAAAGCAAATCCTCAAGTGCTGCCCACGTTCCTCACGACTCTTGGAAAAGACCAGAATGTCATCAATAACACAACAATAAACTTGTCAAGGAACGTCCTGAAGAAATATGATTCATCACATCCACGAATGCTGCTAAGGCATTGGTGAGTCCAACGACACCACCAAAAACTCATGGTGCCCATAGCGCACACAAAGCAGTCTTCGGAATGTCATCACTCCGAACCCGCAACCAATGATGACCTGATTCCAAACAAACTTAGAAAAATGTCTCGCACACTGGAACTGATCAAGAAATCGTCAATGCGAGGTAAAGGATACCTATCCGCACCATAAGCCGGTTCAATTGACGATCAATCAATACACAATCTCAAACTGCCGTCCTTCTCCTGACGAACAGAATAGGAGCTCCCCAAAGCGATACACTCAGACGCACAAGCCCCCCTATCTAGCAACTCTGCAGCAGATCCTTATGCTTCCTAAGGTTTGCCGTCTTATCTGGAACAACGTCGGAAAACTCTCGCACGAAAGGAACCCGGTCCAAAAAGCCCACTGTGGCTCCGGTATCACGAATGAACGCCAAGAATCCTCGACATCCTCTTCTCAAAATCCGACTAGCGAAAAAGGCTGAATTCAAGCTGTGAGAGGCGGCACCACTGTCCTCCCATGCACAACAAGAACTGACTCGCCGGGAAAACAAAACCTGACTGTTTTCTCGCGGCAGTCCACAGACGCCTAGCACGTAGCTAACCAGTCCGTGCCCAGGAGAACGTCAATCCAACATCTCAAGAAAGATCAAAACGACGGACGAATCTCTATCTCCTATCCGATTGGCACACGACCGAAATACGTGTCGCGCAAATAAGAATCGCTGACAGAAGTTAACACAACAACGGCTGATCTAGCTAACACGACTCTCGGCCCAACCACGGCACAAAATGTGTAAAACAAACAAGTGCATTAAAAGAACATACGATTTAAGAATACCTGAAAACTCTGCATTGGACGCCTGCGCGTCCCGATGAGTAGAAGCAAACTCTGGTGTCTGCCCCCTACCCGCAACTGGCTTAACTCCTCCTCTGCCAACCTGTCCACTCTGAGCGAGCCTTCCGTGACCACGACCTCTCCAAACACGAGTCTGACGCGGTGCTAAGGAACAATTCCTGATGAGGTGATGAAGTCTCCCGCACCAGAAACATCCACGCGATGATTGCTGACCCTCCTGGGAATGATAGCTGAACGACTGACCTCATCCTAAGCCTCTGCTACTCCCACGACAGTCACGAAATCTGTCTCGGCGACTGAACCTCTGTCTCGGGGCTGACACACTTGTACTGGCCCTCTTCGGTCCTCGAACTCCCAAAGTCTCTGGAAGACGTGCCTCGTCAACTATGGCTGCATCCACTGGTGCTGTGTAAGTGACGAAATGTTGTGTGCTGATCGCAAGGAACAACTGGGTAACAGGGGTGGCAACCTCCTGTCGCTGCACTCTACTGGCCTCAACCAAAGATCTCATAGTCTGGCGCAAATCCTGCATCTCAGCCTCAAGCCTAGCGATACGATCTGTCGAAGGCGATCCATCTGCTCCAGTGCAACGAGCATGCCATCCTAGTCAGTCCTCGGCCTACCTGAGTCAACTCTGACCTCGGCCCTCGCTGCATCACTCTGAGTCCCCATAGTCATCGGCGGCAAAGGCTATAAATGGAAAAGGATTCGATAAGAACACGGAAATCGAATCATAAGGATATGTATCATCAAGGAAGGAATTTCAAGCAATTAGTACATAGGTCACTTTAGGCGGAGTACCGCGTCGTGAGTATGCCGCGGACATACACACACTACGTTACTCTGCTTAAGCTACCTACTCCATCATATCAAGGTCATCCTACACTCCGAAAGGTAAAACCTAGCGCTTTGATACCAACTTTGTTACGACCCGAAATTGGCACGTGACGGCCCTTAAACTATGCAACGTATACAGGCGTAATGCAATTTAAGTAAGACAAAAACCCAGCAATCTAAACCATCAAAGTAGTAAGTAAAAAAAAACAAATTTTAAAACTTTTGAAATCTCAAACCAAATTCTTTAAAGTCCAAATTTATTTCCTTTAAAATTTTGGCAGCATCTCCTTTGTAAAACAAACCCCCAAAAAGGGTACAACATAAATATATAAGTAAAGCATCCCCAAATGGGAGCAAATACACGCCCAAAGGCGGAAAACAACTACTACAACAGATATACGACGCCGTAGCGAAGAAACAAAAGACGATATAAATAAAACTGCATAAAAGACCTCCAAGTCACAAAATAATATACAAAAACTTCCTCACATCAAGTCTCTAAGTCATACAAGATAATGGTAGATGGAGAGTATATGATATAACGAATATACAAAGAACATAAACGGATAACCACAAACCCACTTAAAGCAAAACAGCACAATATGAGCCGAAGCGGTATCCGCAGCAAAAGATGATACGATAGATGAAAATAGCCCTGCCTCTGACTACTGTGAGGAACAACCTGCAAAGCACTGTGGTACAACGGGAGTGAGTTGCTAACTCGTGAATAGTAAATAACATATGTGGTTAATCGTAAGTATGCACGTACAGCGCGAATCTAACATATGCAAACTAATAGCAATAAATAGATCATATGAATGCAACAGTCATGAAAGGTACTCTAGCGGGTACAACTAATACATGAACAATAATATGACAATATGTATATGCAACAGTCATGTAAAGTGCTCTATCAGGTACTGCTAATACATGAAGCAATGCATATAAAATAAAAGTACGTAAATGCAAGGGTCATGGAAGGTACTCTAGCAGGTACAACTAATACATGAAGCAGTGCATAAACAATAAATGCGGAGTATGGGATAAAACATGTCATTCACGGAATCCTGACCTCGTGGCAGGACCAAAGTCCATCAAGACAATCCAAATCCTAAATTCCTCAAATCAGCCCCCAAATTGGCTCTCATATCATGTAAGTCTCATATATCCTGAATGTACAAATCAAGTAAGACTCATATATCCTGAATGTGCAACATCAAGTAAATCTCATATATCCTGTATGTGCAACATCAAATAAATCTCATATATCCTGAGTGTCCAACATCAAGTAAATCCCATATATCCTGTAGTGTCCAATATCAAGTAAATCTCATATATCATGTAGTCTCATAAATGATTAAGTATATTTGCATGAATTATTATGATGAAGTATATGAATTGATATGTATACATATATATTAGCGTCTCATTCCACTAATACATATATATATATATATATGCATATATAACAGTGTCCTATTCCACTGTTATATATACTTACGAATAAAAATATCATGAAACCAATGTGTCAAGCATCGACACAAAAATACTGATCTATCAGGTGCTGTCACCACGACTGGCCCCCTGATAGGTACGTATCATACGCTCTTCCGAAAACTCGAGTGCCCAGCTTTGACCCTCGCCTTTCGACTTATACATACGTACATGACTCCCGTCGGTATCCCCACGATAACCGCCGAGTCATAGATACTGTCACCGGTAGGTATGGTTCCCCTGTTAGGCTCATCGGCATGTTACATCGACGTCCCTTTCTCGCCCTGCGGTACCTCCGGGCCCCACCATGTACCCTCACACGGCCCACCACGCCTCCTCACATGGGGTATATATATCAGAACCGAAAAATCTCATGGTGGCTGCTGAAATATCATATCTAGAGAAACCGAGTTTTTCAAATAATGCATAATTTCATGAAACTACAACGGTCCTCAAATCCAGAAAACATCATGAAAATTCCATATCTCAATGCGAAAATCCATGAATATAATATATGCAACATAAAACTGTAATGTGAGCATATAAAGGAAAAGCCGCTATATAACTGCAACAAGTTTATATATATATATATATATATATATATATATATCATGCGGTTCCTAATTTCTCCAAGTCTCTATAACATCAAATAAAGGTAAACATGTAGCTATAGCCAGATGTATATGTAAACATAAAGGTATAGCAAGGTATAAGTGAAGTATGTATGCAAGGTATACATGTTGCTATGTCATTATGTGTGAAATATACCTATCACTAATGGTACAATACCATATAGGTATGCAGCTAACTAGCATGTAAGCATGTCAAGGCATATGTTTAAGCATGTAAGTATACAGGTATGCTATAAGTCATATGCAACAAGAAATATGAATCAATGTCTCAATGTCCCTAACCAAACAATATCCGATATGTATGTGTGTTGTACGTGCCATGGCAATTATTGACGGTGTGTGTGGCATACAATCAGTGCTCGTGCAACATGAGCCGTCAGTAATAGTGCAGTGTCCTAAGGGTACAATTCCAAGCACAACAAATAACTAAGCAATAAGGTGTGTGTGCAACTCATATATATGCAATAGAATATGCGACAATCTCATAACATCTCTAGCCCAGACGCATAACGCCATGCAGGCGATTCCCCTGTAGATGTTAAATCTACTCACCAACGCTCCTGGCTAAGTAAAGCCTATCACCTATTTCCCCTTCTTCGCAGTGCCCGAAGTCCCCGCCTGCGAACCTAAAACATAACACAACAAAGCAAGTATATATTAGCAATAGCCCCAAAACACGTACAAACTACGCTGACCAACGCGACAACACAAAACCTACTCTCAAGTGATCGTATTGTGGCTAATGTGCATAGCGACACAATGAAACCAACTCAGAGCAACAGCAACACAGAACACGAACCGTATCGGATAACGTAACGCGTGAAACGAAACACAAGAAAACAAGCAAGTGATCCCATATTTTGCTATACCAACAATCTGTAAAAGTTGCAAGTACCATGAGACCACAAACAACTCCAAAGACCCCTACACCAATACTCAATCCCTCAGTCCCCACTCTGGCCGCAAATTGCGGCCAGAACCATTAAATCTGCGGCCGTCCAAGAAGGGAATGGGCCCGTATTTCGAGGGTAGGTTCTAGGTCACTACACTAGGTCACTGTGATGGGAAATTTTGCAACAAATACCTGGTTTCATAGCAGATCATCCGAGACCCAAAACTACATTAAAAAATACGATATTTACCCGAAACGAAACTATACGCGTTCTAAACTGAAACTAACAAGCTACGCTACACAATAAACACTTAACTTACAGAAAAAGTTCATTACCTAATCAAAAGAACTCAAAGATCTTAGCTTCCTAAGCTCCAAGGCATCCAAGAGGCAAATCAAGGCAAACGATGTGATTTTGTGAGATTTTGTGAAGATTAGAAACGGATTAGTGAAGGAATAGGTTAAGTGTTAAGTTTGAGTGAAGGAAGTGAAGAAATAATGAGAAGGAAATAAGTGAGAGAGATAATGAGTGAGGTGTGAAGAAAAGAGAGAGAGAGAGAGAGAGAGAGGTGAGGTTAAGGTGAGTGCACCTTGCAATAACTCTCACATAAATGCATCCACGCTACTGACCATGCCACCTTTTCTCTCATCCAAAAGCCAAAAGAAATATCTCACCTCACACAACAAATATCTAGGATTAGGGTTAAGGTTTAAACAAGGATTGGATTAAAGCAAAGGATTAGATTAGCTTAAGTGTCATGGTCACTAACCTAGATTACACAAACACATCCTCACATAAACATGCACATGTGTGTGCATGCCATAAGAAATAAAAATAAAATATTAATTAAATGTTATAAAATGTGAGGAACCCAAATTGGTAAACTTTTTACCACACACCCGCATTATCGTCTAAACTAACACTAACTGAAATCTAAGGCGTTACAATAATAATATGGATGTATTGACTGAACCCGCTTGTTATGCTGAGCTGGGGAACGTTGGTTCCGTTCTAACTTATAATTGTTATAAGTCCGAGCAGGAAAAAGAAAATTATCCGGAGTTCCACAACACCCAAACGAAGAATAAGCATGTTGATGCATATTCTTCGGGTGTGTTAGTCATCGAGAACTGTTTCACAGTTCACTCTTTGTCCTGGGTATTAGATACTGGATCGGGATCCCACATATGTAATATGTTACATGGGCTAAGTAAAGGTGGAGAACTGGGAATAGTTTATTGATTGATCATTCTTTTGTTGTGTTTTATAAAATGTATCACAATCAAAGAAATTTAAATCGCAATCAATTGACGGTGTCTATTGTAGGTTCGTCGGTGAATGCGGATCGTCCACTGGGAAAGTGTGATTTGATCGATCTTGTTTTAGTTGCGTTGGAAATTAAAATATAAAAGAAAATGATTCAAGAATTGTGAAATTTAGTTTTAAGAATCATCACAAACTAGATCTAAAATCAAGAAATGGTAGAAATCAAGAAATTATCCAAATCGTTTGAGTTATCAAGATTTGTAGAGAGGCTTGTCGGAATCAATCGAATCGATAATGATAATTGATGCTTAGAATTTCAAATTCTTATCTATTGAAGATTTGATGCTAGATCGACGACAATCAACGAGGTTTAGGGATCTTTTGAAGAAACTAGGATTTCTTCATCCTCATCCCTTGTCCTTTCGTTAATTATCATTCAAATTCAAGCCTCTAGGAAATTCAATCATCGATTGTTGATCTCTAATTTAGAGCCAAAACATTCAAGAAAGCATCTCGCTCAAAACTAGGTCATCTTTTATACAATTTCCTAGGGTTTACAAAACTCATAAGACTTAAGAATCATTCAAGAATTCATCAACATCATTCTACCTACTCTTTCGATTCCGATGCAAGCGGAGTTTTATTCACGCATCATTATAAAGCAATCAAGAATGAAGAATATCATAATGCGAGAATGAATAGAAAGCAAGAATAAAGATCTTCACCTTTTATTATTCGATGTTTCGTTACAATACACTCAAAGACTACAAGAATTGAGGAGGAACTAAAATCATCGAACTAGCTTCGCATCGTCTTCTTGAGTCGCGGATCGTCGTGGATCTCTTGCTCGGATAAAGATCGGCGTCACTTCAAAAGGATCGTTGGATGCTTGCTCGATTTGGTACTCGATGAATCTTGATTTGGATCAAATTGTGTCACTCAATTTGTTTTGGAATTGATTTGGATCTCACTCGATTTTACCCTAAATGATAAACAAACGAACAAACTCTTCAGTGAAGCCTTAGATGCCTTTTTATAGTCTTTTCCTTTGGCTTCCCTTAGAAGCTAGGTATAGGTTCCCTTGTAAGCTTGGTAGTTGAGAAGAAACTTCTAGATTGAGTTAGTTATTTAGCTTACAAGAGAAGACTTGCTGTTAGAAGAGAAGCTTCTGGAGAAATCTACACAATTCGAAGCGTATTGGAGAAGCTTGGTAGTTGAGAAGAGAAGCCTCGGGAAAAATTCTGTCGCCGACGAGTCAACTCGGCCGCGGATCCGCTGCGGATCGGCCTAACTCGGCCGCGGATCCGCGGCCTTTTGATGGACTCAGTGCCTGGAAATTTCTGGGTATTCTGGTGTTGGCTTGATGGCACTTTCCTGATGTCTGGAATATTTTTAGACTTTCTTGTTTACTGCCAGATCACAAGTCTTGGACTTGGTGTATTTTTATCAGCACTTTTATGATTCCGGCTCTTTTACCTGGAGAATTTCCTGCACACAATCTCGAGACAAGGGTTGATATATACAGATCAATGCAATTAGTAATAAAACACGTAATTTCCCTTTAGAATGTCGATTATAACTATAACACGTGTTATTTGGTATTTTACAGATGAATTCGTAATCCGTGTTATATTTACAATAAACACCCTCAGATGATTGATAAGAGTAGGGAAATTGTCATTGTAAGAATGCAATATTTTCGACTGATCAAATTCCCCCTAACTTAATTTTGGTCATCTCGAGCAAAAATCTTTTAATAAAAAGAAGGAGAAAATAAAGAAAGAGAAAAACTAACTTGCACACTTTCGTAGGCAACATGATTGCACTGAGCATGTGCAACAAGCCTTTAAACCTCTAGGTGTCCCTAGTAGGAGGAGTGTTGTCTCCTGAGGGTTTTCAGCGGATTGCACCCACAAAATCCAATAATAAAAAGAAGACCATGATGGTTACATATAAAGATAAGAATTGTAAAAGAAAGACTTTGAAAATTAGATTTTCCAACTAATACTAGATTTTCGGTTGTCATGAGACCTATCTTAATAGTCATGAAAAGATGTTAGAAATCACATCATCCCTCAATAAAAATTCGTCTTTCTTCTTCATTCCTATCTTTCTTCCAAATATAGATCATATACCCCTACGTGTGTGTAAAGTACATCCCTACACTCGGAGAATTCAATTCAAGCTATCATACTCTTGTCCATTTACCTCAGTACTTTTTAATTGATATTTAGATGGATTTTTCTCACACATTTTTCATGCGACCGTTAACATTTCTTGAGGTACTAACCGACCGATTACTCAACATGCTTGCTTAATAGGTGTATTAGTATTTTTCCTCGTCTTGCAACACCTAAGGCTTAGCAGTGACTCCTAAACCAGTTGGTCTAAGGCACTAGGTGATGAAGCACCCTCACTATATTTTTTTATTGCTGCCTTGGTGATAACAAAACCAGTGTTCTTTTTCTTTATTTTCCATTTATTATTTTCTTCATACTTTGGCTTTTAGACAAGAGCATTTCAAGGTATCCTCTATTATCCCGAGTTTCAAGACGTGTGTAAGTGCGAATAGTAGGGTATCAACATTTAAATGTTTGGCTTTCAGAATAGAAACTATTTTTCAGACTTATTTTTATCCGCAGATTAGTGACATCTTTCATCTTACTAACCCTTGGGACAACGGCTTATAACTACTTATTACTAGTTTCATTTAAGAAAACTTCTAACTTTCTAGGTTTTCTTAAACTATTCTAATCTTTTGGATGTAATTTTTCACTATCTAATCTTTTATTATAAAATTAAATATTAAATATTGTTATCTTTTAAAAAAATTCAAATTTTTATATGTTTTAAAAGTTTTGTGCTTATGGAAAGTATGATGCAAATGATGCGAAAATAAGCACAAACCTCCCCCAAACTTGTTTTCAACAGTGTCCTCACTGTTGCTATCTGGTAAAGCTCAGAAACCTGTAAACTTGGGAGGAAATTTGTTAAAGGGGACATATAATATGATTATGGAAATTTCCCCCCAAACTTATTTCTTATTCATGTACAAAAACTTTTTATGATTTTGTTTTATATATTTTTTATATTTTCTCAAATTTATTTACAAATTGACTCACCTCCATTCTAAAGATGTGACAAAATTACCAAGTCATGGAGGTGAGGTGGAGGAAAATTAGTCATTATAAAGCGGCTCCTATAAAAACAGGAGCTCCTCTGAGGGGTCAGTAGAAAAATACGGTTTAAGTCTATGACCATTTACTTTGATGATCGTACCGTTTTCAACATTTTCTACCTCAACTACCTGGTGCGGGTATATATACCGAACAACAAAAGGTCCTTTCACCGAGATTTTAGCTTACCCGCATGAAGGTGGAGTCGTGAATCATAAAGAAGGACTTGTTGACCAGATATAAAAGTTTTTCTCAAAATGTTTTTATCGTGAAATACCTTAGTCCGATTCTTTACAATTACAGCATTATCATAATCTTCATCGTGGAGTTCGCTTAGCTCATTTAATTGCAGCTTCCGAAAATTGCAGGCTTGATGTAAGTCAAAGTTAAGTTCTCTAATAGCCCACATTGCTTTGTGCTCTGTTCAGTTGATAAAACTGCACATTTAATATGACAATTTTCCTACTATATATAATAAAAGGTGTTTATTATAATATATGATACATATGAGGGTTTATCTGTAAAAATAATATTTTCATGTGTTTATATATTATAAATAACATTTTGTAGGAAAAAGTAAGCATATAATATCCATGTAACATTTGGCCCATTTAAATATGCTTACCTTATTAATACCTATGACCAATTCTTAATGGTTAAGTTAATATCTCAATAAAACAAACTCTACTAATATTGTTTGTTGAGTTATTGTGCAGAATTTTCAGGGCTGAAATCAAGGAAATCAATGTTGGCAAATCAAATCTACCAAAAATATTCAAGAAACTAATTCTGGTAGAAATATAGAAAAGATTTTCAAAGTCTAGATACTCAAAAGATTACCAAGTGTTACAGATATGAAGCTACAAAAATTAGAGGCCATGATCTCACCAAAAGGGGGCGGATCCGCGGCCAAACCTATCCAATAGCCGCGGTTCCGCCGCGGATTTGAAGAGTTGAGATATGGGATTGTGGTGGTTAGGATCCTAACAACTAGTTTCCATATTAGGAAACCAGGGTTCTTGCTCTGTGACTATAAATAAGGACCGAGAGCCTCTTGGAAAAATCATCAAGTCGATGCGATCACGAAGTCCAAGATGCCTCACGCATCCAGACTGATCATCAACTGTTCGTCTACCTCCTTGGAAGAGATCGAGAAGCAAACTAGTATTTGTAATCAATTTCTAAGGGATCAAAATGTAATGAATATTGTTTATTAATAAAGGTAGCTCTTTTTCCTATTCTATTTCTTTGTAGTTTAATTATGCATTTTCTCTCCATCTCTTTTTCTCCCAACAAGCGCGAGTAATTCTCCGCTTGTTAGGGTTCGTATGATTAGGGTAGGTTAATGGATGATGAAAATACCTAAACTCTTTTTACGTCCTATAAAGTTTATAAACTTTATCAAAAGAATCATTAACATCCTAATCGGGCGCGCTACCAATTCATTGTTAGTCTCGACCGCGATTAGAGATTAGATTAATGATTGTTTTGGTAAAGGCTATATATGAACGGAGTTCCGTGTCGAGATAGGGGTTAAGAGTGGGATTCCTTTTCCCACCAGAAACCCTAATCTACACGCATCACTGTCGTTCTAGTTTTAAATCTATTATATGATAGAAAGGGTAATTTTTAATTAATAATCCATAACTACTAAATCCTAACGAACCCTACAAGCCCCTTCTTATATTAACTACATCCATAAATAATCTAGATCTATATTTTGCATTAGTGCTTAACGTAGATCTAGAAACCATTCTACAATAGTCTTTATTCCCCCCTCTCTCTCAACACATCTAAAGTAAGAATAAAAGATTCAACGTTTCCCAGAGGACGACCCGTACTCACCTCGGTCTAGCTACACGCGACACCGTTCTGATTGCGGTTATTCTACAAAAACAATTCTTCACACCAATCAAATGGCGCCGTTGCCGGGGATACGTGCGTAATTTTTTATTCTTACTATTTGTGTTGAATTCTTAGACGATTCATATCATTATTAAAACAAAACTGCAAAGTGCATATTTAACGATTTGTGTGTGAATTTTGTGAGGGAATCTGGAGTCACAGACTTGAGGAAACAGGAGATCTAGGGTTTCACACTTCTCTGGTATCTTTCTTAACTCTTTCTCTCTCCTCTCAAATCCAATAAAATCTATTTTCTGCACGATTCTTTGCAAAATATCGCCGCTCAAAAATCTTTTTGCAAAGTTTTGTTTTGCGGTTTGTTTTTGCATATTTTAATACGGATTTTTTAGGGGCAAGACCAAATCCAGATTAGGTGGGGATTTCATCACCCTTCCTAAGCCCCACAAATCACAAACCGAGCATCTGCATCAACCCTACATTAATTTAAAAAATATCTAGACCAGACTCTAAGGACTGTCGCGCTCAATAAGGACAGAGGAAGGTCGTGGGTAATCTATCGCTTATCCGCATTACTTTTGTGGTGACTAGGCAAGTGTGTCCAAGGCGAGTGGTTACTTAATTAGGACCACTACTTTTGTAGTGGGGAGCCTCCCACTCACCTGGCACTTACCTGGCTACAAGGGTAGTAAAGAGGCGGTAGAGGATTTATCCTGCGGCTTGTCCTTTGGAAGTCTAGGAGCGGTCTAGAGACTGGACCTAGGTAACCATAGTTCTAGGGTTGTTTGTGCATTTTTGTGTGCTTTGTCTAAATCCGTCATTTTTCAAAACAAACCAATTATTTTCTTCCATTTTTACCCTTCCCCCTTCTTCTCTTCTTATAATGGGTGACCTAAACAGAAGAACACTTGCCGAGCTTTGCTGTCCACAACCAGATATCTTTTGTTTTCGTAATCCTTTCGGTATACCGTCCGGCTCTTCCATGTCCTTAAGAGATCATATAGAACAAGCAGGAAGAAACAGTTGGCCACCTCAGTCTAGGTCTTATCAACCGTATCCTAATCCTACATCTATTTCAGTTCATACCCAGAGTGAGGAAGCCCCTAGACGAATGTCCATTGCTGAGCACATAGCTAGGTCTAGAGGCCAAAGTTTCAACCCGGACCAATATCAACCATCACCACCACTGTCCGGAGAAGAGTTTGATATGCGGTTTGTGGCATATAAGATGTCTGTTGAAAATAGCCAACCAACCAACCCATATCAATATTCTTCTTATCATAATATTGATCCTACTCCTACCCAAGTTCCGCAACTATTCTATTCCTATCAATCCAATCCGACTTTTCCACCTACTCTCGACAGTTCTTCTAATCATTCATTTGGGAGTTTTAATTATCCACAGGAATTTCAATCTTATACTGAAACCCCTTATCAACCCAAGACTAGTCTGGAGCAGACATTAGAAAAATTTCTGGAACTGTCGAACCAAATTAGGAAGGATTTGGGTAGTAAGACAGAACTGTACACCCTTCCTAATCAAACCTCCCCATTCCAAACTGAAATCCACTACTCCAGTTTCATAGATTCATCAAGTACACCAAATAGAATGTCTGATAAGTTGTGTGACTTTGTAGTGTTTGATTTACCCGACTGTGAAGGGTCATTTCAAGTGAAACCATACCCAACCCTTATGATCTCTACACCTCCACTCTTGAACCAAAGCTGATTGAAAACCATACTTTTGATGAGGTGTTTGAGAATTTTAACCTTCACTTGAATGAGGTGATTGACATTGGGGATATATTGATTGATGAACCCGAAATTTTGGATGATTTTGTCCCACCAATTCATCAAATCCTTTCACTTCCTTGTGGTCATCATCTTGAGCCTTTAATTCTTCCCGAACCCCAAATATGTATTGAAGTTGATGATAGTAGTATACCCGAAGATCAGACCGAAATACAGCCTCCATCTTCCACATCTGGTTCAGCAATACTCGACATACCAATTTGTTTACCCATTTCACCTTCTACTTTCTCCGATTCTTCTTCTGTTCCTATAGTTTCAGTGAGTTTTGATAAATCACAATCCGTTAATTCAAGTTCAATAATACCAGAAATTCAACTTGATTTGGATATTTTTGAAAATGAGGTAGATGAGTTTTTCGAGTCCTCTACCTCAATAATTTTTGAATCAAGTAGGATAAATTCTGGCACAAAACTCTTTGACAGCAAAATGTTCGATCACACCATTGATAAAAGTTTTGAAGAACTTTTTGCTGACGAACTTGAATTTTTAAACAATACGGATTTTATGATTGATCAATCTCTACCTATAGAGGTTGAACCGTCATCATTCCTTCTTCCTAATCATTCACATTCATCCTCATCCTTTCTTTTCTCTAATTTCAAACCCTTTCCAGACCACCTCTTATCCTTTCCCCATTTTTTCTTGACTCGATACAACACATTCTTCCACCAACCTATACGCTATACTGATAAAATCTTTGAATGGTTGGTGTTAACTTTTAGTCTTTGTAAAGTCTTACTTTAACCAAATGACTCACCCCCTCTTAAAATGCTTCGTATTGTCTAACTCATGTTTGAGGGGGGGTATATTTTTGGCTCTTGAACATAACTTTTGTCTTCAAATTTGTGAGCCAAAAATAAGTTTGGGGGAGGATTTTCATTTTCATATATTTTCGCCCCCATTAATAATGTTCTCCCAAGCTTACAGGTTTTTGTGATCCAGCAGATAGCAACAGTGAGGACACTGTTGAAAACAAGTTTGGGGGAGGTTTGTGCTTATTTACGCATACTTTGCATTATACTATATATAAGCACAAAACTTTTTTTTATAATAAAAGAGTAGAAAGTGAAAAATTGCATCCAAAAGATAGGAATAGTTTAAGAAAACCAAGAAAATTAGAAGTTTTCTTAAACGAACTAGTAATAAGTAGTTATGAGCTGTTGTCCCAAGGGTTGGTAAGATGAAGGATGTCACTAATCTGAGGATAAAAATAAGTCTGAAAAATAGTTTCTGTTATGGAAGCCAAACATTTGAATGTTGATACCCTACTATATGCACTTACACACGTCTTGAAACTCGGGATAGTAGAGGATACCTTGAAATGCTCTTGTCTAAAAGCCAAAGTATGAAGGAAATAATAAATGAAGAAAATATAAAAATGGTGAAAAGAAAAATGAACACTGGTTTTGTTATCGCCAAGGCAGCAATAAAAAAATATAGCGAGGGTGCTTCATCACCTAGTGCCTTAGACCAACTGGTTTGGGAGTCACTGCTAAGCATTAGGTGGTGCAAGACGAGGAAAATACTATCACCTAATCAGCAAGCACATAAGTAATCGGTCGGTTAGTACCTCAAGAAGTATTAGCGGTCGCATGAAAATGTGTGAGCAAATCTAAATATTCATCAAGTTAAAAAAAGAAATACTGAGGTAGATGGACAAGAGTATGATAGCTTGAATTGAATTCTCCGAGTGTAGGGATGTCCATTACACACACGTAGGGTTATATGATCGATGTTTGGATGAAAGGTAGGAATGAAAAATAAAGACGATGTTTTATTGAGGGATAATGTGATTTCTAACATCTTTTCATGACTATTAAGATAGGGCTCATAACAACTGAAAATCTAGTGTAGTTGGAAACTCTTATTTTCAAAGTCTTTCTTTTATGGTTCTTATCTTTATATCTAAATTTCACCATCTCTCTTTTATTATAGGATTTTGTGGGTGTAATCCGCTGAAAACCCTCAGAAGACAACACTCCTCCTACTAGGGACACCTAGAGGTTTAACGGCTTGTTGCACGTGCTCAGTGCAATCGTGCTTGCCTACGAAAGTGTGCTTAGTTTTTTCCTTTCTTTTTCTCCTTCTCTTGAATAAACTAGTTTGCTCGGGACAATCAAAGATAAGTTTGGGGGTATTTGTTCAGTTGATAAAACAGCACATTTAATATGACAATTTTCCTACTATTATTATATAATAAAAGGTGTTTATTATAATATATGATACATATGAGGGTTTATCTGTAAAAATAATATTTTCATGTGTTTATATATTATAAATAACATTTTGTAGGAAAAAGTAAGCATATAATATCCATGTAACATTTGGCCCATTTAAATATGCTTACCTTATTAATACCTTTAACCAATTCTTAATGGTTAAGTTAATATCTTAATAAAACAAACTCTACTAATATTGTTTGTTGAGTTATTGTGCAGAATTTTCAGGGCTGAAATCAAGGAAATCAAAGTTGGAAAATCAAATCTACCAAAGATATTCAAGAAACTAATTCTGGTAGAAATATAGAAAAGATTTTCAAAGTCTAGATACTCAAAAGATTACCAAGTGTTACAGATATGAAGCTACAAAAATTAGAGGCCATGATCTCACCAAAAGGGGGCGGATCCGCGGCCAAACCTATCCAATGGCCGCGGTTCCGCCGCGGATTTGAAGAGTTGAGATATGGGATTGTGGTGGTTAGGATCCTAACAACTAGTTTCCATATTATGAAACTAGGGTTCTAGCTCTGTGACTATAAATAAGGACCGAGAGCCTCTTGGAAAAATCATCAAGTCGACGCGATCACGAAGTCCAAGACGGCTCACGCATCCAGACTGATCATCAACTGTTCGTCTACCTCCTTGGAAGAGATCGAGAAGCAAACTAGTATTTGTAATCGTTTTCTAAGGGATCAAAGTGTAATGAATATTGTTGATTATTAAAGGTAGCTCTTTTTCCTATTCTATTTCTTTGTAGTTTAATTATGCATTTTCTCTCCATCTCTTTTTCTCCCAACATGCGCGAGTAATTCTCCGCGTGTTAGGGTTCGTAGGATTAGGGTAGGTTAATGGATGATGAAAATACCTAAACTCTTTTTACGTCCTATAAAGTTTATAAACTTTATCAAAAGAATCATTAACATCCTAATCGGGCGCGCTACCAATTCATTGTTAGTCTCGACCGCGATTAGAGATTAGATTAATGATTGTTTTGGTAAAGGCTAGATATGAACGGAGTTCCGTGTCGAGATAGGGGTTAAGAGTGGGATTCCTTTTCCCTCCAGAAACCCTATCTACATGCATCACTGTCGTTCTAGTTTTAAATCTATTAAAGGATAGAAAGGGTAATTTTTAATTAATAATCCATAACTACTAAATCCTAATGAACCCTACAAGCCCCTTCTTATATTAACTACATCCATAATTAATCTAGATCTATATTTTGCATTAGTGCTTAACATAGATCTAGAAACCATTCTACAATATTCTTTATTCTCCCCCCTCAATCAACACATCTAAAGTAAGAATAAAAGAATCAACGTTTCCCAGAGGACGGCCCGTACTCACCTCGGTCTAGCTACACGCGACACCGTTCTGATTGCGGTTATTTTACAAAAGCAATTCTTCACACCAATCATGCTCAATCTCGACCGGAAGGTGACAAGCCTTTCCAAACACTAGTCTGTAAGGAGACATACCTAGATCGGTTTTATATGCAGTTCGGAATGCCCAAAGATCATCCGTCAATTTTGTTGACCAATCTTTTCGATTTTTAGAAACTGTTTTCTCCAAAATTTGTTTGATTTGTCTGTTTGAAATCTCAGCTTGCCCGCTCGTTTAGGGATGATAGGGTGTGGAAAGTTTGTGGTTGATTGCATATTTCCGCATCAAAGTCTAGAAATACCGATTGCAGAAATGCGTCCCGTTATCGCTAATGATAGCGCGTGGGTGTCCAAATCGCGAAAAGATGTTTTCTTTTAAGAATCTAATGACAACCTTTTTGTCATTAGTGCGACAAGAAATAGCTTCAACCCATTTCGAGACGTAATCAACCGCAAGCAATATGTATAGATTCCCAAAAGAGTTGGGAAAAGGACTCATAAAGTCTAAACCCCAAACGTTGAAAATTTCAACCACCAAGATGGGTTGAAGTGGCATCTCATTTCTTTGGGAAATCTTACCCGTGTGTTGACACTGTGCACAGGTTTTGCAATGATCAAATGCATCTTTGAACAAAGTCGGCCAATAGAAACCGCATTGCAAAACCTTCTCCGCCGTCTTTCGAGAACCGAAATGACCCCCACATGCCTGATCATGACAAAAAGATAGAACACTCTTGAATTCATCATTAGGGACATACCGGCGAATGATCTGGTCAGGACAATACTTAAACAGATACGGTTCGTCCCAGTAAAAATGTTTTACTTGGGATAGAAATCGATGTTTGTCCTGTTTTGACCATTCACGAGGGATAAGTCCCGTAGCAAGATAGTTCACAATATCCCCGAACCAAGGTTCAGTAGATACATTCAAGAGTTATTCGTCTGGAAAAGAATCATTGATCGGCAGGGTCACAGGTGAAGAAGAAATGCGCGACAGATGGTCGGCTACAACGTTTTCACATCCTTTCTTATCTTTAATAACAAGATCAAATTATTGTAATAGAAGGATCCAACGTATCAGCCTACCTTTAGCATCCTTCTTCGCCAAAAGATGTTTCAAGACGGACTGGTCAGTGTACACCACGATTGGTGAGCCAATCAAGTAAGGCCTGAATTTTTCTAATGCAAATACAACTGCCAAAAGTTCTTTTTCGGCAGTTGTATAGTAAATTTGAGCATCGTTCCGGGTCTTACTTGCATAATAGATCACGTGTGGCATCTTTTCAGTGTGCTATCCTAAGACTGCACCAACTGCAAAATCCGATGCATCACATATAAGCTCAAAAGGGTGGTTCCAATCTGGAGATGATAGAACGGGGACTGTAGTGAGAGAGTGTTTGAGTGAGTCAAATGTTGCCTCACAATCCAAGTCAAAGTGGAAGGTTGTGTCCTTGACCAAGAGAAGAGTTTAAGGTCTAGCAATTTTGCTAAAATCCTTAATGAATCTCCTGTAAAAGCCTGCATGGCCAAGAAAAGATTGTATATGCTTGACGCATTTGGGATGAGGAAGGTTTTGAATGACATCTATTTTAGCTCTGTCAACCTCAATGCCATTTCGTGAAATAACATGTCCAAGCACAATTCCCTCTTGGACCATGAAATGGCATTTTTCCCAATTCAAGGTTAAGTTCTTCTCTTTACAACGAGTAAGAACCGCGTCAAGATGTGATAGGCAGTCAGCAAAAGAATCTCCAAATATCGAGAAATCGTCCATGAAAATCTCCAGAAAATTCTCGACTATGTCCGAGAATATTCCCATCATACACCGCTGAAATGTAGCGGGGGCATTGCATAACCCAAAGGGCATGCGTCTATAAGCAAAAGTACCAAAAGGACAAGTGAATGTGGTCTTATCTTGATCCTTTTTAGCAATAGGGACCTGGTTATAGCCAGAGTATCCATCCATGAAGCAATAATATTCTCGTCCAATTATGCGTTCCAACATCTGGTCAATGAAAGGTAGAGGAAAGTGGTCTTTCCTCGTTGCGGCATTGAGTTTTCTATAATCAATACATACACGCCACCCAGTTTGAGTGCGTGTCTGGATTAACTCATTTGCCTCATTTGTTACGACCGTAATGCCAGATTTCTTAAGGACGACATGAATTGGACTTACCCATTGGTTATCGGAGATTGGGTAAATGATACCATTGTTAAGGCATTTGACGATATCTTTCTTGACCGCATCCTTCATGACGCTGTTTAACCATCTCTGTAGTTCTCAGGTTAGCTTGGCTTCATCCATCAGATGTATATGATGTTGAACAATTAAGGGACTAATCCCTTTGATGTCAACCATAGTCCAACCAAACGCCTGCCTATTAGATCTCAATACTGTCAAAAGAGCGTTCTCTTGCTCTGAGGCTAGAGAAGCTGATATGATAACAGGTAAAGACTCGTTCTCACCTAAATATGCATATTTAAGGTGAGAAGGTAAAAGTTTGAGATCTAGTGCGGGCGGAGAAACTATAGAAGGTGGGGTCATCGAATGATATTCGGAGTCAAGAAGAAGCTCGTAGCCTGCATAGGATACAGAATCGGAAGGTGAGGAGTCAAGAGTTTCAGACGCAAGCATGGAAAATGTGTCATCGCTAAGATGTGACAGATCAAGCATTGATATGCTAGTGTCGTCGAGATCTTCAAAGCAAAGTTCATCAACTTCGCAACTTTCGGGAGCAATCTCGTGGACAGAACAGACATCAAGTATATGAGTAGAGGGTTCAGATGGCTGACTTCCAATTTTATAGATGTTTAGTTCAATTGTCATTTTTCCAAAAGATAGGTTCATTGAACCGTTTCGACAATTAATGACAGCATTGGAAGTGGCAAGGAATGGTCGACCCAAAATCACCGGAATTTGGTTCTGTGGGTTCGCTATAGGCCGTGTATCGAGAACAATGAAGTCCACAGGGAATATGAATTCCCTGACTTTTATCAACCCATCCTCCAGTTCAACCCTAGGTTTGGTGATTGATCGGTCTGCCATTTGGAGTGTGCAATGAGCTGGTTTCAACTCTCCAATCCCTAGCTGCTCGTAAACAGAGTATGGAAGCAGGTTAACACTTGCGCCCAGGTCAAGTAAAGCACGGTTGATGTTTTTACCCCCAATAGAAATCGAGATTGTAGGACATCCTGGGTCCTTACGTTTCATTGGTAACTGTGGGGTAAAAGCAGTGCTAACATTATTAGTCATGAAAACCTTCTTTGGCACTTGAGTCTTCCTCTTCCTAGTGCACAAGTCTTTAAGAATCTTCGCATAAGCGAGGACTTGTTGAATTGCATCTGGAAGAGAGATGTTGATGTTAACCTGTTTGAACATTTCTATAATCTTCTCCATATGTGTACTTGATTTGTTAATCCTTAACCGATTCAGATAAGGAGCTTTAGCAATAATAGCCGGTTCCAACATTGGAGAAGGTTTTGTGTGTGGAACTGATCCCAGAATAGAAGTGGGGATCGTCTTTGGTTAGTAGAAGAGGTATGCTGAGGTGTCGAGCCTTGAGGAAAACGGAGAATAGGCTCGGAAGAAAATGGTGGGGTAGATAAAGTAGGTGTAGAAGTAGAAGTGTGTGTGGAAGGAAAAATCTTAGCCGGGGTATCATCGATTAATTCTTCATGATTATCAATCTCTTCCCCAACGTGATTGTTCAGCACTCTTCCTGATCTCAACGTTGTGATGGCATTCATATTGTAGTGTGAATGCCCAGGATTCGGTAGGGGTTGAGACGGAAGTTTTTCTTTTTCTCTAGCACTCATTTCGGTTTTTAATTGGGCAATTTGAGCTTCCATCGATTTAATACTCTCACTTTGGGAGTCAGAGTTTTTCCGGATTTTATCAATGTAAGACTTAAATTCCGACATTTGTTTCATGAACATTTCAAAAGTTCGTTCGAGTGAAGAGGAATTATCAGTACCGGTCAACTGCAAAGGATTATACGGTGCAGGTGTGTTGACCGGATTTTGAAAATTTTGTGATTGGTAGGGGTGCTGACTCAGTTGATATGGCTGCTGTTGCGGTGGAGGACCCCTTTGAAATTTTTTTTCGTTTGGAACCGTGTTTTGATTTTGTTGTTGGTTCCAAGCAAAGTTAGGGTGATTCCTCCAACCCTGATTATAAGTGGAAGAATACGGATCGTTTCTAGGTCTTTATTGGAAAGCAGCATTGGTATGCTCTTGACCTTGAAACAGAGAATTTAAAGGACATTCTTCCGTAAGATGAGATGGATCATAACAGCATCCACAAACAGTTTTAGAAAGTGACAACTGATTTAGCGAGGCTGCTAAAAATTTATGTTCCATAGCTTCGAGTTTCTTTTGCATTGTTGTCATTTCAGCTCTAACTCCTATGGAAACATCAATTTGGTGAATGCCACCCCTAGACGATGACCGGTTTACACTTTCCCACTGTAAAGATCTTTCAGCGAAATCCTCTAGAAATCTCCAGGCTTCACCATCATCTTTAGTCATGAAGGTGCCTTGACACATGGATTCAAGGTTCTGTTTAGTGGAAGGATTAATGCCCTCATATATGATTCTCCACAGATCCCATCTAGGAATTCCGTGATGTGGACATTGAGCTAACAGATCCTTGAAGCGTTCAAAACACTTCGAGAATGGTTCATTTGGAAGCTGGGTAATTGATTTATTTCTCTACGGGCTCGAGCTGTTTTATGATTAAGGTAGAATTTCTTAAGGAATGCTGTTCGAATTCTCCCCAGTTCGAAATAGAATGTGCGGCTGTATTATAAAGCCACTTCTCGGCTATATCGCACAAAGTAAACGGGAGAAGACGTAAACGCATAGCATCCACAGAAAGCTGTGAAGTACCCATCATTGCGCATACATTTTCAAATTTGATAATAAAGACATATGCGTCTTCAGACTCGAGACCGTGATATTTTGGTAGAAGATTGATGTATTGGGGTTTGATTTCAAAATTGTCCCCATTGGCTGGTGGAATGGTGAAACAGGTCGAAAGAGGACCTCGCATAGGATAACATCTCTCTTGGAGAGAGATGCGGGGCGGATTCTGCGCACCTGCGGACGGTGGCAGAGTAGTGTTAAAGAAGTTCGATGGAGAATCGTCCGTCGAAGTGGGTGTGGTAGGGGGTATAGAAAAAGTAGACGTAGAAATACCGACTTCGGAGTCGATAGGAGGAACGCGGACAAGTCGGGCACTAGAATCCCTTTCCAGCCGAGCATGCACTAAATGGTTTAGCACAAGTGGCAGCGTTGTGATAATTTAGGAAAATATGAGTTGGGTGTTTGGTTTGAAAAATAATACGGATTTTGAAAAATTCACACAAACAATGCACAAGCAACCCTAAATCTAGTGGTCACCTAGGTCAAGGCTTTAGACCGCTCCTAGACTTCAAGAAGACAAGTTGCAAGATAGATCCTCTACTGCCTCTTTGCCCTTCCTGTGGCCAGGTAAGTGCCAGGTAACTGGGAGGTTCTCCACTACGTAAGTAGTGGGCCTAATTAAGTAACCACTTGTCTTAGACACACTTGCCTTAGACATTACAAATGAAACGCGGATAAGCAATAGATTACCCACGACCTCCTTCTGTCCTAAGTGAGCGCGACGGTCCTTAGAGTCTTTTCTAGATTTCTTTTAGTTAATGAGGTTGATGCGGATGCAAGTTTGTGATTTTTAGGGCATTGGACGGGTAATGAAATCCCGACCTAATCTGAATTTTGGTCGTGCCCCTTAATTTCCGTGTTAAAAATGCAAACAACCAAGATCAAACACGCAACAATTTTTCTTTTTGCGGCGCTGCGAATTTTTGAAAAGAATCCTGCAGAAATTGGTTAATGGAGCAGATGAGGGAAGAGATAAGAAAGACAGAGAGTCACCTAAAAATTTTGGTACAGTGAAACAATTTTCCCGCCGCGGAACCGCCGCAAGATGCGCTATATGGCCGCGGATGCGCGGTCTTCTGATGAGATCCCTACACAAAAATTTCAGGAACTGTTCAGGACTTTTTGAGATGTCCTGAAAATTTTTCCTCTCTCTCCACAGATTCCAGATCTCCTTGCAACAAATCACAACAAATCGTTAAGCGCTTGTTATGAATTTTGATCTAAAAAACTGATGGAATAATAAATTTTCCAACTCAAATTGCAAAAACGAACAAATTAGCACACTATCCCCGGCAACGGCGCCATTTGATTAATCATTCTTTTGTTGTGTTTTATAAAATGTATCACAATCAAAGAAATTTATACCGCAATCAATTGACGGTGTCTATTATAGGTTCGTCAGTGAATGCGGATTGTCCACTGGGAAAGTGTGATTTGATCGATCTTGTTTTAGTTGCATTGGAAATTAAAATATAAAAGAAAATGATTCAAGAATTGTGAAATTTAGTTTTAAGAATCATCACAAATTAGATCTAAAATCAAGAAATGGTAGAAATCAAGAAATTATCCAAATCGTTTGAGTTATCAAGATTTTTAGAGAGGCTTGTCGGAATCAATCGAATCGATAGTGATAATTGATGCTTAGAATTTCAAATTCTTATCTATTAAAGATTTGATGCTAGATCGATGACAATCAACGAGGTTTAGGGATCTTTTGAAGAAACTAGGGTTTCTTCATCCTCATCCCTTGTCCTTTCGTTAATTAGCATTCAAATTCTAGCCTCTAGGAAATTCATTCATCGATTGTTGATCTCTAATTTAGAGCGAAAACATTCAAGAAAGCATCTCGCTCAAAACTAGGTCATCTTTGATTCAATTTCCTAGCGTTCACAAAACTCATAAGGCTTTAGAATCATTCAAGAATTCATCAACATCATTCTTCCTACTCTTTCGATTCCGATGCAAGCGGAGTTTTATTCACGCATCATTATAAAGCAATCAAGAATGAAGAATATCATAATGCGAGAATGAATATAATGCAAGAATAAAGATCTTCAACTTTTATTGTTCGATGTTTCGTTACAATACACTCAAAGACTACAAGAATTGAGGAGGAACTAAAATCATCGAACTAGCTTTGCATCGTCTTCTTGAGTCGCGGATCGTCGTGGATCTCTTGCTCAGATGAAGATCGGCATCACTTCAAAAGGATCATTGGATGCTTGCTCGATTTGGTACTCGATGAATCTTTATTTGGATCAAATTGTGTCACTCAATTTGTTTTGGAATTGATTTGGATCTCACTCGATTTTACCCTAAATGATGAACAAACGAACAACCTCTTCAATGAAGCCTTAGATGCCTTTTTATAGTCTTTTCCTTTGGCTTCCCCTAGAAGCTAGGTATAGCTTCCCTTGTAAGCTTGGTAGTTGAGAAGAAACATCTAGATTGAGTTAGTTATTTAGCTTACAAGAGAAGACTTGCTGTTGGAAGTGAAGCTTCTGGAGAAATCTACACAATTCGAAGCGTATTGGAGAAGCTTGGTAGTTGAGAAGAGAAGCCTCGGGAAAAATTCTGCAGCTGACGAGTCAACTCAGCCGTGGATCCGCCGCGAATTGGCCTGACTCGGCCGCGGATCTGCGGCCTTTTGATGGACTCAGTGCCTGGAAATTTCTGGGTATTCTGGTGTTGGATTGATGGCACTTTCCTAATGTCTGGAATATTTTTAGACTTTCTTGTTTACTGCCAGATCACAAGTCTTGGACTTGGTGTATTTTTATCAGCACTTTTATGATTCCGGCTCTTTTACCTGGAGAATTTCCTGCACACAATCTTGAGACAAGGGTTGATATATACATATCAATGCAATTAGTAATAAAACACGTAATTTCCCTTTAGAATGTCGATTATAACTATAACACGTGTTATTTAGTATTTTACAGATGAATTCGTAATCCGTGTTATATTTACAATAAACACCCTCAGATGATTGATAAGAGTAGGGAAATTGTCGTGTTAAGAATGCAATATTTTCGACTGATCAGTGTGTTAGTTATATGTAAGCCCTAGAGGCCATTACTGTACATACGATGTATATTGTAGTGGATGCTTGGACATATATAGAGAGGACTTTCTTGCTCGACATGATAGTATGCTATCTGCTTACTCTTTATCTTAACATGTACTCTGATTGTCTCTATGTTACATGTTGATAAAGCCCTTAGGATGAGTAATTGACTACGAGGACTATGATGCAGATCAATCTAGTGGGGACAGAGTAGTCGTTAAGTACATCCTTCAAATGTTCCTAGTCGTGGGAGTACCGAGACAGGGCATCGATACTCCAGAGTAGACTAGTGTATGCGCTTCTTGACCCATATGATGGGCGATGGATGATCCCATATCCATTGGTGTTTGACATCAGAGAAGGTATACGGGTGCTCAGTGGAGACAGGGTACACTGGACGGACTCGCCGAGAACTCCCAGATGGTATTATACCTCACGTCAGATGGCAGTTCTCTGGTGACACTGGTACATGTTAGTCTGTAGACCTGAGATCGTCATAAAGTCTTGTGTGATTCCCACTGTGTTTTGATTTCCATCATACCACGTCCAAGAGGGCATGCAAAACGGTAGCTTTTGGGTACAGTCCCGTATCACATGGAGGCAATGAGCGATAGGAGGGGTTTCGTCTCTCCCGGTATAGGGAGTTGATGTTGCGCTGTGCTCGATTGGCCATAACTGGAAATCCCTGGCCAGGGTAGCTGAGATTTACTGGTAAGTGTTATCAGACTGTTATGGACCTAATATCGACACGACTTATCAAGCTACTAGGGTCTGACGTTTACCACCCCTAGGCGAGATATGCGACATATCAGACGAAGAGACCGGACTGTATGGGAGTGTTACTGATTTGATTCGCAGGAGAATGTACAGACTTGCTTGTTGATCTTCAGATCGCTCAATACCTGGGGAGATGTTACGTTTAGCTGACCGCTTGCAGCCTGTGGGTGTTTGATATGATCATCACCTACTGCCGGCGTATTGACGATTCTTTAGAGTCCTACACAGAGGTTTCCTGGCTCAGGAAAAATGGAGTACGAGCACATATATGATATATGCGGGACCGAGAAAAATACGTGTATGTGATACCGTATTAGATTCTTGCGATATGTGATATCGGCCGGGTATATATGATATAGCCGAGTCATCGGATCAAGGGTTGATTCGATGAACTGATACAAATTATATTAGTCGGTTGTTTGTGAAATAGACGGATTATCGGATCAAGTGTTGATTCGATAATTTAATGTATAATTATATATTTGATATATTATATTACATTAACTAATATTAGCTCACTTAAAGATTCTTTTTCTCACTTGGATAATACATTGATATATATGAGATATATATTAATTGTATTATTTTATTTTGTTACAATAAATATTGTATATGTGATATATAATATTGTAACAAGTTAGGGTTACAAATGCAACATGTTTTGTGGAGTTTAAATATGGTTAGGGTTTGGATTTGGGTTAAGCTTGCATGAAGCTTTCATGAAGCTTCTTGAAACTTTCATGAAGCTTCTTGAAGCTTTGACTTTGACTTATGATATTTTGTGTAGATATTTCTTAACCCAACCCAAACCCTTTACGATAGTTAGTTCTCTACAAGGGTTAAGTCTTCATTCTTAACCCATGGTTGCAATTCTAATCTCATACAATGATTTCATTATTCATCACAAAGAGATTTGTTCTTCTTCTTCCTCTTGAAAAAGCTTTTTAGCTTTTTGACATGTGATGATAATGAGTGAGAAATTGGAAACAAAAGAGAGCTAAATTCCTACTTCATCATCCTCATCTATTCTAGCCACTAAGATTAGGGTGTTTGCTTTGCTATTCCTTGATTAGTGAAGCAAGAGCTTGGGTTTGAGTTTCTTCAAGGTAGATCATCTTAGTTATTGAAGATCTGAAGCAAGCTTGCATCTTTCTCTTCATGGAGCCTCTCTAGAGTCCGGGTACATGATGATCGCGGTGAAGGGACCTCAACACGGAGCTTATGAAGTGAAGAAATGGATTACAAAGGTTGTAATCACGAACTCTTAGAAGTAAAGTTGTTTCCTTGCTTTGATCACTTAATTCTTTAGTCTACGATCTCTTTTTAGGTTGTTCGGCACTTTAAAAATTTTAAATTAGGCATGGTTAATGCCTTATAGACCCTTGTGATAGTGTCTAGTAACCTTATATTGGTATCATAGCCTAGCTAGAGCATTAGGCGATGTGTAGACGAAGTTAAAAGTCCGATTGAACCCCGAAACATCCTTTTGGAACCCCTCTCTGGAAATTTTTTAAAAAGTTGGTTTTTTCCGTATTTAAAATACTCAGAAAACTAAGCAGGGAATTCTAAGGATTACTGTGAAATACGAATTCCTTATTCCCTTAAGTCACCGCGGAACCGCGGCAATACCATGCTTTGCGCGGCGGTTCCGCGGCCGTACTTGGGTATTAGGAATAGATGTTTCTAGGTTATATCCGTAGGTATTACTACATGCTTTTGGGAATTTTTAATATTACTCAAGTGTTGAGTGTTCTGGAGATCTTTTGTATTCGTTGATTCGATCGGAAAGTTTAACATCGTTTAGTTTTTCGGGTAATTTAGAACATGTTAAAAAGTTCGAACGGATATCAATAATTCACTTTTTCCCCTAACGGAAAATTTTCAAGCGTTGGATTTTTTCACGAGTTTGAAACTTTCGGGAAATCATGCAAGCGTATCTGTGGACCCTTTAGAAGAACGTAACCTTAACTTGATTAT
This sequence comes from Agapanthus africanus, assembly GCA_030015575.1. NCBI lineage: Eukaryota > Viridiplantae > Streptophyta > Magnoliopsida > Asparagales > Amaryllidaceae > Agapanthus > Agapanthus africanus. Next base: position 595,517,092 of record JASDDO010000024.1, read on the forward strand.
ATGACCGTCAAAACTGCCACTGAACCCTAGGGTTTATGGTAGTTTAGCGTTGCCACATGTGAGGCGTTGGTTTGACCCTTCTACGGCTGGTTCATTGGGGCTGTGACATGTTCTGGGATTTTTGAACTCCGCTCAAGTGTTGAGCTATTTGGTAAATCTTAGGTGTTTGATCATTCGATCGGAAAGTTTAACATTGTCTATTTATCTGGAATGTGATACAATATTTGGAATCCACAAGTAGTTATGAGATAACTAATTTGAATGTTATAAATCTAGCAGTTTAGTCTCAGATGATCGGTTGCCACGGGATTTTGATGCGATCAAAAGTCCGTTGCAATCACGTAGAGTACGCGGATACTCACCGGGTAAACTTAATAGATAACCATGCCCCATAGCCCCGACCAAGTGACTGTAGGAGAACCCCATCGCCAAAAGCATCCGTTCGGCGGCAGCGGTATTCCGCCTTAGTGCACTTCGTCGACGGCATCGGGGGTGCGGCCGTCTACAATAGTTTTCGACGAGCATTCGACCAGGATGTCGGGAATCTTGTTGAATTGGCCGACTAGATATTGAAAAGGGTTTTCGATATTGAGACTAAAGTGCGGGGTTTATAATTGTTAGGCATGCGATGTCTAAGGAATTCATTTGGTTAGGCATCCGATGTCTAAGATGGTTGTGGATGTTAGGTCCACGTTACCTCTCCCGGTACTTTCGGGGTTGCGGAAACGGTAAAACAAAATTTTTCTAGACTCGGTAACATGCATGGACCGTAAAAGCTGGATCTTTGCTAAACTAGAAACTAGAAAACAAAAGGAGGTATTGTTAAGTACTATGCCGTAGAAGTTATACCTCACGATACCGGTCCTTCGGGTCTTCACTCCGCTGCGCCATTTGTCCATCCATGCTCCGAAGGTTGATCCGGACTTTGGTCATCTCCGCGGCCTTCTTTAGTCGAAGACGATCCACCCGAGAGTTGTACACCGAGCTCCACCTCAATCCGAGGCTACTAGGGCAACGAGATTGCTAGTCAAGAAGCCCTAGGATGTGTAGAGGAGAAATATGGAAGTGTTTGTCTTTGTGGGATCTTTTTCTCTCAACACATGAGATCAAAAGATGAATCAAGAGGAGGAAGAAGAAGGAGCTAGCAACCATGGAATATTTCTTTTCTTCTCATTTCAAGAGAGAGAATGAGAAAAGAAAAATGAAAAACTTAACCAAAGAAAATGAACCATGGTTGCATAATAATACTAAACACCATCATTACAAATCCTATCATGATAAAGTTGATGCTACATTGATTTGACCATTTTCATAATCCAATGACCATTTTCATAATCCAAAATGAAAAAGAAAACCAAAGAAGAGTGTAGACCTCTCATGAAGGTCAATGGTCAACTTTGGTCAACGGGTCAACAAAGTCAAGAGTGGTCAAGGTGGTCAAATGGTCAAAGCAATTAGCCATCAAATAATTATCACTAAAAGGATTAGTAAATAATGTCTCCGGCTCATAATGGTTTTGACCGAAGGAATTGCCAAAACCCTAATGAGCCAGCCACATAACGGTTTTGGCCGAACCTCCTGCCAAAACCCTAATGAGGCACCTCATCGTTCATCGCTCCTCAAAACTGTGCATACACACCCGCATCCGCATTACGTAGAATGCTGATGCACAGAAGACAAAGCAAATCCATCCGTGCAATACTAGGATCCGGCTCAAACCAAAGCCCACTAGTATTGCCTGCCCGAACACCACACGCACACAAGTGTACGTAAGTGATCGCAGCCCTGCCGTAAAACCATACGGCCTCTACACGTTTCGCTCAGTGCAGGGAAACTCTCTGTGTGGGACTCTAAAGACTCGACACTACGCTGGCAGTAGGTTTAACCACAGACCGCAAGTGGCACTAGCTGTACGTAACGGTCCCTAGGTAGATGTCGAAAAGAAGGCCGATGAGGTAAACCCATCCGAACTCCTACTGAGCCTGTATGTGACAATCTCCGTACAGTCCGGTCTGTTCGTCCGATACATCGCATGGCGGGCCTAGGGGGTGGCGAATGTCAGTCCCCTAATAGCGGTACAAGTCGTGTCGGATTGTAGCCCAGAACACCCTGAGATAACACTGGAAACATACCAGTATATCTCGCTTGCCCTGCCCAGGGACTACATGTGTAATGGCTCTCCTTGACACAGCGCGATGTCAACCACCAATACCAGGAGAGACGAATCCTGTCTAACCGTCACTGCCTCCAAGTGCTTCGGGACTGCACCCAACTACTACCTGTTTGCACGACTCAGTAGAGCCGTAGTAGTGTAGTTGTCAAAGAACAGTGGGAACACACTTGAGGCGAAGTGACAGTGTCATGTCAGCGGACTAAGCTGTACACATGTCACTTGGGAACTATTAACTGACGATAGGTATAATACCAACCAACAGTCCCTGACGAGTCCTGTCCAGTGTACTCGTAACCTAACGAGCACCCGCATACTATCTCAAGTATGACGTACTGACGGCTGTGGGACAGACCGTCTCCCATGCTGGGATGAGAAGCGTATACGCTAGTCTACTCCAGAGTATCGATGCCCTGTCTCGATAATCCCACGACTAGGGACGTGTATAAGGATGTGCTTGTGGATTACCTAGCCCCCACGAGTGTGATCGTCATCACAACGCCGGTAATCAAGCAAAGATCCTAAGGGCTCTACTAATGCGTATAGGTGATATAATAAAAAAACACATGTACACATTAAAGCAGAGACAAACCAAGTAGCATACTACTATTTCGAGCAAGATTGTCTATACAACTCTGAATATCCCAAGCTTCCATTAAGTAATATACATACTAGTATGATACAGTAATGGCCTCTAGGGCATATACACTAACAATCTACCACTTGCACTAAGGCCATGTACTGGCGTATCGAAGACCTATCATCTCGATCAGCCGCTCGAACTGAGTCTGGGGCAAAGCCTTCGTGAATAGGTCAGCCGTGTTGTCCTTTGTGTCCACTCTCCGCACCTCGATCTCCTGGCGATCAATGATCTCCCTGATCAGGTGATACCGCCTTAAGATGTGCCTGGATTTCTGATGGGACCTTGGTTCCTTCGCTAAAGCTATAGCCCCATTGTTATCGCAATACAAAGGTATTGGGCCAACAATGGACGAAACCACCTGAAGTTCACTAATGAACTTCTTCATCATGACCGCCTCTTTTGTGGCATCGCTTGCAGCAATATATTCAGCCTCCATCGTCGAGTCTGCGACGGTATCCTGTTTGGAACTCCTCCAACATACCGCCCCTCCGTTGAGGGTAAACACAAAACCCGAGACAGACTTGCTGTCATCTTTGTCACTCTGGAAGCTTGAATCGGTAAAGGACTCGACCCTGAGGTCTCCATTACCGTAAACCAGGAACATCTCCTTAGTCCTTCTCAGGTACTTGAGAATGTTCTTCACTGCTGTCCATTGGTCCTCACCTGGGTCTGACTGATACCGGCTTACCGTGCTCAGCGCGTAAGCTACATCTGGTCTTGTACATAGCATCGCATACATTATAGATCCTACCGCCGAAGCGTAGGGTATAGTGCTCATGCGAACCCTCTCCTCGTCAGTCTTAGGAGACATCTTCTTGGAGAGGGTAATTCTGTGCAATGCGGGTATGTTACCGCGCTTGGAATCCTCCATACTAAATCTCTTTAGTACGGTCTCTATGTACCTGGACTGCGAAAGTCCCAGTAGTCTCTTGGATCTATCTCTATAGATCTTGATCCCCAGAATGTACGAGGCATCACCTAAGTCCTTCATGGAGAACCGTTGTGACAAAAATAGCTTGACCGATTGTAGCATAGGAATGTCATTTCCTATCAAAAGAATGTCGTCCACGTACAAGACTAGGAATACGACAGTTCGTCCTACAATTTTCTTATAGACACAGGGTTCATCTTCGTTCTTGATGAAATCAAATTCCTTGATTGCCTCATCAAAACAGATGTTCCAGCTCCGCGAAGCCTGCTTTAATCCATAAATGGATTTAAGTAACTTGCACACCTTCCCGCTGCTCCCACTGTCTATGAAACCTTCTGGCTGATCCATGTAAACGCACTCTTCCAAACAACCGTTTAGGAAAGCCGTTTTAACATCCATCTGCCAGATTTCATAGTCATGGAAGGCAGCAATGGCAAGTAGGATCCGAATGGATTTGAGCATAGCCACCGGAGAAAAAGTTTCGTCATAATCCAAACCAGGTCTTTGATGAAAACCTTTTGCAACGAGTCTAGCCTTATAGGTTTCCACCTGCCCATCTACACCAAGTTTCCTTTTGTAGATCCATTTGCATCCAACGGGTTTTACCCCAGGTGGAGCAATATCCAAGGTCCACACTTTATTGGTGTACATGGACTCCATTTCGGATTGCATTGCTTCCTGCCACTTATCAGAGTCCCTACTGATAATGGCCTGCCCGAAACTGGTAGGGTCATCTTCTTCCAAGATGTAATCCTCTCGATCCCCGTCTATGAGAAAACCGTAGTATCTCTCGGACGGATGAGAAATCCTACCAGATCTGCGGAGTGGCTGAGGTTCGTTTGGGGTTATTTCTGGTTCTGCTAAATCCTCAGTTTGAGTTTGTGGATCAGATATTTCATCCAGTTCTACCGTGCTCCCACTTATTTCTTTTGCAAGAAATTGCCACTCTAAAAAGGTGGCGCGACGATCAACGAACACCTTCTGTTCCTCAGTGTGGTAGAATAGATATCCTAGAGAATTTCTAGGATATCCCACAAACTTGCATAAAACTGACCATGCCTCAAGCTTGTCCGGTTTTTGTACTTTTACATAGGCCGGGCAACCCCATATCTTAATTTGTTCAAGATATGGTTTCTTACCACTCCATATTTCATACGGAGTTTTAGGCATGGATTTAGACGGAACCTGATTCAGTAAGTATGCCGCTGTATCTAGCGCAAGTCCCCAGAATGAAAGAGGTAACTCAGCATTACTCATCATGGATCGAACCATATCCAATAGGGTACGATTCTTTCTCTCCGATACACCGTTGTGCTGTGGTGTATAAGGAGGAGTGAGCTGAGAGAGAATACCATTCTCTTTTAAGTAATCTCGGAATTCCGTGCTTAAGTACTCTCCTCCCCTATCAGACCGGAGGATCTTGATACTTTTGCCTGTCTGGTTCTCTACTTCGTTTTTGAATTCCTTGAATTTCTCAAAAGTTTCAGATTTGTGTTTCATCAGATACACATATCCGAACCTAGAGAGATCGTCAGTGAATGTAATGAAGTACGAGAACCCACCCCTTGCATGTATAGACATCGGACCACATACATCACTGTGTATGAGTCCCAAGAGCTCTGTTGCTCTTTCTCCATGTCCGGTGAACGGAGATTTGGTCATCTTCCCTTTGAGACAAGACTGACAAGTTTCATAAGATGAAAACTCGAACTCATTCAAGAGTCCATCTTTATGCAACTTACTCAGTCTTTTCTCTCCGATATGACCAAGTCTACAATGCCACAAGTAGGATTCATTCGTATCTGAATTCTTCCTCTTGCGTGTGTTTTGTATATTGAGGACTGTATTCTGATTTAGAACGTAGATACCATTACATAGTGTACCCTCTGCAACCAGTACCTTATGAAGGTAAATGTTCATGATATTTCTATCAAGAACAAAGTCATATCTATCTTTATCGAGTAAAGAAACTGATATGATGTTGCAAACCATGGAGGGTACATAGTAGCAATCGTTCAAAATCATAGTCTTGCCATTTGGCAATACTAGGTGACATTCACCGACGGCTGCCGCATTAACTTGTGCTCCGTTCGCTACTCTGAGCGACATATCACCCAGTGCAACTTTCCTACTTTTTCTCAGTCCCTGCTATAAATTACAGATATGAGATCTTGATCCGGTATCAAGTACCCAGAAGGTAGGGCTGACCGTAAAACAGTTCTCAATTACAAGAACACCTGAAGTAGATGCAAAACCATGCTTCTTCTTCAACTGGGTATCCTTGGAATCCATACAATCCCCTTTCCCTTGCTCATACTTATGACAGTTGTCAAAAGTTAGAGCCGAACCAACGTTCCCCAGCCCCGAATAAGAATTCGGATCGGTCAAACGATACATTTTATTATCTTGATTAGGGCGTGAAAAGGTTGCTACCTGGAGAGAGAGAAAAGAAACACTCAGCATGCGCTCTTGCAAGATTAGATTGGTTTATTAGTTTATCTAACCAGGATGGCTCCCACTGTTTCCTCAAATTCTTTCTTAAAACCTTTTAAAAGAAGAACTAGTCGGGATTTAATTCACGTCACAATACTTGCTTAACCTTTCAGCCAGGCTAGTGTCGGTACTTCGAGAGAGGTTTTCCAACGCTTTCGTGAAGTTCCTTAATTAAGTAACCTCTTTTCCCTGGGGGCGTAGCCCCGCTAACACCGTTCTAGACACCTAATTGGCTTATAGCATTGATTGTTAAGTGAAATAATCTCCCAAGAGTAATCCAACTCATCAGTGGGATCGGGATCCAACTATCATTGTGTGATGACCTAGATGGAATCCACTCTAGTCATCATACTCCAGAAGGTATGCTAAATCTGCAAGTTTCAGTTTCTTTAGAAACTCCCGATATGGTTTTTGCCCCTAACGGTTTATGACCTTGACAATGCCAACATATCATAAACCGCTAGTCAAGTTCGGCCCGTCATTATCTTGATTAACTTAAACCCACCGGCATATCTCTTGACAATGCCAACATAGCTATGCGACTATCCTAAATAATCCGAAAAAATAAAGCTGCAAACAAGCAATACTTAGCTACCGATCCCTACGCCTTGACAATGCCAAAATACATAGCTCGAATACTAAGTAGTACTTGTTGGAAATGACGGAAGTCTACGGATGGGTTTTTGGCGAAAAACCCGTTAACGTAATGAACTTGATATCGTTGAAGGAACATGATAATCTTTTTGAAAATATAGTGGCGAAAACTTTTGCTAAAAAGGTCACTCCCTGTGAAGGGATCTCGGCTCTTTCCTCGTCGAGTGAGGTGCTGGGCATTCATAAGATGAATATCTCGATGCAAAGCAAGAATCATCGACTATAGTGAAGTTATTACCCTGACGCAAACTTTTGTCCAAGGGGTCACTCCCGATGAGGGGATCTCGGCCCTTGCCTCGTCGAATGAGGTGCTGGGCATTCATAACCGAATACCTCTATGCAAAACAAAAGTGAACGTCCTTGCAATAACAGCTTTTTGAAAAATTGTTCCAACAACGTCTTTTAGGTTTATTTTCTTGCATTAGTTCTTTTAATGCGTCCCATCATTTAATCCTACCATTGCAGAAAACAACCAAAATATGACGTACGCTTATACCATTCGCATTCGCCACGGGGCCCTGTCATCACCCGTTAGGTTACTTAACTAACGACAGAGCGGGGCTGGGCTAGCGCGGCTGAAAAACATAAGCAACGTCTAAATAGTTATCATATATAGATATATAGCAATGATAGCCAATCCAGATCACAAATGAACACTTTGGATATACTAGGAACCCGCGATTCGTTCGAGCCTGCAACGAAAAGCGGATTACACGGTCGCGATGAATAGCCAATACCCCACCCTAGACCCCTACGGGTGCGACAAACTACCCGCCAAGTACCCGAAGCGAAACAACCTCCCTCAACACGTGAGTAGGCCACTCGGCACTTCGAGATACCCGGTAGTTTGTGCACCCCACCTTGGGTCTATCCTAGGAGCAAAAAACAGTAAAAAGAAATTATACAATGACGGCTACAACCCCGACCCGGTTGTGCGGCCATATAAATAATATTACATCAATTTACAAATTTTACAATGAATGAAAGAAAAAGAAACTCTCATCTCACATTCATCCCGGCTATTCATCCGCGACAATCCACCGAGTTCATATACACAAACCATCAACATTACAGATCACAGATATGTATAACCCCCACTAATCGACTTATAGCGATTAGTAGAGGTTCAATACATATATCACATCACATAAAATATCCATTAGCCAAAGTCTACAGAAAATCGACCAAAAATACGGATTTTTAAGCCCCAAAAATAAATTTTGCTTTCTGGAAAATCTGGGCAGAAAAATCATATTCCAAAAATCCCAAAATACCCATATAAGAACACTGCAGGAAACCGGACCCCCAACCGATTTAACTCGGTCGCGGTTCCGCGGCATAAGCAAGCTTATGCCGCGGTTCCGTGGCGCTTTAACCGAGTTAGGGGATCGAATTTCTCCAGTGTTCTATAAAAAGCCTAAGCCGATTTTTAGTGCATGATTTATTAATTTTTGAACAGATCTAAAACTTGGCAGAAACTTGAATTTTCCAGGGTGTTTTGCGATTTTTCGTCCGGTCGAAATTCTAGATACTTTGCTAACTTGCTAGTTTATGTTTAGCTAGGCTTTGATACCAGTGTTAGGTCTACGTTACCTCTCCCGGTACTTTCGGGGTTGCGGAAACGGTAAAACAAAATTTTTCTAGACTTGGTAACATGCATGGACCGTAAAAGCCGGATCTTTGCTAAACTAGAAACTAGCAAACAAAAGGAGGTATTGTTAAGTACTATGCCATAGAAGTTATACCTCACGATACCGGTCCTTCGGGTCTTCACTCCGCTGCGCCGTTTGCCCATCCATGCTCCGAGGGTTGATCCGGACTTTGGTCATCTCCGCGGCCTTCTTGAGTCGAAGACGATCCACCCGAGAGTTGTACACCGAGCTCCACCTCAAGCCGAGGCTACTAGGGCAATGAGATTGCTAGTCAAGAAGCCCTAGGATGTGTAGAGGAGAAATATGGAAGTGTTTGTTTTTGTGGGATCTTTTTCTCTCAACACATGAGATCAAAAGATGAATCAAGAGGAGGAAGAAGAAGGAGCTAGCAACCACGGAATATTTCTTTTCTTCTCATTTTAAGAGAGAGAATGAGAAAAGAAAAATGAAAAACTTAACCAAAGAAAATGAACCATGGTTGCACAATAATACTAAACACCATCATTACAAATCCTATCATGATAAAGTTGATGCTACATTGATTTGACCATATTCATAATCCAATGACCATTTTCATAATCCAAAATGAAAAAGAAAACCAAAGAAGAGTGTAGACCTCTCATGAAGGTCAATGGTCAACTTTGGTCAACGGGTCAACAAAGTCAAGAGTGGTCAAGGTGGTCAAATGGTCAAAGCAATTAGCCATCACATAATTATCACTAAAAGGATTAATAAATAATGTCTCCGGCTCATAATGGTTTTGACCGAACGAATTACCAAAACCCTAATGAGCCTGCCACATAACTGTTTTGGCCGAACCTCCTGCCAAAACCCTTATGAGGCACCTCCTCCTTCATCGCTCCTCAAAACTGTGCATACACACTCGCATCCGCATTCCGTAGAATGCGGATGTACAGAAGACAAAACAAATCCATCCGTGCAATACTAGGATCCGGCTTAAACCAAAGCCCACTAGTATTGCCTGCCCGAACACCACAGGCACACAAGTGTACATAAGTGATCGCAGCCCTGCCGTAAAACAATACGGCCTCTACACGTTTCGCACAGTGCAGGGAAACTCTCTGTGTGGGACTCTAAAGACTCGACACTACGCTGGCAGTGGGTTTAACCACAGACCGCAAGTGGCACTAGCTGTACGTAACGGTCCCTAGGTAGATGTCGAAAAGAAGGCCGATGAGGTAAACCCATCCGAACTCCTACTGAGCCTATATGTGACAATCTCCGTACAGTCCGGTCTGTTTGTCCGATACATCGCATGGCGGGCCTAGGGGGTGGCGAATATCAGTCCCCTAATAGCGGTACAAGTCATGTCGGAGTGTAGCCCAGAACACCCTGAGATAACACTGGAAACCTACCAGTATATCTCGCTTGCCCTGGCTAGGGACTACATGTGTAATGGCTCTCCTAGACACAGCGCGATGTCAACCCCCAATACCGGGAGAGACGAATCCTGTCTAACCGTCACTGCCTCCAAGTGCTTTGGGACTGCACCCAACTACTACCTGTTTGCACGACTCAGTAGAGCCGCGGTAGTGTAGTAGTCAAAGAACAGTGGGAACACACTTGAGGCGAAGTGACAGTGACAAGTCAAGGACTAAGCTGTACTCATGTCACCTGGGAACTGTTAACTGACAATAGGTATAATACCAACCAACAGTCCCCGACGAGTCCTATCCAGTGTACTCATAACCTAACGAACACCCGCATACTATCTCAAGTACGACGTACTGACGGCTGTGGGACAGACCGTCTCCCAAGCTGGGATGAGAATCTTATACGCTAGTCTACTCCGGAGTATCGATTCCCTGTCTCGATAATCCCACGACTAGGGACGTGTATAAGGATGTGCTTGTGGATTACTTAGCCCCCACGAGTGTGATCGCCATCACGACGCCGGTAATCAAGCAAAGATTCTAAGGGCTCTACTAATACGTATAGGTGATATAATAAAGAAACACATGTACATATTAAAGCAGAGACAAACCAAGTAGCATACTACTATTTCGAGCAAGATTGTCTATACAACTGTGAATATCCCAAGCATCCATTAAGTAATATACATACTAGTATGATACAGTAATGGCCTCTAGGGCATATACACTAACAGTGGATTCCAACTGTTGTAGTTTTACACTTTCTTTTCTACGATTGTAAGTCTAATATGTGGTGTATCGCCGGTTTCGTTGCTATACATCAACGACAATTGGGATACGCATATTTACTTATGTTGATGACATGTGATGTTATGTGTTGCTGTGATATGTTATATTGGATCGTCGTGTTTTGAATAGCTGGGGGTTTTATGTGAGATGAGAGATTTTCTTTTTCATTCATGTAAAATTCAAATGTATGTAATATTCTTTTATTGGGGCACTTCCAGGTTGAGGATGATGTCACCATTGTATATTATTTACTTTTCTGCATTAGGATAGACCCAAGACGAGGAGCACAAGTAACCGGGTTCTAGGGTCCAGTGGGAGACCATCTCGAGGAGTCGAGATCGGGTCTCCTAACTCTAGATTTGTTAGGGTTGCTTGCTTCTCTTGTAGGGGTCTAGGGGTGTGGGATTGGCTATTCATCGCGACCGTGGAATCCGTGTTTTATACAGGCTCATATTAATAATACAAACCTCCTAGTATATCCAATATTTCATATATGTTCTTCTGTTGCAATGTTCTGTGATGATATCATATTACTGCCTGAGACCAATGTTTATATTATGTATATGAGATATATATTATTTATTGTTGATTTCGTTTCATATCTGATGCTTGTGAAGCATAATAAAATGGGACTTCATTAATGAGATTAATGAAACTATAAGAAACCTAAAGATGTTGTAGAAACTTGTCTCGAAAACAGGTAGCTCTAATTGTTGCTTTGCATAGCGGTATTCCTTTTAGAATATCTAGCACCTTATTCGATAAGGAAATAGCCGAGATCCCTTCACCGAGAGTGACATCTTTAGCGAAACTAGCAGATGCTACACACTCGGTTTATCTTTTGATTGCTTCTATAGTTTTGCTTTGCACAGCGGTATTTGTGAAATATCCTGCACCTTATTCGATAAGGGAAAAGCCGGGAGTGACCTCTTTAGCAAAACTGGCAAAGGCCTAAAAAACACTCCATTTAAAATCACTCGATTCTATAACGATATCAAGTTCATTACGCAAAAAGGTTTTCTTAAAAACCTGTCGTAGCCCTCCGTCATTTCAGATAAATAATAGTTAGTATTCGTGCTACGTTTGTTGGCCTCTGTCAAGGCGTAGTATGCGGTAGCTGATTAGTGCTTATCTGCATAAGCATATGATGTGATTGATTTAGGGTAGTCGTGCGACCTTGTTGACCTCTGTCAAGGGTCGTGCGGGTGGGTTTACTTAAATCAGAAAATGATGGGTTGAACTTGACTAGCAACCTATGGTTTGTTGACCTCTGTCAAGGTCATAGGACACTTGGGGTAAAATATTATCGGGAATTTCAAGTGTTGAAATTTGCAATGAGATTGCATACAACCTATGAGATAGTTGGATCCCGATACCCACTGAGAGTAAGGGTTACTCCTGGGAGAGTTTTTACACATTACAATTAGCCAATCAAGTAGGTGTCTAGAAAGGTGTTAACGGGGTTACTCCCCTGGGAAAACGAGCTTTATTTTAATTAGGTCCGTGCGAAAGCACGGGGAACCTCCCTCAAAGTACCGGCACTGGCCTGGCTGAAAGATTGGCGAACTTGTAGGGTGTAATTAATCCCAGCTAGTCTTTCCTTTTAGGGTTTGAAGGAAGATTTGACTAAAACAGTGGGAGACATCGTGATTAGATATATTAATAACCAATCTAATCTTGCAAAAGCATACGCTGAGTGTTTTCTTCTCTCTCTCTCTAGGTAGCGACCATGTCACGCCTTAATCAAAATAATAATATGGATGTATTGACCGAACCCGCTTTTTATACTGCGCTGGGGAACGTTGGTCCTGCTCCAACTTATAATTGTTATAAGACCGACCAGGAAATAGGGGATTACCAGAATTCATGTGCCGCCAAAACGAAGAAAGTGCATGCTGATGCATCTTCTTTGGGTATGTTCATTACCGAGAACTGTTTCTCAGTATCCTTTACGTCCTGGGTATGAGATACCGGATCAGGATCCCACATATGTAATATGTTTCATGGGCTACAGATAGGTAGAGAACTGAGAACGGGTGATAAGTTTCAAGAGTTGGAAACGGTGCAATTGTTGCAAGCCAAGTTTGTTGGCAGTTATCACCCTGTATTAACAAATACATTGATTCTGAACGAATGTTATTAGATAACATCATATCAGTATCTTTATTTAATAAAGAAGGATATAATTTTGTATTGTTGCATAATCTTTTGAACATTTCCTATATCAAGAGTTGATCGGTTCCGGCACGTTATCTAAAAGCATAGACGTTCTAAATCAAACTACAGTTCTTAACGTACAGAACACACACAAGAGGAAAAGTTCAGAAATGAACATATCATTCTTGAGGTATTGTAGACTAGGTCATATCAATGTGACCCGACTAGCTGAAGTTACATAAAAATGCATATTTAAATCTGTTTGAATTTACATATTGTGAAACTTGCCAGTCATGTCACAAAGATGAAATGACCACAGCTCTGTTTATTGGAAACAGAGAAAGAGTTAGTGAACTCTTAGGATTGATACATGATGATGTATGCAAGGTCCCCTGTCTACATATGCCAGGACTGGTTCTTTATACTTCATTACATTCACTGATGATCTCTCAAGATTCAGACATATGTTCCTGTTGAAACACAAGTCTGAAGCTTTTGAGATATTCACTGAATATAAGTTAGAAGTAGAGAACCAAAAACGGGTAAAAGTATTATGTCCTTTGATCAGATCAAGGAGGAGAATACTTGAGCACGGAATTCCTGGACTATTCTAAAGGAGAATGAGATTCTCTCTCAGCATTACTCCTCTGTATACACCACAGCACGTAGGTGTATCGGGGCGGAGAAATCGCACCCTATGTGATATGGTGTGCTCTACGATGAGTATTACTGAGTCGCCCTATTTCCTTTTGGGGGTTATGCACTTAAGAAGCTGCATACCTATTGAATAGGGTTCCAATCAAATCAGATGCCTACCACTCCATATGTGATATGGTATGGGAAGAGCCCATCTCTTAATGATGTTAAGATTTGGGGTTGTCCGGCCTATGTCAAAAGCAAAATCCGGACAAACTCGAGGCAAAGTCAGTTCTGTGGAAGTTTGTTGGATATCCCAATCATTCGCAAGGGAATATCTTCTACCGAACCGAGGAACAAAAGGTGTTTTATTTCTCAGCATGCCACCTTTTTGAGAAAAAGGGAATTCTTATAAAATAATTAGTGGTCATGAGGTAGAACTGGAAAGAGTTCTAGCTATACAAAATGAAGTTGATGATTTGGTAGAACCGGAGGATTCAATAGTTTCCAACGAACCTCAGCCTCTCCGCCGATCGGGTAGGGTTCCTCATCCACCTGAGAGATACTTCGGTTTCTCTATGACAGTGGGAGCGAGGATTGCATCATGAGATGATGACCCAACTTGTTTCGAGCAGGCCATCAAGAGTGAGGACTCTATGAGTATGGCTGGATGCTTAGCGATCTGAGATGGAATCCATATACACCAACAAAGTATGGACTTTGATAGCTTTATCTGAAGGGTTAAATCCCCATCAGGAGCAAGTATATCTTGAGAAGATTACTAGGTGTACATGGAAAAGTTGATACTTTCAAAGCTATGCTTAAGTCCATCCAGATCCTACTTGCCATTGCTATATACCTTGATTACGATATCTGGCGGATTGGTGTTCGGACAGCTTTTCTAAATAGTGATTTGGAAGAGAGCGTCTATAAGTACACAACCAGAGGGCTTCGTAGACAGTGGGAGCAGCGGAAACATGCGCAAGTTGTTTTATGGGATAAATCAGGCATCGCGGAGTTGGAACATCTGTTTTGATGTGGTAGTCAAAAAGTTTGACTTCATCAAAATGGTAGATGAACCTTGTATATACAAAAAGGTAGTAGGGAGTATGGTGGTGATCCTCGTATAGTACGTAGATGACATACTCTTGATAGGAAAGGAATTTCCTATGTTACGCTCGGTCAATCTCCTCTTATCACAAGGATTGTCCATATAGGATCAATGTGATACCTCCTGAATCCTGGATTTTGGGTCTATGAGATAGATCTAAATGGATGTTAGGATTCTCGCTAGGTGTAGTGAGATGGTATCAATCGATCCTAGGGAGAATCACTGGAATGGTTCCAGGATGGTAAGGTAGACTGAATGTAAGTTACAGGCATTTTCTTTACCCTCAGTGGATGGACGGTATGTTGGAAGAGTTCCAATACCGTGACATACTAGACGATAAAGGCAGGATAAATCACTACCAAGGATACTACCAAAGAGGCAGTCTGGATATATATAATAGTTCATGAGATGAACATAGTTCCTACCATTGTGTGACAATGGAGTTGTGGCTTACGCCTAGGAACCCCCGTCCCATCAGAGATCCAGACATATTCTTAGGCAGTATCGCCTGATCATGGAGATGGTTGATCTCCAGGGAGACCGAGGTTAGGAGAGTAGACACAGAGGACAACAGCGCAGATCCACTCACAAAGGCCTATTTCCCAGTAGAGACTTTTATGGGATGGTTGAGTATGAGATAATTCAACCACAGCTGATTGTTGGGTATGCGATACCACAACAGATGGCCCTAGTGCAAGTGGGAGATTGTTAGTTATATGTATGCCCTAGAGACCATTACTGTACATACGATGTATATTGTAGTGGATGGTTGGACATATATAAGGAGGACTTTTTTGCTCGACATGATAGTATGCTATCTGGTTACTCTTTATCTTAACATATACTCTGATTGTCTCTATGTTACATGTTGATAAAGCCCTTAGGATAAGTACTTGACTATCAGGACTATGATGCAGATCATGCTAGTAGGGACAGAGTAGTCGCTAAGTACATCCTTCAAATGTTCCTAGTCGTGAGAGTATCGAGACAGGGCATCGATACTCTAGAGTAGACTAGCGTATGCGCTTCTTGACCCATATGATGGGCGATGGATGATCCCATATCCATTGGTGTTTGACATCAGAGAAGGTATACGGGTGCTCAGTGGAGACTGGGTACACTGGACGGTCTCGCCGAGAACTCCCAGATGGTATTATACCTCACGTCAGATGGCAGTTCTCTGGTGACACTTGTACAGGTTAGTCTGTAGACCAGAGATTGTCATAAAGTCTTGTGTGATTCCCACTGTACTTTGATTTCCATCATACCACGTCCAAGAGGGCGTGCAAAACGGTGGCTTTTGGGTACAGTCCCGAATCATATGGAGGCAATGAGCGATAGGAGGGGTTTCGTCTCTCCCGGTATAGGGAGTTGATGTTGCGCTGTGCTCGATTGGCCATAACTGGAAATCCCTAGCCAGGGTTGCTGAGATTTACTGGTAAGTGTTATCAGTAGTTTCTCGAACTGTTGTGGACCTAATATCGACACGACTTATCAAGCTACCGGGGTCTGACATTTATCACTCCTAGACGAGATATGCGACATATCAGACGAAGAGAACGGACTATACGGGAGTGTTACTGATTGGATTCGCAGGAGAATGTACAGGCTTGCTTGTTGATCTTCAGATCGCTCAATACCTAGGGAGCTGTTACGTTTAGCTGACCGCTTGCATCCTGTGGGTGTTTGATATGATCATCACCTACTGCCGGCGTATTGACGATTCTTTAGAGTCCTACACAGAGCTTTCCTGGCTCAGGAAAAACGGAGTGGGAGCACATATATGACATGTGTGGGACCGAGAACAATACGTGTATGTGATACCGTATTAGATTCTCGCGATATGTGATATCGGCCGGTTATATGTGATATAGCCAGGTCATCGGATCAAGTGTTGATTCGATGAACTGATACAAATTATATTAGTTGGTTGTTTGTGAAATAGCCGGATTATCGGATCAAGTGTTAATTCGATAATTTAATATATAATTATACATATTTGATATATTATCTTACATTAACTAATATTAGCTCACTTAAAGATTCTTTTTCTCACTTGGATAATACATTGATATATATGAGATATATGTTAATTGTATTATTTTATTTTGTTACAATATATATTGTATATGTGATATATAATATTGTAACAAGTTAGGGTTACAAATGAAACATGTTTTGTGGAGTTTAAATATGGTTAGGGTTTGGATTAGGGTTAAGCTTGCATGAAGCTTTCATGAAGCTTCTTGAAGCTTTGACTTTGCCTTATGATATTTTGTGTAGATATTTCTTAACCCAACCCAAACCCTTTACCATAGTTAGTTCTCTACAAGGGTTAAGTCTTTATTCTTAACCCATGGTTGTAATTCTAACCTCATACAATGATTTTATTATTCATCACAAAGAGATTTGTTCTTCTTCTTCCTCTTGAAAAAACTTTCTAGCTTTTTGACATGTGATGATAATGAGTGAGAAATTAAAAACAAAAGAGAGATAAATTCCTACTTCATCATCCTCATCTATTCTATCTACTTAGATTAGGGTGTTTGCTTTGCTAATACTTGATTAGTGAAGCAAGAGCTTGGATTTGAGTTTCTTCAAGGTAGATCATCTTAGTTATTGAAGATCGGAAGCAAGCTTGCATCTTTCTCTTCATGGAGCCTCTCTAGAGTCCGGGTACATGATGATCGCGGTGAAGGGACCTCAACACGGAGCTTATGAAGTGAAGGAACGGACTACAAAGGTTGTAATCACGAACTCTTAGAAGTAAAGTTGTTTACTTGCTTTGATTACCTAATTCTTTAGTCTATGATCTCGCTTTAGGTTGTTCGGCACTTGAAAATTTTAAATTCGGCATGGTTGATGCCTTATAGACCCTTGTGATAGTGCCTAGTAACCTTACACAGTGATCATTCCGTACTAGTAGAGAATGGTGCAAATGTTGCAGCCAAAGCAGTTGGCGAATATCACCTAGTATTACCAAATCGTAATACATTGATTCTGAACGAATGCTATTACATACCGACCCTGATATAAAATCTTATATCAGTTTCTTTATTAAGTAAAGAAGGATATTATTTTGTAGTACAGGATAATGTTATGAACATTTTCCTGGATCAAAAGTTGATTGGATCAGGCTCGCTAAGGAATGGCATATACATTCTAAATCAAACCACAGTTCTTAACGTACAAAACACACACAAGAGGAAGAGTTCAGATATGAACGAATCCGTCTTGAGGCATTGTAGACTAGGTCATATCAATGCGACACGACTAGCTGAGTTACATAAGGATTGATATTTGAATCCGTTCGAATTATCATCTTATGAAACTTGCCAGTCATTTCTCAAAGGAAAGATGACCAAAACTCCGTTTACTTGACACGGAGAAAGAGTTATGGAACTCTTGGGACTGATACATAGTAATGTATGTGGTCCCATATCTACACATGCCAGGAATGGTTCTTCATACTTCATTACATTCACTGACGATCTCTCAAGATACGAACATGTGTTCCTGTTGAAATACAAGACTAAAGCTTTTGAGAAATTCAAAGAATATAAGCATGAAGTTGAGAACCAGATGGGTAAAAGTATTAAAATCCTTCGATATGATCGGGGAGGAGAATATTTGAGCACGGAATCCGTGACTATCTAAAAGAGATTGGGATTCTCTCTCAGCTTACTACTCCATATACACCACAGCACAACGGTGTATCGAAGCGGAGGAATCGCACCCTATTGGATATGGTGCGCTCTATGATGAGCACTATTGAGTTACCTATTTCCTTTTAGGGTTATGCGCTTGAAATAGCCATACACCTATTGAATATGGTCCCTACCAAATCTATGCCTACCACTCCATATGAGATATGGAAGGGGAAGAGACCATGTCTTAATTATGTTAAGATATGGGGTTGTCCGGCCTATGTCAAAAGGCATAATCCGGACAAACTCGAAGCAAGGTCTGTTCTGTGCAAGTTTGTAGGATATTCAAAAAACTCACATGGGTATATCTTCTACCACATTGAGGAATAAAAGGTGTTTGTTTCTCGGCATGCCACCTTTTTAGAAAAAGAATTTCTTGCGAAAGAAATTAGTGGCCTTGGGGTAGAACCGGAAGAGGTTCCAGCATCACAAACTACGACAGAAGATTTGGTAGAACCAGAGGATTCGATAGTTCCCAACGAACCTAATCCTCTCCGCCGATCTAGTTGGGTTCCTCATCCACCTGTGAGATACTACGATTTTCTCGTTGATGGTGGGAGCGAGGATTGCATCATGGAAGATGATAACCCAACTAGCTTCGAGCAGGCCATCACGAGTGGGGACTCTGTGAAATGGCTGGATGTAATGCGATCTGAGATGGAATCCTTGTACACCAACAAAGTATAGACTTTGGAAGATGCTCCTGAAAGGGTAAAACCCATCGGGAGCAAGTGGATCTTCAAGAAAAAATTTGGTATAGATGGAAAAGTTGAGACTTTCAAAACTAGACTTGTTGAAAAAGGTTTTCGTCAACGACCAGGTGTGGATTATGATGAAACCTTTTCTCCAGTTGCTATGCTTAAGTCCATCCGGATCCTACTTGCCATTACTGCATACCATTACTGCGAAATCTGGCAGATGGATGTTAAGACCGCCTTTCTAAATAGTGATTTAGAAAAGAGCGTGTACATGACTCAGCCAAAGGGCTTCGGGGATAGTGGGAGCAGCGGAAAGGTGTGCAAGCTGCTTAAATCCATCTACGGGTTAAAGCAGGCATCGCGGAGTTGGAACATCTGTTTTGATGTGGTAGTCAAAGAGTTTGACTTCATCAAAAACGTAGATGAACCTTATATATACAAGAAGGTGGCAGAGAGTAAGGTTGTCTTTTCGTATTGTACGTGGATAACATACTCTTGATAGGAAATGATGTTCTTATACTGCACTCGGTCAAGCTCTTATTATCACAAAGATTCTCAATGAAAGATCTAGGTGATGCCTCCTACATCTTAGGGATTAAGATCTATAGAGATAGATTTAAACGCATACTGGATTGTCCCAATCCAGGTAAATTAACACCATACTAAAGAGGTTTAATATGGAAGAATCTAAGCGTAGGAATTTACCCACGATCACAGGACTCACTCTCTCCCAAGACTGATTTGGAGAGAGCTCGCATGCAAGGGATACCCTATGCTTCGGCAGTAGGCTCTATCATGTACACGATGTTATGTACCATACCCGATGTAGCATACTCACTAAGTGTAGTGAGTAGGTATCAAGCAGATCCAGGAGAGAGTCACTGGACAGCTGTGAAGAACATTCTTAAGTACTTGATAAGGACTAAAGAGATGTTTTTGGTGTATGGTAACGGTGAACTCCAAGTGGAGTCCTTTACCGATTCGCGCTTCCAATGTGATAAGGACGACTCTAAGTCGGTCTCGATATTTGTCTTTACCCTCAATGGAAGGGCGGTTTGTTGGAAGAGTTCCAAACAGGAAACCGTAGCAAACTCGACGATGGAGGATGAATACATTGTTGCCAACGATGCTGCCAAAGAGGCTGTCTGGATGAAGAAGTTCATAACTGAACTTGGTGTGGTTCCATCCATTGAGCATCCAATACCTTTGTATTGCTATAACAATGGAGCAGTGGCGTTGGCCAAGGAACCCATGTCCCATCAACGATCCATACATATTCTGATACAGTATCACCTGATCCGGGAGATAGTTGATCGCCGGGAGATCGAGGTCAGGAGAGTTGACACGAATGACAACACAGTGGATCCACTCATAAAGGCTATACCCCAGATACAATTTGAGAGACTCTTCGGGATGTTGGGTATGAGATACTACAATAACTGGCCTTAGTGCAAGTGGGAGATTGTTAGTTATATGTATGCCCTAGAGGTCATTATTGTACATGTGATGTATATTATAGTGGATGCTTGGATATATAGAGAGGACTTTCTTGCTCGACATGATAGTATGCTATCTGGTTGCTCTTTGTCTTAACATGTAGACTTGTATTGTGATACTGTCTTGCTCTCACATGTTGATAAAGCCCTTAGGATGTGTACTTGACTACTAGGACTATGATGGAGATCATACTAGTGGGGCCAGGGTAGTACACAAGTACATCCTATAATTGTTCCTAGTCGAGAGTGTATCGAGACAGGGCATCGATACTCCAGAGTAGACTAGCGTATGCGCATCTTAACCCATATGATGGGCGATGGATGATCCCACATCCATTGGTGTTTGACATCAAAGATGGTATACGGGTGCTCAGTGGAGACTGGGTACACTGAATGGACTCGCTGAGAACTCCTAGTTGGTATTATACCTATCGTCATATAGCAGTTCTCTGGTGACACTGGTACAGGTTAGACTGTAGACCCGAGATCGTCATAGAGTCTTGTGTGATTCCCACTGTGCTTTGATTTCCACCTTACCACGTTCAAGAGAATGTGCAAAACGGTGGCTTTTGGGTACAGTCCCGAATCACATGGAGGCAATGAGCGATAGGAGGGGATTCGTCTCTCCCGGTATTGGGGGTTGATGTTGCGCTGTGCTCGATTGGCTATAATAGGAAGTCCCTAGCCAGGGCTGATTCGGAGATCTACTGGTAAGTGTTATCAGTAGTTTCTCGACCCGTTATGAGTCTCACATCGGCACGACTTATCGGTTACTAGGGTCTGACGTTTACCACTCCTGGACTAGATATGCCACATATCAGACGAAGGGACCGGACTGTACGGTAGTGTTACTGACAGGCTTTACAGGAGTATGAGCAGGCTTGCTTGTTGATCTTCTGATCGCTCAATACCCGGGTAGCCGTTACGTCCAGCTAGTACCGTTGACGGCTTGCGGGTGCTTGATATGATCATCACCTACTGCCGGCGTATTGACGAGCCTTTAGAGTCCTACACAAAGGTTTACTAGATCGGGCAAAACAAATTAGAAGCACATATGTGATATGTGCGGGACCGAGAATAATACGAGTATGTTATACCGTATTCTATTCTCACGATATGCGATATCGGTCGGTTATATGTGATATAGCCGGGTTATCGAATCAAGTGTTGATTCGATAAGTTGATACATATAATATTAGTTGGTTATATGAGATATAGCCGGATTTTTAAATCAAGTGTTGATTTAATAATTTAATGTATAATTATATTTTTAATATGCTAATTTACATTAACTAATATTTGCTCACTTATACATTTTTTTTCTCATATGTGCACACTTAATATATATGTGATATATATTATTTGTGTTTTCTTTTTGTCATGCTTGATTATACATGCAACTTGGGTGTATGAGACTCACACAATGTTTTAGATTATATATTAGGGTTTTATTTATTTAATGCAAATATAAATTGGTAGGAATTAAGCATGGTTGCAAGTTTTGGAAGCTTGTGGAAACCATTGACTTAGTCCACTAAATTTCTCTTGCATTAGATATTTATTAACCTAACCTTAATCTAAAACCATGGTTATGTCTCTACAAGGGTTATATGATATATTTCTCACCCATGGTTGCCATTCACTCTCTCATCCATTATTCTCTTCATCTTCATCTTCAACAAGAGAAAGCACTCTAAGTTTTGGTGAGATAAAGAAATAGAGTGAGAAAAAGAATTCTAAAGTGAGCAAAATTCCTACTTCATCATCCTCTATTAGATTAGCCATTTAGTTTAGGGTGTTAGCTTCACTAATTCCTAATTAGTGAAGAGGTAGCTTGAGTTGGTGTCTCCTCAAAGTAGATCATCTTCGGCCTCGAAGATCATTGAGCAAGCTCGTTCATTTCGACTAGTGGAGCCTACGGAGAGTCCGTATCACCACTACTTGGAGCTAAGGGAATTCTACACAGGGCATTTAAAGTGAAGGACCGATCGATAAAGGTTATATTCCATATTCACTTAGATGTAAAGTTGTTTACATATTGTATTGTCTAATTCTCAAGTTAAGATTCTAGGGTTAGGGTTAAGTAGCATGGCAATTTTTTGAAAATGGCATGGACGATGCCTCCCAAAACTTTGTTGTCGTACTAGGTAACCCTATATACACGACAACACAACGATGTATCGGAGCGGAGGAATCGCACCATATTAGATATGGTGCGCTCTATGATGAGCACCGCTGAGTTACCTATTTCCTTTTGGGGTTATACGCTTGAGACAACAACATACCTATTGAATCAAGTTCCATCTAAATCAGTGCCTACAACACCATATAAGATATGGAGTGGAAAGAGAACATCTCTTAAGCGAGTTAAGATATATGGTTGTCTGGCCTATGTCAAAAGACGAAATCCGGACAAACTCGAGGCACGATCAGTTCTTTGCAAGTTTGTGGGATATCCAAAGAATTCATAAGGATATATTTTCTACCACACCGAGGAACAATAAAAGGTTGTTTCTGAATACGCCACCTTTTTAGTAAAGGAATTTCTTGTAAAAGCAATTAGTGGCAAAGAGGTAGAGCTGGAAGAAGTTCCAGCCGTACAAACTACAACTGATGATTTAATGGAACCAGAGGATTCAGTAGTTCCCGATGAACCTTGGCCTCTCCGCCGATCTAGTAGGGTTCCCCATCCACCTGAGAGATACTACAATTTTATCATTGATGGTGGGAGCGAGGATTGCATCAAGGAAGATGATGACCCAACTTGCTTCGAGCAGGCCATCACGAGTGGGGACTCTGTGAAATGGCTGGATGCAATGCGATCTGAGATGGAATCCATGTACACCAAAAAAGTATGGACTTTGGAAGATGCTCCTGAAGGGGTAAAACCCATCGGGAGCAAGTGGATCTTCAAGAAAAAACATGGTGTAGATGGAAAAGTTGAGACTTTAAAAGCTAAACTTGTAGCAAAAGATTTTCGTCAACGACCAGGTGTGGATTATGATGAAACCTTTTCTCTAGTGGATATGCTTAAGTCCATCTGGATCCCACTTTCCATCGCTGTATACCATGACTACGAAATCTGACAGATGAATGTTAAGACCGCCTTTCTAAATGCTGATTTAGAAGAGAGCATGTACATGACTCAGCCAGAGGGCTTCGTGGACACTAGGAGCAGCGGAAAGGTAAGCAAGCTGCTTAAATCAATGTACTGGTTAAAGCAAGCATCGCGGAGTTGGAACATCTGTTTTGATGTGGCAGTCAAAGAGTTTGACTTCGTCAAAAATGTAGATGAATACAAGAAGGTGGCAGTGAGTATGGTCGTATTCCTCATACTGTACGTGTATGACATACTCTTGATAGGAAATCATGTTCCTATGCTGCTGCACTCGGTCAAGCTCTTCTTATCACAATGATTCTTCAAGAAGGATCTGGGTGATGCCTCCTACATCCTAGGGATTAAGATCTATAGAGATAGATCTAAACGGATACTTGGATTGTTCCAATTCAGGTATATTGACACCATACTAAAGAGGTTTAGTATGGAGGATTCCAAGAGTGGGAATTTACCCACGATCTTAGGAATCACTCTCCCCAATGAGATGTCCCCCAAGACTGATTTGGAGAGGGCTCGTGTAACGTTTCAGAAATCGTTTTGCGAATTTTCCCGTTTTAGGGCAAAATTGTCGGTATTTTCCGTTTTAACCCGATTTCGATCAAACGTCCGTATAAGCTTGCCGGCACTTTTTTTATAGCTAAAATAAAGCTTGTGCACGAACTTTAGGGGTATTTGGGAGGTTTTGGTTCAGATAGAATTTTCCCCAAATAAAATATTATTTTAAGCGGTGTTTGGTGCACGTAAATCGGGAAATTTCTTTTCTTAAGAATAAATTTATTTTTTGTCACTAGAATATTTTGGAAACTTCTTTTTAAATATCCTGATATTTTTTTTTGGAGTGCAAAAAGTTTTATTTTAAAAAGAAAAGAAAATGTATAAAGGTGGCATATAGCATTTATTAGATTTTATTACTCTTTTTCCTAGCATTTTCTTCACAAAAATTCACAAAAATACCCCCCTCAACTCTTGGCCGGCCCTTCCCTTCCCCTTGCTACCCCTTATCATTTCCATCCCTTTTCTTCTCATTTTGCTTCAAAATAATCAAGAAATATCCAAATAAATCATAGAAATTCAAATAAAATCCAAAACCTTCATTCTTCTTCACAAAAGTTGCATGGATCTTCATTCAAAACATCATTTTGGAGGAAAAAATGATGAGTTTGGTTTCTTGGTTTTGATGTTTTACGGAGGTATAAAACCCTAACCCTAATCCTTTTTGTTGTTTCTAAATTTCTAATTAGTATATTAATTGTTTATTTAAGGTTTTAATTTCATGTTTGAAATTCAAGACTTGATTTTTATGATAATATAGTTAGGGTAAAACTTGATTTATGTGCTTAATGTTCATTTAAAGTGTTAATTTATGTTTTGGAGATGATTAACCTAGTAGGAAATGTTAATTTTTGCTAATGAATACTTTGTTTAATTATGCAATTAACTTACTAGGTTTTTGCTAAAACATAATTAGCGAGTGTCAAAAATATAGGAATGGTTTTGATAGCTTAGTTAAGCTATTATAAGGTGTTTGTAATCGCTAGATATGGATTAGCTTGAAACTAGTGCGAAATATTGCGATAGGTTGCTTACTAGATTTTGGGGTTTTTCCGACGTGGGTTCGATTGGTCGTTGCGAGGTTATATCTATTGTATTCCTCGTAATTTTTGTGTTGTGTTGCGCGATCGGGACGATCGGGGTCTAGACTTGTGTTTTGTAGTTTAGTGACCCCAATTAGGATTTTTAGCCGATGTCGTGCGCGATAGATGCGCTAAGCACGCAGTGTAATTTTCAGGGCGTTATTCTTGTGTTTCGATGTCTTTTCGTCGATGTAGGATTTTTGCTTATGTGAAGTGTTTGTGAAATTTCAGGTTCGCAAGCGGGGACTTCGGACGCTACGACAAGGGAAAACAGGTGGTAGGCTTCACTTAGCCAGGAGCGTTGGTGAGTAGATTTAACATCTACAGGGGAATCGCCCGCATGGCGTTATGCGTCTGGGCTATAAATGTTATTTCTGTCGCATATTCTATGTCATATTTAGAATTGCGCATTTACCCTATTACTTAGATATTGTTGTGCTTGGACTAGTATCCTTAGAACATTGGACATATTATTGACGATTCATGTTGCACGAGCACTGATTGTATGCTACACACACCGTCAATAATTGCCATGTCACGCATAGCCCACTTATAGATATAATATTTCTTGGTTAGGGACATTGAGACTTTGATTCTTATTTCTTTACGCATTGACTTATAGCATACCTGTATACCTACATGCTTACACATATGTTCTGACATACTTACATGCTAGTTACCTGTATACCTATAGAGTATTGTACCATTGGTGATAGGTACATGCACACTTTACGACATAGCTACAGGTATACGTTGCACACCTATTTCGCTTATACCCAGGGGGTATACTACATCATTTACTTATAGGTAGATACATATATCTTGCTATACCTTTATGTTGCACATATATCTGGTTTTAGCTACATGTTTACCTTTACTTCATGTTATTTTAGAATTGGAGAGATTAGGAACCGCATGATTTTATATTAACTTGTTATAGTTAATTACTGCTTTTCCTTTATATGCTCGCATTTCAGATTTATGATGTGTATATTATATTCATGGATTTTCGCATTGAGATATGGATTTTTCATGATGTTTTCTGGATTTGGGGACCGTGGGAGTTCATGAAATTATGCATTATTTGAAAAACCCGATTTCCCTTGATATGATATTTCAGCAGCCACCATGAGATTTATTGGTTCGGATATATATACCCCACACGACGAACGGAGGGGTCCGTGTGCGGGTACATGGTGGGGCCCGGAGGTACCCGGGGCAAGAGTCGTGGAGTAGACGATGAGTTAGTGAGGGAACCATACCATCCGGTGACATTACCAATGACTCAGCGGTTATCATGGGGATATTGACGGGAGTCATGTACGTATAGATACGTCGAGAGGCGAGGGTCAGAGCTAGGCACTCGAGCTTTCGGGATAACGTATGATACGTACATATCAGGGTGCCAGTCGTGGTGACAACACCTGATAGACCTGTATTTCTGTGTCCATGCTTGACACATTGGTTTCATGATATTTCTTTTTACTCCTTTGTATATATAACAGGGGTTTAGGCCGCTGTTATATATGCCCTTACACTAATATTAGTGGAATGGGACGCTAATATATGTGTATTGACATTAAATTATATACATTATCATATTTATTCATGCAAATATATTTAGGATGTTAGATTTTTACATGATAATTTGATTTGGGATATAGTTGATTCATTTGATATTGGATACATGATTTTTATGAGATTATTGATTTGTACATTCAGGATATATGAGATTTATTCGATATTGTACATTCAGGATTTGTGAGACTTATATGATATGAGAGCCAATTTGGGGGCTGATTTGAGCAATTGGGATTTGGATTTGTCCTGATGGATTGTGATCCTACCACGATGTCAGGATTCCGTGGAAATGATATATTTCATTCCATACTCCACATTTATTTTTTATGCACTGCTTCATGTATTAGTAGTACCTGTTAGAGTACCTTTCATGATTGTTGCATTTACATACCTTTATTTATATGAATTGCTTCATGTATTAGTTATACCTGCTAGTGTACCTTTCATGATTATTGCATTCATATGACTTTTTTTTATTGCTATTAATTGCACATATTAGATTCACGCTGTACGTGCATACTCGCGATTACCTGCATATGTTATTTACTATTCACGAGTTGGCAACTCACCCCCGTTGTGCCACAGTGTTTGCAGGTGTTCCTCAGGATAGTCAGAGGCAGGCTATTATCACACATCTTATTATCTTTTGCTACGGATACCGCATCAACTCACAGTGTGCAGTTTGCTTAGGTGGGTTTTTTGGTTATTCGTTGTATTGTATATTCGTTGTATCCCTGTACTCTCCATCTACTATTTTCATATTGACTTAGAGACTTGGTGAGGACGATATTGTATATTATTTACGACTTGTTGTCTTTTATACAGTTTCCTTTCTATCGTCTTCTATTTCTTCGCTACGGCGTCGTATATTTGTTGTGGTGGTTGTTTTTCACCCTTGGTCGTGGATTTGCTCCCGTTTGGGATGCTTTACTTTTTATTTATGTTGTACCCACTTTTGGGGTTAGTTTTTATAAAGGAGGTGCTGCCGAAATTTTCAAGAAAGAAAATTGGACCTAAAGAATTTATACTTGAGAATTTTTTAAGGGTTTAAACAATATTTCTTATCTTTTCTTGTCTTTTAATGGTTTAAATTTCTGGGTTTTGGCTTTCTTTTACCGCGTTACGCCTGTAGACGTTGCGTAGTATTAGGGCCGCCACGTGCCAATTTCGGGTCGTGACAAAGTTGGTATCAGAGCGCTAGGTTTTTACCTTACGGAGTGTAGGATGACCTTGATATGATGGAGTAGGTAGCTTAAGCAGAGTAACGTAGTGTGTGTATGTCTGCAGCATACTCACGATGCAGTACTCCGCCTAAAGTGACCTAAGTACAATTACTTGAAATTCCTTCCTTGATGATTCATATCCTTGTGATTCAATTTCCGTGTTCATATCGAATCCTATCCCTATTTATAGCCTTTGCCGCCGACGACTATGGGGACTCAGTGAGGTGCAGCGAGGGCCGATGTCAGAGTTGACTCGGGTGGGTCAAGGACTGACCAGGATGGCACGCTCGTTGCACAGGTGTAGACGGATCCGCCTTCGACAAATAGTATCGCTAGGCTTGTGGTATAGATGCAGGACATGCGCCAGACGATGAGTTCATTGGTTGAGGCCATTCGAGCGCAGCGACAGGAGGTTTTCAACCCTGCTACCCAGTTGTTCCTTATGATCAGCACACGGTATTCCGTCACCTACATAGCACCAGAGGATGCAGCCCTAGTTGACGAGACACGTATTCCTGAGACATTGGGAGTTCCGGAATAGTGGAGGACTCGTACCGGTGTTCCAACACAGAGACAGAGGACTAGTCGTCGAGACAGGTTTCGTGACTGTTGCGGGAGTAGTACAGGTTTGGGACGAGGGGATTCGTGTTAGCTATATCAGCCGTTTGTTGTGTTAACTTCTGTCAGCGATTCTTTTGTTGCGCGACACGTATTTCAGTCTTATGCCAATCGGTTAGGAGATTCATCCGTCACTTGATCCTTCTAGAGATGTTGGATTTGACGTTCTCCTGGGCACGGACTGGTTAGTTACGTGCTAGGCGTCTGTAGACTACCGCGAGGAAACGGTCAGGTTTGTTTTCCCGGCAAGTCAGTTCTTGTTATGCAGGGGGACAGTGGTGCCGCCTCTCATAGCTCGAATTTAGCCTTTTTCGCTAGTCGGCTTTTGAGGAGAGGATGTCGAGGATTCTTGGCGTTCATTCATGATACTGGAGCCACAATGGGTTTGTTGGACCGGGTTCTTATCGTGCGAGAGTTATCCGACGTTGTTCCAGATGAGCCGGCGGAGCTTAGGGAGCTTAAGGATCAGCTGCAGAGTTGTTTGTTGGGGGGATTGTGCGTCTGAACGTTTCGCATTGGGGAGCTCCTATTTCTGTTCGTCAATGAGGATGACGATAGTTTGAGGTTGTGTATTGATGGATCATCAATTGAACCGGTTTACGGTGCGGACATGTATCCTTTACCTCGCATTGATGATTTCTTCGATCAGCTCCTATGTGCGAGACATTTTTTCTAAGTTTGTTTAGGGATCAGGTCATCATTGTTGCGGGTTCGGAGTGATGGCATTCCGAAGACTGCCTTATGTGTGCTACGGGCTTTGCGTGTGCTTGTGTGTCATTGGACACACCAATGCCCTAGCAGCATTCGTAGATGTGATGAACCGGATTTCTTCAAGCCGTTCCTCGACCAGTTATTGTTGTGTTATTTACGACATTCTGGTCTATTTAATCTATCTTGAGGGACAGGAGCAGCACTTGAGGATTTGATTTGCAGATACTGGGAGAGCCCCAGCGGTTTGCTAGATTCTCGGAGTTTCCTTCAGGCTTGTTGTGTTGACTCCTAGGTCTTGTAGTTACGGGAGACGGTTTTCATATAGTTCCGAGGAAGATCGAGGCCATACAGCTTTGGCCCAGACTTGTATACGGGACGGAAGTCTACAGATTTTGGGCTTAGCAGGTTTTTACCGCCGTTCCATGCAGGATTGCTAGTGTAGTGCTGCACCGTTGACTGGACTGACCTGAAAGGAGGTTTCTTTTTCTTTGGACTGAGGCATGCGTGCGGAGTTTTTCAACAGTTGGAGATTCGGTTAACAACTGCACCAGTTCTTCTTGCTTTTTGGTTCGGGCGACTTTGTTGTTTTAACTGTGATGTTTCGCGAGTGGGGATCGATTGTGTACTGAGGTGACACTATAGAGCTATCGCTTTTGCTTCCCTATATTTGGAGGAAGTACTAGCAGGATATTCCACTCACGATCTGGAGATAGCCGCGGTGGTCTTGTGTTGGAGATTTGGAGACACTACTTGTTCGAGAGCCGTGTCAGATTTTCACGGACTATCAAAGCTTAATGTACACCTTCCTGCAGCGGATTTTGATTGTTGAGATAGTCTTCTGCAGATTCACAGTTCTTGTGCGATCGTGGAGGACAGCTTAAGTTCTTCTCTACTGAGGGGAAAGCTTGCTCATGTCCGCGCCCGACCACTTTTCCTTAATCGCTTTCGCGAGACACTGCCCGCCGATGCTCGTTCGTCAGAAATACTTGAGCATACTCGGCTGGGTAATGATTCGGAGTCCTTGATTTGTGACAAGGGTGTGATGAGTTTAGGGATGTGTTTATGTACCTGATACTATTGGGTAGAAACGTGAAATCCTAGAGCAGGCACATCTGTCAACTCTCTGTACTCATTCAAGTTCCACCAGCATTTGACGTGACTTGTGAGATAGTTACGGGTGGGCAAGGATGTAAAGAGAAGTTTCGGATTTCGTTTCAAGGTGTTGTTTTGTTGTGTGTTTTGGTTGAGCATCTAAGACCGGCTGGAGAGTTGCAACCTTAAACCGTTTCGAAGTGGAAATGGAAGCAGATCTCCATGAATATTCGTTATGGCGTATACCCAGGTTTAGTCAGGGTGTGACTCCATTCGGATGCTTGTTGTATGGTTATACTCAGTTTGCTCAGTTGTTCTTTGTTAAGTTTGTGTGTTGCACGGAGTTCCTTCATGGGTCGTATCCAATGAAGGCACCCTGTTCGCTTGCCGTCTTGGGCAGGAGCTTCAGGAAGCCTTGGGTACTGGTTGAGCTTTAGCTCCGTCTTTCCATCCGCAGGATGATGGTTTTGTGAGAGCGGGCTATACCGACTCTAGAGGTTATACTCATGCATACGTACTAATTGTTGTCGGCAGTTGGGATCGTCACTTGCCATTGTTAGGACTCTCCTTCGATAGCAGTTATCAGGAGACATTCCAATTGGCAACCTTTAAGTTTTGTTTGTTAGGTGGTGTCGATCTCCAGTCTATTTTTTCTGACTCTGTGTAGTAGAATTTTTGGACCCCAGCTAGTCTAGAGACTTCGGAAATGATCCAGCTGTTTCAGGTGAGGATGATGACAGTCCTGTGCGGACAGAGGTCTTATGCCGACCATGGTGATCGCAGGCTTGAGTTCGCAGTGGGAGATCATGTATTCCTACGGATTTTTCCGATGAAGGACGTGTTGAGTTTTGGGAAGCTTACCCAGAATTGTAGGTCCTTTCGATATCCTTAAAGTGAGTTAGTTCCGCTGCCTTTAATTTGGCACTTCCGCCAAGATTATTGAGTATTCACCGCGTATTCCTTGTGTCGATACTTTGCAATTACCTTCATGACCTTTCTCACATGATTCAGCACAAGACCCTTTAGCTTGGACGCGATCTTTCGTTCACCAGCAGCCAATTGTGTAAATGGATAGACGGGTGGAGAAACTTCGGTCAAGGGTCTTGCCATCTGTGAAGGGGTTTTCTAGGACGTAGCCGTATAGTGAGGTAATCACTTGGGAGGCTGCGAACGAGATGTGAGAGTTTAGTAATCCTCTCTTTGAAGGTACTCTTAGTAAAAAAAATTTAATTCGGGGACGAATTTTTATAAGGGGGGAGATTGTAACGTTTCAGAAATCGTTTTGCGAATTTTCCCGTTTTAGGGCAAAATTGTCGGTATTTTCCGTTTTAACCCGATTTCGATCAAACGTCCGTATAAGCTTGCCGGCACTTTTTTTTAGCTAAAATAAAGCTTGTGCATGAACTTTAAGGGTATTTGGGAGGTTTTGGTTCAGATAGAATTTTCCCCAAATAAAATATTATTTTAAGCGGTGTTTGGTGCACGTAAATCGGGAAATTTCTTTTCTTAAGAATAAATTTATTTTTTTGTCACTAGAATATTTTGGAAACTTCTTTTTAAATATCTAGATATTTTTTTTTGGAGTGCAAAAGGTTTTATTTTAAAAAGAAAAGAAAATGTGTAAAGGTGGCATATAGCATTTATTAGCTTTCATTACTCTTTTTCCTAGCATTTTCTTCACAAAAATACCCCCCTCACCTCCTTGGCCGGCCCTTCCCTTCCCCTTGCTGCCCCTTATCATTTCCATCCCTTTTCTTCTCATTTAGGTTCAAAATAATCAAGAAATATCCAAATAAATTCATAAAAATTGAAATAAAATCCAAAACCTTCATTCTTCTTCACAAAAGTTGCATGGATCTTCATTCAAAACATCATTTTGGAGGAAAAGATGATTAGTTTGGTTTCTTGGTTTTGATGTTTTGTGGAGGTATAAAACCCTAATCCTAATCCTAATCCTTTTTGTTGTTTCTAAATTTCTAATTAGTATATTAATTGTTTATTTAAGGTTTTAATTTCATGTTTGAAATTCAAGACTTGATTTTTATGATAATATAGTTAGGGTAAAACTTGATTTATGTGCTTAATGTTCATTTAAAGTGTTAATTTGTGTTTTGGAGATGATTAACCTAATAGGAAATGTTAATTTTTTCTAATGAATACTTTGTTTAATTATGCAATTAACTTACTAGGTTTTTGCTAAAACATAATTAGCGAGTGTTAAAAATATAGGAATGGTTTTGATAGCTTAGTTAATCTATTATAAGGTGTTTGTAATCGCTAGATATGCATTAGCTTGAAACCAGTGCGAAATATTGCGATAGGTTGCTTACTAGATTTCGGGGTTTTTCCGACGTGGGTTCGATTGGTCGTTGCGAGGTTATATCTATTGTATTCCTCGTAATTTTTGTGTTGTATTGCGCGATCGGGACGATCGGTGTCTAGACTTGTGTTTTGTAGTTTAGCGACCCCAATTAGGGTTTTTGGCCGATGTCGTGCGCGATAGATACGCTAAGCGCGCAGTGTAATTTTCAGGGCGTTATTCTTGCGTTTCGATGTCTTTTCGTCGATGTAGGATTTTTGCTTATGTGATGTGTTTATGAAATTTTAGGTTCGCAAGCGGGGACTTCGGACGCTACGACAAGGGAAAACAGGTGGTAGGCTTCACTTAGGCAGGAGCGTTGGTGAGTAGATTTATCATCTATAGGGGAATCGTCCGCATGGCGTTATGCGTCTGGGCTAGAGATGTTATTTCTATCGCATATTCTATGTCATATTTAGAATTACGCATTTACCCTATTACTTAGATATTGTTGTGCTTGGACTAGTATCCTTAGGACACTGCACATATTATTGACGATTCATGTTGCACGAGCACTGATTGTATGCTACACACACCGTCAATAATTGCCATGTCACGCATATCCCACTTATAGATTTAATATTTCTTGGTTAGGGACATTGAGACTTTAATTCATATTTCTTTACGCATTTACTTATAGCATACCTGTATACCTACATGCTTACACATATATTCTGACATATTTACATGCTAGTTACCTGTATACCTATTGAGTATTGTACCATTAGTGATAGGTGCATGCACACTTTACGACATAGCTACAGGTATACCTTGCACACCTATTTCGCTTATACCCAGGGGTTTACTACATCATTTACTTATAGGTAGATACATATATCTTGCTATACCTTTATGTTGCACATATATCTGGTTATAGCTACATGTTTACCTTTACTTGATGTTATTTTAGAATTGGAGAGATTAGGAACCGCATGATATTGTATTAACTTGTTACAGTTAATTGCTGCTTTTCCTTTATATGCTCGCATTTCAGATTTATGATGCGTATATTATATTCATGGATTTTCGCATTGAGATATGGATTTTTCATGACGTTTTCTGGATTTGGGGACCGTGGGAGTTCATGAAATTATGCATTATTTGAAAAACCCGGTTTTCCTTGATATGATATTTCAGCAGCCACCATGAGATTTTTCGTTTCGGATATATATACCCCACGCGAGGAACGGAGGGGTCCGTGTACGGGTACATGGTGGGGCCCGGAGGTACCCCGGGGCAAGAGTCGTGGAGTAGACGATGAGTTAGTGGGGGAACCATACCATCCGGTGACATTACCAATGACTCAGCGGTTATCATGGGGATACCGACGGGAGTCATGTACGTATAGATACGTCGAGAGGCGAGGGTCAGAGCTAGGCACTCGAGCTTTCGGGATAACGTATGATACGTACATATCAGGGTGCCAGTCGTGGTGACAGCACCTGATAGACCTGCATTTCTGTGTCGATGCTTGACACATTGGTTTCATGATATTTCTTTTTACTTCTTTGTATATATAACAGGGGTTTAGGCCGCTGTTATATATGCCCTTACACCAATATTAGTGGAATGAGACACTATTATATGTGTATTGACATTAAATTATATATACATCATCATATTTATTCATGCAAATTTATTTAGGATGTTAGATTTTTCATTGATAATTTGATTTGGGATATAGTTGATTCATTTGATATTGGATACAGGATATTTATGAGATTGTTGATTTGTACATTCAGGATATATGAGATTTATGCGATATTGTACATTCAGGATTTGTGAGACTTATATGATATGAGAGCCAATTTGGGGGCTGATTTGAGGAATTGGGATTTGGATTTGTCCTGATGGATTGTGATCCTACCACGATGTCAGGCTTTCGTGGAAATGACATATTTCATTCCATACTCCACATTTATTGTTTATGCACTGCTTCATGTATTAGTAGTACCTGTTAGAGTACCTTTCATGACTGTTGCATTTACATACCTTTATTTATATACATTGCTTCATGTATTAGTTGTACCTGCTAGTGTACCTTTCATGATTATTGCATTCATATGACTTTTTATTATTGCTATTAATTGCACATGTTAGATTCACGTTGTACATGCATACTCGTGATTACCTGCATATGTTATTTACTATTCACGAGTTGGCAACTCACCCCCGTTGTGCCACAGTGTTTGCAGGTGTTCCTCAGGATAGTCAGAGACAGGCTATTATCACACATCTTATTATCTTTTGCTACGGATACCGCATCAGCTCACAGTGTGCAGTTTGCTTAGGTGGGTTTTGTGGTTATTCGTTGTATTGTATATTCGTTGTATCCCTGTACTCTCCATCTACTATTTTCATATTGACTTAGAGACTTGGTGAGGACGATGTTGTATATTATTTGTGACTTGTTGTCTTTTATACAGTTTCCTTTCTACCGTCTTCTATTTCTTCGCTACGGCGTCGTATATTTGTTGTGGTGGTTGTTTTCCGCCTTTGGGCGTGGATTTGCTCCCGTTGGGGATGCTTTACTTTTTATTTATGTTGTACCCACTTTTGGGGTTGGTTTTTATAAAGGAGGTGCTGCCGAAATTTTCAAGAAAGAAAATTGGATTTAAAGAATTTATACTTGAGATTTTTTTTAAGGGTTTAAACAATGTTTCTTATCTTTTCTTGTCTTTTAATGGTTTAGATTTCTGGGTTTTGGCTTTCTTTTACCGCGTTACGCCTGTAGACGTTGCGTAGTATTAGGGCCGTCACGTGCCAATTTCAAGTCGTGACAGCTCGCATGCAATGTATACCCTATTCTTCGGCAGTCGGGTCTATCATGTATGTGATGTTATGTACCCGACCGGATGTAGCGTACGCACTGGGTGTTGTAAGCAGGTATTAATCAGATCCTGGGGAGAATCACTGGACAGCTGTGAAGAACTTTCTTAGGTACTTGAGAAGGATTAAAGAAATGTTATTGGTGTATGGTAACGGTGAACTCCAAGTGGAGTCCTTTACTGAATCGAGCTTCCAGAGTGATAAGGATGACTCTAAGTCGGTCTCGGGTTTTGTCTTCACCCTCAATGGAGGGGCGGTTTGTTGGAAGAGTTTCAAGTAACAAACCATGGCAGACTCGACGATGGAGGCCGAATACATTGCTGCCAACGATGCTGCCAAAGAGGCTGTCTGGATGAAGAAGTTCATAACTGAACTTGGAGTGGTTCCATCCATCGAGCATCCAATACCTTTGTATTGTGATAACAATGGAGCTGTGGCTTTGGCCAAGGAACCCAGGTCCCATCAGCGATCCAGACATATTCTGAGGCGGTATCACCTGATCCGGGAGATAGTTGATCACCGGGAGATCGAGGTCAGGAGAGAGTTGACATAAAGAATAACACTGCGGATCCACTCACGAAGGCCATTCCGCAGATACAATTTGAGAGACTCTTCGAGATGTTGGGTATGAGATACTACAACAATTGGCTATAGTGCAAGTGGGAGTTTGTTAGTTATATGTATGCCCTACAGGCTATTATTGTACATGATTGTATATTATAGTAGATGCTTGGACATATATAGAGAGGACTTTCTTGCTCGAAATGATAGTATGCTATCTGGTTGCTCTTTGTCTTAACATGTAGACTTATATTGTGATACTGTCTTTCTCTCACATGTTGATAAAGCCCTTAGGATGTATACGTGACTACCAGGATTATGATGCAGATCATACTAGTGGGGCCAGGGTAGTCCATAAGTTCATTCTTTAATTGTTCCTAGTCGAGGGTGTATCGAGACGGGGCATCGATATTCCGGAGTAGACTAGCATATACGTTTCTTGCCCCATATGATGGGCGATGGATGATCCCACATCCATTGGCGTTTGACATCAAAGATTGTATACGGGTGCTCAGTGGAGACTGGGTACAGTGAACAGGACTCCCCAAAAACACCTAGATGGTATTATACCTAACGTCAGATAGCAGTTCTCTGGTGACACTGGTACAGGTTAGTCTGTAGACCCGAGATCGTCATAGAGTCTTGTGTGATTCCCACTGTGCTTTGATTTCCACCTTACCACGTTCAAGAGAGCGTGCAAAACGGTGGTTTTTAGGTATAGTCCCGAATCACATGGAGGCAATAAGCGATAGGAGGAGATTCGTCTCTCCCGGTATTGGGGGTTGATGTTGCGCTGTACTCGATTGGCCATAATAGGAAGTCCCTGGCCAAGGCTGATGCGGAGATTTACTGGTAAGTGTTATCAGTAGTTTCTCGACCCGTTATGAGCCTCATATCGGCATGACTTACAAGTTACCGGGGTCTGACGTTTACCACCCCTAGACTAGATATGAGACATATCAGACGAAGAGACCGGACTGTACGGTAGTGTTACTTATTGGATTCACAGGAGTATGAGCAGGCATGCTTGTTGATCTTCTGATCGCTCAATACCCGGGTAGCTCTTACGTCCAGCTAGTACCGCTTGCTGCTTGTGGGTGACTGATATGATCATCACCTACTTCCGGCATATTAACGAGTCATTAGAGTCCTACATAGGGGTTTCCTAGCTCATGCAAAACGAAGTAGGGCACATATGTGATTTGTGCGGGACCGAGATTAATACGAGTATGTGATACCGTATTGTAATCTCGCGATACAGGTTATATGTGATATAACCGGATTGTTGAATCAAGTGTTGATTCAATGATTTGTTATATGTATATGTGATATGCATATAAATGATATTAGTCGGTTATATATGATATAGCCGGGTTATTAAATCAAGCGTTGATTTAATAATTTAATGTGTAATTATATATTTGATATATTAATATACATTAACTAATATTAGCCCACTTAAGAAAATGTTTTCTCATTATGCATTTAATATATATGTGATATATATTAATGTATTTATTTATGTGTCATGCTAGATGATACATTGGACATGGGTGTATGAGACTCAC
The DNA here is from genome assembly GCA_030015575.1 of Agapanthus africanus. Lineage (NCBI taxonomy): Eukaryota > Viridiplantae > Streptophyta > Magnoliopsida > Asparagales > Amaryllidaceae > Agapanthus > Agapanthus africanus. The sequence continues at coordinate 595,554,917 of JASDDO010000024.1, forward strand.
ACCATACTTGAGATAATATGCGGTTTTAATTATTATGGGTAAATCAAAATTAGGTGGAAAATTGTCATGGTTAATGAAGCTTGGAGAAGCTTATGGAACCATTGACTTAGTCCATTAATTTTGTCTTACCTTAGATATTTATTAACCTAACCATTATCTAAAGCTATGGTTAGGTCTCTACATGGGTAATATATGATATTATCTCACCCATGGTTGCTATTCTTCTTGACTTCATATTCTTCCTCATCTCCTTGAGCTTTCTAGGTTTTCTTGAGGTGAAGATTGTGAGTGAGAAAAATAATTCTAAAGTGAGAAAAATTCCTACTTCATCAACCTACACTAGACTGGCCATTTAGTTTAGGTTGTTTGCTTCACTAATTCCCAACTAGTGAAGAGGTAGCTTGAGTTAGAGTCTCCTCGACGTAGATCATCTTCGGCTTCGAAGAATTCAAGCAAGCTTTTTCATTTCTCCTAGTGGAGTCCAACTTGAGTCCGGGAGATCACTACTTAGAGCGAAAGGACTACTACACGGAGCTATTAAAGTGAAGGACCGGTCTACAAAGGTTGTATTCCTCATTCACTTAGTGTAAAGTTGTTTATATGTTTCGTTAACCCTAATTCTCTAGTTAGATCCTTGGTTAGGGTTCTTTAGCAGACTAAAAATTTATAAAATAGCATGGTTGATGCCTTTCGATACCTAGTAGTAGCGCTAAGGAACCCTTCAGTGCTAATAGATTAGAACTTATAGCCTACGTATGCAAAAGCAACCAAATAACCCTTGTCGTTGACGTACAAACTTCCAACGACCAAGTCCGAAATCAAATACTAAAAACTAAGTTTCAGAAATCGCAAAACCCAAAATCAGTGACAAAGGAAATCACTCCCAGATTCTACCCTAGGTCTAATAAAGACATTCTGCATATAGGGTAGGTCAAGATATCAGATAAGGGGACCACACAGCAAAAATCACACGAATCCACCCAGATGTGGCCGCAATTTGCGGCCACCATGAATATATCTGTGGCCATACAAAGGAGTTTGGGGCTCTGGTTTCTAGGTAAATTCCTAGTTTCCTGCTCTTCTCACTGTGATGGGAACTTAAATTATGGGTCTCTCGGGTCATACCAGATTCCATTAGATCATCACAAACTGTCAAAAACCCGATGCCGAAAAATTCTAAGTTCGTGTATTGGGTTTCTAGTCTTCTAGTCTGGCCAGAAAATCATTACGAAAGTCTTGTAAACACTAACTAAACCTCAATAACAACTATACAAGTCAAATCACCCACTAAACATCAACCTAGAATGTTCTAAGATCACTAATCTAACTTAACAACCACTAAACATAACTTTGGGGTGAAGGAACTACTTAACAAGATAAGAAAAGAAGGTTATAGCTCTAGGAAGCAACTCGAGAAAAACCTTCGATGGTTGGAAGTCTTCAAAATCAAAACTTGAGCTTGCTATGGGGTGTAGGATGAGGTGGTGGTCAATTTTAATCAAGGTGGTGTAGGATTTTGGTAAGGTTTTGGGGATGTTTCATGAGGTAGAGGAGGTGGAGGAACTTGAGGTGAAGAAGAAGAAGGAAGAAAAATAAAATGAGGTGAAGAAAGATGGTAGGGGAAAAGCCATGGTCAAGATAACCCCTCTCTCTCACACACACACTCTCACCCATACTCATTTGTCATCATTGTGTCCCCCCATGCCTCCATGTCATCTATCCCTTTTTCGTTTCTTTTCTCACTCATCTTTTAAAAGCCAAAAATCAATAAACACAATGAAACAACATGCAACAAAATGCAATATGTCATGGTGCACTAGCCATGGCTAATTAAAAGGACGTTTGGCTTAATCATTATTAGTAGTGCACTAATCAAGTTTAATTTAAACTTACATATAATTAATTATAAAATGCCCGAATCCAATAAATTCCTTTTTAATAAATAATACAATATTAATCTCCAAATATTAGTATTTAATTATACCATTTTACGAAAACCCCAATTTGCAAATCGAATTGTTTTCGTGAAATATATTATTTTATTATTTAAATTCCTAAAAATATTATTTTATATTTCTGAAATGTTACAATGTGCATCATCGGTAATGGTGCGTGCGTCCTGGCAGAAGAAGTCAAACGAGATAAGGACGGGGAACGTGGTACGTATGTCGCAAAGGGAAATAATACATGCGTAAACAGAATAAGGGGCAACATAAACCTGAACGGTATGAAATACGTAACTGCATATGAACTATACGGTTATAGTTTAAATAGTACGAATCGTAGGTTTTTTTTAAAATGTGGCTACCATGTTTTTGAAAAAGAGATACCATTTGAAAATCCGTAGCGTCCCTTGAAGTTTTCACCTAAAAGTGCATAACGATTCGTTAGTTCGAAAATAGGTATGGTTCAAAATATATACTATTATCTACTTAAGTGGTCTAAAACCATATTCCTCGAGTCGATATATATATGTGTGTATGTGTGTTGGCGATTCATCCTCATCATATCACGTACGGTATAATCAATCGTACGGTATTATCAAATCAATGTACGGATCTATGGTCACGTACATCATACTATCTCATATCATCATATATATCATCTCATATCATATCTTAGCATCTATATATATATATATATATATATATTGCCTCACATCCTCATATTAAACATATCGACTCAAACCATCTTGTTTCATCATGTCCTCATCTCATCTCGTAGTTACCTTCATGGTTATTATGTATATATAAGCGTAAGTGCCTATGTCTCATGGACTAAGAAAACTGGAACTAGAAACATTCTTTCCTACACGTACACTACTATGGTCTATAGTATCCCAGAATCCTATTAGATAGGTATACACATCTAAATATCTATATTTATACTATATCTCTGATCTCTTAGTACTATGGTTGCGAGGGTGCTATACGCCATCCACCCGGCTTCCCCCGTAGATATACATCTACTCACTTACTATCCACGCTCAAGCCAAAGTCGATGAATGCCTTGCTCTCCTTCGTCGTCCCAAAAGTCCACGTGAAGGCACCTACAATTCAATGCATATCGTAATGAAATCAAAATCGAATCCGAAAACCGATACGGCACGCGAAGCGCACATAAGTTAGAACCTATGGTCTACGCATGCAAGAATAACCAAACAACTCCCGACGTTGACGTACAAACGTCAAACGATCGAGTCAAAACACAAATATCAGAAACTTAGTTTTCAAAAGTCGCAAAAAGAAATCAGCAACTTAGTAAAACATTCCCAGATTTTAAGTGAAATTAGGATATTCTACACATTGGATAGACCTAGCTATCAGATGATTGAGTTATGGACCAAGAACCAAACCTAAATTCCATGATCATGCTGCAATTTGCGGCCATATGTTAGTTATATATATGCCCTAGAGGCCATTGTTGTACATATGATGTATATTATAGTGGATGCTTGGATATATATAGAGAGGAGTTTCTTGCTCGATATGATAGTATGCTATCTGGTTTTACTTTGTCTTAATATGTTGATTTGTATTGGATTACTGTCTTACTCTCACATATTGATAAAGCCCTTAGGATATGTACTCGACTACTAGGACTATGATGCAGATCATACTAGTGGGGCCAGGGTAGTCTAAGAGTACATCCTATAACCGTTCCTAGTCGAGGGTGTATCGAGCAGGGCATCGATACTCCAGAGTAGACTAGCGTATACGCATCTTGACCCATATGATGGGCGATGGATGATCCCATATCCATCGGTGTTTGTCATCAAAGATGGTGTACGGGTGATCAGTGGAGATTGGGTACACTGAACGGACTCGCCGAGAACTCCTAGATGGTATTATACCTATCGTCAGATAGCAGTTCTCTGGTGACACTGGTATAGGTTAGTCTGTAGACCCGAGATCGTCATAGAGTCTTGTGTGATCCCCACTGTGCTTTGATTTCCACCTTACCACGTTCATGAGAACGTGCAAAACGGTGGCTTTTGGGTACAATCCCGAATCACATGGAGGCAATGAGCGATAGGAGGGATTTCGTCTCTCCCGATATTGGGAGTTGATGTTGCGCTGTGTTCGATTGGCTATAACTGGAAGTCCCTGGCCAGGGCTGATATGGAGATCTACTGGTAAGTGTTATCAGTAGTTTTCTCGACCCGTTATGAGCCTCACATCGAAACGACTTATCGGTTACTGGGGTCTGACGTTTACCACCCCTAGACTGCATATGCGACATATTAGACGAAGAGACCGGACTGTACGGTAGTGTTGCTGATTGGATTCACAGGAGTGTGTGCAGGCTTGCTTGTTGATCTTCTGATCGCTCAATACCCGGATGGCTGTTACGTTTAGCTGACCGCTTGCAGCTTGTGGGTGTTTGATATGATCATCACCTACTGCCAGCGTATTGATGATTCTTTAGAGTCCTACACAGAGATTTCCTGGCTCAGGGAAAATGGAGTAGGAGCACATATGTGATATGTGCGGGACCGAGAATAATACGAGTATGTGATATCGTATTCGATTCTCGCGATATGAGATATCGGCCGGGTATATGTGATATAGACGGGTCATCGGATCAAGTGTTGATTCGATGAACTGATACATGTTATATTAGTCGGTTATTTGCAAAATTGCCGGATTATCGGATCAAGTGTTGATTCGATAATTTAATGTATAATTATATATTTGATATATTACATTGCATTAACTAATATAAGCTCACTTAAATGATTCTTTTTCTCACTTGGTGATACATTGATATATATGTGATATATATTAATTGTATTATTTTCTTTTGTTACATTATATATTATATATGTGATATATAATATTGTAACATATTAGGGTTACACATGCAACTAAGGTTATGAGATTAAACCATGCTAGGGTTTAAATTAGGGTTAACATTTTCTTTTTAGTTATTTCTAAATTATGGATTAAAGTTAAGATATTTCTTTGTGCTGACTAAAGTCCACCCTTTAGATAATATCTAGATATTTGTTAACCTAACCTCTTAACCGTAGCCTATGGTTTATTATCTACAAGGGTTATGCATACCATGCTTAACCCATGGTTGCATTTCTAACCTCACACAATTCATCTTCTTCTTCCTCTCACAAAAGCTCACTAGCTTTTATTTTTGTGATGAATTAAAGTGAGAAATAGAAAACAAAGAGGGCAAAATTCCTACTTCATCATCCTCATCTATTCTAGCCACTTAGATTAGGGTGTTCACTTCACTAATACCTAATTAGTGAAAAGAGAGCTTGGTTTTGTAATTCCTCAAGGTAGATCGTCTTGGATTTCGAAGACTTGAAGCAAGATGCATCATTCACCTCATGGAGCCTTTCGAGAGTCCGGGAAATTGATGATCGCAGCGAAGGGACCACAATAAGGAGCTTATGAAGCGAAGGAACGGACTACAAAGGTTGTAATCCCTAACTCTTAGATGTTAAGTTGTTAACATATTGTTTAAGTTTGATTCTCTAGTTAGATCTTGGGTTAGAGTTATCTAGAATGGCAAAAATTTAAACTTGGCATGGATGATGCCTCCCGAAACCTTGCTGCCGTTGTAGGTAACCCAACACCATATAGATTATTTTAGCGGCCAAGTGTTGGAGTTGGGGGCTCGGGTTTCTAGGGTATATTCCTAATAGCCCGCACATCTCTCTGTATGTGCAAAATATTTTTCAGAGTCCTCGAGTTATTCCAGATTCTATATGATCATCACAATTCAATAAAAACCCGATATTGGAAAATACCAAGCTCATTTTTGAAACTTCTAAACTCATGTTTGGTCAAGGATTCTATCACTAATAGGGTTGTGGTCACTAACTATGCCTTAATTACAGCTCCACAACTCAAAACATCCACTAAAGATCTTCCTAGAATTTTCCAAGTTCACAAAACTTAAACCTCTTAACTCTAAACTAACTCTTGAGCTTAGGAAAGTTAAAAACTTGGTGAAAGGTGAAGGTTTTTTCTTATTAAGCAACTCTAGAAAATTCTAAGATGGCCAAATGAGCTCAAGACTAGAAATTGATCCTGCCATGATGCTTGTAGTGATATGAGGAACATTATTTGTGAAGGGAACATGGGATTTTGACGTAGTTTTGGGAGGGTTGTATGGTGGTAAAAAGGGTGGTATAAAAGTTAAAGAAAATGGAAAAGGAGATGAAGAAGAGAAAGAAGATGAAAAAATAAAGAAGAGGGAAGATGGTTGTAGAACCTTCCCCACACACTCTCTCTCTTACAACCATGCTCTCTTATCCCCCCATCATTATAATATATTTTCCTTTGTTTTCCTTTTCTAATTTTTCCTTTTCATAACAATTTAAAAACAAATGTAAAAATGCAACCATACATGAAACACAATAAAATGTGTCATGGCATATTAACATATGGTTAAAAAAACATGCTCGGTTTAAACGCATAATTAGTGAAATACTAATCAAGTTTAACATAAACTTGTATATAGATAATTGTATACTTATTTATAAAATGCCCACATCCAATAAATGCCTTCATAATTAATAATTCATATTAATATTCTAATTATTTTTCAAATTATATGTATATAATTGTACCATTCCATTAAAACTAATTTCCATACTTTATAATATTCAAATTTATTATTTTATTATTTAAATTCCAAAAATATTATTTTATATTTTCTGAAATGTCACACCAGCAATCTTCCACTTGCACTTAAGTGCAAGTGCAAGTGGAAGATTGTTGGTGTGACATTTCAGGAAATATAAAATAATTGTGAAACTTAATGTGCTACGGACTCATTTTGGGTATTCCATTAAAACTAATTCCAAAATTATTGCGGTATCGCGTATCCATAGCTCGTGTGCTACGGAATACCCAACTTCTTTACTAATCAGTTTCACAAACTATGCTTGTGAAACTTAATGTGTCCGAGAAATAGCCTCAGTGAGTGGATCCGCTACAATGTTCCAACTTCATCTCTCTATATCTCAATTTTGCGGAGATCAACAATCTCCCAAAATGAGTGATACCCCGCCTCAAGAACTTGTCTGGATACTTGATGGGACTAAGTTCATCAATGAACAACTCTATCCAACAAACTTCTTAGGTTGTATCCTCTGTTGAGTCATAACCAGCATCATATACCATGATTACCTCAGTATTCCTATTGGAACATTATCCAATATACTAATTCTCAGAAGAAGCTAAACTCAAAACTCTGACAGTAACTCTTTCAACTAGGTCACCTTGGAAGCCTGAACCGATAGCCGCCTTCCAGAGGAGGCTGCCGTTACTTTATACCAAGAATATTCTCTTATGTTCATAATAGCTTCCCTTCGTTTCTCCAGGATTGGATTAACATATGCTTATTGCAGTTAGTGGAAAAGAAATATCTGGTGTTGTACAAGACATTGCATGATTGACTCAATTGCCTAAGCAAATGATATGGCATTCATGCCAATTCCTCTCCTTATCAGTCTAGAAGACATCCCTTTTAGAGAGGGTGACTCCATCACCTGCAGGTACACCACCATACCAGGAGTCATCCATTCTAAAATACTTTTAGAATGCTATCTAAGTACCCGATTGGGAAACTTCAAAAATCTAGATCTAAAATTAGAATCCCTGATACATTATCCATCTGGTTTTGTACTGGACGTTGCATGATTGACTCAATTGCCTAAACAAATGATATGTCATTCATGTCAGTCCCTATCCTCATCAGTCTAGAAGACATCTCTTTGCTGAGTGTGACTCCATCGCCTGCGGGTATATCACCATGCCAGGAGTTGTCCATTCTGAAATACTTTTAGAATGCTATGTACCTGATTGGGGAATTTCCTAAATCTAGATCTAGTCACCAGAATTCCTGATATATTATCCATATCCAACGTGGAGAAAACACTATGTAACAACCAAAGTTTGACTGATTGCAATATAGGAACATCACTTCCTATCTGGAGTATGTCATCCAAATCCCAGGACAGTACTCCCTACATCCTTCTTACTAGGTTCATATATTGTTTTGATCAAATCAATCACCTTGACTGTCACATCAAAACAGATGATCTATCTCCGCTATCCATACTTCCATCTATGAATAGACATAAGCAACTTGCACACCTTCCGCTGCTCCCATTAACTACGATAACCCTTTGGCAGAGTCATATACACGCGCACTTCCAAATTCCCATTTAGAAAGACGTTATAATCATTCACCTGCCAGATATCATAACCATGAACTGCATCAGTGCCAAACTATATCCATATAGACTTCAACGTAGATACTGAAGTAAAAGCCACATCACAATCCACAGCGGGTATTTGATGAAAACTCTTTACAACAAGTCTAGCCTTATTAGGTTAGTACCTTTCCACCTGCATAGATCCTGAAAGATTTACTTACTCCTAATGGGGTTCACCCCTTCAGGATCACCCAGCAAAGTCTAAAATCCATAATTTTATGTAGTGCGTGGAGTCCATCTTGGATATGAAGTATCTGGTCACCTGGAAGTTACCACTTCCTATGACCCGCTGATAACAAGTAGGGGGAATAGCAGTGCCAAGTCATATCCGTATGGGTTTTAGCATAGACACTGAACTAAAAGTATCATCACAATCCACAACGGGTATTTGATGAAAACTCTTTACAACATGTCTAGCTTTATTAGGTTAGTACCTTTCCAGCTGCACAGATCTTGAAAGATCTACTTTCTCCTAATGGGGTTTACCCCTTCAGGAGCACCCAGCAAAGTCTAAAATCTATGATTTGCTGATGTGCGTGGAGTCCATCTTGGATATGAAGTATCTGGTCACCTGGAAGTCATCACTTCCTATGACCTACTGATAACTAGTAGGGTCATCATTACTATGATGTTGACCTCCCTATCACCGTCTACTAGAAAACCGAAGTACCTCTCGGATGGCTGAGATCACCTACTTAATCCGCGGAGTGGCCAATGGTTTGTCAAGTCCAATTGAATCCTTAGGTTCTACTAAATTTTCGGTAACTGTTTATGATTTTGGAATCACTTCCAATTCTACCATACTCCCACTAACTTTTTTTTTTGTAAAAAAGATTCATTTAATAAAATGGTGGTGAGCCAAGAACAATGTAACTATGGATCTTGAAAATGGTAGAAACAAAATCCGAGCGAATGCTTGGGATAATCCACAAACCGCCATTACCGAAGCGTGCCTTGAGTTTGTCTGGATTTTGCTTTTAAACAGAAACTGGATAACTCCATATCTTAACAACCTCAAGATATATAACCATTCTTTGTCCATATAGAATCGTGGCACTAATTTAGATGGAACCAGATTCAAAAGTCATGCAGTTGTTTCCAGTGCATATCACCTAATGGAAAAAGGCCAATACGGTATTACTCATCAAAGAGCACACCCACGGATGAGCAACCTCTGAGAGAATCAAGTTCTCAATATTACTATGATGGAACATCTAGCATAAGGGTCTATATCTTCGATCACCTCGAAGAATCCTGATACTTCCAACGTATGGTTCTCTACTTTATTCTTATACCTAGAAACTTCTCAAAATCTTTGGACCTTGCATTACAACAAATGCATGTCTAAAACTAGAGAACTCATAGGTAACCCTGAATGAAGTAAGAGTACTAACTCCTTGTCCCAGAGGACACTGGACAACATACATTTTCATGTATAAGTCTCAAGAGTATACTAATTCAAATTCTTTGTTTAGCAAATTGAAAACTTTATTTTGGCTTAAAATGTCTTACACCGTTATTCAATGCACCTTATCTTATCCTCAACTAATAAAGGTAAATGTTTATAACACAATTTTCAAAATGTATATCTCACTTTTTAAAATAAATGTATAAATATCTCATTTTAAAATTTGGTACATAACAACGGTTATTCGAAACCAAATATTTGCCGTTAATCAAAGCCAGGCGACTTAATCCAATATCACCAATTACAACAAATTCCGATATTGTGGATCAAATCGCCTGTAACATTTCAGAAAATATAAAGTATTATTTTTTTTGGAATTTAATATTAAAATAATATTTTTCCCGAAAACTACCCGATTTGCGAAATTGGGGTTTTCGAAAAAGAGTATAAATATATACCAATAATTATGAAATAAATGGAAATTAAAATGATTTATTCATTTAATAGTATATTTAAAAGATTTAGCATTTTTAAAATTTACTATATACGGTTTTGATAAAAACCCGATTAGTGCACTGCTAATCGCGATTAAGCCAAATCCGCGTTTTTACAGTTTTTCATGGCTAGTGCACCACGCCAGGTCATATTTTGATTACATGTGGTATTCTTATGTTATTTTGAGTATTTTGTGACTTGGGATTTAAATAAAAAGGAAAGGGTTAAAAAGAGAAAGGGTAGAAGGGTAATATTGAGAGAGAGTGGGTGAGAATAAGAGAGGAGAGAGAGAGGGGCTGCCTCATTCCATCACCCTCCACCATTTTCTCATCTTTTCCTTCATCTTCCTCAAGCTCATTCCCTCCACTTCACCCCTAAAGATCATCTAAAAATATCTACCAAAATCCCATACCCCTTTCACAAAAAAGGATCACCTCTTCAACCTCTACCCAATGGACCAAGAAATGTGGGGTTTTGACAACCTTGAGGAGCTAGGGTTTTTCTTGGGTTGCCTAATGGAGGTATGATTCTTCCCTTTAGTTTTATTTTAGTTCCCTTGCATTCTTGTGTAGTTTAGAGATTGATTGTGTGTGAAATTTTGATCTTAGAAAACCCTAGTAAAGGATTTGAGTGGTTGTTTGAATTGGGTGATGCCTAGTGGCTGTTAACTAGACTTGGGTACTATTTTATTGACCTGGATCAGAGATTAGAAACCCAAACACGGATTTAGAAACCCTGATACGGAATAAATGTGTGAATTGTGAGGGTATTCTGGAATCTGGAGCAACCCGGGGACACTAGAAATGATTTTGCAATTACTAGGAGTCGTGCAGGCACCTAGGAAGCTACCACCAAGACCTGAGCCCCATACCCCAACCCATGGCCGCAGATTTATCCATTTTGGCCGCAATTTGCGGCCAGAGCAGGGAATTAGGGTCCCAGGTTTGGTCCATGGCTCCTTTTGCACAAAATTAGACCCCTCCTGTATGCAGTTTTGGCAAATTGTCACCTGGGGAAAATCTGGGAGTGTTTCACTTAGTTTCTGGAATTGTTTTGCGGCTTTTAATTAATTTGAATTTGGTGTTTGGTATTGTGTTTCCGTCGTGTGGCGTTTGGATGTCCACGACCAGGGTTATTTGTCATGTTTTGCACGCGAAGCTATAGGTTTTAACCTATGAGCGAAACTTGTGCGTTTTGGTTTTCCGCTTTGATTTTAATACGCATTGCGATTGTTTATTATTGTAGGTACCTTCACATGGATTTCGAAGCGACGGAGCGTGGCGTCCTCGACTTCGGCAAGCAAGAAGCAAGGTGAGTATATTATATCTACGGGGGAAGTCGGGTGGATGGCGTATAGCACCCCCGCAGTTCGTTGTGATGTATACGAATATGTATACACACATATATATATTTATTATATGTTGATATGAGTTTACTGATGGTAATGATGGATTCTAGGTGTTCTTGGATTGGTTTAGTGTAAGTTGCGAAACCCTAGAGTAGTGGTTGCACCCACACACGCACACACATACTTGCATACATTCTTTCTTTCACATGTGCGTATATGGGAATATGTATATATGTGTTCACATGGGTATGGGACTATGTGTACATATACTGGATTATGAGGATAGTACTTAGGATTCGATTTGAGACCGTGAGATCGGTGATATGACAGGGTTCGTATTTGAGATACGACATGATATTTTAGCGGGCCCTTTGACGTAGTGTTTCACACACGTGCATGCATACATAGATGGTATCACTATTGTACTAGACGTAGGTCAGTACCCCGGATCTTGATGTTTGATAAAGAGGATACCAGATGAATAATGTGATGAATGTGATATTGACCCGTACCCAGATTTGGGATGCCGTACGACGGATTTACGTACGAGCTATATATTGATGATAGATCCGCACTCTTGACTTGAGGATGTCATATTATAGATATTGTGTCGTATGTGATACTATTGAGGCGGGATCACCGACTAATATATATATATATATATATATATATATATATATATATATATATCGACTCAGATGATAGGCGGTTTCCTTACCTTTTGTTTAGCCTGGTTGCTCAGCCCTATAGTTTAGTGTAGTTGTTAGACAAGATTCGATTCCTACCTATTTCAAAAACTAACGAATCGTAGGTATTTTAAGAAGATAGGCCAAGGGATTCTACGGATATTTCAAAGGACATATATTTTCTTAAAAACACCGTAGCCCTTATTTCCAAAACACCGCGATTCGTGTTATTTCAAAAGGCACTACTGTATGACTTATATTTATATTAAATGCAGATTAGTTATCATTATGTTTATCATTCAGCTCCCGCACCTTATTGCTGTTCGCTCCGCATCTCATACTTATATTGTGATTTCATATACCATTATTGATATAATGCTGTTAGGACACCAGCACCATTACCGATGATACGTATGTTCCACATACACTTACTTGCCGGCTCATACACATCCTCATCGGTAATTGCCATGTCACGTACACTTTAGACAATACTATTTCATCGACATAGCTTGTTAGCTGATAGTTTCTACATAATATTAGTGTACATGCCTTATATGCTAGTTTAGACATTGCAGTTATTACTTGCTACTTCATGCATATTATTATTCACTGTCATGCCGTATTATGGAGTTTTATGCCTACATTCATTGTTTACATGCTATTGATGATTGGATTTTGGATTTTCCTGAGATTTCCTGGATTTGGGGGAAAACCGCAAGAATATTTATAAACTTCTCTCTCTTTTTAAAATAAAAACTGTGGTTTTCTCATGATGTATGAGTCGTCCACCATGAGGTTTCTGTTGGATTTCGAGACCCGATTCGAGGAGCCGGATGAACCGTCTCGGGTACATGGTGGACCCGGTAAGGTACCCCGAGGCAAGAAGATCGAGTAGTAGACGATGAGCCCGGCTGGGGAACACTACCTGTTGGATATATATGCCCTAGAGGCCTACATTGTATAGGATGCTTGGGATATGTATGTACATGACAGTCTTGCTTGATATGATAGTACGCTATTTGGTTTGACTTTGTCTTAACGTATAATATATTTTACTTGGTATTTATATATATATGTTGATAAAGCCCATAGGGTGTTTGTCTGACTACCGGCGTTGTGATGGCAGTCATACTAGTGGGAGCTGGATAGTCAATAGGCACACCCTTAGATGTCCCTGGTCGCAGGAGTATCGAGATTGGGCATCGATACTCCGGAGTAGACTAGTGTATACATATCTAGACCCTCACGAGGGGCAATGGATTGGTCCCGCAACCATTGGTGGTGTTCACCTAAGATTGTATACAGATGCTCACTGGGTGTGAGTACACCGGACAGGACTCGCCGAGAACTGACTGGATGGTATTATACCTAACGTCAGATAGCAGTTCTCAGGTGACATGTGTGCAGATAGTCCGTTGAATTAAGGTCATCATTTATCTCGTGTGAGTTCCCACTGTGCTTTGATTGTTACTCTACCACGGCTCAAAGGAGTCGTGCAAACAGGTTTCAGTTGGGCACAGTCCCGAGCCACATGGAGGCAGTGAGCGACTGTTAGGGATTCGTCTCTCCCGGTATAGGGAGTTGATATCGCACTGTGGTCGTTTGGTCATTACCATAAGTCCCTGGCCAGGGCTGATTGAGAATTACTGATAGGTTGATCAGTAGATTCTCGGATGGTGATAAAGCCATACCGACACGACTTGTACGGTTATTAGGGGTCTGACGTCCACCACCTCCCTAGACCATACATGCGATACTCTTAGACGAACAGACCGGACTGCGCGGATATTGTCACAGACAGGCTCAGTAGGATTTCAGATGGGTTACCTCATCAGCTTTCTTATCGACAACTACCTGGGGACCGTTACGTACAGCTAGTGCCGCTTGCGGTCTGTGGTTAAACCCACTGCCAGCGTAGTAGTCGAGTCTTTAGAGTCCCACACAGAGATTTCCCAAACCCAGGCGAAAAGATATAGAGGTCGTATGGTTTTACGACAAAGGTTCGGACGCATACGTGTTTGATCACACGTACGACATTCGGACAGTTTTTACTAGCTGGCTTTGGTTTAAGCCAGATTCTAGTATCAGGTTATTGGATTTATACAGTCTAAAGTTTTTCCGTGTTTTCACGGATGAGAGGGGCGTTCTCGTAATTTTCCGAGAAGCTTCTAGAAGGATGTGACATAAAGAGAGAGGTGGCATTTTCATTTAATGTTTAAGTGACTCATTGTGAGTGATTCATCATATCATTAATGCATCATTAATTGCTTAATGACTCACATGATGAATCACCCACTTGATTAAATGAAACATGATGAATATTCACTTATTATTCATTTCTTTTAAATTCATTATGTTTCATATATATCAAGTGAGAAGCTTTATTCATTATAATATTATCATTATCATCTTCTCACTCTCTCTCTTGAAGTTCTCTTTCCTTCACCAAAGCCTAATCCTACCCTCATGAGTTGAGAACAAGGATTAGGAAAGACTAATTACTCCATAACCTATCTCTACATCATCTTAGCTACTCTATTTAGCAACTAGAGAAACTAAGTAACCTCAAGTTTAGAGGTTATAGCTTGGATTAGGGTTCTCGGGTGGATCGTCTATCACGGGAGAAAGCTGAAGAGGACATGGAGATCCAAAGAGGCCGTAGACAACATCAAGACGAAGGACTAGAACCGTTTGGTATAATCTCTTCGCATAGTAGATTAAAACTCTAAACCTTATGTTAAAACTTGTATAGCAAACGATTCGTACGGTTAATCGATGTTTGATCATAGAACTTGATTGTTATTCATATTTCCGCCTCCCCACAAGTATTGGGGTGTTGAACATCGACTTACAGTGGTATCAGAGCCTAGCTAAACAAGTTTTAACTTAATCGCAAATTTGTACGAATTTCGAACGGAAAAACGAAGCCGGAAAACCCTAAAAATTTCAAGTTTCTGTCGAAATTTAAATGAAGTCCAAAAATTTTTCAGGCATGTTCAGAAAGCTTGTAATGACACCAGAAGAACACCCAAGAAAATTGGGGTCATGATTCGACCAAACGGCCGCGGATCCGCGGCGGCTCCTATAGGCGCCGCCGCGGTTCCGCCGCCGATTTGGCGAATCATGAACCCAAATTTCTTGGGTGGGTTCTCTGTAAAATTTAGGATTTTCTGGAATATTTAATATTTGCTCAGGTTTCAGTTTTACAGAGCAGTTTTTGGAGCAATATCAAAGATGTTTAATCGATCGAAATTGTACAGTATTTGCATATTGGATTATATCTGTGATTGTATAATGTGTTCCTAAACCTCCCCTAACTGCTAGTATGTCGGTTGGCAGGGGGTTGCACATTTCTGTAATGATTTTAACTGTTTGTGTATATAAACTGTATTGGACTGTTGTGGTGATTAGCCGGGTTTAATGATGGGTTATTGTTTTAATTCATTTGATGTAAATGTAATTTGTTGTAATATTATTTTGCGGGGCACTTCCAGGTTGCGGTTGTAGCCACCGTTGTATTATTTCTTTTTACTGTTTTTGCTCCTAGGACAGACCCAAGGTGGGGTGCACAAACTGCCGGGAGGGTAGTTTGCCGCACCCGTAGGGGTCGTGGGTGGGGTAATGGCTATTCATCACAACTGTGTAATCTGTCTTTTCTTGCAGGCTCAAAAGAAATACAGATTGCTTGCAAATCCAATATTGTTTATCTGTGTTCTGGAATGTATATCATTGCGTCAGACGAATGTAAAATATCGATATATATGATAGCTATTTAGACGTCACTTATGTTTTACACCCGCGCTAGCCCAGCCCCCGCTCTGTCGTTAGTTAAGTAACCTAACGGGTGATGACGGGACCCAGTGGCGAATGCAGATGGCATAAGAGGACGTCATATTTTCGTTGTTTTCTGTAATGATAGGTTAAAGATGGGACGCATTATTATTAATGCAAAGAAAATAAAACCTAAACTGAATCGTTGGAACAATTTCTAAAAGACCACTCGGTTTTCTTGAAAAAGCAAATTTTAAATGCGGAGCTTAAACCACTCCTTTTAATAAAAGCTATCTTAGTTCCTTCGATCAAATCAAGTTCATTACGTGTAACATTTTCAAAAATATAAAATATTAATTTTGGGAATTTTTATAATTTAATATTATTTTATTGATTATTTTAATATTAAATGCAAATAAATAGGAAAAATGTTAGAAAAAATTATGAAAAATTATGGAAAATTCTAAAATAGGGTAAATTAGTGGATTATGGCATTTTTAAGTTTTTGTGATTAGTTTGACAATAATTTAGTGCTAATCGCGATTAAAATCGCTAATCGGGTTTTTTGGCAATTTTGTGCAAAACTTGCACATATCACTTTTTCTACACTTGTGCATTTTTCTAGCCATGGTTTTCTTTTGGGATTACTATTGATGTGAGAAGGTTTGGATTTTAAAAGAAAAGGAAAAGAAAGGAAAATATAATGATGAGGGTAGGTGAGAGAGAGAGGTGGACTTTGACTTAGCATACTTAGCCATTCTCCTCGTTTTCTGTGCACAGCCCCTGTTCCTCTAGTGTTGACCCAGGGTACTTCTAGTTTTGACAGATTCTATCTAGGGTGAAATCTGGGACATATATCCTAAGTTGCTATTTTGGATTCGTGTTTCCGTATTCCGTATTTTTGATTCTGAAATGGTGGAATGTGTTTTGCCTCGACTAATTGTCGTTTATACGACGATGTAGATGATTTATTGATGGTTTTGAAGGCGTGCCATAGGTTCTCACCTATAGGCCCCCTTATCGTATCGTTTTGGATTTCATGCGCCGTTTTAGATTGGATTTGGTTTTAATGCGCATATACGATATTTTGATGTGTAGGTACCCATGAAGACTTCGGGACGACAAGCAAATACGTGGTGACGTCCGCAATTGGTGATGCAAGGTGAGTAGATTATATCTACAGGGGGAAGTCGGGTGGATGGCGTATAGCACCCCCGCAGTCCGTAGATAGATTACTATGTAGTTTATTGTGATATTAGGTGTATTGTGGATAATGTAGGATTAGAAGTGACTAGTGTAGTTCATAGTCGCGAACCCTAGGGTAGAATTACACCTACACACACACCCTTGCTTATCACTTGTACTTGCACTGTGATTGATGATATGTGATGACTTTGGAGATGAGTCGATGATGTGGGCTGGGTGCCCTGGGATCGGTGATTTTATACGATTCATATGTGGGATATGACTTGTGATTCTTGCGGGCTTGGGATATGTGTTTACCCCCGCATGCATACTTACTGAGGTTACCGTTTTGTACTAGACATAGAGTAGTACTCCAGACTATATGATCTGACGATGGTGATATCTGTTATGTGATGAGACAGTGAGATACTGACCCCTACCCAGCTATGGGGATGCCGTACGATGATTTACCGTACGAGCCGATATTGATGATAGATCCGCACTCATAACTCGAGGATATCTTATGATATGACATTGAGGCGAGATCACCGACTATATACTTTTATACATGTATCGACTCAGATTTAGGTGGTTTCCACACCTACCCCTCCTGATTGACCGGATACTTAGATGTAGTTTGCATAGTAGATACTTCACTGTGGTGTTGACTACTAGATATCTGCATTTTCCTGCTATTCGCATTGCTGGCATATGTTCATTGTTATATTATTATCATGCTGTTAGGACACCAGCACCATTATCGATGATGCGTATGTTTCACGTACACTATTTGCCGGCTCACACACTTCATCATCGATAATTGCCATGCCACTACACTGTAGTACTGTTGCATTCATGATATGATTACTGCTTGGCATATTGTACACATGTACCTGTACACAAACATAGATGTTTCTGACTTGATTGAGATTGAGGACCGCAAGATATTCTTTAAACTGATTCATTCTAAAGGAGCGGTTCCTCCCGACATATGTACATTACTATTCCATGTTGCATGATTTCCGATATGATTATCTCTCTTTACATGTCGCATACATCATGGATTGATTGCATAGCACATTGCATTGGATTTACTTCTTGATGTGGATTTTCATGTGATTTCTGATTTTGAGGACCGTGGGATTATTTAAGAAAAGATGTTCTTTTATGAAAACCCGGTACCTCGTGATATGATATTTGGGTGCGTCCACCACGCGTTTTCTCGGTGCTGAGACGTGTGCTTGAAACCCGATTCGAGGAGTGATGATCCGTTTGCGGGTTCATGGTAGGCCCGGTATGGTTCCCCTCGGCGAGATGATCGATGGGTTATGCCGATTGAGCCTGGAGGCGGGCGAGTACCTACCGGTGATTGTATTTGAGCTCGGCGGATATCCGGGGGATACCGCCTGGAGCCGAGAGATGGGCGTACTGCCGGGGGCCGACGGGCCGCTACCGCAGACGGAGCCCAGAGATGGACATGGGTTGACTCGTGCTGCCGGGGCCGAGGGCCGATACCGCAGACGGAGCCCCATATGGATGAGGATTTACGTGTCGATGCTTGGCACGGGTTTCATGATGTTTTCCATGATATTGTTTATATCCTCATACTTGCATACATGATGCTTACTGTCAGTGGGTGACAGGTGGACGGGTTCCACATATATACAGACATGGATCATATACAGACTGGATTTACACTTGTCATACTTCATTTGTATATATAACAGGGTATGAGGGCGCTGTTATATATACCCTTACACCAATATTAGTGGTATGGGACGCTAATATATGTGTATTGATATCATTGATATTTCATCATACTTACCTCATGCAGGCATACCTTACACTGATGACATGTTATTACCTGAGTACCTGGCACTACATACATGATTAGATGTTACCTTGCCACCTTATTACACTCAGATGCACTCTTGTGGATTGTATTACTGATCGTTGACTTAGGTTTATGTCTTGCATTCGGTTTCTGCTTGTAGATATTTCTATTCACGAGTTGGCAACTCACCCCCGTTGTGCCACAGTCCTTGCAGGTTCTGCCGTACAGGTTTCATTGCGGCATTTCTGGCACACTACCTTCTTGCGGGTGATTTGCTTTGGTAGGTGGATTCTTTCGCATCAAGAATCACCATTTTATTCATGTATTTCATTGTATCTAGAAATTGTCCATCAACCAAAAACTTGTATATTCTTTCAGACTTAGAGACAGTGTGGTATTATTCGACCTTAGAGTCGCGCTTAGTAGTATTGCGGTTTTCTTGCTGCTTTTTGAGCTTTCCTTGATTTTGATCCTCGCCACTTGGCGTTGTATATTATCATATCATCGTGTGGTTGTGACCGTCGATTGACGAAGAGCTAGCTCCCGCTTGGGGATGCCTTTATCATTTTATATATTGTTATTCATGTTGTACCCCATTCGGGGCCAGTTTTACAAGAGAAACTCTGCCGAAAATTTTAGAAAAGACTGTACGGTTTTCAAATGCACATTCGGCTTAGTTATTTAAAAACCTTGATTTCAAACATGTTTTTCTTCACTTCTTTAAACCAGTTTTCTTTACTTATTCTCAAAAATGGTTTTAGATTTCTGGGCTTTTGGCTTACTTGGATCAGATGGAGTCCTATAGACTTCATATGGTTCAAGGGCCAGTCACGTGCTCTTTCGGGTCGTGACAAAGTTGGTATCAGAGCGCTAGGTTGACCTTGGTTCGAGTCTAAGTTTGACTATGTGGAGCCTAGGGAGTTGTTTATATACGGAACTTAGGCTTGACCTTACGGAACTTAGACTTGGTCGAGGGGGTGTAAACCCGAACTTTCGTCGTTTTAGGATGACCCTTGGTTGATGGATTTGGTGACTAAAGTAGAGTGACGTACCGTTGGTATGTTCCGCGGCATACTTACGACACGCCACTCCGCTTAAGGAACCTTAGGATGTACATACTTTCGAGATCAGTGATTCTCTTTATATCCAGGATTATTCATCCATTTGAGATCCCCGATTCTATTAGTTTCATGATCATACCTTCATTGATACTGTTCCTTCCTATGATCATGTATCCACTTTGGATCTGTTTTTTCCCTTCTTGCCACTGATGTGCTCTCTTTGATACTCGATTGAGATTCCTGTCACCGTGTTTGAGCGCAGTTTGGGCTGCTGCTAGGGTTACGGCCGGTGTGAGCTCGTTTGGTACGAGGGCCGACCTTTGTGTTTTCTGGTGACATGGGAACGTCTCGAGTTAGTGTTGGTGATTGTGACCTCTAGTGGAGGCGAGTGCTTGGTCTTGCACCGGATGATCGGGCCTTTGTTAGAGCTGCCAGTTGAGAGAGGACTGTTGATGTACAGCATACCTCAGAGATGGTGATGTCGCCTACCGTGCAGACAGATGGACCAGCTGTCGCTGAGATTGACAGGGTGTTGCTTTCGGAGCTTACGAGCTGAGATTGCCGGAGCTTTCAGGCAGTTATGCGACAGATGATAGCTAGTCTACCCGATTTGAGAGACGAAGGTGATTCGTCCGATTTTGCGCCAGAGCGGGCCCAGTTGAGTTGAAGATTTCCAGTGTGGAGAGTCTTACTCAGATCTAGAGCAGGCTGATTCAGAGATGACCGCTTATGTATTGCCTTTCCTGGAGGATTGAGGCGTTGTTCGGCGTACAGGCATATGAACCAGTTGCTGCTGCAAATGATGAGATATCGCCCAGATGATTGGAGCTACTGCAGCATGAGCATGTTCTTAGAGAGATGATAGCGAGTTGCTAGTCACCGAGGATGGATGACTAGGACGCGTGGTGAGTTCGCTTACCCCGATGTGAGGTCATCAGGTGGATTGATTCCAGCTAGAGACGACTTCACGCAGATTCGTTGAGAGTCGATTGAGACGATCGAATGTCAGGAGCCTATTTTCCAAGTTTAAAGTATACGGAAAGACATGCAGGTGATTCTATGGACCCTCTAGAAGAATGAAACCCTAACTCGACTTAATGACCGTGTGACAGCCTTGGAACCTTAGGGTTTACGGCGGTTCCGCGGCGCCATTAGTGAGGCTTGGGTTTGCCCTTCTACGGCTGGACCACCGACGCTGTGGCATGTACTCGATACTATTAAACTGTACCCGAGATGTGAGCTCTTGGGGGATTATGAGGATCTGACGAGTCGATCGGATGGTTCGACATCTTTCGGATATCGTGATGGGACACTGCTTGGGAGACTCCAGGTGCGAGCATAGCCGTCGGAGCGCAGTTCGTGCAGCCATGATGAGACGAGTCCGAATCAGTCGACACTGATGCAGAGTGAAGAAAAGAGTTCGCAAGATATTTCGATGAGATGACGTCCCACTCCGCCGACATCAGAGATGTTATACGCACCCAGAGGCATGGTATATGGATATACCTTCCAGAAAGAAGCGCGATAGGTATGCAGCCGTTCCGGAATAAGCTTTAGCTTCAGCATTGGATGATGACTTCCGGGCATTTCGGCAGGATTGAGATTTGAGAAAGGAACCTCGGCAGGACCTTTCTGGAGTACGATACGAGAAGACCTAGACCAGGAGTGGTCGTGTTGCGCACACCCAGCAGGCCAGAGTTCGGCATTGTCGACGAGGTAGTTGACCAAGTTCGGATAAAGGAACTTACCCAGATGCGTTGCGAATGGATCAAGGACGGACGAGTGATGAGTATTCCTCCGATGGTTGGGACGTGTTCCCGAGGACCAGTTCGGCCTGACATCTGCTACAGAATGATGAAGCTACAGAGTACGCGATTTCGAGTCCGTGTGAGAGACTTCAGATTGACCGTGGCCGAGAGCAGTGCAGTGTATAGTAGCTTGGCGTGACGTCATAGTGGACGACGATGGAGACAAGTGGAACCAGAGGTTCGTGTGAGACACTGACGAGCTGTCATTGCTTCCCGTCGAAACTAGAGACCTGATATGCTTACAGAAACGTTGGGATGTGACCAATTTCCGAGAAATGTTGTGCTGAGGACACAGATGTCTTTCCAGCGAGAAGAGATAGTACAAGAGAGCCAGCCTCTGTACAGATCGGCATAAGCATGATTGGAAGAGACCTTGAGCAGGATTCCTTCCAGGACATTGCTGCAATGATGTTTGCACCCAGGATCAGATGTGTGACGTGCATTCAGATAGCCAGAGACCGACGTCAGTGATATGCTGCCTTACGAGTGGTCGTGAGGTTTGACCGAGAGGTGACCAGAAAAGTGCCAGAACGGAATCGTCCCCGTTAGCACACCTGACAGGGCCGATGAGCCGATTGACCGCGTGATAGGTAATCCGCAGAGAAGATAAGGACCTAGAGAGTCAGAAGACGCCAGACCGTGAGCAAGAGGCAGGTAGATATCCTGCGCTGCTAGCAGTGGATTACACCGACTCCTTCTCGACCTTGAAGGAGAAACTACCGAAGACGGTATTTATGATTTGTGATTTTGTGATTCGATTATCACGTATCCGTCATTTTGGATTTCGGTATTTTGGGCGTTCTATTTGCACGATCTAGTTTTGGTGACTGAGTTTCATGATATTGGTTTCATGCACCCACTGGATATTTATATATTTTGCGCAGAGTTTTCATGCATTTTAGTGTTAGGCTTTGATTCGTGCACGCTGATGCACACGGTTGTGAGATTTTCCTTGCGGTGCCCTGATTTTGGTTTGAGCCGCATTATATCGTTGATTTTGACCCGGATTTTGATGGTTGATTTTTGCACTCCGTGCTGGCGATGTGCTTTACGCCTGTTCGGTGTTTGCTATTGGATTTCGTGATTTCCGTGCATGTTGAGTGCGCAGGGTTTAGATTTTCATTCGTGCACGATGGATGCACCGGTTTGGATTTTCGCGCATGTTGGGCGCATGTTTTTAGATACGATTTTGGTGCACGCCAGATGCGCTAAATCGGGATTCTTCGTGCATGTCACATGCACCTGATTTATTTTGCTGTCAGGCACATACGATGCCCATGACAGATGCTTCGTGCACACCCGTTGCACTTGGATGTTGTTTTGTGCACCTGTTTAGCACATATATGGATTTTTTTTTTGATTTCAGTGCGCACCAGACGCACAGGATGGTGTTATGTTTAGATTGGATGTCTACATGTGTAGTTCCGATCCATATCATATCGGTTTTGTATTGGATTTGACATTGTGTTTTTTTTACATTGACTCCGATGATTGCGGGATGCTTGACGGAGTTTTGTTTTCGAGTTATCTGCTCAGTACCCTTGCGCATGCATTGCGCTGTGACGTTCTATGTGTTGATGATTTCGGAGCCCCGACGACTTTGGTTTATTACTGAGATGTTTTTGTATCTGGGGGTTTAAATTTAAAATTCGGGGACCGAATTTCTTTAAGGGGGGTAGATTGTAACATTTTCAAAAATATAAAATATTAATTTTGGGAATTTTTATAATTTAATATTATTTTATTGATTATTTTAATATTAAATGCAAATAAATAGGAAAAATGTTAGAAAAAATTATGAAAAATTATGGAAAATTCTAAAATAGGGTAAATTAGTGGATTATGGCATTTTTAAGTTTTTGTGATTAGTTTGACAATAATTTAGTGCTAATCGCGATTAAAATCGCTAATCGGGTTTTTTGGCAATTTTGTGCAAAACTTGCACATATCACTTTTTCTACACTTGTGCATTTTTCTAGCCATGGTTTTCTTTTGGGATTACTATTGATGTGAGAAGGTTTGGATTTTAAAAGAAAAGGAAAAGAAAGGAAAATATAATGATGAGGGTAGGTGAGAGAGAGAGGTGGACTTTGACTTAGCATACTTAGCCATTCTCCTCGTTTTCTGTGCACAGCCCCTGTTCCTCTAGTGTTGACCCAGGGTACTTCTAGTTTTGACAGATTCTATCTAGGGTGAAATCTGGGACATATATCCTAAGTTGCTATTTTGGATTCGTGTTTCCGTATTCCGTATTTTTGATTCTGAAATGGTGGAATGTGTTTTGCCTCGACTAATTGTCGTTTATACGACGATGTAGAGGATTTATTGATGGTTTTGAAGGCGTGCCATAGGTTCTCACCTATAGGCCCCCTTATCGTATCGTTTTGGATTTCATGCGCCGTTTTAGATTGGATTTGGTTTTAATGCGCATATACGATATTTTGATGTGTAGGTACCCATGAAGACTTCGGGACGACAAGCAAATACGTGGTGACGTCCGCAATTGGTGATGCAAGGTGAGTAGATTATATCTACAGGGGGAAGTCGGGTGGATGGCGTATAGCACCCCCGCAGTCCGTAGATAGATTACTATGTAGTTTATTGTGATATTAGGTGTATTGTGGATAATGTAGGATTAGAAGTGACTAGTGTAGTTCATAGTCGCGAACCCTAGGGTAGAATTACACCTACACACACACCCTTGCTTATCACTTGTACTTGCACTGTGATTGATGATATGTGATGACTTTGGAGATGAGTCGATGATGTGGGCTGGGTGCCCTGGGATCGGTGATTTTATACGATTCATATGTGGGATATGACTTGTGATTCTTGCGGGCTTGGGATATGTGTTTACCCCCGCATGCATACTTACTGAGGTTACCGTTTTGTACTAGACATAGAGTAGTACTCCAGACTATATGATCTGACGATGGTGATATCTGTTATGTGATGAGACAGTGAGATACTGACCCCTACCCAGCTATGGGGATGCCGTACGATGATTTACCGTACGAGCCGATATTGATGATAGATCCGCACTCATAACTCGAGGATATCTTATGATATGACATTGAGGCGAGATCACCGACTATATACTTTTATACATGTATCGACTCAGATTTAGGTGGTTTCCACACCTACCCCTCCTGATTGACCGGATACTTAGATGTAGTTTGCATAGTAGATACTTCACTGTGGTGTTGACTACTAGATATCTGCATTTTCCTGCTATTCGCATTGCTGGCATATGTTCATTGTTATATTATTATCATGCTGTTAGGACACCAGCACCATTATCGATGATGCGTATGTTTCACGTACACTATTTGCCGGCTCACACACTTCATCATCGATAATTGCCATGCCACTACACTGTAGTACTGTTGCATTCATGATATGATTACTGCTTGGCATATTGTACACATGTACCTGTACACAAACATAGATGTTTCTGACTTGATTGAGATTGAGGACCGCAAGATATTCTTTAAACTGATTCATTCTAAAGGAGCGGTTCCTCCCGACATATGTACATTACTATTCCATGTTGCATGATTTCCGATATGATTATCTCTCTTTACATGTCGCATACATCATGGATTGATTGCATAGCACATTGCATTGGATTTACTTCTTGATGTGGATTTTCATGTGATTTCTGATTTTGAGGACCGTGGGATTATTTAAGAAAAGATGTTCTTTTATGAAAACCCGGTACCTCGTGATATGATATTTGGGTGCGTCCACCACGCGTTTTCTCGGTGCTGAGACGTGTGCTTGAAACCCGATTCGAGGAGTGATGATCCGTTTGCGGGTTCGTGGTGGGCCCGGTATGGTTCCCCTCGGCGAGATGATCGATGGGTTATGCCGATTGAGCCTGGAGGCGGGCGAGTACCTACCGGTGATTGTATTTGAGCTCGGCGGATATCCGGGGGATACCGCCTGGAGCCGAGAGATGGGCGTACTGCCGGGGGCCGACGGGCCGCTACCGCAGACGGAGCCCAGAGATGGACATGGGTTGACTCGTGCTGCCGGGGCCGAGGGCCGATACCGCAGACGGAGCCCCATATGGATGAGGATTTACGTGTCGATGCTTGGCACGGGTTTCATGATGTTTTCCATGATATTGTTTATATCCTCATACTTGCATACATGATGCTTACTGTCAGTGGGTGACAGGTGGACGGGTTCCACATATATACAGACATGGATCATATACAGACTGGATTTACACTTGTCATACTTCATTTGTATATATAACAGGGTATGAGGGCGCTGTTATATATACCCTTACACCAATATTAGTGGTATGGGACGCTAATATATGTGTATTGATATCATTGATATTTCATCATACTTACCTCATGCAGGCATACCTTACACTGATGACATGTTATTACCTGAGTACCTGGCACTACATACATGATTAGATGTTACCTTGCCACCTTATTACACTCAGATGCACTCTTGTGGATTGTATTACTGATCGTTGACTTAGGTTTATGTCTTGCATTCGGTTTCTGCTTGTAGATATTTCTATTCACGAGTTGGCAACTCACCCCCGTTGTGCCACAGTCCTTGCAGGTTCTGCCGTACAGGTTTCATTGCGGCATTTCTGGCACACTACCTTCTTGCGGGTGATTTGCTTTGGTAGGTGGATTCTTTCGCATCAAGAATCACCATTTTATTCATGTATTTCATTGTATCTAGAAATTGTCCATCAACCAAAAACTTGTATATTCTTTCAGACTTAGAGACAGTGTGGTATTATTCGACCTTAGAGTCGCGCTTAGTAGTATTGCGGTTTTCTTGCTGCTTTTTGAGCTTTCCTTGATTTTGATCCTCGCCACTTGGCGTTGTATATTATCATATCATCGTGTGGTTGTGACCGTCGATTGACGAAGAGCTAGCTCCCGCTTGGGGATGCCTTTATCATTTTATATATTGTTATTCATGTTGTACCCCATTCGGGGCCAGTTTTACAAGAGAAACTCTGCCGAAAATTTTAGAAAAGACTGTACGGTTTTCAAATGCACATTCGGCTTAGTTATTTAAAAACCTTGATTTCAAACATGTTTTTCTTCACTTCTTTAAACCAGTTTTCTTTACTTATTCTCAAAAATGGTTTTAGATTTCTGGGCTTTTGGCTTACTTGGATCAGATGGAGTCCTATAGACTTCATATGGTTCAAGGGCCAGTCACGTGCTCTTTCGGGTCGTGACATTACGTTAACGGTTTTTTGCCAAAAACCAGCCGTAACCCTCCGTCGTTTCAGATAGACAGCACATCGTATTCATGCTATGCTTGTTGGCCTACGTCAAGGCATAGTGTATGGTAGCAGTGTGTGTGCCTATTTGTTGCATAGATAGATGCATTAGTTTAATACAGACGTACACCTTGTTGGCCTACGTCAAGGGCTTGTACGATGTATTTAAATTGATCAGGACAACGACGGGTAGAACTTGACTTGCGTCTTATGACTTGTTGGCCTACGTCAAGGTCTATAAGAGCTTGGGGTAAAAATCACATCGGGAGTTTCAAACATAAAGGAAACTTGCAGATTTAGCTTACCTTCTGGAGTGTGGTGACTAGAGTGGCTTCCATCTAGGGCATCATGCAATGATAGTTGGATCCCGATCCCACTGATGAGTAGGATTACTCTCGGGAATTTCTCTCACTTAACAATCAATGCTATAAACCAAGTAGGTGCCTAGAAAGGTGTTAGAGGGGCTACGCCTCCAGGGAAAAGAGGTTCTTTAATTAAGGAACTTCGCGAAAGCGTTGGAAAACCTCCCTCGAAGTACCAATACCAGCCTGGCTGAAAGGTTAAGCAAGTATTGTGACGTGTGATTAAATCCTGACTAGTTCTTCTTTTAGGTTTTGAAGAAGAATTTGAGGAAACAGTGGGAGCCATCCTGTTTAGATAAATTAATAAACCAATCTAAACTTGCAAGAGCATATGCTGAGTGTTTTCTTTTCTCTCTCTCTGGCAGCTACCATGACTGGACTAAAACTATTACTCGAAAAGAATATACTAACCGGGCAGAACTATAAAGACTGGCTAAGAAACGTCAATATTGCGCTGACTTATGACAAAGTTGCATATGTTACCACCGCTGTTCCTCCCATTATCCCAGGACCAGATTCCTCAGTTGCGGACAAGGAAGTTCGTAAAACCTGGGATCTAGACTGTGAGCGAGCTAAGTGTATCGTGCTGGCGTCCATGAATAATGAACTCCAGAAACAGCACGAGAGTATGGATATTGCATCCATATTCCTCCATTGCAAGGAATTGTATGGTGAACACTCCCGTATCGCGAGGTACGAAACCTCAAGGAAACTCTTCCAGATGAGGTTAGCTCCAGGATCGCCTGTTGGAGAGCACGTCCTCAAAATGATCACCCTCATTGAGGAACTCGCAAACCTGGGATGCGTGCTAGAGAATGATTTGTATATCGACTTGATTTTGCAGTCCCTTCCCCACACCTTCTCTCAGTTCGTGCTGAACTTCAACATGCACGAAATGGAAGCGGATCTTCCAAAGCTCCTCAATATGATGAGGGTAGCAGAGACCTCCTTGAAAAAGGAGAAGACCCCCGTTCTGTATGTTGGCCAATCATCTTCTTCTAAATCTAAAGCGAAAGCAAAAGGGAAGAAGAAGATGAAAGCCACCAAACCGAAGGGTGGGGTCAAGAAGGTGCAGGGAACGAACAAGGCAGGAAGGGTGAAGGCAGAAAAGAACGAGTGTTTCTATTGTCACAAGCAGGGGCACTGAAAGAAGGATTGTCAGGCCTTCAAAGCCAAGGACATGAAGCAAGTTGTTGCTTCTACTTCAGGTGTGTTCGTAATCGAAAATTGTCTTTCAGTTAACTCTACTTCATGGGTACTTGATACCGGTTCTGGTTCTCACATCTGTAATTCTTTGCAGGATCTGAGAAATAGTAGAGTACTGGGGGCAGGTGATATGACTCTCCGGATGGGCAATGGAATGCATGTAGATGCAGTTGCAATAGGGGAATATCACCTAGGGTTGAATAGTGGAAACATTTTGGTATTGTATAACTGTTTTTGTATTCCCAGTATGTTGTGTAATATTATATCAGTGTCTTTATTGTCTAATAAAGGATATAATTTTGTGCTTGAAAGAAATGTCATGAACATTCTCCTAAATCAAGAACTGATTGGGTTTGGCACACTGGAAAACGGAATATACATACTTAATCAACCACAAATTTTCAATATTCAGAACACGCGTAAAAGAAAGGCTCCAGATTCGAATCAAGCCTTCCTATGGCATTGTAGACTTGGTCATATAAATGAAACAAGGTTGACTAAGTTACATAAAGATGGATATCTAGATTCGTTTGAATATTCATCATATGCAACTTGTCAATCATGTATCAAAGGAAAAATGACCAAATCTCCGTTCACCGGACACGGAGAAAGAGCCACCGAACTCTTGGGACTAGTACACAGTGATGTATGTGGTCCGATGTCTATACATGCACGAAGTGGTCACTCCTACTTCATCACTTTTACTGATGACTTCTCTAGGTATGGACATGTGTTCTTAATAAAGCATAAATCCGAGACTTTTGAGAAGTTTAAGGAGTATAAAAATGAAGTAGAGAAACAAACTGGTAAAAGCATTAAGACACTTCGATCTGATCGAGGTGGAGAATACTTAAGTACCAGTTTCCTTGAATACTTGAAAGCAAATGGAATACTCTCTCAGCTTACTCCACCTTATACACCTCAGCATAATGGTGTATCAGAAAGAAGGAATCGCACGCTACTAGATATGGTGCGATCAATGATGAGTAGTGCTGAGTTACCACTTTCCTTCTGGGGATTTGCTCTAGAATCAGCCGCATATCTATTAAATAGAGTTCCAACTAAGTCTGTACCTACCACTCCATATGAAATGTGGTGTGGGAAGAGACCATATCTCAAGTATATCAAGATATGGGGGTGTCCGGTATATGTTAAAAAGCATAATCCGGACAAGCTCGAAGCACGATCGGTTTTATGCAAGTTTGTAGGATACCCTAAGCATTCAAGGGGGTACATGGTCTACCACACTGAAGAACAAAAGGTGTTTGTCGCTCGTCACATTGTCTTCTTAGAAAGCGAATTTCTTGCAAAAGATATTAGTGGGAGCGCGGTAGAACTGGAAGAAATTCCAGAACCTCAAACTGCAACCGAGGACTTAGAAGAATCTCAGATTTCAATAGAACATGACGAACCAACGCCACTCCGCAGATCTTGTAGGCTTTCTCATCCTCCTGAAAGATACTATGGTTTTCTTCTTGATGGGGATCGAGAGGATTGCATCATCGATGATGATGAGCCTACTAGTTTTCAGCAGGCTATCACAAGTAGCAACTCAGTAAAGTGGCTGGATGCAATGAGATCCGAAATGGAATCCATGTATACCAATAAAGTATGGACTTTAGAAGTTGCTCCTCCTGGGGTAAAACCAGTTGGGTGCAAATGGATCTTCAAAAAGAAGATTGGTACATTTGGACAAGGGGAAACGTACAAAGCTAGACTAGTAGCAAAAGGTTTTCGTCAAAGACCAGGATTGGACTATGATGAAACTTTTTCGCCAGTAGCTATGATTAAATCCATTCGGATCATGCTTGCCATTGCTGCCTTCCATGACTATGAAATCTGGCTAATGGATGTAAAAACAGCTTTTCTAAATGGACATCTAGAAGAGAGTGTTTACATGGATCAACCAGAAGGTTTCTTAGACAGTGGGAGCAGCGGAAAAGTGTGCAAATTGCTTAAATCCATTTATGGGTTAAAGCAAGCATCGCGGAGTTGGAACATCTGTTTTGATGAAACAGTCAAGGAATTTGACTTTATCAAAAATATAGATGAACCATGTGTTTATAGGAAGATTGTAGAAGGAGCAGTAGTCTTCCTCGTTTTATACGTCGACGACATACTACTGATAGGGAATGATATCCCTATACTACAATCAGTAAAGCTCTTCTTGTCACAGAAATTCTCTATGAAAGACTTGGGAGATGCATCATACATTCTGGGCATTAAGATCTATTGAGATAGATCTAATAGGATATTGGGACTTTCACAGTCCAGGTATATAGACACTATACTAAAGAGATTTAGTATGGAAGATTCCAAGCGCGGCAATATGCCCGCTTGTCACGGAATCACCCTCTCCAAAGAGATGTCTCCAAAGACTGACGAAGAGAGGGCTCGCATGGGCATTATACCCTACGCTTCGGCGGTAGGATCAATAATGTATGCGATGTTATGTACCAGACCAGATGTAGCTTACGCACTTAGTGTGGTAAGCAGGTATCAATCGGACCCAGGTGAGAAACATTGGATAGCGGTGAAGAACATTCTCAAGTATCTGAGAAGGACTAAGGAGATGTTCTTGATTTACGGCAATAAGGACCTCCAGGTAGAGGCTTTCACCGACTCCGGCTTCCAAAGTGATAAGGATGATTCTAAATCTATTTCGGGTTTTGTGTTTACCCTCAATGGAGGGGCGGTAAGTTGGAAGAGTTCCAAACAAGATACCGTCGCAGACTCAACTATGGAGGCTGAGTATATAGCTGCTAGTGAAGCCGCAAAAGAGGCTGTCTGGATAAGGAAGTTCATTTCTGAACTTCAGGTGGTTCCGACCATTACCAATCCAATACCGTTGTATTGCGATAACAATGGCGCTGTAGCTTTAGCGAAGGAACCAAGGTCCCATCAGAAATCCAGGCATATCTTAAGGCGTTTTCACCTGATCAGGGAGATCGTGGATCGTCGGGAGATCGAGATACGGAGAGTAGACACAAAAGACAACACGGCAGATCCATTCACCAAGGCCATTCCTCAAGTACAGTTCGAGAGGCTTTTTGAGATGTTGGGCATGCGGTACGCAAGCAACTGGATCTGGTAGAGATAGTGGGTACTCATTGCGCCAATTATAGGCCTTAGTGCAAGTGGGAGATTGTTGGATATATATGCCCTAGTGGCCTACATTGTATAGGATGCTTGGGATATGTATGTACATGACAGTCTTGCTTGATATGATAGTACGCTATTTGGTTTGACTTTGTCTTAACGTATAATATATTTTACTTGGTATTTATATATATATGTTGATAAAGCCCATAGGGTGTTTGTCTGACTACCGGCGTTGTGATGGCAGTCATACTAGTGGGAGCTGGATAGTCAATAGGCACACCCTTAGATGTCCCTGGTCGCAGGAGTATCGAGATTGGGCATCGATACTCCGGAGTAGACTAGTGTATACATATCTAGACTCTGACGAGGGGCAATGGATTGGTCCCGCAACCATTGGTGGTGTTCACCTAAGATTGTATACAGATGCTCACTGGGTGTGAGTACACCAGACAGGACTCGCCGAGAACTGACTTGATGGTATTATACCTAACGTCAGATAGCAGTTCTCAGGTGACATGTGTGCAGATAGTCCGTTGACTTAAGGTCATCATTTGTCTCGTGTGAGTTCCCACTGTGCTTTGATTGTTACCCTACCACGGCTCAAAGGAGTCGTGCAAACAGGTTTCAGTTGGGCACAGTCCCGAGCCACATGGAGGCAGTGAGCGACTGTTAGGGATTCGTCTCTCCCGGTATAGGGAGTTGATATCGCACTGTGGTCCTTTGGTCATTACCATAAGTCCCTGGCCAGGGCTGATTGAGAATTACTGATAGGTTGATCAGTAGATTCTCGGATGGTGATAAAGCCATACCGACACGACTTGTACGGTTATTAGGGGTCTGACGTCCACCACCTCCCTAGACCATACATGCGATACTCTTAGACGAACAGACCGGACTGCGCGGATATTGTCACAGACAGGCTCAGTAGGATTTCAGATGGGTTACCTCATCAGCTTTCTTATCGACAACTACCTGGGGACCGTTACGTACAGCTAGTGCCGCTTGCGGTCTGTGGTTAAACCCACTGCCAGCGTAGTAGTCGAGTCTTTAGAGTCCCACACAGAGATTTCCCAAACCCAGGCGAAAAGATATAGAGGTCGTATGGTTTTACGACAAAGGTTCGGACGCATACGTGTTTGATCGCACGTATGACATTCGGACAGTTTTTACTAGCTGGCTTTGGTTTAAGCCAGATTCTAGTATCAGGTTATTGGATTTATACAGTCTAAAGTTTTTCCGTGTTTTCACGGATGAGAGGGGCGTTCTCGTAATTTTCCGAGAAGCTTCTAGAAGGATGTGACATAAAGAGAAAGGTGGCATTTTCATTTAATGTTTAAGTGACTCATTGTGAGTGATTCATCATAGCATTAATGCATCATTAATTGCTTAATGACTCACATGATGAATCACCCACTTGATTAAATGAAACATGATGAATATTCACTTATTATTCATTTCTTTTAAATTCATTATGTTTCATATATATCAAGTGAGAAGCTTTATTTATTATAATATTATCATTATCATCTTCTCACTCTCTCTCTTGAAGTTCTCTCTCCTTCACCAAAGCCTAATCCTACCCTCATGAGTTGAGAACAAGGATTAGGAAAGACTAATTACTCCATAACCTATCTCTACATCATCTTAGCTACTCTATTTAGCAACTAGAGAAACTAAGTAACCTCAAGTTTAGAGGTTATAGCTTGGATTAGGGTTCTCGGGTGGATCGTCTATCACGGGAGAAAGCCGAAGAGGACGTGGAGATCCAAAGAGGCCGTAGACAACATCAAGACGAAGGACTAGAACCGTTTGGTATAATCTCTTCGCATAGTAGATTAAAACTCTAAACCTTATGTTAAAACTTGTATAGCAAACGATTCGTACGGTTAATCGATGTTTGATCATAGAACTTGATTGTTATTCATATTTCCGCCTCCCCACAAGTATTGGGGTGTTGAACATCGACTTACACTACCTACCTGTGATTTTATCTGATGCGTCGGATATCCGGAGGATACCGTCATGGTCCTGTGATTGATGTTAAGGGCCGATCCGGACTGACGGGGCCCTAGATAGTGAGATTGAGACACTGAGATTTTGAGATATTGAGGTATTGAGTTTTGATGATACAGGCTAGTCCGGATAGCCAGAGCCTGAGATATTGAGACATTTGGATTTATATTTTGTGTCGATGCTAGACACTGTTTATGCTGATTTCGTTTATGATACCTCGTTTTAAATATACAAAAACTTAACTAAGTTATGAAAGCAGTTTCTTCATTTACATGTATTCTTTTTTCATGCATTCATACCTCATCCATATGATATATTGCTACCTGAGGCACTGACACGAGCACATGAGATTACACTTGGGTTAGATGGTTACCCTTACCACCTTTTCATACTTCAGACTTATCATTTTGAGGATTATATATATATTGATCGTATGACCTAGGATTGCGTCATACCCGCGATTTCTGCTCCTAGATGTTTTCTATTCACGAGTTGGCAACTCACCCCCGTTGTGCCACAGTTTCTTGCAGGTTTTGCCGTACAGGTTTCATTACGGCTTGCTGGCATACTGCTTCATTTCCGGGTGATTTGCTTGGTAGGTGGGTTCACTTGCATCGTGACCACCATTATACCTTGTATATTATTTATTTCAGTTGTATCTAGTAAACTCCATCAACCAAACATGTATTTATTTCAGAGATAGAGATCCGTGATGTTTATTCTTTCGACCTTAGAGTCGCGCGTTGTATTTCAATGGATTTCAGGCTGTTTGAGTTTCCTTTTCTGTTTTTCCTCGCCCTTTGGCGTTGTATATTATATGCTTGCGTGGTTGTGGCCGTCGATTGACGAAGAGCTAGCTCCCGCTTGGGGATGCCTTTATTCGTTATATATGCTTTATCAGGTTTTGTACCCGCTTGGTGTCAGTATTTACAAAGGAAACACTGCCGAAATTTTTAGAAAAGGATTTGTGATTTTAAAATGCATATTTTGGCGTAAGTTGCAAACTACTTGATTTAAATTGGTTTTTCCTTCACTCTACTACGTTTCTTGGTTTGGATTTCTTGGTTTTCTGTTGGAGATAGTGCCCTCAGAGTCAATTATTGGATCACAGGCACGTGATTGCAATGATTGAGGGAGGACCTATCCCGGTAGGACAGTTTTACTCAAGATGATACTATGCTATATGGTTTATCTTTATCATCGTGTACTGCTTTAGGTGATCTTATAGGTCACTATTGCACGTTGATAGAGCCCCTAGGATTCTTGCTTGACTGCCAGCAGTATGAGGGCGATCATATATGTGGGAGCTGGGGTCTATAAGCACATCCTTAAAAGGTCCCTAGTCGTTGGAGTTTCGAGACAGGGCATCGATACTCCAGAGTAGACTAGTGTATATAGTCGAGACCCCGACGAGGGGCGGTGGCCGGTCTCACAAGCCACTGGTGTCAGTTGGTTCACCTAAGATGTATACAGGTGCTCATTGGGTTATGAGTACACCGGACATGACTCGCCGGGAACATGCTAGTTGGTATTATACCTGATGTCAGACAGCAGTTCCCTGGTGACATGTGTACAGGTTAGTTCATCGACCTGAGATCGTCATTTGTCTCGTATGAGTTCCCACTGTACTTTGATTACTACTGTACCACGCTCAAAGGAAACGTGCAAACAGGTTTTAGTTGGGTACAGTCCCGAGCCACAAGGAGGCAGTGAGCGGATCTGCAGGGGTTCGTCTCTCCCGGTATTGGGGGTGAGGTCACGCTGTGTCTAGGAGAGTCATTACACGAAGTCCTTGGCCAAAGCAGGAGATTTATTGGTAGGTATTCCAGTAATATCTCAGGGTGTTCTGGGCTACACTCCGACACGACTTGTACTGCTTTTGGGGGTTTGACTTTTACCAACCCCCTAGGCCCGCCATGCGATGCTCATAGACGAACGGACTGGACTGTACGGATATTGTCACTGACTGGCTCAGTAGGGTGTCAGGATGAGTTCGCTCATCGACATCCTTTTTGGTCAATACCTGGTAGCCCGTCACGTATGGCTAATACCTCTGACGTGCTAGTGGTTAAATCCACAGCCAAAGTATTGGCGAGTCTTTAGAGTCCCCCACAGACTGTTTTCTCAAGTTTCGGGCGAAACGCTGTAGAGGCCGTATGAAGATATGGCAGGGTTCGATCATATACGTGCGGTATTGCACGGATCATGATCGGACGGATAATACTAGCGGGCTTTGTTTTAAGCCGGATCCTAGTATTGTACAGTGTAGATTTTGTCTCATTGCATTTGTATTCGGTCGGAATACAAATGCGGGTATGTATATACAGTCACGGGGTTTTCCTGTAATTTATTACGGGATCAGTTTTTTTGAAGTTGCCAGTTTGTATTTCGTTTCGGCCAGTTTTCCTTTGTTCCTTCACGGCCGGATTTTTCTGATGGAGGGGCTAATTTGCATATTTGCAAATTAGCAATTGTGGAGGGTGTCTTTTGTGATTTGAGGCATTATGATGGGTATAACATTATTGGATTCTCTTTGAGTCGATTCTTTTGCATTAATGTGAAGGGATTTGTATATGACTTTGGATTTGAAAGAGGGTGACATTTTCTTTCTTGTGATCACACATTTTGCGTATGCCTTTTTCTCTCTCCTCCTCATTCTATCATCCAAGAGGGCCGGCTACTTGAAAAAATGAGAGAGATTCATTTGGTG
This sequence comes from Agapanthus africanus, assembly GCA_030015575.1. Taxonomy (NCBI): domain Eukaryota; kingdom Viridiplantae; phylum Streptophyta; class Magnoliopsida; order Asparagales; family Amaryllidaceae; genus Agapanthus; species Agapanthus africanus. The sequence continues at coordinate 595,591,423 of JASDDO010000024.1, forward strand.
TGGGAAAAATTTTGGTATCTCATTTTTCCTTTCATACAAAAGACTAGCTCCATTTTTCATTGCTCCTTTTCATTCTCCTCCTCAATCCATCATGGCAACTTCACAACCCCTTTGAGACAAAAGCTTCTACACTTAGCCTACAGCATCCTTGGGCACGTCGGCTCGCCAACTTCGTGCTCGAGTTGCCTCGGTCAAGAGATGGGAGCCCGTAAAAGAACCCGGCGATGTGGTGCCCGTTCCGAGGAGGAGATGAAGACCGGAGATTCCGCGAGGAGATCGGAGTGGAGGCCGAAGACCGAAGGACACGGATCGCTCGGTATAGCTTCCTTCCCATTCTCGTATTTGCTAGGATTAGGTTAATGGCTTATAGTGCACGGTGGTGCCGGTTTCTAGTTTTGTAAAAGTTTCGTTTCCGCATTCCGGCGTCGGATTGATGGCCGGGGCACTGCCGTGCACTTACATTTTCGGCTTACTTAGATCACGTACGCCTCGAGACGTTTCGTAATTTAAGTGCCGGTCATGTTCCGTACTTTCTGGTCGTAACAAAGTTGGTATCAGAGCGTTAGTTTTTACCTCCCGAGTGTAGGATGACCCTGGTTGATGGAGTTGGTAGTTTGAGTAGAGTGAAGTACCGTACGTATGTTCCGCGGCATATTTACGATACGCTACTCCACTTAAGAAGACTTAGGATGTACATTTCATTGCTCAGTATTATATTCATTCATGATCTAGGCTCATCGGTACCAGTTTATAGTTTTGCTGCAACGATTACGGGCAAGGAGAGCTACGACTAGAGTTGCGGTCAGCACGAGCTCGTCACGAATGAGGACTGACCAGGGTGTAATTCTGGCGACACATGATTGCAGAGATGTGTCTTTTTATTGTGTTTTCGCGCTACGAGCGTTTGATGGATCGCTGTATAAGATTTCTCGGACGTGCATATTTGCACCAGAGGATTGAGCCAATGATAGAGGCCAGCAAGAATGTGATGACCATTGATGTATCGCTTGTTCATGATGATTGAGGCATTGTTCAGCGTGCAGACGAATGATCCAGTTGTTGCTGCGAACGACGAGATATTGCCCCAGATGTTGGAGCTATTGCGGTACGAGTTGTACTTAGAGATATGATAGAAGGTCGCTAGTCACCCGAGGATGAATGACTAGGACATGTGGTTCATTCGATTACCCCGATGCGAGGTCATCAGATAGATTGATTCCAGCCAGAGACGACTTCACGCGGATACGTTGAGTGTCGACAGAGGTGATCGAATGTCAGAAACCCATATTCCAAGTTTAAGGTATTCGGAAAGACATGCAGGCAATTCTATGGACCCTCTAGAAGAATGAAACCCTGACTCGACATAATGAACGTGTGAAAGCCTTTGAACCTTAGGGTTTGCGGCAGTTCCACGGCGCCATTAGTGAGGCTTGGGTTTGCCCTTCTACGGTTGGTCCACCGATGCTGTGGTATATACTCGATACTATTAAACTGTACCCAAGATGTTGAGCTATTGGGGGATTATGAGGTTTTGACGAATTGATCGAATGGTTCGACTTCATTCGGATGCTAGGTGGTGAGATGCACTTCTTGGGAGACTCCAGATACGAGGATAGCCGTTGGAGCTCAGTCCATGCAGCCACGACGAGATGAGTCCGAAGCAGTCGACATTAGAGAAAGGTGGAGTAAGAGGTTCGTACGAGATCTTGATAAGATGACGTTCCATTCCGTCGACATCAGAGATGCGATACGCATGCAGGGACGTTGTATATGGATATATCTTCCAGAAGGAGTCGCGATGAGTATTCAGCCATTCCGGAACAAGAAACAGATATAGTAAGGGATGATGACTTCCGGACAGTTCGGCAGAGATGAGATTTGAGAGATCTCGACAGGACCTTTCTGGAATACTATACGAGAAAACTTGGACCCAGGAGCGGTCATATTGCGCACGCCCAGCAGGCCAGAGTTCAGCATCGTCGACGAGACATGCTATGAGTGACCACGACAGTTGGCCATAGATTCTTAGAGGATGTGCTTGAGCGGGACTATTCCGCCATACTTGATTTCGGTATTTTGGGCGATCTATTCGCATGATTGATTTTGATGATTGAGTTTCATGATATTTGTTTTTGTGCACCAAGGTTGCACCTACTGAGTATTTACGATTTGTGCACAGTTATTTCACTTAATATCGTTTTCGTGCCTTGGTTGCACATGTTTATGATTTTATGGGTTTCATACAGTTGAGTTGATTTTGTGCATATGTACGCACATGATTTGGTTTTTGCATTCGGTATAGTTCACATATGCTTGCAGTGCAGTGATACGCATTTTATGCACCACAGTTGCACTGGACTTCGATTTGATGTCATTTGAGATATTGATTTGGATTTCATGCCTAGGGCATTTATATGATTTGACTTATGCTTACGACATAGTTTTCATGCACTTTTAGTGTTTTGATTAGATTTTGTGCACGCTGATGCACATGGTTGTGAGATTTGATACCGCGGTATACCTGATTTGGATTTGAGATGTGTTGTATACCGTCGATTTCGATTGTGATGTTCGATATTTGTTTTGTGCAGTTTGTGCACCTGATCAGATTTTTGCGCATGTTCGGCATTTGATATTGAATTTCATGATTTCGTGCATGATGGATGCACCTGATTTGGATTTTCGCGCATGTTGGGCGCATGTTATGAGATGCGATTTTGGTGCACACCAGATGCACTAAATCGAGATTCTTCGTGCATATCAGATGCACCTGATTTTGCTGTCAGGCACACCTATTGCCCTTGACAGATGTTTCGTGCATACCCGATGCACTTAGATGTTGTTTCTGTGCACATGTTTGGTACATTCATGGATTTTTATTTCCATGCGCACCAGACGCACGTAGCATTCGTATGCACCTTGTGGGACTGATTTCTTAGGGAGCAGTGTGTTTTTATGATGTTTATTATTGTTTTCATATTGAGCAGGACTAGTCAGAGGACAGTACCTGAGTATATTTTTTTTCGCAAGCATTGATAGGTATTGAAGGGATTTCCAAAAAGGGAGCTATAGTCTCAGTATTTACCTACGTGTCTGATATAACACGAAACGTTTAAAACAAGGAAACCCTTCTAAATTGTTTTCAAAACGGCGGTACGTGCATGTAAACAAAGGATATATATATAGAGTTATTTTCTTACTAAAGACGTCCGCCACTGTGCAGTGTTATGCGCATCGCACAGCGATTTCAAATGGTTTGGCATGCATTTCCTTCAGGTGTTTATATGTACAGTGTGATGTATATCATATTGGTTTTCGTATTGGATTTAGACATTTATGTCTTCCCCATGACTCCGATGATTGCGGGATGCTTAACGGAGTTTTTTGTTCGAGTTATATACTCATTGGTCATGCGCATGCATTGCGCTATGATGCGTTTAATGTATTAATGATTTCGGAGCCCCGACGACTTGGACTTTGTACTGAAATGTTTTAGATTTTGGGGGTTTAAATTTAAATTCGGGGACCGAATTTATTTAAGGGGGGAAGATTGTAACATTTTAGAAAATATAAAATATTTATTTTTTTTGGAATTTAATATTAAAATAATATTTTTCCCGAAAACTACCCGATTTGCGAAATTGGGGTTTTCGAAAAAGAGTATAAATATATACCAATAATTGTGAAATAAATGGAAATTAAAATTATTTATTCATTTAATAGTATATTTAAAAGATTTGGCATTTTTAAAATTTACTATATGCGGTTTTGATAAGAACCCGATTAGTGCACTGATAATCGCGATTAAGCCAAATCCGCGTTTTTATAGTTTTTCGTGGCTAGTGCACCACGTCATGTCATATTTTGATTACATGTGGTATTCTTGTGTTATTTTGAGTATTTTGTGACTTGGGTTTTAAATAAAAAGGAAAGGGTTAAAAAGAGAAAGGGTAGAAGGGTAATATTGAGAGAGAGTGGGTGAGAATAAGAGAGGAGAAAGAGAGGGGTTGCCTCATTCTATCACCCTCCACCATTTTCTCATCTTTTCCTTCATCTTCCTCAAGCTTATTCCCTCCACTTCACCCCTAGAGATCATCTAAAAATATCCACCAAAATCCTATACCCCTTTCACAAAAAAGGATCACCTCTTCAAGCTCTACCCAATGGACCAAGAAATGTGGGGTTTTGACAACCTTGAGGAGCTAGGGTTTTTCTTGGGTTGCCTAATGGAGGTATAATTCTTCCCTTTAGTTTAATTTTAGTTCCATTACATTCTTGTGTAGTTTAGAGGTTGATTGTGTGTGGAATTTTGATCTTAAAAAACCCTAGTAAAGGATTTGAGTGATTGTTTGAATTGGGTGATGCCTAGTGGCTGTTAACTATACTTGGGTGCTGTTTTATTGACCTGGACCTGAGCTTAGAAACCCAAACACGGATTTAGAAACCCCGATATCGGATAAATGTGTGAATTGTGAGGGTATTTTGGAATCTGGAGCAACCCGGGGACACTAGAAATGATTTTGCAATTACTGGGAGTCGTGCAGGCACCTAGGAAGCTACCACCAAGACCTGAGCCCCATACCCCAACCCAAGGCCGCATATTTATCTATTCTGGCCGCAATTTTCGGCCAGAGCAAGGAATTAGGGTCTCAGGTTTAGTCCATGGCTCCTTTTGCACTATAATTAGACCCCTCCTGTATGCGATTTTGGAAAATTGTCGCCTGGGGAAAATCTGGGAGTGTTTCACTTAGTTTCTGGAATTTTTTTTCGGCTTTTAATTAATTTGAATTTGGTGTTTGGTATTATGTTTCCGTCGTGTGGCGTTTGGACGTCCACGACCAGGGTTATTTGTCGTGTTTTGCACGCGAAGCTATAAGTTTTAACCTATGTGCGAAACTTGTGCCGTTTTGGTTTTCCACCTTGATTTTAATATGCATTACGATTGTTTATTATTGTAGGTACCTTCACGTGGATTCTGAAGCGATGGAGCATGGCGTCATCAACTTCGGCAAGCAAGAAGCAAGGTGAGTAGATTATATCTACGGGGGAAGTCGGGTGGATGGCGAATAGCACCCCCGCAGGTCGTTGTGATGTATACGAATACGTATACACACACACATATATATATTATATGTTGATATGAGTTTACTAATGGTAATGACGGATTCTAGGTGTTCTTGGATTGGTTTAGTGTTAGTTGCGAAACGCTAGAGTAGTGGTTGCACCCACATACGCACACACATACTTGCATACATTCTTTCTTTCATATGTGCGTATATAGGAATATGTATATATGTGTTCACAAGGGTATAGGACTATCTGTACATATACTGGATTATGAGGATAGTACTTGGGATTCGATTTGAGGCCGTGAGATCGGTGATATGACAGGGTTCATATTTGAGATACGACATGATGTTTTAGCGGGTCCTTTTCGTAGTGTTTCACACACGTGCATGCATACATAGATGGTATCAGTATTGTACTAGACATAGGTCAGTACCCCGGATCTTGATGTTTGATAAAGTGGATACCAGATGAATAATGTGATGAATGTGATATTGACCCGTACCCAGGTTTGGGATGCCGTACGATGGATTTACGTACTAGCTATATATTGATGATAGATCCGTACTCTTGACTTGAGGATGTAATATTATAGATATTGTGTCGTATGTGATACTATTGAGGCAGGATCACCGACTAATATATATATATATATATATATATATATGTATGTATGTATGTATGTATGTATGTATCGACTCAGATGATAGGCGGTTTCCTTACCTTTTGTTTAGCCTGGTTGCTCAGCTCTATAGTTTAGTATAGTTGTTAGACTAGATTCGATTCCTACCTATTTCAAAAACTAACGAATCGTGGGTATTTTAAAATGACAGGACAATGGATTCGACGGATATTTCAAAGGACGTATCTTTTCTTAAAAACACCGTAGCCCTTATTTCTAAAACACCGCGATTCGTGTTATTTCAAAAGGCACTACTGTATGACTTATATTTATATTAAATGCAGATTAGTTATCATTGTGTTTATCATTCAGCTCCCGCACCTTATTGCTGTTCGCTCCGCATCGCATACTTATATTGTGATTTCATATACCATTATTGATATCATGCTGTTAGGACACCAGCACTATTACCGATGATGCGTATATTCCACGTACACTTACTTGCCGGCTCACACACATCCTCATCGGTAATTGCCATGTCACGTACACTTTAGACAATACTATTTCATCGACATAGCTTGTTAGCTGATAGTTTCTACATAATATTAGTGTACTTTCCTTATATGCTAGTTTAGACATTGCAGTTATTACTTGCTACTTCATGCATATTATTATTCACCGTCATGCCGTATTATGTAGTTTTATGCCTACATTTACTGTTTACGTGCTATTGATGATTGGATTTCGGATTTTCCTGAGATTTCCTGGATTTGGGGGAAAACCGCAAGAATATTTATAAACTTCTCTCTCTTTTTAAAATGAAAACTGTGGTTTTCTCATGATGTATGAGTCGTCCACCATGAGGTTTCTGTTGGATTTCGAGACCCAATTCGAGGGGCCGGATGAACCGTCTGGAATACATGGTAGACCCGGTAAGGTACCCCGGGGCAAGAAGATCGAGTAGTAGACGATGAGCCCGGCTGGGAAACACTACCTACCGGTGATTTTATCTGACGCGTCGGATATCCGGAGGATACCGTCGTGGTCATGTGATTGATGTTAGGGGCCGATACGGACTAACGGTGCCCTAGATAGTGAGATTGAGACACTGAGATTTTGAGATTTTGAGGTATTGAGTTTTGATGAAACAGGCCAGTCCGGATAGCCGGAGCCTGAGATGTTGAGACATTTGGATTTATATTTTGTGTCGATGCTAGACACTGTTTATGCAGATTTCATTTATGATACCTCGTTTTAAATATACAGAAACCTTACTAAGTTATGAAAGCAGTTTCTTCATTTACATGTATTCTGTTTTCATGCATTCATACCTCATCCATAAGATATATTGCTACCTGAGGTACTGACACGAGAACTTGGGTTAGATTGTTACCCTTGCCACCTTTTCATACTTCAGACTTATTATTTTGAGGATTATATATATATATTGATCGTATGACCTAGGATTGCGTCATACATGCGATTTCTGCTCGTAGATGATTTCTATTCACGAGTTGGCAACTTACCCCCGTTGTGCTACCGTTTCTTTTAGGTTTTGCCGTACAGGTTTCATTACGGCTTGCTGGCACACTGCTTCCTTTCCGGGTGATTTGCTTGGTAGGTGGGTTCACTTGCATCGTGACCACCATTATACCTTGTATATTATTTATTTCAGTTGTATCTAGTAAACTCCATCAACCAAACATGTATTTATTTCAGAGATAGAGACCAGTGATGTTTATTCTTTCGACCATAGAGACGCGCATTGTATTTCTGTAGATTTCAGGCTGTTTGAGTTTCCTTTTCTGTTTTTCCTCGCCCTTTGGCGTTGTATATTATATGCTTGCGTGGTTGTGGTCGTCGATTGACGAAGAGCTAGCTCCCACTTGGGGATGCCTTTATTCATTATATATGCTTTATCAGGTTTTGTACCCGCTTGGGGTCAGTATTTACAAAGGAAACACTGCCGAAATTTTTAGAAAAGGACTTGTGATTTTAAAATGCATATTTCGGCGTATGTTGCAAACTACTTGATTTAAATTGGTTTTTCCTTCACTCTACTACGTTTCTTGGTTTGGATTTTTGGGTTTTCGGCTTACTTAGATTACGTACGCCTCGAGACGTTTCGTAATTTATGTGCCGGTCATGTTCCGTACTTTCGGGTCGTGACGTTGCCCATTTCCCAATATTCTACTCCTACTCAACATCTGTAACACGGTACAGATGTAAGATCTAGATCCGGTAAATACATACCCTGGAGTCAAAATTTATTGGGAAGACAGTTCTCGATAACAAGTACACAGAAAATCTGAAACATGAAAATGTTTCATAGGGGGTGGCCAGGTATTTCTAGTAATGCCATTTCTATTATCCAGATTCATGACAGTAGTCGCAATTTCCTTTGCTCTCATTTCAATCCCTTTATATGTCTCTACATCTTACCTTCTGCACACCGTCCTTAGGCTAATTGATTTTCTTCCTTCCCTACCTTTCGGCACCAGCCTAAGGTTTGGAAGAAAACTATCCAATAAGCGTAATAGATGTACTCTCCTAATAAAAGGAGCTCTCGCAACCTAAGAGAAGGTAAAGGGAAGAGACAACCGAATAATCCTATTAAATTTCTCCAGAGCCTGTGGCCATCCTCAACTGAAGAAACTTCTTCGAGTTCGTATGTAACTATACGATGGCCATTCCAAGTATTATAGATCGTCGTAGTGATACGACGTGTTCTGAAGAAATGCAAAGGGTAAAGTAAGGGTGGCAGTGATATATGCGATTTTGTCGTGAATCATGACAATCCAAAGCCTAAGTGTGTAAGAAGGTTTGGTTAACTTGGTTCATGAGTTTTTAAGGTTATGGTAAGTCATGGGTCGTTGTACCAGAGAGAGAGAAAAAAGAAACACTCAACGTGCACTCTGTCAAGATTAGATTGGTTATCACTTTATCTAATCAGGATGGCTCCCACTGTATCCTTGAATTCTCCATCAAACCCTATAAGGAGAAGTAGTCGAGATCATTTACACTTTACAAGTTCGCTAATCGTTCGGCCAGACCAGTGTTGGTACTCCAAGGGAGGCCCCCCGTACTTTTGCACGGACCCAATTAATAACCTCATTTCCGCAGAGGCGTAACCTCGTTAACACTTTCTGGACACCTAATAAGTTAGCTAATTGTGAAGTGAAAAAACTACCGAGGAGTAACACATACTCATCAGTGGGAATCGGCACACAACTATCAACATATGATAACCTGACGGAATCCACTCAAGTCACCACACTCCAGAAGGTATGCGCATGCCCGGCATATTTCCTGTATATTTGAAACTCCCGATATGAATTTTGCCTTCCATAAGGTATGCGCATGCCCAACATGTTTGTAAAATTTCAGAAAATAAAAAATATTATTTTTGGAATTTAATATTAAAATAATATATTTCCCGAACACTACCCGATTTGCGAAATTGGGGTTTTCGAAAAAGGGTATAAATATATACCAATATTTGTGAAATAATTGGAAATTAAAATGATTTATTCATTTAAAAATATATTTAAAGGATTTGATATTTTTAAAATTTATTATATGCAGTTTTGATAAAAACCCGATTAGTGCACTGCTAATCGCGATTAAGCCAAATCCGTGTTTCTAACAGTTTTTCATGGTAAGTGCACCATGACATGTCACATGTTATTTCATGGTGTTGTTTTATTTGGGTTTATGTGTTTTGGTGAGAAAAGAGAAAGAAAAAGGTGTCATGATGAGTGAGGAGAGAGAAAGGAGACATAATGATGACTTGGAGAGAGAGAGAGTGAGAATAATTGAGAGAGAGAGGAGGGCTGCCTCATAACTTTTCCCTATCATTTTTGCATCTCATTCTTCATCATCCTCACCCTCATCTCCCTCCACCTTCAAACCATAAATCCATCTCCAAAACTCCATCCAAACCTTGTACTCCCTTCACAAAAATTAATCCCCATCTCTTCCTCTACACATTGAACCAAGCAAAATAGGATTTTGACAACTTTGGGACTTCTAGGGTTTTGTTTGGGAGTAACCATGAGGCATATCTCTTTTCATTTAGAGTAGTTTTGATTTCCTAGCTTTTTGTTTAAGTTTAGATGTCGTTTAGTGATGGATGTGTGAACTTTGAATCCCAAGAGAAGGGTTTGGGAAATTGATGATGTTTTGTGGCTGTCAATGAGACTTTTGAGGTGATTCTTGACCTGGACCATAGCCTAAAAACCAAAATACGGATTTAGGATTTATTTCATGCCGACTTTGTGAGGATATAGGGTGTGCAGGGAAATCTGGAGCAACCCGGGGAATTTCTGAGCTTAGCAAAAAACTTCAGGGACCAAATTAGGGTACTAGGAGACTACCTTGACGAGACGAACCCCATTGGAGCCTAGGGACCCAAGGAGGCCGGAATTTTAGGCTTTGTGGCCGGCCACATGGAGGAAATTGGTGTCGGGGTTGATCCAGTAGGTCATATACAGCACCCTAGACTTGTTTGTGCAACCCCTTTTGGCCTGAATCAAAATCTGGAGGCACTTTGGTGTGATTTTGGCCATGTTTTCCGTATTTTGAAATATTTAGTTTTGATATTTGTATTTGTTTTTGGTTGTTGAATGTTTGTACATCAACGACTAAGGGTAATTTATTGGTTTTGCATACGTGGGCTATATGTTCTAACCTATAGGCGATCCGTGTGCCTTTTTGGATTTTAGAACTTGGTTTTAATAGCGTTGCGATATGTGTTGTTATTGTAGGTACCTTCACGTGGATTCCGAGGTGACGGAACGTGGCGTCAACGACTTCGGCAAGCGAAGACCACCGTGAGTAGATCTATATCTACGGGGGAAGTCGGGTGGATGGCGTATAACACCCCCGCAAAGTTTTGATGGAAACTGATTTATAGAATATGGTTAAGGAAACCTAGATTTGGAAACTAGGGTTAGCGTTAAATGACAGTTAGTGAAACCATATTAGAAACTAAGGATAGTTAGAAGTGATATAATACGGCTAATATGTGATGACAGTATTTGAGGATGATGTTTGACGATATTGCCGTTTAGGATACTATAGGACTAGATAGTCGATGTAGATGTGTCATCCGAACTATACATATTTCTAAACTGAAGAATCGTATGCATCTTTTAAACAGATACCTTGAGGGACGTTATGGAATTTCAAATGATATCTTTTCCTTAAAAACACCGTAACCCCTATTTTCAAAACTACGATTCGCTTCTTTAAAAATATGATTGTATGGTTCGGGTCTGTATGTTAGATTAGATACTTATACTTATAGTAGAGATAGAATGTTTATGTAAACTCGACTTGATGTGAGATATAAATGCGATGAAAAGAATATAAGACGAATATGATGATCTGATGATATGTTGGTATACGGATGCGAGTCGATTGAGATGATTGATACCTTGTCGGTCCCCTGATATGAGATCGTTATGGATGTGACCGGGGTAATAGGTATATATATATATATAGAATATTTTGAATCATGGATGATAGGCCGTACGTGATATTAGGCCGTACCCTCATTGTCTTATAGGTTGATAGGATCCTATTAGCTTAATGCCGCCGTACGATGATTTTCCGTACGTGATGAGTTTGACTTGAGCTTTGATCCATACCCTTGACTAGAGGATGCCGTACGATGGATTATACCGTACGTGATGTTGTTAGGCTGGATGCCGATTGATAGATTCACCGACTCGATCATGTTAGATATGTTTACCTTATAGCTTTTTGCTGACGATTTACTTTATGATGTATTCATGTTATTCGCATTGCATTACTTATACTTATGCTAGTACACTTACACCATTATCGATGATGCGTATGTTACACGTATACAGATTTGCCGGCTCACACACTTCATCATCGATAATTGCCATGTCACTACACAGTAGGGTTGCTGCATCAAGATATGCATATTGTACACTATACTTGTGCACATACATATTGTACACCATACTTGCGCACATACATATTGTACATCATACTTGCACATACATAAACGATGTTGCATTTGACTTTGGAGAAATTGGGAACCGCGGGATATGTTTAAAAACCGGAATCATTTTAAAAGAGTGTTTTTCCCTAAATATTTCATATTACCGTTCCATGTTGCATGATACACGGATATGCTTACATTTCTATCATATATCGCATACATCATGCTCCATGATTTTCCTCATTGAGATATGTTGTTTTCATGAGATTTCTGGATTTGGGAACCGTGGCTATTTCAAAAGAAAGTATGTACTGTTTTTAAAAAAACCCGGTTTCTCTTGATATGATATTTCAGTGCGTCCACCATGCGTTTTCTCGGTTTTGAGACGTGTGACATGCGAAACCTGATTCGAGGAGGCGGATGATTCCGTTTGCGGGTACATGGTGGACCCGGTATGGTACCCCGGGACGAGAGAGAGATTTCATGTGGATGACGATGAGCCTGGCAGAGGGACTACTACCTACCGGTGATTGGTTGGGCCTAGCGGATATCCGCAGGATATCGACCGAAGTCGAGAGATGATATGGGCCAATCCGGACTGACGGAGCCCATGGGCCGATCCGGACTGACGGAGCCTGAGATATGAGGATTTACGTGTCGATGCTGGACACGGGTTTCATGATGTTTTCGGGTGTCGATGTTGGACACCCAGGTTCCATGATTTTGACGTGTCGCGAGGGACACCGTTGATTTATATCCTCATACTTTCATGCACACTCTTTTATGATATTTACATGCATACATACATTGATTATATGGTTCGACGAGATCCACCTGCTTACATACTTTGATTTTATTGTTGGATTATATTCATATACATATAGGTATTGATTACATTGTTGGCACATATGATGACCCAGTCACCCTAGATATCATAGTATTACCTTTATGATATAGTTGACCTAGGAGTCGTTGTTTATTCGATTTCTACTTGTAGATGTTTTTCTACTCACGAGTTGGCAACTCACCCCCGTTGTGCCACAGTTCTTGCAGGTTGACCGCATGGATCAGTAGCGGCTTCGCTGGCACTGTAAGTCCACGGTAGTGCCCTGGCCGTCTAACAGACGCCAAATGCGGAACAAAAACTTTTACAACTGGTGTTATCGCGTAATATAACCCGGATCTGCCATTAAAGCTAAACTAACAAACTACAAAGTGGGTAGAAATGTTATACCGAACGATCTGAGTCCTTCGGTCTTCAACCATCATCCCATGCTTTGTTGCGGCTGCTCCGATCTCCTGAATCTCCAGTCTTCTCGTCCAGGTGGCACCACGTCGACGGATCTTTAAACGGACTCCCGCCTCTGAACCGAGGCAACTCGATCATCAAGTTTGCTAAAAGAGATGACCAAGATTGATGTAGAGAATGAGTAGAATACTTTGTCTCGTTACGTCCAAAGCCATAGACGAAAGGTTAATGAAGTTGCCTTTTAGATCGGGTGTAAAGAGAAACTGATCACATCTAATTTCTATGCACCAAAACTTATATCTTTTTGAATCAACAACCATACCTCTTTCAAGAGAGGGGCCGATCTATTTGAAGAAGGGAGAGGTGAGTGTAGGAGGGGGAGAGTGACCATAAGATCAATGAAGAGGATGAGTCATATAACACCTTGTATGAACACATTTAATGAAACAATGAATCATAACCCTTAGTCATCATATCATTAAATGAACCATTAAAGCACTAATGACTCACAAGCCTTATCACCACTTCTAGAACCTTCTAGAAGCATGACACACCCTCATAACTCACCCAAGAAGAAAAGATAAATCCGCATTTAACCGAATGTTAAATACGGCTGATAGAAAACTGGAAACTGGCAACTTCCAAAAGCGATCCTGAAATGAATTTCAGGATAACCCCGTAACAGTATAAACATACCCGCATTTGTATTACGACCAAATACAAATGCAACTGAGAGAAAGATATTATATCTACACAGTATAATACTCGGATCCGGCTTAAACCAAAGCCAACCAGTATTATATGCCCGAAATATGACACGTGCGTAAACGCACGTGCATTTTCCAAACCTTGCCATAAAACCATACGGCCTCTACAACGTTTCGCCCGAACTTGGGAAACAGTCTGTGGGGGAGTCTAATGACTCATCAACACACTGGCACTGGGTATAACCACTAGCACGTCAGAGGTACTGGCTGTACGTAACGTTTGCCTATGTATTGATTGGAAGGGAAGCTGACGAGCGAACTCATCCATAAACCCTACTGAGCCTGACAGTGACAATATCCGTACAATCCGGTCCGTTCGTCTAAAGAGTATCGCATATCGAGTCTAGGGGGTGGATATAGTCAGACCCCTAATAACGCGATAAATCGTGTCGGCATGAAGCCCATCACCATCTGAGAAATTACTGATCCAAATCAGTAATTCTCCACTATCTCGGCCGAGGATTTCTAGTGATGGCCACCCGTGCACTGTGCGACATCAACCCCAATACCGGGAGAGACGAATCCCCGACGATCCACTCACTGCCTCCATGTGGCTCGGGACTGTACCCAAAAAAGACCTGTTTGCACGACTCCTTTGAGCCGTGGTAGGGTCGAAATCAAAGCACAGTGGGAACTCACACGAGACAAATGACGATCTCAGGTCTACAAACTAACATGTACACATGTCACCAGGGAACTGCTATCTGACGATATGTATAATACCAACTAGCATGTTCCCGGCGAGTCCTGTCCGGTGTACTCATAACCCAATGAGCACCTGTATACATCTTAGGTGAACCAACTGACACCAATGGCTTGTGAGACTGGCCATTGCCCCTTGTCGGGGTCTCGACTGTATACACTAGTCTACTCTGGGGTATCGATGCCCTGTCTCGAAACTCTCACGACTAGGGACACTTTAAGGATCTGCTTATAGACCCCAGCTCCCACGTATATGATCACCATCATACTGCCGGCTATCAAGCAGAATCCTATGGGCTCTATCAACATGAAATAGCGAACTAAAGCATGTATACGATGATAATGACAAACCAGATAGCATATTATCATCTAGAGCAAGACTGTCATATCGGTATAGGTCCTGTCTCAATCATTGCAATCACGTACCTGCGATCCAATAATTGACTTTGAGGGCACTATATCCAACAATCTCCCATTTGCACTTAAGGCTAATTATTGCGATGTCACATACTCACAGCTCGTGTGATACCGAACATCCAACTCCTCTACTAATCAGTTTCACAAAGCTAGTTTGTAAAACTCTTGTGTTCGAGAAATAGCCTCAATGTGTGGATCCGCCCTGATGTTTCATTCTATGTCTCTCTTAATCTCAAGTTCGGGAAGAAAGGCATCTCCCGAATTGAGTAATACCTGTCTTAGAATATGTATGGATATCTGATGAGACTTAGTTCATGAATGAAATCCAAATCCAAACTTCTTAGACTGTATCGATAACTGAACCAAATCAGTATCCAGCACCATGCCTCCCACAGTATCCTCTTGGACCACCTGTCCATAATACTGTCTCTCGTCGGAGGGAAAACTATAACTCTGACAATCACTCTGTCATCCATGTCACCTTTGAAGCCTGGAATGATAACCGTCTCTCGAAGGAGGCTGCCATCATCAAATCCGTAGAACATGCACTTATGTTCTAAAACTGCTTCTTTATGTTTCTCCAGGATGGATTAATATAAACTTATCGCATCAAGTGCAAAAACAACATTTGGTGTGGTACTTGACATCTCATGATCGACTCAATTGCCTAAGCAAGTGATCTGCCAATCATGCACTTCCCTCTCTCCTTTAGTCTCTAAGACACCTTTAGAGAGGGTGACTCCATCACCTGCAGGTACACCACCATGCCAGGAGTCATCTATTCTAAAATACTATTAGAATATTGTCAAAGTACCCATATTGGGAAGCTACCCAAATCTAGATCTAAAACCATAGATCTAGTAACCAGAATGTCAGATATTATATCCATATCCTTTGTGGAGAAACAACTGTGTGACGACCAAAGTACGACCGATCGTAGTATAGGAATTTTACTTCCTACTATGTGTATGTCATCTAAATACCAGGACATCACACCCTACTACCATCACAACAGATCCATCCCCTATTCTGATGAAGTCAAAGCCATGACTGTCTCATCAAAATTAGATGATCTAATCTCCGCTATATTTGCTCAAGCCTATAAATAGACATAAGCTACTTGCCCACTATGCTTCCGCTGCTCCCACTGACTACGACAACCCTCTGGCAGAATAATATATACGTGCACTTCTAAAGCTAGTTTAGAACGACGCTATACTTATCCTCCTGCCGGGTCCCATAGTATGGAAAAACAGTAGTGTCAAGTCTGGGTAAACAAGAACCTCCCTGTCACCGTCCTTGATGGTACCGGAGTACCTCTCTGGTGTCTGAGGTTACCCACCATATCTACGAAGTGACTATTGGAATGTTAAACCTGATTGAATATATAGGTCCTATTAAATTTTCCGTAATCGTTTGCGGTTCTGGAATCACTTCCAGTTCTACCATACTCCCACTACTGTTTTCCGAAAAAATCCATTTTACTAAAACTGTGGCAAGTCAAGAACAATATCACTATTGATCTTCCAGATGGTAGAAAATCAACCCTCGTCGAAGCCAGGGTCAACCCATAAACCGCCATTACAGAAACGTGCCTTGATCTATCCAGTGTCTGGTTTTAAGCATAAGCTGGACAACTCCCCGTATCTTAACATTGTTAAGATATGAATCATTCTATATACAATATAGAAATAGAGGCACTAATTTAATTGGAACCTGATTCAATTCATGCAGCTGTCTCCAGTGCATATCAACTTAATAGAAAGTGGCTACTCAGCATTACTCAACTTAGGAATCCATCCAATTATGAGTAACCTGAAAGAGAAACGAGTTTCTCAAAACCATTACTATCAACTGAATACCAATCACAAGAATCTACATCTTCGATCTCTTTGAAGAATCCCGATACTTGCGATACTTGGTTCTCTACTTTATTCTTATATCCACAACTTCTCAAAACTTAGACATAGTATTTCAACGAAACACTTGTCTAAAAACCAGAGAAATTACAAGTAAACAGAATAGAGTATGAGGACAACCCCTTTGTCCTGATGGACGCTGGACAACATACAATACTCTGTATAAGTCCGCTGAGTCGAATAACTCAAAACCTGTGCAATGTAGGTTGAAAACTGTACCCAGGCAATTTCCTCAAATATCACCAATTACAACGAATTCCGATATAATGAGGATGATTACTTTATTCCCAATAACCTACTCCCACTCATCATCTGTAAAACCATACATATGTGAGAATCATACCTGGTAAATACATACCCTGGAGTAAGTATCTAATTGGGAAATCAGTTTTCTTTTAACAATGCACTGAAACATGAAAATGTTTCGTAGGGGTATCCTGGTATTCCTAGCAATGCCTCTTCCATAATCAAATTAATGACTTTAACCGTATATTTTATTGCCATCTTTTCAAATCTCTTTATTTGTCTTTATTCATTACCTTCTGTACACCATCGTTAGGCTAAATGGTTTTCTTCCTTACCTACCGTTCGGCACCAGCCTATGGTTTGGAAGAAGACTATCCAGTAAGCATAATAGGTGTACTCTCCTAATCTTAGGAGTACTCGTAACTTGAGAGAAAGTGGTGATAAAAGACAACTGAATAATACCTTATTCTATTTCTCCCGAACTGGGAAAAAGAAAAGTTGAAACAGGAGTGGTCGTGAATGATAACAGTCGCAATTTACTTTGCCTTCTTTCTAATCCCTTTATTTTGTCTTTAGTTATTACCTTCTGTACACCCTACTTAGGCTAATTGGTTTTCTTCATTCCCTACCTTTCGGCACCAGCCTATGGTTTAGAATAAGATTATCCAATAAGCATAATAGGTGTACTCTCCTAAACTAAGGAGCCCTCGCAACCTGAGAGAAGGTGATAATAAAAGACAACTGAATAAACCAATTCTATTTTTCCTGAACCTGGATCCATCCTCGAAGAAGTCCCTTCGAGTTCGTATATAACCATACGATAGATCTATCCAATGGAAGTGGATATCCGTAGTAATACGGGGTGTTCTGAGAAATGCAAAGGGTAAAAGAAGGAGTGGCAATGACTTATGCAACTTTAGACAATCCAAAAGCCAGTATTTTAAGAAGGTTCGGTCAACATGGTCACTGAGTCATAGTCTAGGGTCGGTCAAAGGTCGCTGCCAAAGAGAGATAAAGAAAAGAAACACTCTGCGTGCACTCTAACCTTGATCAGAATGGTTATCAATTTATCTAATCAGGAAACCTCCCACTGTAATCTCAAATTCTCCTCTAAACCTGAAAGAAGAATTAGTCGGGATCACCCGAAGAGTAAACCAACTCATCAGTGAGAATCGGGATCCAACTATCATCGCATGATAACTTGATGGAAGCCACTCAAGTTATCACACTCCAGAAGGTATGCGCATACTTGGCATGTTTCTTTATGTTTGAAACTCCCGATGTGATTTTTGCCCCATGCTCTTATGACCTTGGCGTTAGGTCAAAATATCATAAGTCATATGTCAAGTTCTGGCCGTCATTATCCATGTTAATTTGAACCCACCCGCACATGCCCTTGGCGTTACGTCAAAATGGAAGAACGACTGTCCCAGACCAACTCATCTATCTATGCAACAATTGAATACCCAGCAGCTACCAAACACTATGCCTTGGCGTTAGGTCAAAATACATAGCTTTAATACTACTGAATACCCAAAAGAAATGACGGAGGGCTACGGCTGGTTTTTGGCGAAAAACCTTTAACGTAATGAACTTGATCTCGTTGAAGGAACCTGATAGCTTTTTATAAAAATATAGTGACGAAAACCTTTTGCTAAAGAGGACACTCCCGGCGAAGGGATCTCGGCTCTTTCCTCGTGGAATGAGGTGCAGGATATTCTAACTGAATACCGCTATGCAAAGCAACTTGTAATCGACTATATTGAAGTTATTACCCTGAATTAAACTTCTGCCCAAGGGGTCACTCTCGGTGAAGGGATCTCGGCCCTTGCCTCGTCGAATGAGGTGCAGGATATTCCAACTGAATACCGCTATGCAAAACATAAGGAAACATCTTTGTAATAACACCTTTTAAAATTTGTTCCAACAACATCAAATATAGGTTTGTTTTTCTTGCATTGATAAGAATCAACACAGTCCCATCAATCAATCACACCAGAAAAGAACGAAAATATAATGTATGTATATGCCATCCGCATTCGTCACTGGGTCCCGTCATCACCCGTTAGGTTACTTAACTAACGACAGAGCGGGGACTGAACTAGTGCGGGTGTAAAACATATACAACATCTAATAGTATATATACCAATATACAATAATTACTCCAGGCGTGATAATATGAAACATTACAGAAAAGTAAAAAGCATCACAGAACAATAAAGATAATCTGGGATCCCCGGGTTTCACAGAGCCGCTACTGAAACCCGACGTTCCCCTGGTCGTATGGATAGCCTGTGCAATGAAACCTAGACCCCTACGGGTGCGGCAAGTTACCCGCCAAAACCTGAAGCGAGGTAGTCCCCCACAGCATAGTGAATGGAACACCCGACACTTCACGGAATCGGGTAAATCGAGCACCCCTCCTTGGGTCAACCTGTACCCTCTACGAGTGCGGCGAATAGTTTGCCAATTCTAGAGTGAGGTCCCTTTGCCTCTCAAAGCCATGAGATACGGACCCGTTGCCCTCCAGAACCCGGCTATCCGTGCACTCCTCGCGGGATAAACCTAGTATAGAAATAAAAAAATGTACAACGGGTACATCGACTTCAACCCGGTCGTACCCCAAAAGAATATTATACATACAGGCAGTGACGGCAGTCCACATGTTGGATGCACGCCCCGCAATATCAAATGTACAAATAAATCCAAACTGCACTATCATAGCACACTGCTATCCACTACGACATATCCGCAAAATTACAGCACAACACAGAACATCAACGCGAATGTCACGTTCGCAAATCCGTCTAAAAGAACTATAGCAATTAGACGCAATTTACCCCTCAAATGACATTCCCGGTCGGAGATATAAAGTAAGTACTGTATACTAACAAGCTTAAAATTTCGATCGACAAAATTTCCCGAAGTGGGCCCCACGTACAACTGCTGTACAGTAACAAAATCTGAGCCCAAAAGAACAGTACCAGAAACCACAATTTATCATGTAAAAACAACAGACGAAACATGGTCCACTAAGTCACCAATACGGTCGCGTTTCCGCGGTCAAAGCAAGGCTTTGACCGCGTTTCCGCGGCGGTTTGGTCGACTCAGTGGGTCGTTTTTCTTCTGCTTCCTTAAAAAAGCCTGCTTAATTTTCTGGTATATGCAAAATAATTTTTAGACCCTTTTAAAAATTGACAGAAACTTTAACATGGAATTTTGCGGTTTTCGAAAATCCGTTCGATCGATATTTTAAACGCGTTAGCACAAGTTAGTATAGCTTAATGGTGAGGCTCTGATAACACTGTAAGTCCACGGTAGCGCCCCGGTCGTCTAACAGACGCCAAATGCGGAACAAAAACTTTTACAACTGGCGCTATCGCGTACTATAACCCGGATCTGCCATTAAATCTAAACTAACAAACTACAAAGTGGATAGAAATGTTATACCGAACGATCCGAGTCCTTCGGTCTTCAACCATCATCCCACGCTTTGTTGCGGCTGCTCCGATCTCCTGAATCTCTAGTCTTCTCGTCCAGGTGGCACCACGTCGACGGATCTTTAAACGGGCTGCCGCCTCTGAACCGAGGCAACTCGATCATCAAGTTTGCTAAAAGAGATGACCAAGATTGACGTAGAGAATGAGTAGAACACTTTGTCTCGTTACGTCCAAAGCCATGGACGAACGGTTAATGAAGTTGCCTTTTGGATTGGGTGAAAAGAGAAACTGATCACATCTAATTTCTATGCACCAAAACTTATATCTTTTTTGAATCAACAACCATACCTCTTTCAAGAGAGGGGCCAGCCTATTTGAAGAGGGGAGAGGTGAGTGTAGGAGGGGGGAAGAGTGACCATAAGATCAATGAAGAGGATGAGTCACATAACACCTTGTATGAACACATTTAATGAAACAATGAATCATAACCCTTAGTCATCATATCATTAAATGAACCATTAAAGCACTAATGACTCACAAGCCTTATCACCACTTCTAGAACCTTCTAGAAGCATGACACACCCTCATGGCTCACCCAAGAAGAAAAGATAAATCCGTATTTAACCGAATGATGAATACGGCTGATAGAAAACTGGAAACTGGTAACTTCCAAAAGCGATCCTGAAATGAATTTCAGGATAACCCCGTAACAGTATAAACATACCTGCATTTGTATTACGACCGAATACAAATGCAACTGAGACAAAGATATTATATCTACATATTATAATACTCGGATCCGTCTTAAACCAAAGCCTACCAGTATTATCTGCCCGAAATATGACACGTGCGTAAACGCACGTCCATTTCTGAACCTTGCCATAAAACCATACGGCCTCTACAACGTTTCGCCCGAACTTGGGAAACGGTCTATGGGGGACTCTAATGAATCATCAACACACTGACACTGAGTATAACCACTAGCACGTCAGAGGTACTGGCTGTACGTAACGTTTGCCTATGTATTGATTGGAAGGGAAGCTGATGAGTGAACTCATCCATAAACCCTACTGAGCCCGACAGTGACAATATCCGTACAGTCCGGTCCGTTCGTCTAAACAGTATCGTATATCGAGTCTAGGGGGGTGGATATAGTCAGACCCCTAATAACGCGATAAATCGTGTCGGCATGAAGCCCATCACCATCTGAGAAATTACTGATCCAAATCAGTAATTCTCCATTACCTCGGCCGAGGATTTCTAGTGATGGCCACCCGTGCACTGTGCGACATCAACCCCAATACCGGGAGAGACGAATCCCCGACGATCCGCTCACAGCCTCCATGTGGCTCGGGAATGTACCCAAAAAATACCTGTTTGCACGACTCCTTTGAGCCGTGGTAGGGTAGAAATCAAAGCACAGTGGGAACTCACACGAGACAAATGACGATCTCAGGTCGACAAACTAACCTGTACACATGTCACCAGGGAACTGCTATCTGACGATATGTATAATACCAACTAGCATGTTCCCAGCGAGTCCTGTCCGGTGTACTCATAACCCAATGAGCACCTGTATACATCTTAGGTGAACCAACTAACGCCAATGGCTTGTGATACCGGCCATTTCCCCTCGTCGGGGTCTCGACTGTATACACTAGTCTACTCTGGAGTATCGATTCCCTGTTTTGAAACACCCACGATTAGGGACACTTTAAGGATGTGCTTATAGACCCCATCTCCCACGTATATGATCACCATCATACTGCTGGCTGTCAAGAAGAATCCTATGGGCTCTATCAACATGCAATAGCGAACTAAAGCATGTATACGATGATAAAGACAAACCGGATAGCATACTATCATCTCGAGCAAGACTGTCATATAGGTATAGGTCCTGTCTCAATCATTGCAATCACGTACCTGCGATCCAATAATTGACTTTGAGGGCACTATATCCAACAGGTACACAGTTGCATTCGGGTGTTTTGCTTTGGTAGGTAGGACATTTGTATTGTACCCACTCTTGTATTTATATTTCATATTGTATATAGTCAACTCCATCAAATCGAAAGTAGTATTTGTATAAGAAATGAGACTTAGCAAGTCTTGTAGTTGCGAGATTTGAGCGAAGGGTTTTATATTCGCATTTGGGGATTTATGTCTTGCTTTATTCTTTATCTTTTGTGGTGATCTTCGCCGTTGGGCGTCGTACACTTATATTTACTGTGTTGCATGGTTGTGATCCGTCGGTGGGCGAAGAGCTAGATCCCGCTTAGGGATGCCTTTATCATTATTATGTAATTGTGTTTTTGGATCAAAATATACAAAGGAGGTGCTGCCCAATTTTTTTTAAAGACGAAACACGTTTTCAAAACTAGTAAATTTCACTTGCATTATCATGTTCCTTATCTATGCATTAAGAAAACTTGATTTCATTATACCTTTATTTTCTTAAAAAGGTTTAGATTTTTGGGTTTCAGCTAACTTGAATTACGTTACGCCTTTAGACGTTGCGTGATTTAACTGCTGGTCATGAGCCAATATTTCGGGTCGTGACAAAGTTGGTATCAGAGCGCTAGGTTTAACCTTTGTTCGAGTCTATGTTTTACTATGTGGAGTCTAGGGCGGGTATGTATTTCGGAACCTAGGCTTGACCTTACGAAACTTAGACTTGAACGGGCGGGTATTAGACCCGAACTTTCGTTTCATAGGCTGACCCTGATTTGATGGAGTAGGTAGCTTGAGTAGAGTAACGTACCGTACGTATGTTCCGCGGCATATTTACGATACGATACTCCACTTAAGAAACCTTAGGATGTACATATTTTGAGACCAGTGATTCTCTTCGTATCGATGATTATACATCCATTTGAAATCCTTGATTCTATTTGTTTCCATGATCATACTCTCATTCATGTTGTTCCTTCTTATGATCATGTGTATAGTCTGGACCTGTCGTTTCTCTTCATGCCGTTGATCTGCTTTCTTCGATACTCGATTGAGGTTCCTGTCACCATGGTTTGAGCCCAGATTGAGCTGCTGCTAGTGATGCGGTCAGGGCGAGCTCGTCATGTACGAGGACTGACCATCGTGTTTTTCTGGTGACACGGGAACGTATCGAGTTAGTTTTTGTGCTGTGACCTCTCTGATGAGGCGAGTGTTTGGTTTTGCACAGGATGATCGGGCCATTGATAGAGCTGCCAGTTGCGAGAGGACTGTTGACGTACAACATACCTTCTAGATTGTGATGTCGTCTACCGTGTAGACAGATGACCCAGCTGTTGCTGAGATTGGTGAGATGTCGCTTCCAGGGCTTACGAGCTGAGATCGCCTGAGCTTCCAGGCAGAAATGCGACAGATGATAGCTAGTCTACCCCGATTTGAGAGACTAAGGTGATTCGTCAGATCGATGCGCCGACGCAGGCCCAGTTGAGTTGAAGATTTTCAGTGTGGAGAGTCTTACTCCGATCTAAAGCAGACCGATCAAGAGATGATCGTTGATGTATCGTTTTTCCTGGAAGATTGAAGCATTGTTTAGCGTGCGAACGAAGGGTATTCGCATGTCGCCCAGGCGAAGTTAAAAAGTTCGAACGAGTGTCAAAAACCTATTTTTCCAAGCTTAAAGTGTTCGGAGGAACATGGAAGTAATTCTATGAACCCTCTAGAAGAATGAAACCCTAACTCGACGTGATGACCATGGAACCGCTTTCAAACCTTAGGGTTTGCGGCAGTTTAGCGGTGCCATCAGTAAGGCTTGGGTTTGCCCTTCTACGGCTGGTCCAGAGGTACTGTGGTATGTACCATATATTTTTATACTGTGCTCAGGTGTTGAGCTTTCGGGAAAATTATGGGACCTTGATGACTCGATCGAAAAGTTTGACGTCGTCCAGATATGATGTGTTAAGAGATCAGCAAGCTGACCAGCTTCGGATAGAGGACCTCACCCAGATGCATTGTGAGTTGATCAAGAGCGGATGAGTACAGAGTATTCCTCCGATGGTTGGGACAAGTTCCCAATGACGTGTTCGGCCAGATATCTTCTACAGAGTGATGAAGATACAGAGTACGCGATTTCGAGTCCGTGTGAGAGACTTCGGATTGACCGTAGCCGAGAACAGTAGCAGTACGCAGACAGCAAGACGTGACGTCGAAGCGGACGATGATAAAGACGAGTGGAGCCAGAGGTTCATGCGAGATGCTGATGAGCTTTTGCTACTCCCCGTCGAGATTAAAGATCGGATATGTCTACAGAGGAGTTGGGATACGACCAGTTCCCGAGGAAATGCTGTGTTGAGGACGCAGATGTCCATAGAGCGAGAAAAGATCATGCAAGAGTACCAGCCTCCGTACAGCTCGACATAGGAGAGATCGGAAGGGACCTTGAGCAGGATTCCTTCCAGGACACCTGCAATGAGATTTTCACCCAGGATCAGGTGTGCCATGTGTATTCAGAGAGTCAGAGGCCGACGCCAGTGACGTACTGCCTTACGAGTGGTTGTGATGATTGGCCGAGAGATGACCAGAGAAGTGCTAGAGCGGAATTGTCCCCGTTAGCACACCTAACCGGGACGATGGATTGCGAGATTGGTAAATCCACAGAGAAGATAAGGACCCAGAGACCGAGGACGCCAGACCGTGAGTAGGAGGCAAGCGGATGTTCTTGTTCTGCCAGTTTTAGGCGCACCGATTTATTCTTCGACATTGTAGGAGGTGTACCTCAATGTCCTTTGTTGCGATTTGCGTTTGTGATCTGAATATAACTCTTATATCGCTTGGATTTGAGTTTTGATGATGAGTTGCCTGATATTGATTTCGTGCACCATGGCTGCACCTACTAGGTATTTACATTTTGTGCATAGTTATTGCACTTGATATATATTTTATACACCGTAGTGTTGATTTGCGATTTGTGCATATCTATTACACTTGAGATTCGGTTTGTGCCTTGGCTGCACGTATTTATGATTTCATGGATTTCATACGGTTGATTTGATTTTTGTGCATTTGATACGCACTCGATTTGACTTTTGCACTCGGTATAGCTTATATGTGCTTGCAGTGCATTGATATGTGTTTTGTGCACGCAGTTGTACACGTTTATGATTTTATACACCTTAGCACACTCGGTGTTACTGTTTACGCATTTGAGTTATTGATCGGTATTTCGTTGCATTGGATTTTTATTTCGGGCAGTGTTGCACTAGATTTTCGTTTCGTGCGTTTGTCGCACTAGATTTATATTTCGTGCATTCGTTGCACTGGATTTATGTTTTTGTGCATTGGTTGCACTAGATTTATACTCCGTACATTGTTGCACCAATTTATGTCTTTGAGCATTTGTGCTATCCGATTTGCGTTTTCGTGCGCGTTGGCACTTGCCGTTCGTTTTCGTGCATGCTACTACACTATATGCTTTTACAGACCCGACGCGTTTTGGTCGGATTTTTGCGCATATTAGGCGCTTAATTTTGGATTTTGTGTGCATCGGATGCACTTGAGTGAGATTTTACTCATGCATGTCGGATGCCCTTGATTTAGATTTTTTTCGTGCATATTTGATGCACTTGATTTAGATTAATTTCATACATGATGGATGCACCTGATTTGGATTTTCGCGCATGTTGGGCGCATGATATGAGATGTGATTTTGTGCACACTGGATGCACTGGATTGAGATTTTCGTACACTCTAGATGCACTTGATATTGTTGTCGTGCACACTCGTTGCACTGGACAGATGCTTTAGTTCACACCCGTTGCACTTAGTTTTGATTTTGTGCACATTGGTAGCACTTGTATTTGTAAGTCCATGCTACCTCTCGCGGTACTTTCGGGCATGCGGAATTTGGTGAAAAACAATTTTCTTAGAGGTGGTAACATGGACTCAAAACCGGATCTTTGTTAAACATCCAACTAACAACCTAACTACGAGTTGCTAACTACTCGGTTAGGGGGTTATACCTTTCTTTTTCTCGAACTCCTTCTTCTTCAAGCTTCGATGGTCGTCCGAATCGGCTTCTCCCCGTCGTCTCCTTGCGCCGAAGATAGATCCACCTGAAAGCTTCAACCTTTGGCTCCTTCTTCGAACTTTGAAGAAACCAGTTCACTCGTTTTCTAAACCTTGTGAACTAGAGTGAGTAGAGAAGAGTTTGTATGGGATTTTATCTATGGTTCTTGGTTCTCAACACATGAGACAAGTGAACCATAGACTCAAGAGAGGGAGAGCAAGAGGAAGGAGATGAGAGCTCAAGAACAAGAGAGAGAATGAGCATGAAAGAATGAGAGAAGACTTTTCTCATTTGGCTCTCATAATCCAAAACAATCATAACACCTCATATCAATCAAGTATTATATGATGGTTTAAGCAACCATAGCCATATCATTTCATGCACTCATTTTGCACAAAAGAGCAAGCAAGCAAAAGTCTTTGCCATGAAATGATAGCTATAGTTATCATGATGGTCAACTAGTCAAGCCTAGTCAACCGGTCAACAAAAGTCAACAAGTCAACAAAGGTCAACAAGTCAACAAAGTCAATCCCTCAACAACCATGTCACCATAATACTTAATTAATATAATTGTTAATCATATATCATATTCTCATTAGGGTTGAGAAAAAAGTCAATAGTCAACTGTCAACGGTCAACAACCCTAATGAGAATCCTCTGCCTCTGTCTCTCCGTCAACTGTGCATACACACCCGCATCCGCGTTCCGAGGAACACGAATGCATACTGGATAAATCCAATCCCAATACGTACACTATGATCTGGCTTAAACCAAAGTTTGCTAGTGTAAACTGTCCGGACACTGTACGTGCATAAGTGCACGGATGTGACCGAACCTTGCCGCAAAACCATGCGACCTGTCGCAAAACCATGCGACCTCTACTCTTTTGCCTAAAGGCGAATAGCTTTCTGTGTGGGACTCTAAAGACTCGACACTACGCTGGTAGTGGGTTTAACCACAGACCGCAAGCGGCACTAGCCGTGCGTAACGGTCCCCAGGTAGATGCCGACAAGAAGACTGACGAGGTGAAACCCATCTGAACTCCTACAGAGCCTGAATGTGATAATCTCCGTACAGTCCGGTCTGTTCGTCTGATACATCGCATGGCGGGCCTAGGGGGCGGTAAACGTCAGTTCCCCAATAGCGGTACAAGTCGTGTCGGAGTGAAGCCTAAAACACCCTGAGATAACACTGGAAGCCTACCAGTATATCTCATTTGCCCTGGCCAGGGACTGCTCGTGTAATGGCTCTCCTAGACACAGCGCGATGTCAACCCCCAATATCGGGAGAGACGAATCCTGTCTAACCGTCACTGCCTCCAAGTGCTTCGGGACTGCACCCAACTACCACCTGTTTGCACGACTCCTTTGAGCCGTGGTAGGGTAGTAATCAAAGTACAGTGGGAACACACTCGAGGCGAAGTGACAGTGTCAAGTCAGCGGACTAAGCTGTACTCATGTCACCTGGGAACTGATAACTGACGATAGGCATAATTCCAACTAGTCAGCTCCCGACGAGTCCTATCCAGTGTACTCGTAACCCAACGAGCACCCGCATACTATCTCAAGTACGACGTACCGACGGCTGTAGGACAAACCGTCTCCCACACTGGGATTAGAAGCGCATGCGCTAGTCTACTCCGGAGTATCGATGCCCTGTCTCGATAGTCCTGCGACCAGGGACCTGCATAAGGATGTGCTTATAGATTACCCAGCCCCACTAGTGTGACTGCCATCACAACGCTGGTAATCAAGCAAAGATTCTAAGGGCTCCACTAATGTGTATAGGCGATATACTAAAATAAACACATGTACACATTGAAGTAGAAACAAACCAAGTAGCATACTACTATTTTGAGCAAGATTGTATATACAAGGTGAATATCCCAAGCTTCCATTAAGTAATATACAAACTAGTATGATACAGTAATGGCCTCTAGGGCATATACACTAACAATCTCCCACTTGCACTATGGCCATGTACTGGCGTATCGAAGACCTATCATCTCGATCAGCCGCTCGAACTGAGTCTGGGGCAAGGCCTTGGTGAATGGATCTGCAGTGTTATCTTCTGAAGCGACTCTCCGAACCTCGATCTCCTGGCGATCCACGATCTCCCTGATCAGGTGATACCGCCTTAAGATGTGTCTGGATCTCTGATGGGACCTGGGTTCCTTCGCTAAAGCTATAGCCCCGTTGTTGTCGCAATACAGAGGTATTGGATCAACAAAGGACGGAACCACTTGAAGCTCTTTCAAGAACTTCCTCATCCAGACAGCTTCTTTTGCGGCATCAGATGCAGCGATGTATTCCGCTTCCATCGTCGAGTCTGTAACGGTTTCCTGTTTGGAACTCTTCCAACACACCGCCCCTCCATTGAGGGTAAAGACAAAACCCGACATCGACTTGGAATCATACTTGTCACTCTGGAAGCTGGAGTCAGCAAAGGCCTCGATCTGGAGGTCTTTTCCGCCATACACCAAGAACATCTCCTTAGTCCTTCTGAGGTACTTGAGAATGTTCTTTACTGCTATCCAGTGTTTCTCCCCAGGGTTTGACTGATACCGGCTTACCACACTCAGTGCATAAGCTACATCCGGTCTGGTACACAACATCGCATACATTATAGAGCCTACCGCAGAAGCGTAGGGTATAATAGACATGCGATCCCTCTCCAAATCAGTCTTGGGAGACATCTCTTTAGAGAGGGTGATCCCGTGACAACCCGGTAGGTTGCCGCGCTTGGAATCTTCCATACTGAATCTCTTCAGTATGGTGTCGATGTACCTGGACTGTGAAAGTCCTAATATCCTCTTGGATCTATCACGTGGATCCGGATCCCCAGGATGTATGAGGCATCACCCAGGTCTTTCATGGAGAACCTGTGTGACAAGAATCCCTTGACAGATTGTAGCATAGGAATGTCATTTCCTATTAAGAGAATGTCATCCGCGTACAAAACGAGGAATACTACAGTTCTCGCTACAAATCTACAATAGATGCATGGTTCATCTGGATTTTTGATAAAGCCAAATTCCTTGACCGTCTCATCAAAACAGATGTTCCAACTCCGCGATGCTTGCTTTAGTCCATAGATGGACTTAAGCAACTTGCACACCTTTCCGCTGCTCCCACTCTGAATGAAACCTTCTGGTTGGTCCATATAGACACACTCCTCTAAATTTCCATTTAGAAAAGTGGTCTTTACATCCATTTTCCAGATCTCATAATCGTGGAAGGCAGCAATGGCAAGAAGGATCCGAATGGATTTCAGCATAGCCACTGGAGAAAAGGTTTCGTCATAGTCCAAGCCAGGTCTTTGACGGAAACCCTTTGCAACAAGTCTAGCTTTATAGGTCTCAACCTGTCCATCTACACCAATCTTCCTTTTGAAGATCCACTTGCATCCTACGGGTTTTACCCCGTCTGGAGCAATGTCCAACGTCCATACTTTGTTGGTGTACATGGACTCCATTTCGGTCCGTATTGCATCCAGCCATTTTACTGGGTCAACGCTCTGAACGGCCTGCTGGAAGCTAGTAGGCTCATCATAATCTATGATGCAATCCTCTCTATCCCCGTCTATGAGAAAATCGTAGTATCTCTCGGGCGGATGAGACTGCCTACTACTCCTGCGGAGCGGCGTAGGAATGTCCTGTTCTTTTGAACCCTCTGGTTCCACTAAGCTTTCAGTAATAGCTCGTGGTTCTGGAATTTCTTCCAGTTCTACTGCGCTCCCACTAATTTCCTTTTCTAAGAACTGGTGTTCTAGAAAGTGGGCATTACGAGAAACAAGGACTTTTTGTTTCTCTGCGTGGTAAAAAAGATACCCCCTGGTGTTCTTTGGGTATCCCACAAACTTGCACAGTACTGAGCGTGCCTCGAGTTTGTCCGCATGCTGCTTTTTGACAAAAGCTGGACATCCCCAGATCTTCAGATATTGAAGATAGGGTTTCTTCCCACTCCATAACTCATAAGGTGTGGTAGGCACAGTCTTAGTGGGAACTCGGTTCAAAAGGTATGCAGCTGATTCTAGCGCATACCCCCAGAATGATCGTGGTAACTCAGCGTTACTCATCATGGACCGTACCATATCCAATAGGGTTCGGTTCCGTCTCTCCGATACACCATTATGTTGTGGAGTGTATGGAGGAGTAAGCTGAGAGAGAATTCCATTCTCTTTTAAATAGTCCAGGAACTCGGCACTCAAGTATTCACCACCTTGATCCGATCTTAGAATCTTGATACTTTTGCCGGTTTGTTTTTCTACTTCATTCTTATATTCCTGGAATTTTCCAAAGGCTTCGGACTTATGTTTCATTAAGAAGACATAACCGTACCTTGAAAAGTCATCCGTAAAAGTAATGAAGTAAGAATAACCGCTTCGCGCATGTGTAGACATTGGACCGCACACGTCGCTGTGTACGAGTCCCAAGAGCTCGCTCGCTCTTACTCCGTGTCCAGTGAACGGAGTCTTTGTCATCTTTCCTTTGAGACAGGATTGACAAGTGGCATACGATTGATATTCGAACGCATTCAGATATCCTTCTGTATGTAACTTCGTCAACCTTCTCTCATTGATGTGACCCAGTCTACAATGCCATAAGAAAATCTGATTTATTTCCGGAGACTTTCTTTTGTGTGTATTCTGGACATTGAAAATCTGTGGTTGGTTTAATACGTATATACCATTGCTCAATGTACCTGACCCAATCAGAACTTGATTAAGGTGAATGTTTACAACATTACTTACAAACACAAATTCATAACCTTCTTTAGAAACTAAAGATACAGAAATGATATTACAAGTTGCGTTGGGTACAAAAAAGCAATTACGCAAAACCAAAACATGTCCATCTGACATTCCCAGGTGATAGTCCCCCACGGCCTTAGCATCCATGCTAGCTCCGTTCGCAACTCTGAGGGTCATGTCACCTGCTTTCAAAACACTACGGTTTCTCAACGCCTGCAAAGAATTACAGATATGAGATCCTGATTCGGTATCCAATACCCAGGAAGTAGAGTTTATTGAAAGACAGTTTTCAATAACATACACACCTGAAGCTGAAGCTGCAACCTGCTTCAATTCTTGTGTTCTGGCCTTCCAGGCCCTGCAATCATTCTTCCAGTGTCCTTTCTTATGACAATAGAAGCATTCTTCCTTATCCACAAGCTTCCCCGCTTTCTTTGTTGCTTTAGCTTTTCCCTTCGTATCCACTTTACTAACACCGCCTCTTGGTTTGGCGGGGGCTTTCTTCTTCTTTCCCTTGGCTTTCGCCTTGGACCTAGAAGAAGATGATCCTCCTACAAACAAAGTGGATGTTTCCCTACCTTTCTGTAGGGTGCCCTCTGCGCTCCTCAGCATGTTGAGGAGCTCTGAAAGTTCAACTTCTTTTTCTTGTAAGTTGAAGTTCAGTATAAACTGGGCGTAAGTGGAAGGAAAAGACTGGAGAACTAAGTCCGTATAGAGCTCACTCTCTAATGTGGTGCCTAGGTCCGCGAGCTCCTCAATGTAGCCGATCATCTTAAGCACGTGTTCTGCTACTGATGATCCGACGGCCATCCTTGCCGAAAATAACTTTTTCGACGCTTCGTATCTTGCGATACGAGATTGCTCTCCATACAGTTCTTTTGTATGAAGAAATATGGATTCCAAGTCCATATTCTCGTGCCTCCTCTGATGTTCATTGTCCATAGAGGCAAGTACGAGGAACTTGGCCTTCACGTTATCAATCTCCCAAGTCTTACGGATTTCCTTATCCGCGACGCTGGAAGTGGGACCAGGGACAGTGGGAGATTTGGTGGTAAGAAGATACCCCAGCTTGTCGTAAGTGATTGCCATCTTGACATTCCTGAGCCAATCTTTGTAGTTTGGCCCTGTCAGTATGTTTTTATCTAGGAGTAACTTAAGTCTAGTCATGTCGATTGGTCGCTGCAATTAGGAGAGAGAAGAAACACTCAGCTTGATGCTCTTGCAAGTTTAGAATGGTTTTTAGTTTGTCTAAACAGGATGGCTCCCACTGTTTCTCGAATCCCTCCTCAAACCAAAAAGGAAGAATTAGTCAGGATCAATCTCACCGTACAATACTTGCTTAACCGTTCGGCCAGGCTGGTGTCGGTACTTCGAGGGAGGTTTTCCAACACTTTCGCGAAGTTCCTTAATTAAATAACCTCTTTTCCCTGGGGGCGTAGCCCCGCTAACACCTTTCTAGACACCTACTAGGTTTATAGCATTGATCGTTTAGTGAGAAATTTCCCGAGGAGTAGCATATACTCACAGTAGGATCGGGATCCAAATATCATCGCGTGACAAAACTGAAGGAATCCTACCAGAATCATCACACTCCAAGTGGTATGCAAATCTAGCAAGTTTCAGTACTTATGAAACTCCCGATGTGGATTTTTGCCTCATGCTCTTATGACCTTGGCGTGAGGTCAAAATGTCATAAGTCACATGTCAAGTTCTTCCCATCATTATCCAGGTTAATTTGAATCCACCCGTACCTACCCTTGACGTAGGCCAAAATGGTAGTACGGCTGTCCCAAACCAACGCATTCTATCTATGCAACAAATAAATATCCGGCAGCTACCAATCACTATGCCTTGGCGTGAGGTCAAAATACATAGCTTGAATACTACCGAATATTTAACTGAAATGATGGAGGGCTACGAATGGTTTTGGCAAAACCGTGAACGTAGTGAACTTGATATTATCGATGGAACGAGATAGCTTTTAAAAGGAGTGGCTCAAGCTCCACATTTAAAAGTTAGTTTTGAAAAGAACCGAGTGGTTTTCCGAAAGTGTTCCAACGATTTTAACTTGGTTTATTTTCTTGCATTAGTTCTTTTAATGCGTGATATTCTTGCATTAGTTCTTTTAATGCGTCCCATCATTTAATCCTACCATTGCAGAAAACAACCAAAATATGACGTACGCTTATGCCATTCGCATTCGCCACGGGGCCCCGTCATTACCCGTTAGGTTACTTAACTAACGACAGAGCGGGGGCTGGGCTAGCGCGGCTGTAAAACATAAGCAACGCCTAAATAATATCATATATAGATATATTGCAATGATAGCCATTTCAGATCACAGATGAACACATTGGATATACTAGGAATCCGCAATTCGTACGAGCCTGTAACGAAAAGCAGATTACACGGTCGCGGTGAATAGCCAATACCCCACCCAAGACCCCTACGGGTGCGGCAAACTACCCTCCAAGTACCCGAAGCGAAGCAACCTCCCTCAACTCCGTGAGTAGGCCACTCGGCACTTCGGCATACCCGGTAGTTTGTGCACCCCTTCCATGGGTCTATCCTAGGAGCAAAAATAGTAAAAAGAAATTATACAATGACGGCTACAACCCCGACCCGGTTGTGCGGCCATACAAATAATTATTACATCAATTTACAAATTTACATGAATTGAAAGAAAAGAAAACTCTCGTCTCACAACCCCCGGCTATTCACCCGCGACAATCCAATGAATTCATATACACATTCCAATAACATTACAGATCACAGATTTGTATAACCCCCACTAATCGACATATAGCGATTAGCAGACGTTCAATACAAATATCACATTACAGAAAAACCCGTCAGCTTAAGTCTTTTAGAAGTTCGATCAAAAATACGGATTTTCAGGACCCCAAAAATAAAATTTTCGTTCTGGAAAATCTGGGCAGAAAATATATATTCCAAAAATCCAAAAACAACCCCAGAAAAACACTGCACCAAACTTGGACCTCGGCCGAGTCAACTCGGCCGCGTATCCGCGGCGGGAGCGTGCTCCCGCCGCGTTTCCGCGGCGCTTTGACTCGATCGTTGGACCAAATTTGGTGGGTGATCACAGAAAAGCCTGAGCCGATTTTTAAGATAAAATTTAACAATTTTTGAACAGAAAAAAATCGGCAGAAACTTATCATATCGGGTTCGTTTTGCGACTTTTTCTTTGATCGATCTTCTAGCTACTTTGCTAACATGTTAGATAGAGTTTAACTAGGCTCTGATACCACTGTAAGTCTATGCTACCTCTCCCGGTACTTTCGGGCATGCGGAATTTGGTGAAAAACAATTTTCTTAGAGGTGGTAACATGGACTCAAAACCGGATCTTTGATAAACATCTAACTAACAACCTAACTACGAGTTGCTAACTACTCGGTTAGGGGGTTATACCTTTCTTTTTCTCGAACTCCTTCTTCTTCAAGCTTCGATGGTCGTCCGAATCGGCTTCTCCCCGTCGTCTCCTTGCGCCGAAGATAGATCCACCTGAAAGCTTCAACCTTTGGCTCCTTCTTCGAACTTTGAAGAAACTAGTTCACTCGGTTTGCTAAACCTTGTGAACTAGAGTGAGTAGAGAAGAGTTTGTATGGGATTTTATCTATGGTTCTTAGTTCTCAACACATGAGATAAGTGAACCATAGACTCAAGAGAAGGAGAGCAAGAGGATGGAGATGAGAGCTCAAGAACAAGAGAGAGAATGAGCATGAAAGAATGAGAGAAGACTTTTCTCATTTGGCTCTCATAATCCAAAACAATCATAACACCTCATATCAATCAAGTATTATGTGATGGTTTAAGCAACCATAGCCATATCATTTCATGCACTCATTTTGCACAAAAGAGCAAGCAAGCAAAAGTCTTTGCCATGAAATGATAGCTATAGTTATCATGATGGTCAACTGGTCAAGCCTAGTCAATCGGTCAACAAAAGTCAACAAGTCAACAAAAGTCAACAAAGTCAATCCCTCAACAACCATGTCACCATAATACTTAATTAATATAATTGTTAATCATATATCATATTCTCATTAGGGTTGAGCAAAAAGTCAATAGTCAACTGTCAACAACCTTAATGAGAATCCTCTGCCTCTGTCTCTCCGTCAACTGTGCATATACACCCGCATCCGCGTTCCGAGGAACACGAATGCATACTGGATAAATCCAATCCCAATACGTACACTACGATCTGGCTTAAACCAAAGCCCTCTAGTGAAAACTGTCCGGACACTGTACGTGCATAAGTGCACGGATGTGACCGAACCCTGCCGCAAAACCATGCGACCTGTCGCAAAACCATGCGACCTCTACTCTTTTGCCTAAAGACGAATAGCTTTCTGTGTGGGACTCTAAAGACTCGACACTACGCTGGCAGTGGGTTTAACCACAGACCGCAAGCGGCACTAGCTGTGCGTAACGGTCCCCAGGTATATGCCGACAAGAAGACTGACGAGGTGAAACCCATCTGAACACCTACAGAGCCTGAATGTGACAATCTCCGTACAGTCCGGTCTGTTCGTCCGATACATCGCATGGCGGGCCTAGGGGGCGGTAAACACCAGTCCCCCAATAGCGGTACAAGTCGTGTCGGACTGAAGCCCAAAACACCCTGAGATAACACTGGAAGCCTACCAGTATATCTCGTTTGCCCTGGCCAGGGACTACTCGTGTAATGGCTCTCCTAGACACAGCGCGCTGTCAACCCCCAATACCGGGAGAGACGAATCCTGTCTAACCATCACTGCCTCCAAGTGCTTCGGGACTGCACCCAACTACCACCTGTTTGCACAACTCCTTTGAGCCGTGGTAGGGTAGTAATCAAAGTACAGTGGGAACACACTCGAGGCGAAGTGACAGTGTCAAGTCAGCGGACTAAGCTGTACTCATGTCACCTGGGAACTGATAACTGACGATAGGCATAATACCTACTAGTCAGTTCCCGACGAGTCATGTCCAGTGTACTCGTAACCCAACGAGCACCCGCATAGTATCTCAAGTACGACGTACCGACGGCTGTGGGACAAACCGTCTCCCACACTGGGATGAGAAGCGCATGCGCTAGTCTACTCCGGAGTATCGATGCCCTGTCTCGATAGTCCTGCGACCAGGGACCTGCATAAGGATGTGCTTATAGATTACCCATCCCCACTAGTGTGACTGCCATCACAACGCTGGTAATCAAGCAAAGATCCCAAGGGCTCCACTAATGTGTATAGGCGATATACTAAAATAAACACATGTACACATTGAAGTAGAAACAAACCAAGTAGCATACTACTATTTTGAGCAAGATTGTATATACAAGGTGAATATCCCAAGCTTCCATTAAGTAATATACAAACTAGTATGATACAGTAACGGCCTCTAGGGCATATACACTAACAGTATTTGGACTTGATTTCCGCGCGTACTAGACGCACGTGATTATTGGATACGCCTTTTGAGGCTGATTTTGCTTTTGAGCACTTTATTTCCTTGATGGGCACCATAATATGAAGTAGCCGAACAGGACTGATCTAAGGACAGTACCTGAGTACTTAGCATGCATTAAAAGTTTACCAAGAGATTTTTGAAAAAGAGCTATAGTATCGCTATTTCCTATGTGTCCGTGAGCAACACGAACGTTTATAAAGGAAAACCTTTTGGGATATTTTAGAAATGACGGAACGTATATTTAGAAAAACATATATGGACATATATTATTACCTTACAAATGGACGTCCGTCACTTATGCCGTGAGTTACGCATTCACGTGGCGATTTAGAGAAGATTGTGGCATGAGTTTTATTTAGATTTTGAAAGTTTTCCAAAAATGCGTACTATACACGTATTATAGTATTTGACTAGTGTATATTGGAGTTCAGTAGTGGATTTTGAGATCTGTATCTCCATTATAACTCCGAGGATATGCGTGAAAATCCGATGATTTGCGTAACGCTTGAGGGAGTTCAGATTTTGAGTTTTGTATTCGTTTTCAAGCGCACGCGATGCGTTGTGTTATTTCTGCATTTTCCATGATTTCGGAGCCCCGATGATTTAAGTTGGCTATTGAAATGTTTTAGAATTTGGGGGTTTAAATTTAAATTCGGGTACCGAATTTATTTAAGGGGGGAAGATTGTAACATTTCAGAAAATATAAAATATTAATTATGGAATTTAGTATTAAAATAATATATTTCCCGAAAACTGCCCGATTTGCGAAATTGGGGTTTTCGAAAAAGGGTATAAATATATACCAATATTTGTTAAATAATTGGAAATTAAAATGATTTATTCATTTAAAAATATATTTAAAAGATTTGGCATTTTAAAAATTTATTATATTTAATTTTGATAAAAACCCGATTAGTGCACTGTTAATCGCGATTAAGCCAAATCCGTGTTTCTAATAGTTTTTCATGGTAAGTGCACCATGACATGTTACATGTTATTTCATGGTGTTGTTTTATTTTGGTTTATGTGTTTAGGTGAGAAAAGAGAAAGAAAAAGGTGTCATGATGAGTGAGGAGAGAGAAAGGAGTCATAATGATGACTTGGAGAGAGAGAGAGTGAGAATAATTGAGAGG
Source organism: Agapanthus africanus (assembly GCA_030015575.1). Taxonomy (NCBI): domain Eukaryota; kingdom Viridiplantae; phylum Streptophyta; class Magnoliopsida; order Asparagales; family Amaryllidaceae; genus Agapanthus; species Agapanthus africanus. Next base: position 595,629,188 of record JASDDO010000024.1, read on the forward strand.
GGGGGCTGCCTCATACCTTTTCCCCATCATTTTTGCATCTCATTCTTCATCATCCTCACCCTCATCTCCCTCCACCTTCAAACCTTAAATCTATCTCCAAAACTCCATCCAAACCTTGTACTCCCTTCACAAAAATTAATCCCCATCTCTTCCTCTACACAATGAACCAAGCAAAATGGGATTTTGACAACTTTGGGACTTCTAGGGTTTTGTTTGGGAGTAACCATGAGCTATATCTCTTTTCACATAGAGTATTTTTTATTTCCTAGCTTTTTGTTTATGTTTAGATGTCGTTTAGTGATGGATGTGTGAACTTTGAATCCCAAGAGAAGGGTTTGGGAAATTGATGATATTTTGTGGCTGTCAATGAGACTTTTGAGGTGATTCTTGACCTGGACCATAGCCTAGAAATGTCACGACCCGAATATTTCGACTCGTGACCGGCACTTAACCACGCTATGTCTACAGGCGTAACGCGACTAAGTAAGCCGAACCCAGAAATCAAAACCATTTAAAAGTAGCGAGTGTTGAAAACATTTAGAAAAAACCTTACATAATTCGATAAGTTCTTTTAAAGTTACGTAATCATTTAAAAAATTTTGGCAACATTTCCTTTGTAAAAGTAACCCCCGAAAATCCGGTATAAAACAGGATATAGGTAAAGATGAAATATAATGAAATGAAACATTCCCAAACGGGAGCAATCACGCCTAACGGCGGAAACCATCATCACAAGAGTAATATACGACACCATAGCGAAGAATAAGCAATAAGTAAACATCACAGGAATATAAACTGCATATAAAAACAGTCGGCTCCTACGAGCTCGACACCAGAATACAAAATATACATCATCGTCCTCACACAGTATCTAAGTCCAGTACATAAATGGTAGATGGAGAATACTAGATACAAAAGGAGTAAAACAAAAGTAATCAGATACCACAACCCACCTAAAATGTAAAACAGCTCTCACACCAACTGTAATGGTATCTGTAGCCAAAAGATGCAAAAGGCAGCCTGCCGCGACTACTCTGAAGGGCAACCTGCAAATACTGTGGCACAACGGGGGTGAGTTGCCAACTCATGAATAGAGATAATATATAAAGGTAATCGCGAGCATGCACGTATTGCGCTACTCTATCAAATGCTAGCAGATGATATCAATGCGTGATAAGCAGTATGTGCAATAATCATGCAAATGCTCTGTCAGGTAAAATAACTACAGGATTAGATACATGATAATCAATGCTGAGCATGGGATAAAGAACATCTACATGGAAATATCAACATGGAAAAATAATCGGTGCCCCAAACTGCATCCAAATCCCAAATAAACTCATGCGCCGGCACTCTCCTCGGCCCTTAAATCCTGTAAATCTCTGAAAATCACGAGTGCCCAATATCGGCACTCAAAATATCATAAAACACTCGTGTCCAGCATCGACACGCAAATCCTCATATATCGGGCTCCGTCAGTCTGGATCAGCCCACGGGCTCCGTCTGCGGTATCGGCCCTCGGTCCCGGCAGTACGGATCATCCCGCATCCATCTCTCGACTCTGGTCAGTATCCTTCGGACAACCGCCAGGTCCAACCAATCACCGGTAGGTACTCGCCACCCTGCCAGGCTCATCTTCTACTCCACGAAAAACATTTCTCGCCATGGGGAACCATACCGGGTCCACCACGAACCCGCAAACGGATCATCCAACTCCTCGAATCGGGTTTCAAGCACACGTCTCAGCACCGAGAAAACGTGTGGTGGACGCACCAAAATATCATATCACGAGGAACCGGGTTTTCAAATGGTGCATCTTTTCTTTAATAAATTCCACGGTCCTCAAAACCAAAAATCACATGGAAATCCAACACCAATGAGTAAATCAAATGCGATATGTTATGCGTACCAAGTCATAATGTAGGTACAAGGGAGAACCGCTTTTTAAAATAGTTTCAGTTTTTAAAGACATCTTGCGGCTCCCAATTTCTATGAAGATCATAACGAATCATATATGAAATGAACTATAGCAATGTAATCATGGCAATTCTACAGTGAGTGTGTCATGGCAATTACTAACGGTGTGTGTGTAACATGCAGATTAGTGCTCGTGCAACATGAACCGTTAGTAATAGTGCGGTGTTCTATCAATTCTAAGTTTATATACATATAGCAGGGAATGCAGTATGCAACAGTGGTATACATGACAGTCAATGTAGGAAAAATGCAATGCATAACTATAAGGTCCTATCAGCCCTGACGCATAACGCCATGCGAGCGATATCCCCATAGATGTTAAATCTACTCACAGAAGTCTCGCGCTAAGTGTAGCCGACGACTTGCTTTCCTTTCTTCACAGCGTCCGTCTCACTCGCCTGCGAACCTAGAATCACACAATATATCACACATAAGCTCAAATCAACAAAAACGTGACATTAAGGTCAAACTAGAAACCCGTGTCGCAAACCAAGCGCGCGTGTGCGCGATACGTAAAAACGTGTGATTACGCGCCTGAAACTACCCTGACGCGTCGCGATACGCAGAAATCCCAAACCACATGCGTATCACGCGTGTCGCGAAGGTTTAAAAATACGAGAAATAGGTAAATAGTTCCAGATTTTCCTACAGCAAGAATAACAAAAAAATACACATGCCAGGAGTCTAAGGGTCTCAGCAGACACCTATAGGACAAAACCCCAACCAAAACCTCCCCATCTGGCCGCAATTTGCGGCCAGATCGAATTTTCTGGCGGCCACAGTACGGCATTTGGGGTTTGGGTTCTACCTGGGGGATCAACACCTAACTAACATACTGCAGTCTTCTCAAAATCAATCTGAACTCACCGGGTCGATAGCAGATTGCAGAAGCTCAAAATTTACTTAAAAACGATGAATTTGCATCAAATAGGGATCTGGTGGTATTTTCGTGCAATTGGGGGTTAGGCTGGGTTAATATGGTCCTAACAACACTCCATCAACTTACTAAAACCAAATAATGCAACACTTGGTCAATGTTCCCACCAATCACCACAAAAAGCACTAAATACACAAAACTATCGCTAATCGAAGCTAATCTACTCAATTAAGCGAAAGTAGGAATAAGTTTAGAGGTTATACCCTCAAGAAATCTCACAAGCCGGTAGAAGGAGAAGAAGAAGAGGGAATGGAGCTGCTGGGGTGCTGTTGCTGCTGCCTGGAGCTGTTGCTGCTGCCTGTAGCTGCTGTTACTGAGGCTGAAGTTGCTCCTGCTACTGCTGTTGTGTTTGCTGCTGCTACTGCTGTTGTGGAGGTAAGTGTGTGTGTGTGTGAGTGTGAGAGTGAGGTTGAGAGAAAAGATCACAAGAATGAGAGGTAATCATAACCCCAAATGTCAACCCCTCCACTCTCTCTCTTCATTAAATGCAAGCATGGCTTTTGCCATGATGCATTCTCTCTCTCTCTCTCATTCTCACCAAGTCAACACTAAAAGGGAAATTCAAATTAAAGCAACCCTCAAATAACTAATTGAACTTAATTAAAGCCCAAAAGACTTAATCCCCATGATTAACCCCACAATGGTTGCTAATCATTGTATTACCTCATTTAAAAACCCTAGTTTACATGCACATGTGTGTGCAAGCCTAGGAAAATTCTAGAAAAATATTTATTAAATTAGGAAAAATATTTGAAACTCAATTTGGTAAAGTTTTTATTAAAAACCCTTTATTTAAATATAAATAGCCACTAAACACATTCTAAGGTGTTACAATCTCTCCCCCTTAAAGAAATTCGTCCCCGAATTTCAAAATCTAACTACACGTACCTTCGAAAAGACGGGGGTACTTCTTCCTCATCTCGCTTTCGGTCTCCCAAGTGACCTCCTCGCTGCACTGACCACGCCAAAGTACCTTGACTGACGGAATGTCTTTCGATCTCAATTTCTTCACTTGTCGATCCAAGATCATCACCGGCTGCTCTGCATAGGAAAGGTCACGCTCAAGCTGGATCGTCGGGTGCTGAATCGCATGCGAAGGATCGTGAAGATATCTACGGAGCATCGAAACGTGAAATACGGGGTGCACATCTGGAAAACTGGGCGGAAGGGCTAACCGGTATGCAACTGCACCAACACGCTCGAGGATCTCGAAGGGGCCCACATATCCGGGACTGAGCTTCCCCTTCTTCCCAAACCTCATCACACCTTTCATTGGGGAGACCCTCAAGAAAACATGATCACCAACAAAAAACTCAAGTCTGCGTCGCCGACAGTCCGCATAAGATCTCTGCCTACTTTGGGCTGCTCTCATCCTATCGCGAATCAACTGGATCTTCACGGTCGTTTCCTCAACAATCTGTGGCCCTAAGATACTGCTCTCACTGAGCTCTGTCCAACAGGCGGGCGATCTGCATCTACTCCCATAAAGAGCCTCAAACGGTGCCATTTGAATGGTCTCCTTGTAGCTGTTATTGTAGGAGAACTCTACTAAGGGTAAGTGATGATCCCAGCTACCTCCGAAATCCAATACGCACGCTCTGAGCATATCCTCGAGAGTCTGAATAGTCCGCTCTGACTGTCCGTCGGTCTGCGGATGAAATGTTGTGCTGAAACTCAAGCGAGTGCCCAAAGCCTCATGAAGCCTCTGCCATAGTCGACTGGTAAACTGGGTGCCTCTGTCGGACACGATACATGTCGGAACTCCGTGCAGTCGTACTATCTCGTCGATGTAAATCTGGGCGTACTGAGCAAATCCGAAAGTCGTCTTCACTGGCAGGAAGTGAGCCGCTTTCGTCAAACGATCTACGATCACCCAAATGGAGTCATACCCTCGCCTAGTCCTGGGTAGACCCACAACGAAATCCATCGAAATCTACTCCCATTTCCACTCCGGAATGGGTAACGGCTGTAGCTCTCCCGCAGGCCTCTGGTGCTCAGCCTTGACTTGCTGACAAGTCAGGCATCTCGATACGAAATCTGCGATGTCCCTCTTCATTCCGTCCCACCAGTAAACATCTCTCATATCTTGATATATCTTGGTGGAACCGGGATGGACGCTGTACACCGATCGATGTGCCTCCTCGAGAATCTCGCGCCGCAGTCCCTCAGCATCTGGTACGCACAGTCTAACCCTAAATCGTAGTACCCCCTGATCATCGATCAAGAACTCGGAAAATCTGCCCTGTCCAATCTGTGCCATGATCTCCGAACATCGGTCATCACTGCGCTGTGCCTCATGTATGCGGTCAAGTAACTGTGGGCGTGCACGAACATGCGCGATCTGTCCTCCAATCGGCGTGAACTCGAACTGTATCCGGCTGTCGCATAATATCTGCCAATCTGCCAACGACTGGCCCTGTACTGCGCTCAAACAAGATAGACTACCCCCGGGCCACCTGCTCAAAGCATCCGCCACCACATTCGCCTTGCCCGGGTGATACAAGATATCGCAGTCGTAATCCTTCACTAACTCTATCCATCGGCGCTGTCTAAGGTTCAGGTCTCGCTGCTGAAATATATACTTTAAATTCTTGTGATCAGTGAATATCTGGCACGACTCGCCGTATAAGTAATGTCGCCAAATCTTAAGTGCAAAGACCACTGCAGCCATCTCCAAATCATGAGTGGGGTAGTTCTGTTCATGTTTCTTCAATTGTCGCGAAGAATACGCGATCACCCTGTCATGCTGCATCAATACGCACCCTAACCTCACTCGAGAAGCATCACAATAGACCACAAATCCGCCTGATCCTGAAGGTAATGATAATACCGGTGCCGTAGTCAGCCGAGTCCGTAGCTGCTGAAAACTGTGCTCGCACTCCTCCGTCCAGCCGAAAGGAACTCCCTTCCGGGTCAACCCGGTCAAAGGTGTAGCAATACTGGAGAAGTCCTGCACAAATCGCCTGTAGTAACCTGCCAACCCCAAAAAGATGCGAATCTCCGTAACCGATGTGGGTCTGGGCCAACGCTGAACGGCCTCGATCTTCCTCGGGTCTACACATATACCGTCTCGTGAAATCACATGCCCCAAGAAGTCTACGCTGTCCAGCCAGAAAGCACACTTGGAGAATTTCGCATAAAGCTGGTGCTCCCTCAAAGTCTGCAGTGTAATCCGCAGGTGCTGCTCGTGCTCCTCACTACTCCGGGAATACACCAAGATATTGTCAATGAATACTATGATGAACAGATCCAGATATGGTCGGAAGATACGGTTCATCAAGTCCATGAATGCTACTGGCGCATTGGTGAGTCCGAACGACATCACCAAAAAATCATAATGGCCGTAGCGTGTACGGAAAGCCGTCCTAGGAATGTCCTCCTGTCGAACCCGCAGCTGATTATAGCCCGATCGTAAATCGATCCTCGAAAAGTATCCTTCCCCCTGAAGCTGGTCGAACAAATCATCGATACGTGGCAAGGGATATCTGTTCCGCACTGTCACCCTGCTCAGCTGGCGGTAGTCGATACACAGACGCAAACTGCCGTCCTTCTTCTTGACGAACAGGACTGGAGCACCCCAAGGAGAAACACTGGGTCGAACAAGTCCCTTATCCATCAAATCTTGCAACTGACCCTTCAACTCTCAAAGTTCCGCCGGGGCCATCCGATAAGACGGTATAGAAATAGGCCCCGTGCCAGGAACCAAATCAATACAGAAAGAAATGTTGCGCTCGGGCGGTAGCCCAGAAAGCTCGTCAGGGAACACATCAGGAAACTCGCTAACAACCGGAACCTGATCCAATGGAACTTTTGTAGCACTAGCATCGCAAACATAAGCGAGAAATCCCTGACATCCCTTCCTCAAAAGCTGTCCAGCGCGAAAAGAAGAAATCACACTGTGAGGGGCGGCACCACGGTCCCCCAACACAACAAAAACCGACTCGCCGGGAAAGCAGAATCTAACTGTCTTCTCACAGCAGTCCACAGAAGCATAGCACGTGGCTAACCAATCCATGCCCAAAAGAACGTCGAATTCCAACATCTCAAGAAGGATCAAGTCAACAGGCAACTCTCTCTCGCCAATACAGACGGTACAGGATCGGAACACGTGCCTAGCAACAAACGACTCTCCCACAGGAGTGGTCACAACAAGCGGCTGATCAAGCAAACCGGACTCTATACCCAAACTCGGCACAAAGTGTGTGGATACATACGAGTGCGTGGATCCGGGATCGAACAACACGTGTGCATCAACAGAACAAACTGAAAGGATACCTGAAACCACCGCATTGGACGCCTGTGCGTCCCGATGCGTCAAAGAAAAAACCCGTGCCTGTCCTCTACCGGTGACTGACTGCCCTCTGCCTCGGTCATCCCGTCCTCTCTGAGCAACTCCTCCATGCCCACGACCTCTCTGAGTATGAGTCTGACGCGGAACAACGGTAGGTACAACAGGCAACACCCTCTGGGGTGGTGAAGGTGGTAAAGTAACATTTGGTGCTGCCGCCTCCCTCCGGTGTATCTCAGGACAATCTCTAACGAGGTGAAGTAGACTGCCGCATCTAAAGCAACCTCGCGACGACTGCTGATATCCTGGGGATACGAACTAAACATCTGGCCTCGCCCCGAATCTCTGCTACTCCTCGTACCAGAACGATACCTGTCGCGGCATCTGAATGACTGCCTCCGTGCGGATATACTAGTACGAACTCTCTTCGGCTCTGGAACAACCGAAGTCTCAGCAAGGCGCTCCTCGACTAATAGGGCTACGTCCACAGCTGCTGCGTATGTCTCGTAATGCTGCGCGCTGATCGCGAGGAACAGTGGCGTAAGCAAGCCTCGAACAAATCTCTTGACTCGCATCTCCTCGGTAACCACCAGGTACGGAGCATAAACTGCTAGCTCTGTAAACAGCACATCATACTCTGCCACTGACATCTCCGGAGTCTGGCGCAAGGACTCGAACCTGCGTGCCCTAGCATCTCTGACACTCAGTGGAAGAAAGCGGGCAAGAAATAGTGCCACGAACTCTATCCAGGTCATAGGAGGAAGACCTGACGCTCTTCCCTTCTCAACTGAATCACACCACTTCTGCGCAAGTCCTTCCAGGCGAAAGCTCGCGAACTCAACCCATCTCGCATCGGCGCATCTGAGGGAACGACATATCCGGGCCATCCTATCAATGAAAGACTGTGGGTCCTCGGCTGTATCGGTGCCTGTGAAGACCGGAGGCTTCAGCCTCATGAACTCGGATAGCAATACTGTAATCACCTCCGTGGCTGCATGGGCAACTGGCTGTGCGGTAGGTACCGTCGCGGTCTCTGGAACGGGTGGAGCTACCTCTGGTCGCTGTGCTCGAAGCGTCTCAACTAGCGATCCTATCATCTGGCGCATCTCCTGCATGCTGGATCCCACCGTCTAGCGCATCTCCTGCATACCAGCCCCTAGCGTGGCGATCTGATCTGTCACGGGAGGAACAGTCTGCTCGGGTACAACGGATGCACTGCCCGGATCAGTCCTCGTCTCGGACGAGTCAACTCAAATCTCGGCCCTCGCGGCCGCTCTCTGCGTCCTCGTAGTCTTTGGCGGCATAATGGCTGAAAGGTAAATAGGATTCGATAAGGATGCAGAAATCGAATCGCAAGAATGTAAATACTCAAAAGGAATTTAAATCAATAAGTCCTAAGGTCGCTTTGGCGGAGTACCGTGTCGTGAGTATGCCGCGGAACATACACACGCTACGCCACTCTGCTTCAGCTACCTACTCCATCGTACCAAGGTCATCCTACACTCCGAAAGATAAAACCTACGCTCTGATACCAACTTTGTCCTGACCCGAATTTTTCGACTCGTGACCGGCACTTAACCACGCTACGTCTACAGGCGTAACGCGACTAAGTAAGCCGAAACCAGAAATCAAAACCATTTAAAAGTAGCGAGTGTTGAAAACATTTAGTTAAAACATTTAGAAAAAACCTTATATAATTCGATAAGTTCTTTTAAAGTTACGTAATCATTTAAATAATTTTGGCAGCATTTCCTTTGTAAAAGTAACCCCCGAAAATCGGGTATAAAACAGGATATAAGTAAAGATGAAATATAATGAAATGAAACATTCCCAAATGGGAGCAATCACGCTTAACGGCGGAAACCATCATCACAAGAGTAATATACGACACCGTAGCGAAGAATAAGCAATAAGTAAACATCACAGGAATATAAACTGCATATAAAAACAGTCGGCTCCTACGAGCTCGACACCAGAATACAAAATATACATCATCGTCCTCACACAGTATCTAAGTCCAGTACATAAATGGTAGATGGAGAATACTAGATACAAAAGTAGTACAATAAAGGTAATCAGATACCACAACCCACCTAAAATGCAAAACAGCTCTCACACCAACTGTAGTGGTATCTGTAGCCAAAAGATGCAAAAGGCAGCCTGCCGCGACTACTCTGAAGGGCAACCTGCAAATACTGTGGCACAACGAGGGTGAGTTGCCAACTCATGAATAGAGATAACATATAAAGGTAATCGCGAGCATGCACGTATTGCGCTACTCTATCAAATGCCAGCAGATGATATCAATGCGTGATAAGCAGTATGTGCAATAATCATGCAAATGCTCTGTCAGGTAAAATAACTACAGGATGAGATACATGATAATTAATGCTGAGCATGGGATAAACAACATCTACATGGAAATATCAACATGGAAAAATAATCAGTGCCCCAAACTGCATCCAAATCCCAAAAAACTCATGCGCCGGCACTCTCCTCGGCCCTCAAATCCTGTAAATCTCTGAAAATCATGAGTGCCCAACATCGGCACTCAAAATATCATAAAACACTCATGTCCAGCATCGACACGCAAATCCTCATATATCGGGCTACGTCAGTCCGGATCAGCCCACGGGCTCCGTCTGCGGTATCGGCCCTCGATCCCGGCAGTACGGATTATCCCGCATCCATCTCTCGACTCTGGTCAGTATCCTCCGGACAACCGCCAGGTCCAACCAATCACCGGTAGGTACTCGCCACCCTGCCAGGCTCATCGTCTACTCCACGAAAAATATTTCTCGCCCCGGGGAACCATACCGGGTCCACCACGAACCCGCAAACGGATCATCCAACTCCTCGAATCAGGTTTCAAGCACACGTCTCAGCACCGAGAAAACGCGTAGTGGACGCACCAAAATATCATATCACGAGGAACAGGGTTTTCAAATGGTGCATCTTTTCTTTAATAAATTCCACGGTCCTCAAAACCAGAAATCACATGGAAATCCAACACCAATGAGTAAATCAAATGCGATATGTTATGCGTATCAAGTCATAATGTAGGTACAAGGGAGAACCGCTTTTTAAAATAGTTTCAGTTTTTAAAGACATCTTGCGGCTCCCAATTTCTATGAAGATCATAACGAATCATATATGAAATGAACTACAGCAATGTAATCATGGTAATTCTACAGTGAGTGTGTCATGGCAATTACTAACGGTGTGTGTGTAACATGCAGATCAGTGCTCGTGCAACTTGAACCGTTAGTAATAGTGCGGTGTTCTATCAATTCTAAGTTTACATACATATAGCAGGGAATGCAGTATGCAACAGTGGTATACATGATAGTCAATGTAGGAAAAATGCAATGTATAACTATAAAGTCCTATCAGCCCTGACGCATAAGGCCATGCGGGCGATATCCCCGTAGATGTTAAATCTACTGACAGAAGTCTCGCGCTAAGTGTAGCCGACGACTTGCTTTCCTTTCTTCGCAGCGTCTGTCTCACTCGCCTGCGAACCTAGAATGACACAATATATCACACATAAGCTCAAACCCACAAAAACGTGACATTAAGGTCAAACTAGAAACCCGTGTCGCAAACCAAGCGCGCGTGTGCGCGATACGTAAAAACGTGTGATTACGCGCCTGAAACTACCCTGACGCGTCGCGATACGCAGAAATCCCAAACCACATGCGTATCACGCGTGTCGCGAAGGTTTAAAAATACGAGAAATAGGTAAATAGTTCCAGATTTTCCTACAACAAGAACAACACAAAAATACACATGCCAGGAGTCTAAGGGTCTCAGCAGACACCTATAGGACCAAACCCCAACCAAAACCCTCCCCATCTGGCCGCAATTTGCTGCCAGATCGAATTTTCTGGCGGCCACAGTACGGCATTTGGGGGTCGGGTTCTACCTGGGGATCAGCACCTAACCAACATACTGCGGTCTTCTCAAAATCAATCTGAACTCACCGGGTCGATAGCAGATTACAGAAGCTCAAAATTTACTTAAAAACGATGAATTTGCATCAAATAGGGATCTGGTGGTATTTTAGTGCAATTGGGGGTTAAGCTGGGTTAATATGGTCCTAACAACACTCCATCAACTTACTAAAACCAAATCATGCAACACTTGGTCAAGGATCCCACTAATCACCACAAAAAGCACTAAATACACAAAACTATCGCTAATCGAAGCTAATCTACTCAATTAAGCGAAAGTAGGAATAAGTTTAGAGGTTATACCCTCAAGAAATCTCACAAGCCAGTAGAAGGAGAAGAAGAAGAGGGAATGGAGCTGCTGGGGTGCTGTTGCTGCTGCCTGGAGCTGGTGCTGCCGCCTAGAGCTGCTGTTGCTGAGGCTGAAGTTGCTGCTGCTGCTGTTGTGTTTGCTGCTGCTACTGCTGTTGTGTTTGCTGCTGCTACTGCTGTTCTGGAGGTAAGTGTGTGTATGTGTGAGTGTGAGAGTGTGGTTGAGAGAAAAGATTACTAGAATGAGAGGTAATCATAACCCCAAATGTCAACCCCTCCACTCTCTCTCTCTTCATTAAATGCAAGCATGGCTTTTGCCCTGATGCATTCTCTCTCTCTCTCATTCTCACCAAGTCAACACTAAAAGGGAAATTCAAATTAAAGCAACCCTCAAATAACTAATTGAACTTAATTAAAGCCCAAAAGACTTAATCCCCATGATTAACCCCACCAAGGTTGCTAATCATGGTATTACCTCATTTAAAAACCCTAGTTTACATGCACATGTGTGTGCAAGCCTAGGAAAATTCTAGAAAAATATTTATTAAATTAGGAAAAATATTTGAAACTCAATTTCGTAAACTTTTTATTAAAAACCCTTTATTTAAATATAAATATCCACTAAACACATTCTAAGGTGTTACAAGAAACCAAAATATGGATTTAGGATTTAGTTCATGTCGGTTTTGTGAAGATATTGGGTGTGCAGGGAAATCTGGAGCAATCCGGGGAATTTCTGAGCTTAGCAAACAACTCCAGGGACCAAATTAAGGTACTAGGAGACTACCTTGAGGAGACGAACCCCATTGGAGCCTAGGGACCCGAGGAGGCCAGAATTTTAGGCCTTGTGGCCGGCCACATGGAGGAAATTGGTGTCGGGGTTGATCCAGTAGGTCATATGCATCATATACAGCACCCTAGACTTGTTTGTGCAACCCCTTTTGGCCTGAATCAAAATCTTGAGGCACTTTGGTGTGATTTTGGCTATGTTTTCCGTATTTTGAAATGTTTAGTTTTGATATTTGTATTTGTTTTTGGTTTTTGAATGTTTGTACATCAACGACTAGGGGTAATTTGTTGGTTTTGCATACGTGGGCTATAGGTTCTAACCTATAGGCGATCCGTGTGCCGTTTTGGATTTTAGAACTTGGTTTTAATAGCGTTGCGATATGTGTTATTATTGTAGGTACCTTCACGTGGATTCCGAGGCGACGGAGCCTGGCGTCAACGACTTCGGCAAGCGAAGACCACTGTGAGTAGATCTATATCTACGGAGGAAGTCGGGTGGATGGAGTATAGCACCCCCGCAAAGTTTTGATGGAAAATGATTTATAGAATATGGTTAAGGAAACCTAGATTTGGAAACTAGGGTTAGAGTTAAATGACAGTTAATGAAACCATATTAGAAACTAAGGATAGTTAGAAGTGATATAATACGGCTAATATATGATGACGGTATTTGAGGATGATATTTGACGATATTGCCGTTTATGATACTATAGGACTAGATAGTCGACGTAGATGTGTCATCCGAACCATACATATTTCTAAACTGAAGAATCATCTGCATCTTTTAAACATATACCTTGAGGGACGTTACGGAATTTCAAATGATATCTTTTCTTTAAAAACACCGTAATCCATATTTTCAAAACTACGATTCGCTTCTTTAAAAATATGATTGTATGGTTCGGGTCTGTATGCTAGATTAGATACTTATACTTATAGTAGAGATAGAATGTTTATGTAAACTCGACTTGATGTGAGATATAAATGCGATGAAAAGAATATAAGACGAATATGATGATCTAATGATATGTTGGTATACGAATGCGAGTCGATTGAGATGATTGATACCTTGTCAGTCCCCTGATATGAGATCGTTATGGATGTGACCTGGGATATAGGTATATCTATATATATATATATATATATATATATAGATATATATATATATAGAATGTTGTGAATCATGGATGATAGGCCGTACGTGATATTAGGCCGTACCCTCATTGTCTTTTAGGTTGATAGGATCCCTATTAGTTTAATGCCGCCGTACGATGATTTTCCATACGTGATGAGTTTGACTTGAGGTTTGATCCATACCATTGACTAGAGGAGGCCGTACGATGGATTATACCGTACGTGATGTTGTTAGGCTGGATGCCGATTGATAGATTCACCGACTCGATCATGTTAGATATGTATACCTTATAGCTTTTTGCTGACGATTTACCTTATGATGTATTCATGTTATTCACATTGCATTACTTATATCTATGCTAGTACAGTTACACCATTATCGATGATGCGTATGTTACACGTACACAGATTTGCCGGCCCACACACTTCATCATCGATAATTGCCATGTCACTACACAGTAGGGTTGCTGCATCATGATATGTATATTGTACACCATACTTGCGCACATACATATTGTACACCATACTTGCGCAGATACATATTGTACATCATACTTGCACATACATAAACGATGTTGCATTTGACTTTGGAGAAATTGGGAACCACAGGATATGTTTAAAAACCGGAATCATTTTAAAACAGCGGTTTTCCCTAAATCTGTCATATTACTGTTCCATGTTGCATGATACACGGATATGGTTACATTTCTATCATATGTCGCATACATCATGCTCCATGATTTTACGCATTGAGATATGTTGTTTTCATGAGATTTCTGGATTTGAGAACCGTGGCTATTTCAAAAGAAAGTATTTACTGTTTTAAAAAAAACCCGGTTTCTCTTGATATGATATTTTAGTGCGTCCACCATGCGTTTTCTCGGTTCTTAGACATGTGACATATGAAACCCGATTCGAGGAGGAGGATGATTCCGTTTGCGGGTACATGGTGGACCTGGTATGGTACCCCGGGGCGAGAGAGAGATTTTGTGTGGATGACGATGAGCCTGGCAGAGGGACTACTACCTAACGGTGATTGGTTGGGCCTGGCGGATATCCGGAGGATACCGACCGGAGTCGAGAGATGATATGGGCCGATCCGGACTGACGGAGCCCGAGATATGAGGATTTACGTGTCGATGCTGGACACGGGTTTCATGATATTTTCGGGTGTCTATGTTGGACACCCAGGTTCCATGATTTTGACATGTCGCGAGGGACACCGTTGATTTATATCCTCATACATTCATGCACACTCTTTTATGATATTTACATGCATACATACATTAGTTATATGGTTGGACGAGATCCACATGCATACATACCTTGATTTTATTGTTGGATTATATCCGCATGCATATAGGTATTGATTACATTGTTGGCACATATGATGACCCAGTCACCCTAGATATCATAGTATTACCTTTATGATATAGTTGACCTAGGAGTCGTTGATTATTCGATTTATACTTGTAGATGTTTTTCTACTCACGAGTTGGCAACTCACCCCCGTTGTGCCACAGTTCTTGCAGGTTGACCGCATGGATCAGTAGCGGCTTCGCTGGCATACAGTCGCATTCAGGTGTTTTGCTTTGGTAGGTGGGACATTTGTATCGTACCCACTCTTGTATTTATATTTCATATTGTATCTAGTCAACTCCATCAAATCGAAACTAGTATTTGTATAAGAAATGAGACTTAGCAAGACTTGTAGTTGCGTGATTTGAGCGATGGGTTTTATATTCGCTTTTGGGGATTTATGTCTTGCTTTATTCTTTATCTTTAGTGGTGATCTTCGCCGTTGGGCATCGTATACTTATATTTACTGTCTTGCGTGGTTGTGATCTACCGGTGGGCGAAGAGCTAGCTCCCGCTTGGGGATGCCTTTATCATTATTATGTAATTGTGGTTTTGGATCAAAATATACAAATGAGGTGCTGCCCAATTTTTTTTAAAGACGAAACACGTTTTCAAAATTCCGTCGATCGAAACTCTAAATTAGTGTTAACAAGCTAGTTAAGGTTTATGGAGTGGCTCTGATAATATGTTAGGGTTTGGTGCCTGCGCCGCGTAAGCCGCGGCTGAGGCGGAAGTGAAAACAAAAATTTTACGTGAGCACCAAACACGCGTAACCCAGGATACGATCCATACACCTAAACTAGCACACTAAAACAATCAAAGGGTATGAAATCACAAATTTCGACGCGTGTCCACCCAATTGTGGAAGACCCCTCCAAGCTCGTAACCGCCAGGATCGCGCTTGAAAGTCGACCACTCTCGCTGAAGAAGACCCACCCGAGAGAAACCGGAAAAAACTCCGACCGACGATCCAAACTTGCTAAGGATGGATTGTGGGTGATGTAGGAATTTTTCACTAGACTTTTCTCTAAAAAATCCATGCTCTTGAGAGCAAGATGAAGAAGAAGGAGAAGAGGAAAATGGTTAAGTATTTTGCCTTGAAGCATGCTCCCAAGAATAATAATGAACAAGAGAGCTAGTGTAGAAAGAATGACTTAACTTTTTTATTACAACCATGGTTCAAAAATAGTGCAACCATAAATGATGTCCTCAACATTAAAACCCCAAGCCATACCTCTCTGAATGCACACCCATGCCTCATGCCACCTCATTTCCCATTTATTTTTCTAAATAGAAAAATAAATATGAGGTATTCTTCTTCTAGAAGCATTCCTGTATAAATACGGAATACTTCACCCGGTATCGCTACATATACACGTATCCGTATAAAAAATACGAATAGCACTAATGAGAGAAAATGAATAGTGAACAATAATACTAATATATATACTTACATATATATTATTAAATCAAAACCTGATTTAATAATCCGGTTTAATCCTAAGCCGGCTAGTATTATCAATTGTACGATTAAAGTCCGTGTATCCCGTACACGTATTTAATCGGACTCTTGCACATACCAACGTACGACTTCTACATCTATCGCCTGAATCAGGAAAACCCTCTGTGTGGGACTCTAAAGACTCGAAAATACGCTGGCAGTGGATTTGACCACAAGCACGTTAGCGACACTAGCTGTACGTAACTGTTACCCAGGTACTTACCGAAATGGGGGTCGACGATCAAGTACGTCCTTACCCTACTGAGCCTGATTGTAACAATCTCCGTACAATCCGGTCTCTTCATCAAAGAGTATCGCATATCAGGTCTAGTGGGTGGATAATGTCAGACCCCAACTAACCCGATAAGTTGTGTCTGAGTCAAGCTCATCAGCAACAGAGATACTACTGATCAACTATCAGCAAATCTCATCCACCGTGGCCACAGATTTCTAGTGATAGCCAACTGAACACAGCGCGACATCGACTCCTAATACCAGGAGATACGAATCCCTGACAATAGACCACTGCCTCCATATGGCTTAAGACAGTACCCAACTAAAACCTGTTTGCACGACTCCTTTGAGCCATGGTATGGTAGTAATCAAAGTACAATGGGAACTTACACGAGGCAAATGACGATCTCAGGTTAAAGGACTAACTTGTACTCATGCCACCTGAGAACTTCCATCTGATGATAGATGTAATACCATCTAGAAGTTTTCGGCGAGTCCGTCCGGTGTACTCACCTCTAGCGAGCACCTGTATACTATCTTAGGTGACACAACACCAATGTCTTGTGAGACCGGTCACCGCCCCTCGTCGGGATCTAGAAGAATATACACTAGTCAACTCCGGAATATCGATGCCCATTCTCGATACTCCCACGACTAAGGACATTTAAGGATGTGCTTATGGACAACCCAGCTCCCACATATATGATCGCCATCATAATGCTGGTTGTGAGGCAAAAATCCTACAGGCTTCATCAACGATGAATACAAACCAGATAGCATACTATCATCTATCGTAAGACTATTATACCTGTATAGGTCCTCGTTCAATTATCATAATCGCCTACTTGCAATTACATTAATTGCCTTGAAGGAACTATATCCAACATCAAGTACCTGGGTAGCCGTTACGTACAGCTAGTGCCACTGACGTGCTTGTGGTTAAACCCACTTCCGGCGTATTGTCGAGTTTTTAGAGTCCCACATAGAGAGGTTTCCCAGTTCAGGAAATAGATGTTGGAGTCGTACGTTGGTACATGTATGGGTCCGATTAAATACGTGTACAAGATACTTGGACTTTAATCGTACGGTAGATAATGTTTGCTATAGTGCCCTCAAGGCAATTATCATAGTCGCAGACAGGTGATTATGATGATTGAGGGATGACCTATACCTGTAGAACAGTCTTACTCGAGATGATAATATGCTATCTGGTCTGTCTTTATCATCATGTATAGCATTATGTGGCATTACAGATCACTATTATATGTTGATAGAGCCCATAGGATTCTTGCTTGACTACCAGCATTATGATGGCGATCATATATGTGGGAGCTAGGTGGTCTATAAGCACATCCTTAAATGTCCCTAGTCGTGGGAGTTTCGAGACTGGGCATCGATACTCCAGAGTAGACTAGTGTATACTGATCGAGACCCCGACGAGGGGCGGTGGCCGGTCTCACAAGCCATTGGTGTCAGTTTGTTCACCTAAGATAGTATACAGGTGCTCATTGGGTTATGAGTACACCGGACGGACTCGTCGGCAACATCCTAGTTGGTATTATACTATTGTCAGATAGCAGTTCCCAGGTGACATATGTACAGGTTAGTCTATCGACCGGAGATCGTCATTTGTCTCGTGTGAGTTCCCACTATGCTTTGATTACTACCCTACCACGGCTCAAGAGAGTCGTGAAAACAGGTTTAGTTGGGTACAGTCCCGAGCCACATGGAGGCAGTGAGCGGATCGTCAGGGGATTCATCTCTCTCGGTATTTGGGGTTGATGTCGCGTTATGCATGGGTGGCCATCACCAGAAATCCTTGGCCAAGATAGTCGAGAATTACTGATCTAGGATCGGTAGTTTTTCAGGTGGTGATGGGCTTCATACCGACAATAAATGTCGTGTTATTAGGGGTCTGACTTCATCCACCCCCTAGACTCGATATGAGATATTCATAGACGAACGGACCAGACTGTACGGATATTGTCACTGTCGGGCTCAATAAGGGTTTCAAGATGAGTTTGCTTGTTGTCCTCCCTTTCGCTCAATACCTGGGTAGTCATTACGTACAGCTAGTGCCGCTGACATGCTTGTGGTTAAACCCACTGCCAGCGTATTAACAAGTCTTTAGAGTCCCACCTAGAGGGTTTCCCTGCTTCGGGCGAAACGATGTAGGGGCCATATGGTTTTACGGTAGGGTTCGATCACATACATGTACTTGTGCACGGATGATGTTCGAACGGATAATACTAGCGGGCTTTAGTTTTAGCCGGATCCTAGTATTATATTGTTGGATTATTTTCATCTCATTGTATTCGTTCTTCGAAATACGGATGCGGGTATATATATACGGATGAGGGGTATTCTTGTAATTTATTACAAGGTGCTTCTAGAAGATGTCACCTCATTAAGTATTAGCCATTTAGGATTAAATGTTTAATGAGGTGGACAGGATGAGGTGTTTATTACATAATTGTGGCATGGCTTAGTGATGACCCATGGTTACTTTTCTATGCATGATTAAGTTTTTGTTTGTTGTGAGATTTTGTTGACCTGAGATATTTTTGGTTGACTCTAGATATTTTGGAGCCATGGGATATTTATGTGGATGGCTTCCATTATTGCAAAGCATTAACACAAAAGAAATCTCACAACACAACAAAAGACTTAGCCATATTCTTTCCTCACTTGAGTTGCTCTCAAACTCTCATCCTCATGGCATCTTCTTCTACCTCCACCCTACAAGTCTCATGTGTTGAGAAACCTAGGGTGTCTTGAGATAAATTAACCCTTCATCACTCTCTACTTCTTCTATGGTATCTAGTGTAGCAATCTAGGTACCCTAGTTACCTTGGATATGAGCTTGGAGCTCGATTCATAGAATCTCGGGTGGATCATCTTCGATGAAGGGAGACCGGAGATCAAGCTTGATCAAGGAGGTCTCTAGGAGCTTGGGAAGGTAGTTGAAGACTGAAGGATACGGATCAATTCGGTATAATCACTCTAACCCTTTAGTTTAGCTCCTATGCATGTTTTTGTTATTTAGGGCTTATGGGTCGATCCGAGTTATCGGGTTGTTCTAGCGCCGGTTTTTGAAAATTTTTGTTCTGCAATGACCACGGTTTGATGGTTGGGGCGCTTGCATAACCCAACAGAAAATACTAGCCGGCTTAGGATTAAGCCGGATTATTAAATCACGTTTTGATTTAATAATTTATTTATATATATATTGATATATATTTATTTTTAGTATTATTGTTCACTATTCATTTTCTCTCTTTGGTGCTATCCGTATTTTTTTATACAGATATGCATATATATAGCGATACATATACTGGGTGAAGTATTCCGTATATATACGGGAATGTTTCTAGAAGAAGGACACCTCATATTTGATTTTCCTTTTATAAAATTAGATGGAAATGAGGTGGAGGATGAGGTGGCATGAAGCATGGTCGAGTGCATGTAAAGAGGTATGGCTTAGGGCTTTTATACTATGTAATCATTTGGATGCACTATTGATGGATGGTTGCAGAAATAAAATGACCCATTTTTCCATTCTACTTTGCTTCAAGTTTTTACACAAGTGTGAGATACTCATCACTTAGCCATCTCCTTACTTCCTTCTCCTTCTTCTTCTTGCTCTCTCTTGAGCATAGTTTTGTGAGAAAATTGCTAGTTATATGTATGCCATAGAGGCCATTACTGTACATACGATGTATATTGTAGTGGATGCTAGGACATATATAGGGAGGACTTTCTTGCTCGACATGATAGTATGCTATCTGGTTGCACTTTATCTTAACATGTACTTTGATTGTCTCTATGTTACATGTTGATAAAGCCCTTAGGATATGTACTCGACTACTGGGACTATGATGAGATCAAACTAGTGGGGCCACGGTAGTCGACGAGTACATCCTATAACTGTTCCTAGTCGAGGGTGTATCGAGACAGGGCATCGATGCACCAGAGTAGACTAGCGTATACGCATCTTGACCCATATGATGGGCGATGGATGATCCCATATCCATCAGTGTTTGATATCAAGGATGGTGTACGGGTGCTCAGTGGTGACTGGGTACACTGGACGGACTCGCCGAGAACTCCCGGATGGTATTATACCTTACGTCAGATGGCAGTTCTCTGGTGACACTGGTACAGCTTAGTCTGTTGACCCGAGATCGTCAAAGAGTCTTGTGTGATTCCCACTGTGCTTTGATTTCCATCATACCACGTCCAAGAGGGCGTGCAAAAAGGTGGCTTTTGGGTACAGTCCCAAATCACATGGAGGCAATGAGCGATAGGAGGGGATTCGTCTCTCCCGGTAAAGGGAGGTGATGTTGTGCTGTGTTCGATTGGCTATAACCGGAAATCCCTGGCCAGGGTTGCTGAGATTTACTGGTAAGTGTTATCAGTAGTTTCTCGAACTGTTATAGACCTCATATCGACACGACTTATCAAGCTACCGGGGTCTGACGTTTACCACCCCTAGGCGAGATATGCGACATATCAGACGACGAGACCGGACTGTACGGGAGTGTTACTGTTTGGATTCACAGGAGAATGTACAGGCTTGCTTGTTGATCTTCTGAGCGCTCAATACCTGGGTAGCTGTTACGTTTAGCTGACCACTTGCAGCTTGTGGGTGTTTGATATGATCATCACCTACTGCCGGCGTATTGACGATTCTTTAGAGTCCTACACAGAGGTTTCTTGGCTCAGGAGAAACGGAGTAGGGGCACATATGTGATATGTGCGGGACCGAGGATAATGCGATATGAGATACCGTATTCTATTCTCGCGATATATGATATCAGCCGGGTCATCGGATCAAGTGTTGATTCGATGAATCGGTAAGGATAAATATTAGTCGGTTATATGCGATATAGCCGGATTGTCGGATCAAGTGTTGATTCGATAATTTAATGTATAATAATATATATGATATATTAAATTATATTAACTAATATTAGCTCACTAAAAAATTCTTTTTCTCACTCGGGTAATACATTGATATATATGCGATATATGTTAATTGTATTATTTTATTTTGTTATGATAAATATTGTATATATGATATATAATATTGTAACATGATATGATTACTAATGCAACATGTTTAGTAGAGATTAAACATGGTTAGGGTTTGATTAGGGTTAAGCTTTTCTAGATGTTTCTAGAAGCTTTCATTTTGTTTTGTGCAAAGATATTTGTTTAGATATTTTTGCATGATATTTCTTAACCCAACCACACCCCTTAACCCTAGTTCAATCTCTACAAAGGTTACTTGACCATGGTTGCATTATTCATCATAATTATCCTTTCATTATTCATCACAAATGGATTTGATCACTATTCATCTTCTTCCTCCTCCTTTTGCAAAGCTTTCTTGCTTTTTATTTGTGATGGAAAGTGAGTGAGAAATAGAAAATACAAGAGAGCAAAATCCTACTTCATCATCCTCATCTATCCTTGCCATTTAGATGAGGGTGTTCACTTCATATTATGAGTGTTAGCTTGTGTTAACGAAACTTCAAGGTAGATCATCTATGTTATCGAAGATCGGAAGCAAGACTGCATCTTTATCTTCGTGAAGCCTCTCGAGAGTCCGAAACACGATGATCGTAGCGAAGGGACTCAACACGGAGCTTAAGAAGTGAAGGACCGGATCTACAAAGGTTGTAATCCCTCTCACTTAGTGTTAAACTGTTTAACATACTTGTTTTTGCCTAAACTCTAGTTTAAAGATCCGGCTTTGGGTTGTTCGGCACGGCTAATTATTAAATCGGGCATGGTTGATGCCTCGTAGACCCTTGTGCGCGTGCCTAGCAACCCTACAGTGGTATCAAAGCCAAGCTAGAGCATTAGGCGATGTGTTTACAAAGTTAAAACCCCGATCGAACCCGGAAACGACACTTTAAACCCTCTCTGTACAATTTTTAAAATATGGGATTTTTCTGAATTAAAAATCCTTAAAAAAATCAGCAGGAAATTATAAGGACACCTATGCAAAACGACAACGTTTGGCGCCCAAAGCACCGCGGAACCGCGGCACGAGCATGGCTCGTGCGGCGGTTCCGCGGCCATAAGGTGACGTCACCGTTGTCCTTTTGCACAGTAATGTTCATATTTAATTTCCTGATTTTTTTATGGTATTTTTATCTGACTCAAGTGTTGAATATTTTTGGTGTTTATTTTGTATTCGTTGATTGGATCGGAATATTTAATTTCGTTAGGTTTTCCGGATATTTTAGAAACAGTTAAAAAGTTCGAACGGATATCAATAACTCACTTTTTCCCCTGTCGGAAATTTTTTCAAAAGTTGGATTTTTTCTCGAGTTTAAGAACGTTCTAAGTCATGCAAGTAATGCGGTGGACCCTCTAGAAGACAACAAATCTTAACTCGATTATGTGACCTTCTTGAACTGCCTCTAAACCTTAGGGTTTGCGGCAGTACGGCGTGCCATATGTGAGGCGTTGGCTTGACCCTTCTACGGCTGGACCATTGGTACTGTGGCATGTGATGGATGTTTTTAAACTGATTTCAAGTGTTGAGATATATTGGGAAAATCTTGGGTGTTTGATCATTCGATCGGAAAGTTTAACATTGTCTATTTATCTGGAATGTGATACAATATTTGGAATCCACAGGTAGTTATGAGATAACTAATTTGAATGTTATAAATCTAGAAGTTTATTCTCAGATGATCGGTTGCCACGGAATTTTGATGTGATCAAAAGTCCGTCGCAATCACGTAGCGTACGCGGATACTCGCCTGGTAAACGTAATAGACAGCCACGCCCCATAGCCCCGACCAAGTGACTGTAGGAGAACCCCGTCGCCAAAAGCATCCGTTCGGGTGCTTGCGGCAGCGGTGTTCCGCCTTAGTGCACTTCGTCGATGGCATCCGGGGGTGCGGCCGTCTACTAAAGGTTGCGACGAGCATTCGATCAGGATGTCGGGAATCTTGTTGAATTGCCCGACTTGATATTGAAAAGTGTTTTCGATAAAGAGACTAAAATGCGGGGTTTATAATTGTTAGGCATGCGATGTCTAAGGAATTCATTTGGTTAGGCATGCGATGTCTAAAGAGGTTGCGGATTCCAACTGTTGTAGTTTTACACTTTCTTTTCTGTGACCGTAAGCGTAGTATGTGGTGTATCGCCGGCTTCGTTGCTATACATCAATGACAATCGGGATACGCATACTTGCTTACGTTGGTGATATGAGATATTTTGTGTTGCTGTGATATGTTATATTGGATCGTCGCGTTCTAAATAGCCAGGGGTTTTATGTGAGATGAGAGTTTTTTCTTTTTCATTCATGTAAAATTCATTTGTATGTAATATTCTTTTATTGGGGCACATCCGGGCTGAGGATGATGTCACCGTTGTATATTATTTACTTTTCCGCATTAGGTAGACCCAAGGCGGGGAGCACAAGCAACCGGGTTCTAGGGTCCAGTGGGAGACCATCTCGAGGAGTCGAGACCGGGTCTCCTAACCCTAGAATTGGCAGTGTTACTTGCTGCTCTCGTAGGGGTCTAGGGATGTGGGTTTGGCTATTCATCGCGACCGTGGAATCCGTGTTTTATATAGCCTCGTATTAAAACACGGACGTCCTAGTATATCCAATATTTCATAGATGTTCTTCTGCTGCAATGTTCTGTGATGAGATCATATTACTTCCTGAGACGAATGTTTATATTATATATATGAGATATATATTATATATTGTTTATTTCGTTTCATATCTGTTGCTTGCGAAGCATATTAAAATGGGACTTCATTAATGAGATTAATGAAACTAAAAGAAACCTAAGATGTTGTAGAAACTTGTTTAAAAACTGGTAGCTCTAGTTCTTGCTTTGCATAGCGGTGTTCCTTGTAGAACATCCAGCACCTTTTTCGATAAGGAAAGAGTCGAGATCCCTTCACCGGGAGTGACCGCTTTAGTGAAGCTAGCAGATGCTACAAACTCGGTTTGTCTTTTGATTGCTTCTATAGTTCTTGTTTTGCATAGTGGTATATATGATATACCCTGCACCTTATTCGATGAGGAAAGGGCTGACGATCCCTTCACCGGGAGTGACCCCTTTAGCAAAACTAGAAAAGCCTCAAAATATTCCATTTAAAATCACTCGATTCTACAACGATATAATGTTCATTACACAAAGGATTTTCTTAAAAACCTGTCGTAGCCCTCCGTCATTTTAGATAAGTACTTCATAGTATTCATGCTACGTTTGTTGGCTTTCGTCAAGGCGTAGTGTGCGGTAGCTATTTATGCTTATCTGCTTATGCATATGATGCAGATTGAGTTAGGGTAGTCGTGCGACTTTGTTGTCTTTTGTCAAGGGCCGTGCGGGTGGGTTTAATTCAATCGGGAAATGACGGGTTAGACTTGACTAGTAGCCTATGGTTTGTTGACTTTCGTCAAGGTCATAGGATGCTAGGGGTAAAATATTATTGGGAATTTCAAGTGTTGAAATTTGCAATGAGATTGCATACCTTCTATGAGATAGTTGGATCCCGATACCCGTTGCGAGTAAGAGTTACTCCTGGGAGAGTTTTACACATTACAATTAGCCGATCAAGTAGGTGTCTAGAAAGGTGTCAACGGGGTTACGCCTCTGGGAAAATGAGGTTTACTTTAATTAGGTTCGTTCGAAAGCACGGGGGACCTCCCTCAAAGTACCGACACTGGCCTGGCTGAAAGATTGACGAACTTGTAGCGTGTAATTAATCCCGGCTAGTCTTTCTTTTAAGGGTTTGAAGGAAGATTTGATTAAAACAGTAGGAGACATCCTGATTAGATATATTAGATAACCAATCTAATCTTGCAAGAGCACACGCTGAGTGTTTTCTTCTCTCTCTCTCAAGGTAGCGACCATATCACGCCTTAATCAAGATAATAATACGGATATATTGACCGAACCCGCTTGTTATACTGAGTTGGGGAACGTTGGTCCCGCTCCAACTTATAAATGTTATAAGACAGAGCGGGAAATTGGGGATTACCAGAATTCCTGTGCCGCCCAAACGAAGAAAGTGCATGCTGATGCATCATCTTCGGGTGTGTTCATTACAGAGAACTGTTTCGCAATATCCTTTACGTCCTGGGAATTTGATACCGGATCAGGATCCCACATATGTAATTTGTTACAAGGGCTACAGATAGGTAGAGAACTGAGAACGGGTGATAAGTTTCATGAGATAGAAACGGTGTAAGTGTTGCAACCAAGTATGTTGGTCACTATCACCCTGTATTACCAAAATACATTGATTCTGAACGAATGTTATTAGATACCGAACCTAATATACAACATCATATCAGTCTCTTTATTAGTAAAGAAGGATATAATTTTGTATTGTTGGATAATGTTTTGAACATATCCTATATCAAGAGTTGATCGGTTCAGGCACGTTATCTAAAAGCATTGACGTTCTAAATCAAACTACAGTTCTTAGTATACAGAACACACACAAGAGGAAGAGTTCAGAAATGAATGAATCCTTCTTGAGGCATTGTAGACTAGGTCATATCAATGCGACCCGACTGGCTGAAGTTACATATAGATGCATATTTAAATTAGTTTGAATTTACATCTTGTGAAACCTGCCGGTCATGTCACAAAGATACGATGACCATAGCTCTATTTGTTGGAAACAGAGAAAGAGTTAGTGAACTCTTGGGATTGATACATGTTAATGTATGAAAGTCCCCTGTCTACACATGCCAAGACTGGTTCTTTGTACTTCATTACATTCTCTGATAATCTCTCAAGATTCAGATTTGTGTTCCTGTTGAAACATAAGTCCGAATCTTTTGAGATATTCACAGAATATAAGTTAGAAGTAGAGAACTACATACGGGTATAAGTATTATGTCCTTTGATGAGATCAAGGAGGAGAATACTTAACCACGGAGATTCCTGGACTATTCTAAAGGAGAATGAGATTCTCTCTCAGCATTACTCCTTCGTATACACCATAGCACGATGGTATATCGGGGCGGAGCAATAGCAGCCTATGTGATATGGTGTGCTCTATGATGAGTACTACTGAGTTTCTAATTTCCTTTTGGGTGTTATGTGCTTGAGAAGCTGTATACCTATTGAATAGGGTTCAAATCAAATCAGTTGCCTACCACTTCATATGTGATATGGAATGGGAAGAGCCCATATCTTAAGTTTGTTAAGATTTAGGGTTGTCCGGACTATGTCTAAAAGCAAAATCCAGACAAGCTCGAGGCAAGGTCTGTTATGTAGAACTGGAAAGGTTCCAGCTATACAAACTGCAGCTGATGATTTGGTAGAACCAAAGGATTCAATTGTTTCCAACGAACCTCAGCCTCTCCGTCGATCTAGTATGGTTCCTCACCCACCTGAGAGATACTTCGGTTTTCTCTTTGACAGTGGGAGCGAGGATTGCATCATGAGATGATGACCCAACTAGTTTCGAGCAGGCTATCAGGAGTGGGACTCTATAAGAATGGCTGGATGCTTAGTGATCTGAGATGGAATCCTTATACACCAACAAAGTATGGACTTTGGTTGCTTTATCTGAACGGTTAAATCCCCATCAGGAGCAAGTATATCTTGAGAAGATTACTTGGTGTACATGGAAAAGTTGAGACTTTCAAAGCTATGCTTAAGTCCATCCAGATCCTACTTGCCACTGCTACATACCATAACTACGATATCTGGTGGTTGGGTGTCATGACTGCTTTTCTAAATGATGTTTCAGAAGAGAGCGTCTATTAGTACACAGCCAGAGGACTTCGTAGACAGTGGGAGCAATGGAAACGTGTGCAAGATGTTTTATGTGATAAAGCAGGCATCGCGGAGTTGGAACGTCTGTTTTGATGTGGTAGTCAAAGAGTTTGACTTCATCAAAATGGTAGATGAACCTTGTATATACAAAAAGGTAGTAGGGAGTATGGTGGTGATCCTCGTAGAGTACGTGGATAACATACTCTTGATAGGGAAGGATTTTCCTATGCTACGCTCGGTCAATCTCTGCTTATCACAAAGATTCTCCATATAGGATCAAAGTGATACCTCCTAAATCCTGGTTTTTGGATCTATGAAATAGATCTAATTGGATGTTAGGATACTCACTAGTGGTAGTGAGATGGTATCAATCGATCCTGGAGAGAATCACTAGAAAGGTTCCAGGGTGATAAGGACGACTGAATGTCAGTCCCAGGCATTGTCTTTACCCTCAGTGGAGGGACGGTATGTTGGAAAAGTTCCAAGCTAGATACCGTGACTTACTAGACGATTAAAGGCAAGATACATCGTTACCAAAGATGCTACCAAAGAGGCAGTCTGGATATTTATAGGTTCATGAGATGAACTTCGTTTCTACCATTGTGTGACAATGGAGTTGTGGCTTTTGCCAAGGAACCCCCCGTCCCATCAGAAATCCAGATATAATTCTTAGGCAGTATCACCTGATCATGGAGATGGTTGATCTCCAGGAAGATTGAGGTTAGGAGAGTAGACACAGAGGACAGCAGCGCGGATCCACTCACAAAGGGCTTTTTCCCAGTAGAGACTTTTATGGGATGGTTGAGTATGAGATACTTCAACCGCAGCTAATTGTTGGGTATGTGATACCACAACAGATGGCCCTAGCGCAAGTGGGAGATTGTTAGTTATATGTATGCCCTAGAGGCCATTACTGTACATACGATGTATATTGTAGTGGATGCTAGGACATATATAGGGAGGACTTTCTTGCTCGACATGATAGTATGCTATCTGGTTGCACTTTATCTTAACATGTACTCTGATTATCTCTATGTTACATGTTGATAAAGCTCTTAGGATATGTACTCGACTACTGGGACTATGATGAGATCAAACTAGTGGGGCCACGGTAGTCGACGAGTACATCCTATAACTGTTCCTAGTCGAGAGTGTATCGAGACAGGGCATCGATACACCAGAGTAGACTAGCGTATACGCATCTTGACCCATATGATGGGCGATGGATGATCCCATATCCATCGGTGTTTGACATCAAGGATGGTGTACGGGTGCTCAGTGGTGACTGGGTACAGTGGACGGACTCGCCGAGAACTCCCAGATGGTATTATACCTTATGTCAGATGGCAGTTCTCTGGTGACACTGGTACAGTTTAGTCTGTTGACCCGAGATCGTCGTAGAGTCTTGTGTGATTCCCACTGTGCTTTGATTTCCATCATACCACGTCCAACAGGGCGTGCAAAAAGGTGGCTTTTAGGTACAGTCCCGAATCATATGGAGGCAATGAGCGATAGGAGGGGATTCGTCTCTCCCGGTATAGGGAATTGATGTTGTGCTGTTTTCGATTGGCTATAACCGGAAATCCCTGGTCAGGGTTGCTGAGATTTAATGGTAAGTATTATCAGTAGTTTCTCAAACTGTTATAGACCTCATATCGACACGACTTATCAAGTTACTGGGGTCTGACGTTTACCACCCCTAGACGAGATATGCGACATATCAGACGACGAGACCGGACTGTACGGGAGTGTTACTGTTTGGATTCACAGGAGAATGTACAGGCTTTCTTGTTGATCTTCTGAACGCTCAATACCTGGGTAGCTGTTACGTTTAGCTGACCACTTGCAGCTTGTGGGTGTTTGATATGATCATCACCTACTGCCGGCGTGTTGACGATTCTTTAGAGTCCTACACAGAGGTTTCTTGGCTCAGGCGAAACGGAGTAGGGGCACATATGTGATATGTGCGGGACCGAGGATAATGCGATATGAGATACCGTATTCTATTCTTGCGATATATGATATCAACCGGGTCATCGGATCAAGTGTTGATTCAATGAATCGGTACGGATAAATATTAGTCGGTTATATGCGATATAGCCGGATTGTCGGATCAAGTGTTGATTCGATAATTTAATGTATAATAATATATATGATATATTAAATTATATTAACTATTATCAGCTCACTAAAAGATTCTTTTTCTCGCTCGGGTAATACATTGATATATATGCGATATATGTTAATTGTATTATTTTATTTTGTTACGATAAATTTTGTATATGCGATATATAATATTGTAACATGATATGATTACTAATGCAACATGTTTAGTAGAGATTAAACATGGTTAGGGTTTGATTAGGGTTAAGCTTTTCTAGATGTTTCTAGAAGCTTTCTTTTTGTTTTGTGCAAAGATATTTGTTTAGATATTTTTGCATGATATTTCTTAACCCAACCACACCCCTTAACCCTAGTTCAATCTCTACAATGGTTACTTGACCATGGTTGCATTATTCATCATAATTATCCTTTCATTATTCATCACAAATGGATTTGATCACTATTCTTCTTCTTCCTCCTCCTTTTGCAAAGCTTTCTAGCTTTTTATTTGTGATGGAAAGTGAGTGAGAAATAGAAAATAAAAGAGAGCAAAATCCAACTTCATCATCCTCATCTATCCTTGCCATTTAGATGAGGGTGTTCACTTCATATTATGAGTGTTAGCTTGTGTTAACGAAACTTCAAGATAGATCATCTATGTTATCGAAGATCGGAAGCAAGACTGCATCTTTCTCTTCGTGAAGCCTCTCGAGAGTCCGAAACACGATGATCGCAGCGAAGGGACCTCAACACGGAGCTTAAGAAGTGAAGGACCGGATCTACAAAGGTTGTAATCTCTCTCACTTAGTGTTAAACTGTTTAACATACTTGTTTTCGCCTAAACTCTAGTTTAAAGATCCGGCTTTGGGTTGTTCGGCATGGCTAATTATTAAATCGGGCATGGTTGATGCCTCGTAGACCCTTGTGCACGTGCTTAGAAACCCTACAAAAATAATTAGTGGAAAAATTCTTACATCACCCACAATCCATCCTTAGCAAGTTTGGAGCGTCGGTCGGATCCTTTTCTGGTTTCCCTCGGATGGATTTTCTTCGGCAAGGGAGGCCACCTTTCAAGCGCGTTTCCGTAGTCTACGAGCTTGGAGGGGTCTTCCACAATTAGGTGGTCACACGTCGAAGGTTGAATTTTCCATACTCTTGCATGTTTAGTTTGTTAGTTTAGGTGTTTGGATCGATTTCTTGGATTAGTGTGTTTTGTGCTTGCATAAAATTTTTGTTATCGCTTCTGTCTTTGCCGCGGCTTCCGCGGCGCGAGCACCTAACACCAACATGGTATTAGAGCCACCCAAACACCTTAAACTAGTAGTAGACGATACTTTAGTTTCAAAACCGAAAAAGTCCGATTTTCAAAACCCAGTTTCTGTTCGAGAAATTTTTGGTCTCTGAAATTTTTTTAAACAAGTGCAGAGGCTTACTCTTGACAAGATAGAGACACACAATGAAAACGAGGAAAATCTACCCATGAAAAACTGCCAGAATTTCTCAAAACCCTACTATGGGCGGTTTTGGTGTTTCTACTATTCTTCGTTTTTATTCAGTGTCTTGGGTTTTGAGAATTATGATTTTTGGTCTCGTTTGATTTGCCCCAGATTTCACTTAGTGTTATCTTTGCTTTGGGGAAACTCGAGAGTTTTAGAACTAAAAACTTTTGCATCGTTAATATCTTTGATGTGATATATGTGTTGTTGAACCTCGTCTAATTGCTATATGTTTATTTAGACAGGGTTGTACACATTGTGGTGTTACTTGTTTCTGTGGTTAAATATATCTGGTTATGGTTCAGTCGGATTGTCGTGTTAGATAGCCCTAGTGCAATGGTAGTTGTACAGTTTAGATTCGTATGTATATTCATTATTGCAGGGCAAGCGTCCGACATGTGGATTGCCGTCTCTGCCAGTTTTTTTATTGTTTTATTGGGGCTCGGCCAGGTTGCGGTCATTGTCACCCTTGTATATATTTTCTTTTATGTACTAGGATTACCCCGTAGAGAAGTGCTTGAATAGCCAGGTTCTAGAAGGCAACGCGTCTGCATCTCATGGCGTTGAGACCGAGGGGGCCTTACTCTAGGGGGTATAGGTTGACCCACGGAGGGGTGCTCAAGTTACCGGATTCCGTGAAGTACTGGGTGGCCTATTCACTTTGTTGATTGGGGTTGCCTCACATCCGAGATTGGCGGATAACTTTCCGCACTCATAAGGATCTAGGTTCTTCATTGCACAGGCTATCCACACGACCAGGGAACGTCGCGTTTCATTTGTGGTTCAAATGAAACCCTGGGCTCCTAGATTATCCGTTATTCCATATTGTTGTTCGTATGCCTGTGATGACTATTATCTTCCTGTGATGACTATTATCTGCCTGTGATATTAATATATATATATATATTATATATTTAGTAAATGTTTCTATATGTTTTGCATTCCCGCTAGTCCAGCCCCAGCTCTGTCTTTAGTTAAGTAACCTAACGGTGCATAATAGGGCCCCGTGGCGAATGCGGATGGCATATAAAAGCATGCTATTTTGGTAGTTTCTTTTGTGGCTTGGAAACTTAAAATGATGGGAACACATTATCTGAATAATGCAAGGAAAATAAACCTAAATGATGTTATCGGAACCAATTTTTAAAACTACTCGGTTTTCTTCAAAACTCATAGTCGTATTCTTTTGCTTTGCTTAGAGGTATTCAGTTAGGAATATCCCGCACCTTATCCTATGGGGGAAGAGCCTTGATCCTTCACTGGGAGTTTGCTCTTATGCAAAGCTTTATGTTACTAGTTTTAAAAAGCGAAGCTTAAACCACTCCATTTCAAAGACACTCGAGTTCCTTCAACGATATCAAGTTTGTTACATTAATGGTTTTTCGCTATAAACCAGCCGTAGCCCTCTGTCATTTCAGATTTGTATTGCTTAGTATTCATGCTGCGTTTGTTGACCTTGTGAAAGCGTAGTGTGCGGTAGCTCTGTGGTACTTTTCTGTCACATGGATATGTGGATTGGTTTGGACAGCCGTTCGACCTTGTTGACCTTGTCAAGGGTCTATGCGGTGGGTCTAATGCAATCAAGAAAATAATGGGTTGAACTTGACTAGGACCCTTTGACTTGTTGACCTTGTCAAGGTCACTTGGATCCAAGGGGAATAAACCATATCGGGAGCTTCAAATATATGGGAAACTTGCCAGGCATGCGTATACCTTCTGGAGTGCGGTGATTTGAGTGGATTTCGTCAGGTTGTCACATGATGATAGATGTGTCCCGATTCCCACTGATGAGTATGTATTACTCCTCGGGAGATTTTTCACTTCACAATTAGCTAACCTATTAGGTGTCTAGAAAGTGTTAACGAGGTTATGCCTCTGCGGAAACGGGCTTATTAATTGGGTCCGTGCGAAAGCACAGGGGACCTCCATCGGAGTACCAACACCGGCCTGGCTGAATGGTTAGTTGTAAAGTGTCAATGATCCCGATTAGTTCTCCTTTTAGGGTTTAAAGGAGAATTCAAGGAAACAGTTGGAGCCATCCTGATTAGATAAAGTGATAACCAATCAAATCTTGATAGAGTGCACGCTGAGTGTTTCTTTTCTCTCTTTATGGTACAGCGACCTATGACTTACCTTAAACTAAAACTCATGGACTAAGTTGACCGGACCTTTAAGACATTGGTTTTGGCTTGTTTTGATTCTTGACAAAGTCGCACATATCCCTGCCACTCCTACTTTACCCTTTGCATTTCTTCAGAACACTTCGTATCACTACGATGATCTATATTGCTTTGAACGTCCATTGTATAGTTACATACGAACTCGAAGAAATTACTTCAGTCGAGGATAGCCACAGGTTTTGGAGAAATTGAATAGGAATATTCGGCTGTCTCTTCCCTTCCCCTTCTCTCAGGTTGCGAGAGCTCCTTATACTAGGAGAGTACACCTATTACGCTTATTGGATAATTTCTTCCAAACCATAGGCTGGTACCGAAAGGTAGGGAAAGAAGAAAATCAATTAGCCTAAGTGTGGTGTACAGAAGATAAGATGTATAGACATATAAAGATATTGAAGTGAGGGAAAAGGAAATTGCGACTACTGTCATGAATCTGGATAATGGAAAAGGCATTACTAGGAATAACTGGCCATCCCTCGAAACATTTTCATGTTTCAGTATTTCTGTGTACTTGTAAAAGAGAATTATTTTCCCAATTAATTCTGACTCCAGGGTAATGTATTTACCGGTTTTGGATCTCACGTCAGTACGGTGTTACAGATGATGAGTAGGAGTAGAATATTAGGAAATGGGCGATTTGATCCTCAATATCGGAATTCTTTGCAATTGGTGATATTGGATTACATCGCCTGGTTTTGCCTAACGGCAAATATTTGGTTTCGAATAACCGTTGTTATGCACCAAATTTTAAAATGGAATATCTGTACCTTTATTTTATAAAGTGAGATATACATTTTGAAAATTGTGTTATAAACATTACCTTTATTAGTTGAGGATAAGGTAAGTTGCATTGAATAATGGTGTAAGACATTCTCGACCAAAATACAGTTTTCAATTTACAAAACACAGAATTTGAGTTAGTATACTCTTAGGACTTATACATGAAAATGTATGTTCTCTAGTGTCTTTTGGGACAAAGGGATGGTAATCTTATTTCATTAAGGTTTACCTATGATTTTTCTGGTTTTAGACACGCATTCGTTGTAATGTAAGGCCCAAAGATTTTAAGAAGTTTATAGGTATAAGAATAAAGTAGAAACCATACGGTGGAAGTATCAGGATTCTTCGAGGTGATCGAAGATTTAGATACTTATGCTAGGTATTCCATCATAGTATTGAGAACTTGATTCTCTCACAGGTTGCTCATCGGTGAGTATGCTCCTTGTTGAGTAATACTATATTGACCTTTTTCCATTAGGTGATATGCACTGGAAACAATTGCATGACATTTGAAACTGATTCCATCCAAATTAGTGTCTTGCTTCTATTTGGACATAGAATGGTTACATGTCTTAAAATTGTTAAGATATGGAGTTATCCAATTTCTGTTTAAAAGCAGAATCCGGACAAACTAAAGGCACGCTTCGGTAATGGTGGTTTGTGGATTATCCCAAGCATTCGCTAGGATTTTGTCTCTAACATTTTCAAGATAAATAGTTACATTGTTCTTGACTCGCCACCATTTTATAAAAGGAATATTTTTTCAAAAGAAATTAGTGGGAGTATGGTGGAATTGGAAGTGATTCCAGAACCACAAACGGTTACCGAAAATTTAGATGAACCTAAGAATTCAATTAGACTTGACCAACCATTAGCCGCTCCACAGATTAAGTAGGTGACCTCAGCTACCCAAGAGGTACTTCGATTTTCTCGTAGACGGTGACAGGGAGGTCAGCATCATGGTGATGATAGTCCTACAGTTATCAGCAGGTCATAGGAAGTGGTAACTTCCAGGTGACCAGATGCTTCATATCCAAGATGGACTCCACACACTTCAGCAAATTATGGATTTTGGACTTTGGTGGGTTCTCCTGAAAGGGTAAAACCTATTAAGAGCAAGTAGATCTTTCAAGATCTGTGCAGGTGGAAAAATACCAACCTAATAAGGTTAGACTTGTTGTCAATAGTTTTCATCAAATACCCGTTAGGGATTATGATGAGACTTTTACTTCAGTGTTTATACTGAAGCCCATACCAATATGACTTGGCACTGCTATTCCTCCTACTGGTTATCAGCAGGTCATAGAAAATGGTAACTTTCAGATGACCAGATACTTCATATCCAAGAAGGACTCCATGCAGTTCAGCAAATTAAGGATTTTAGACTTTGCTGGGTGCTCCTGAAGGGGTAAAACCCATTAGGAGCAAGAAGAATTTTTGAAATCTGTGCAGGTGGAAAGGTACTAACCTAATAAGGCTAGTCTTGTTGTAAAGAGTTTTTATCAAATACTCATTGTGGATTGTGATGTGACTTTTATTTCAGTGTCTACGCTGAAGTCTATATGGATATGATTTGGCATTGATGCTGTTCTTGACTATGATATCTGGAAGATGGATGACTATAACGTCATTCCAAATGGGAATTTGGTAGTGCATGTGTATATGACTCTGTCATAGGGTTATTGTAGTCAATGGGAGAAGCGAAAGGTGTGCAAGTTGCTTATGTCTATTTATAGACTAAAGCATGGATAGCGGAGATGGATCATCTGTTTTTGATGTGACAGTCAAGGTGATTGACTTCATCAAAATAATAGATGAACCCAGTAAGAAAGATGTAGGGAGTACAGTCCTGGGGTTTGGATGACATACTCCAAATAGGAAGTGATGTTCCTATATTACAATCGGTCAAATTTTGGTTGTCACATAGTGTTTTCTCCACGTTGGATATGGATAATGTATCAGGAATTCTGCTGACTAGATCTATAATTTTAGATGTAGATTTAGGAAGTTCCCTAATCGGGTACTTAGACAACATTCTAAAAAGTATTTTAGAATGGAAGACTCCTGGCGTGGTCATATACCCGCAGGAGATGGAGTTACCCTCTCTAAAAGGATGTCTTCTGACTGATGAGGAGAGGGACTGACATGAAAGACATATCATTTGCTTATACAATTGAGTCAATCATGCAATGTCTTGTACAACACCAGATATTGCTTTTGCACTATCTGCAATAAGCATACATTAATCCAATCATGGAGAAACAAAGGGCAGCTATTACAAACATAAGAGGATATTCTTGGTATAAGATAACGGCAACCTCCTTTGGGAGGCGGTTGTCAGTTCAGGCTTATAAGGTGACTTGGATGGCAGAGATGTTGTCAGGGTTTTGAATTTAGCCTCTTTTGAGGATCAGTATATTGGATACTGTTCTAATAGGGATACAGATGTAATCATGGTGCGGGATACTGATGTAATCATGGTGCAGGATGCTGGTTATAACTCAACAGAGGATACAACCCAAGAAGTTTGTTGGATGGAGTTGTTTATTGATGAACTTGGTCCCATCAAATATCCAGACAAATTCTAAAGGAGGGGTATCGCTCAGTTTGGGAAATTGTTGATCTCCGCAAAGTTGAGATATAAAGGGATAAAGTTGGAACATTGTAGCGGATCCACTCACTGAGGTTATTTCTCAAACATATTAAGTTTCACAAACATAGTTTGTGAAACTGATTAGTAGAGAAGTTGGGTATTCGATAGAACACGAGTTGTGAGTATGAAATACCGCAATAATCGGCCTTAAGTGCAAGTGGGAGATTGTTAGATATAGTGCTCTCAAGGTAATTTATTGTGATTGCAATTTGGCAATTATGATAATTGAAGGAGTACCTATACAGATAGAACAGTCTTACTCGAGATGATAGTATGCTATCTGGTTTTTCTTCATCATTGATGAAGCCCATACGATTGTTGCTTGACAACCAGCATTATGATGGCGATCATATATGTGGGAGTTGGGTTCTCCATAAGCACATCCTTAAGTGTCCCTAGTCATGGGAGTATCGAGACTGGGTATCGATATTCTGGAGTAGACTAGTGTATATGTTTTTAGACCCCGACGAGGAGCGGTGGCCAGTCTCACAAACCATTGGTGTTGTGTCACCTAAGATAGCATACAGGTGCTCACTGGAGGTGAGTACACCGGACGGACTCGCCGAGAACTTTTAGATGGTATTATATCTATCGTTAGATGGAAGTTCTCAGGTGGCATGAGTATAAGTTAGTCCTTTGACCTGAGATCGTTATTTGTCTCGTGTGAGTTCCCACTATATTTTGATTACTACCCTACCACGGCTCAATAGAGTCGTGCAAACAGGTTTTAGTTGGGTACAGTCCTGAGCCATATGAGGCCATGGTCGATTGTCAGGGATTCGTCTCTCCGGGTATTAAGAGTCTATGTCGCGCCGTGTTCAGTTGTCTATCACTAGAAATCCATGGCAACGGTGGATGAGATTTACTGGTAGTTGATTAGTAGTATCTCTGTTGGTGATGAGCTTGACTCAGACACGACTTATCGAGTTATTAGGGGTCTGACGTTATCCACCTCCTGACCCGATATGCGATACTCTTTGATGAAGAGACCGGACTGTACGGAGATTGTCGCATTCAGGTTCAATAGGGTAAGGATGTACTTGATTGTCGACCCCCCTTTTGGCAAGTACCCGGATAGCCGTTATGTATAGCTAGTGCCGCTGACGTGCTTGTGGTTATACCCACTGCCAGCGTATTGTCGAGTCTTTAGAGTCCCATACAGAGGATTTTCCCGGTTCAGGCGATAGATGTAGGAGCCATACTTTGGTATGTGCGGGGGTCCGATGAAATACGTGTACGGGATACACGAACTTTATGTTGTGTTTCGGTGCCCGCGCCGCAGAAACCGTGGCCGAGGCAGAAGCTAAAACAAAAAATTCTTGTCAACACTGAACACCCGTAATACCCAGGATACGGTCCAATAACCTAAACTAGCTAGCTAAAAGTGCAATGGTTGAGAAAATGCAACCTTTGTTGTGTGTCCACTAAATTATGGAAGACCCCTCCATGCTCGTAGCCGCCGGGATCGTGCTTGAGAATCGACCACCCTTGCCAGAGACGATCCACCCGAGGGAATCCGGAGGAGGCTTTAACTGACGATCCAGACTTGCTAGGTTTAGATGGTCGGTGATGTAGGAATACTTCACTAAATAATTTCTCTCATGAACCATGCTCAAAAATGGAGAGCAAGAAGAAGATTAGATATGAATGAGAGAATGGCTACACTCACTTGAAGCACCAAGCTTCTCTCATCAAGCATGAGCTCACAAAGAGTGTAAAATGAATCAAAAATCACCCATGTAGAAGAGAATGGCTATCAATAAATCAACCATGGTTCAATAGTGAACCAAATAAATGCCAACAAATGATCATTTTAAGCCATACCTCTCTACATTCTCATGCCACATCACCTCCACTTCATTTTCCTTTTATTTTTCTAAATAGAAAAATAAATATGAGGTGTCCTTTTTCTAGAAACATCCCGTATAAATACTAAATACTTCACTCGGTATACGTATCGCTACATATACGCGTATCCGTATAAAAATACGGATAGCACCAAAGAGAGAAAATGAATAGTGAACAATAATACTAAAATATATGTATCAAAAATACATATATAAATTATTAAACCAAAACCTGATTTAATAATCCGGCTTAATCGTAAGCCGGCTAGTATTATCAACCGTCCAATTAAAGTCCATGTATTGCATACGCGTATTTAATTAGACCCCTGCACGTACCAACGTACGGCTCCTACATCTGTCACCTAAACCGGGAAAACCCTATGTATGGGACTCTAAAGACTCGACAATATGCTGGAAGTGGATTTAACCACAAGCACGTCAGCGGCACTAGCTGTACGTAACGGCTACCCAGGTACTTATTGAAAGGGGGGTCGACAATCAAGTTCGTCCTTACCCTACCGAGCCTGAATGTAACAATCACCGTACAGTCCGGTCTTTTCGTCAAAGAGTATCGTATATAGGGTCTAGGGGTGGACAACGTCAGACCCCTACTAACCCTATAAGTCGTGTCTGAGTCAAGCTCATCACCAATAGAGATACTACTGATCAACTATCAGTAAATATCATCCACCGTGGCCATGGATTTCTGCTGATAGCCAACTGAACACAGCGCCACATAGACTCCTAATACCAAGAGAGATGAATCCTTTACAGTTTACCACTGCCTCCATGTGGCTCGAGACTGTACCCAACTAAAACCTGTTTGCACGACTCCTTTGAGTCGTAGTAGGGAAGTAATCAAAGTACAGTGGTAACTCACACGAGACAAATGATGAATTCAAGTCAAAGGACTAACCTGTACTCATTCCACCTAAGAACTTCCATTTGACTACAGATATAATACAATATAGAAGTTCTCGACGAGCCCGTCCAGTGTACTCACCTCTAGTGAGCACCTGTATACTATCTTAGGTGACACAACACCAATGGCTTGTGAGACCGGCCACCGCCACTCGTCGAGGTCTAGAAGCGTATACACTAGTCTACTCCGGAATATCGATGCCCAATCTAGATACTCTTATGACTAGGGATATTTAAGGATGTGCTTATGGACAACCCAGCTCTCATATATATGATCGCCATCATAATGATGGTTGTCAAGCAACAATCATACGGGCTTCATCAATGATGAAGACAAACCAGATAGCGCACTATCATCTCGAGTAAGACTGTTATACCTATATAAGTCATCCCCCAATCATCATAATCGCCAACTTGCGATCACAATAATTGCCTTGAGGGCACTATATCCAACAATCTCCCACTTGCACTTAAGGCCAATTATTGTGGTATCACGTACCCACAGCTCGTGTGCTACCGAATACCCAACTTCTCTACTAATCAGTTTCGCAAACCATGTTTGTGAATCTTAATTTTTTCGAGAAATAGCCTCAGTGAGTGAATCCGCTACAATGTTCCAACTTCATCTCTCTATATCTCAACTTTGCGGAGATTAACAATCTCCCAAACTAAGCGATACCCTGCCTCAAGAATTTGTCTGGATACCAAATGGGACCATGTTCATCAATGAAAAATTCCATCCAACAAACTTCTTGGGTATAACTCTGACAATCTCAGTATCGCCTTGGACCACCTGTCCAAAATACTGCCCCTCATCAGAAGGAAAACTATAACTCTGACAACCTCCCTGTCGTCCAGGTCACCTTAGAAGCCTAGAATGATAACTGTCTCCCGAATGAAGCTGTCGTTATCATATCCCTAGAACATCCACTTATGTTCTAAAACTGCTTCCGACTGTTTCTCCAGGATTGGATCAATGTCAACTTACTGCATCTAGTGCAAAAACAACATCTGGTGTGGTACTTGGCATCTCATGATTGACTCAATTGCCTAAGCAAGTGATCTGCCAATCATGCACATCCTTCTCCCCTTTAGTCTGTAAGACACCTTTAGAGAGGGTGACTCCATCACCTGCAGGTACACCACCATGCCAGGAGTCGTCCATTCTAAAGTACCTCTAGAATGCTGTCTAAGTACCCTGATTGGGAAACTACCCAAATCTAGATCTAAAACCATAGATCCAGTAACCAAAATGTCTGATTTAATGTCCAAGTCCCATGTGGAGAAACCACTGTGTGACGACCAAAGTATAACCAATCGTAGTATCGGAATATCACTTCCTACTCTGTGTATGTCATCCAAATACCAGGACATCACACACTACTACCTTCTTAACAGATCCATCCCCTATTCTGATGAAGTCAAACCTATGACTGTCGCATCAGAAACAGATGATCTATCTCCGCTATATCTGCTTTAGTCTATAAATAGACATAAGCCACTTGTCCACCAATGCTTCCGCTGCTCCCACTGACTATGACAACCCTCTGGCAGAGTCATATACACGTACACTTCTAAAGCTAGTTTAGAACGACGCTATACTCATCCTCCTGCCGGGTCTCGCAGCCTGGAACAACAGCAATGGCCAGTTTGGGTAAACAAGAACCTCCCTGTCACCGTCCTTGAGGCTACCGGAGTACCTCTCGGGTGCTTGAGGTTACCCACCGTATCTGCGAAGTGGCCAATGGAATGTCAAACCAGATTGAATCTTTAGGTTCTTATCAAATCTTTAGTAATCGTTTGCGGTTCTGGAATCACTTCCAGTTCTACCATACTTCCACTACTGTTTTCTGAAAAAATACATTTTTGTTAAAACTATGGCGAGTCTAGAACAATATCTCTA
Organism: Agapanthus africanus; assembly: GCA_030015575.1. Taxonomy (NCBI): domain Eukaryota; kingdom Viridiplantae; phylum Streptophyta; class Magnoliopsida; order Asparagales; family Amaryllidaceae; genus Agapanthus; species Agapanthus africanus. The sequence goes on from JASDDO010000024.1 coordinate 595,670,327, forward strand.
TTGATCTTCCAGATGGTAGAAAGTCAACCCTCGTCATAGCCTGGGTCAACCCACAAACAACTATTACAGAAACGTGCCTTGAGTTATCCGGAGTCTGGTTTTAAGCATAAGCCGGACAACTCCCCGTACCTTAACATCGTTAAGATATGAACTGTTCTATATCCAATATGGAAACAGAGGGACTGATTTAATTGAACCAGATTCAAATCATGCAACCGTCTCCAGTGTATATCAACTAAATGGAAGGAGGCCGATCAGCGTTACTCAACTTAGGAATGCTTCCAATTATGAGTAACCTGAAAGAGAGGCAAGTTCTCTTAATCATTACTATCAAATGAATACCACACACAAGTATCTACATCTTTGATCACTTTGAAGAATCCCGATACTTACAATACCTGGTTCTCTACTTTATTCAAATACCTATAACTTCTCAAAATTCAGACCCTGTGTTTCCACGAAACACTTGTCTAAAAACTAGAGAAGTCATAAGTAAACCGAATATAGTACGAGGACCAACCCCTCTGTCCTCATGGACGCTGGACAACATACAATACTCTGTATAAGTCCCTTGAGTCTGATAACTCAATCCCTGTGTGTCGTAGGTTGAAAACTGTACTTATGGTTAAGAAGAATTACACCGCTGTTTAATGCTCCTTACCAAACCATCCACTGATATAGGTAAATGTCATAAACATAATTTCAAAAAGGTATATCTCACTCTATGAAAATAGACGTACAGATATATCAATTTGAAATTGGTGCATAACAGCGGATATTCAAAACCAAATATTTGCCGTCCGGCAAACAACCCAGGTGACGTCCTCAAATATCACCGATTACAACGAATCCCGATATAATGAGGATGATCACCTAATTCCAAATAACTTACTCCCACTCATCATCTGTAAAACCATACAGATGTGAGAATCATACCTGGTAAATACATACCCTGGAGCAAGTGTCTAGTTGGGAAATCAGTTTTCTTTTAACAGTACACAGTGAAATTGAAACATTGAAATGTTTCGATGGGGTATCCGGGTATTCCTAGTAATGCCTCTTCCATTATCCAGATTCACAACTGTAACCGTGTAATTCTTTGCCATCTTTCCAAATCCCTTTATATGTCTTTAGTCATTACCTTCTGCACACCCTCTTAGGCTAAATAGTTTTCTTCCTTCCCTACCGTTCGGCACGAGCTTATGGTTTGGAAGAAGATTATCCAATAAGCATAATGGGTGTACTGTCCTAATCCCAGGAGGACTCGCAATGCGAGAGAAGGTGAAGATAAAAGACAACCGAATAAACCTTATTCCTATTTCTCCTGAACCAGAATCCATCCCCGAACTGGAACAAGTTCCTTTGGAGTTCGTATATAACCATACGATGGAGTATCCAATAAACTGTGGATCTTCGTAGTGATACGGAGTGTCCTGGAGAAATACAAAGGTGATTTAGGATTGGCGAAGAAATACTTGGTTTGGTCGTGAATAGCAGTCGCAATTTACTTTGCCCTCTTACTAATCCCTTGATATGTCTTTGCTTAATACCTTCTGTACACCATCGTTAGGCTAACTGGTTTTCTTCATACCCTACCGGTCGGCACCTGCCTATGGTTTGGAAGAAAACTATCCAATTTGCGTAATAGGTGTACTATCTCCTAAACCAAGGAGTACTCTCAACCTGAGAGAAGGTAAAAGGAAAAGACAACTGAATAGTCCTATTCGTTTTCTCCAGAACCGGAAACCATCCTCGAATAACTTTGTCACGACCCGAAATTGGCCCGTGATGGCCCTAATACTACGCAACGCCTAAAGACGTAACGCAGTAAAAGAAAGCCAAAACCCAGAAATCTAAACCAAGAAAATACGGAAAAGATAATATAAGTTTTTGAAACACTTGAAATCGCAACCCAAATTCTTTAAAAGTTCTACTTTCTTTCTTTAAAATTTTGGTAACACCCCTTTTTGTAAAAAAACTAGCCAAGATGACAACAACAACAACAACTGAGCCTTTTATCCCAAGCATATAGGGTAGGCTACATGAACCAACCTGAGAATCACGCCGGGTCCAGCACATGAATCCTCTGTCTCCACTCACTTCTATCGAACAATATACTTTCATTGAATCCTTTGGCAACCATATCGTTTCGTATCACCTCCATCCATGTTTTCTTCGGTCTCCCTTTTGCCCTTTTGCCATTACCCATATCGAGAAATAAAGACAACAAGTCTCTAAGTCAAGATGAATACAATATAAATATACGACGCCGTAGCGAAGAAATAAAGACAATAGAGAGAAAGCTGTATATAGAAGACAACAAATCCATAAATAATATACACTATCGTTCTCACCAAGTCTCTAAGTCAACAACATAATAGTAGATGGAGAGTACAAGATATAACGAATGTACAATATGAAATACAGATAATCATCTAACCCACCTAAGCAAAATAGTATACTGTGAGCCGATGCGATATCTGTAGCAAAAGATGATAGCTGAATAACTGAATAGCCTGCCTCGACTACTCTGGGGAACAACCTGAAACATCTGTGGCACAACGGGGTGTGAGTTGCCAACTCGTGAATAGTAGATAACATATGCAGGTAATCGCAGGAATGTACGTATAGCATGAATCTAAGATATGCGATTACAGTAATAACATGTCATGTGAATGCCGAATAATGGAAAGTACACTAACATGTACAGTCAATATGTAAAGCAATAATAACATGACAATAGTATGCAATAACTATGCAATAGGGATATGAGAATGCAAATATGCATCTATCATGAAGGGTACACTAACAGGTACTCCTAATACACGGAACAGTGCATAAGTGAAAAGGAATGAGGTATGGAGTGAAATATGTCATCCCACGGAATCCTGTCATCGTGGTAGGATCACAATCCATCAAGACACTCAAATCTCAATTCCTCAAATTAGCCCCCACGTTGGGCTCTCACATCATATAAGTCTCACGTCTCCTCAATGTACAATATCGAGTAATCTCCTATATCCCGAATGTACAAGTCAATAATCCCATGTGTATGTCCAATCTCAATGAATCGCCTGATATCCCAAGTCAAAGTCTCAAGTAAGATTCTAGCATCCTAAATATATATATATATATATAAATGCAGAAATAAATATGATGGGGTCAATACACATATATTAGCGTCCCATTCCACTAATATTGGTGTAAGGGTATATATAACAACGGCTAAATCCCCTGTTATATATACAAAGGTGTTTAAAAGAAATATCATGAAAACAATGTGCCAAGCATCGACACAGAAATCCTGATAGGTACGTATCATACGTTGTCCCGAAAGCACGAGTGCCAAGCTCTGACCCTCGCCTTTCGACGTATGCATACGTGCATGACTCCCAACGGTATCTCCATGATCCTCGCCGAGTCATCAGTACTGTCACCGGTAGGTACTAGCCCGCCTCCAGGCTCAATCGACAAAATCCATCGATCTTCTTACCGAGGGGAACCATACCGGGCCCCACCATGTTCCCTCTACGGCCTCAACGCCTCCTCGTAGGGGTATATATATACATCAGAACCGATAAAGCTCATGGTGGATACGTAAATATCATATCAAGGAAACCGGGGTTTTCAATGTATGCATAATTTCATGAACTCCCGCGGTTCCCAAATCCAGAAAACATCATCTAAAATCCCAATAAACAATGCGCAAATCCAGGAATAAATATATGCGATATATCTGAAATGCGAGCATATAGATGAGAATGTATAGCTGGAACCATAAGTATGCGAAACCAATAAGGTACAGCTAAGTAACATCAGTAAAGGTAAATATGTAACAGCAACTGAATATGTGGGTAACATACGGGTGTAGCAATGTATAGGTATCTACCTATAAGAACTGATGTGGTATACCCCCCTGGGTATAAGTAGAATATGTAAGATACCCCCCTGGGTATAAATAAAACATGAGCAAGGTATACCTGTAGCTGTATCGTAAGGTGTATATGTGCCTATCGCTAATGGTATGATACACTATAGGTATACCGATAAGCTACATGTCATGTGTGATAAGCAATATAGTATCTATAATGGTTGGTATGTGACATGGCAATTATTGACGGTGTGTGTGTAGCATACAATCCGTGCTCGTGCAACATGAACCGTCAATAATATGTGCAGTGCCCTACGGCTACTAGTCACAGTACAACTATATCTAAGTAAATAGGGTAAAGGCGCAATTCTAACAATGACGTAGAATATGCGACAAGTATTTGAATCCTAGCCCAGACGCATAACGCCATGCGGGCGATTCCCCTGTAGATGTTAAATCTACTCTCCTACGCTCCACGCTAGGTGAATCCTACCATCTCCTCCCCCTGTAGCAGTGTCCGTAGTCCCTGCCTGCAAACCTGCAAATAAGACATGGAAATAATATATAAGCCAAATATTCCGCAAAATGCGATATCGAACCAAAACGAGAAACTCGCGTCGCGAACTAAACGCGCGTGTGCACGATACGCTGAATCGTGTGTATACGCGTCTAAAACTACCGCGACACGCCGCGATGCGCTGGATCACAGAACCCACTCACGTATCGCGCATATCGCGTAAACTCAACGGACATGCAAAACGATATTTGGTCCCAGATTTTCCTACAGGTCAAATCTTACAAAACTAGACATGCCAAAATACTACAATACACTGCAAACACCCTTACCTAAAACCCTAAGACCCAACACCCTAACCTGGCCTCAAATTGCGGCCAATATGATTACATCTGCGGCCATGTTTGGGAGAGAAGGGCTCGTGTTCTGGTGGTGTTGTCTAAACCTTGTGAGCATGCTCCAGTATTCTCAAATTTATCCTGAAAGGTCCGGGCCAAAAGCAGATCACAGATAGCCAACATATCGCTTAAAAACGCTAATTTTGCACAAAAAACAAACCCTATGGTGTTTTAGTGTAATCTGGGGTTATTCTCAGTTAAAGTGACCCTAACAACACTTAAATATTGTAACGCTTCGAAAATCGTTTAGGCAGTTTTTCGGTAATCGGCTAAATAAGCAGTCTTTTCCATAAAAAAATCAAAATAGTTATTTTTCATTATAGACCTAATTATACAAAATTTAGATAAGATATTACAATAAATCGGTCAATAAAATGTCACTTAAAATTTTCTAGTTAATTAAAAAAATTTCATTAATTAATTATTTTTAATATTATTTTAAGCTTTTAAAAATAAATTTAATTAGTGATAAATAAAAATTTAATTAGGTAAATTACATAATTAGGAACCATTATAAACTAAAATTAAGTGTAACAAAAATTTTAGCAAAACATTTCAGGTTTAATAGTTTATGGTAAAAGGGGGTTGAAAAATGGAAAGAAAATGGGGTTTTTTTTGAAAAGTTTTGATGTAACATGCATTAATTGACCTTAGATGATATTTTTTTGTGGAAATTTCCACACAATTCTCTCATTTCATCCGCTCCCACAACTTGGCCGAGCCACCCTCCAACAACCCCCATTTTCCTCCATTTTCTTTCTTCAAATAATTCATGAAAAAGTGCAAAAAACCCACCGAAATCAACAAATTTCTTTACAAATTCAAACCATAATCCTATTCCACCTCTTTCCAAACCTTAATTTGTTTAAAACAAGGTGAAAGAAGACATCTTTGGAGGCTAATTGCAAGAGGTTCAAAGGTTGGGAGGTATAACTCTAATCTAAATGTTTAATTTGTAGTGTAAGGGGCTAAACTAGAATTCTAAAAGTGTTAATTTAGTTATAATTTATTGTCTAGGAAATTCTAGAAAGGGTTTTAAAATGAAGTTAGGATTTTATTAATTAAGAGGGGTTATAATAAGTAGTTTAAAATTTTTAGAAGTGGAAAATCTTGTATGGTTGATATATTGTAAATTGTTCATTCAAAATTGTTTAAATTAAGCAATTTTGCAAACTAGATTTTTATAAATTATATATATTGGTGTGTTAAAATTCTAATTAAGGTTTTTATCATTATATTGTGGTTATAATGAGAATATTAACATGTTAAATGAATGAAAGACCTAATCTAATTATTAGTTTCAAATTGTTAGTTAATATAATGTGATAAATATGCTATTTCGGTAAACTAGGTTTTAAAAATTAATTTAAAATGTAGTATTAAAAATCTATTTAGGGCTTTAGCTCATTATTAAGGTTTCATGGAGTGGTTTAACTCTTTAATATATGCAAAATCAAGTTTAGTAGTGGAATTGTAAATTCTTGCTTAACAAGTGTTAATTTTGGCTAATTTGCAAACTAGAAATTGTAAATTAAGACAAAATGGTGTGAGAAAAATATGGTAATGGTTTCTATAATCTAGTTATGTTATTTAATGAATATTATGACCATTAGTTTCTTTTAAACATCAAGTTTTGAAGTAAAACGGTAAATTGGCATTTTCGGGTTTTACGAAATCGGACGATTTGATCGATTATTAGGGTTTTGATGAATTAAATCGTGTTTTATATTATAAGTAATGAGTTTTAAAACTATGAGTTGTTTGTTGGTGTTTTATCTCGATCAATCGGCGTTTGTACGCCGATATCGAGCGATATTTGGTTCTTTTGCATGAGCGGGTCATAGGTTTTAACCTATGCGCGTTTCGTGCGTCGTTTTGGTTTTATCTGTGATTCAGTTTACGATATTATATATGTTTGCGTATAGATACCCCTCGCGTAGACTTCGGACGAGGAAGAAGAAGAGGGCTACATCGTCTTCGGCAGACAAGAACCAAGTGAGTAGATGTATATCTACGGGGGAAGTCGAGTGGATGGCGTTTAGCACCCCCGCAAACGTAGAATAGGAATAGTACTTATTGTCATTAGGAAACCTGACGTGACCTTAGAATTTCGGTGAGTAGGACCCTAGAAATGACCCTAGATTGGACTAGATTTATTTAGAAAGACCTTACCCGAGGATGAATATCTTGGAGGAGATTTCGTAGGTTTTAGGTAGTTACGCACACACGCACACACTGAGAATCGATGTGGTGTATACGTGTATGTGTATATATATATAGGACTAGGTGTAGGTATATATATATACACAATACGTATATGTGATACAAGGATGTGATATGATACACGGGGATGAAACAATATAACTGGGCTGATGCCGTGATTCTTGGCTACGGTCGTGTTATGATGTTAGCGGATCATTAGGAAATGAGTTAATGATAGGTATACATAGATAATAAAGGGCGGTGATGATATTGAGGTACATGGGACTCTAAAATAGCACCCGGACCGTAACATGTGACTTGATTACGACATCATACAGGTGTGACTTGATTTCGATATCATACATGCATGACTTGATTACGATATCATATAGATGTGATTTGATTACGATGTGATATAAGTGTGACTTAATCACAATATGACACATATGACATGATATTTCTGAGGATAAATTAACGATGTACATTTATGTTGGCAATGATATATGATTGATGTATGCGTTTACAGTACAGTACCTTGATCATGACATGATTTGATGATGATATTATACGAATGATTGGACACGTAGGTGATACTTGACCCGTACCCCGATATTGGGATGTCGTACGATGGATTATACCGTGCGATGCATAGATGTGATGATTGATCCGCACTCTTGTTTCGACGAAATCGTACTACGTACGTGACGCTATTGAGGCTGGATCGCCGACTATTAGAGATATGGACTCAGACTTTAGGTGTACTCCTATTTCTTATCGACTAGTTTCTTAGGTTTAGTTACTTAGGAGGTTAGATGGACACTAGTTTAGGTTCGAGTCATATAGTGGTAGTGGTACTTGTATATCGCAGATGAGTGGTTATTACACATCCGCCTTTACATTCATACCGTAATCATAATGTGCATGTTCATACATATGTTTCTATAATCAGCATAAAACTTTGCCTGTTAGGACACCGGCACCATTACCGATGATGCGCATATTCCACGCACACTTATTTGCCGGCTCACACACATCATCATCGGTAATTGCTATGTCACGTACACTTTAGATCATATTATCTTTTATTGATAGAATCAGCTAAAAGCTAGATCGATGTAGCATTATGATTACTCTCAGATGTTAGTCTAGACATGGCATTTATTACTTAGACATTCATGCATTCATATTTTCATGTTATCATGCAGTGTTATAGGGCATATGCCCACACTTATCATATACTTACTCATGATTTTTGGGATTTTGGATTTATATGAGATTTCTGGATTTTTGGGGAAAACCGCAAGAATACATAAAAACTTCTCTCTCTCTCCTCCTCTCTTTTTAAAACATAAGATGCGGTTTTCTCATGATGTATGTGTCGTCCACCATGAGGTTTCATGTTTTCTGTTGGATTTCGAGACCCGATTCGAGAAGTGGATGAACCGTCTCGGGTATATGGTGGGCCCGGTATAGTACCCCGGGACAAGAAGATCGAGTTGCAGACGATGAGCCTGGCAGGGGAGGACTACCTACCGGTGATGTCTGGCGCGGCGGATATCCGGAGGATACCGACCGTTGTCGTGGGATTTGATGATATGGGCAGATCCGGACTGACGGAGCCCGAGATATTGAGACATTGAGACATTGAGATTATGAGGTATTGAAACTTGAGATTTACGTGTTTTGTGTCGATGCTTGACACGGATTTCCATGGATTTCATAGTTGATATTTCAGATTTCTATGCACATTTTACCATGATAAAAGCTAAAGATTTTTTATACAGATATATCTAGATTTCAGGATTTGTTATTGTACATTCATGGTGCATGCATACTCATTTACATGACATGGTATTATATGAGGCACTGACACGAGCATGGAGCATTTGCACTTACACGTAGTTTATTATCCTGTCTTTACTCGATGATTATTAGTATATTAGTATATTATTATGACCTAGGACAGCGTCGTGCATTCGATTTCTTTTCGCAGATATTTTCTACTCACGAGTTGGCAACACACCCCCGTTGTGCCAAATTTTATTACAGGTTCGATGTACAGGTTTTCCTGACAGCTTGCTGGCACATCTTTTCATTCAGGGTGATTTGCACGGTAGGTTGGTTCACTTGTATCTGGACCTCCATTGTACTTTTATTATTTCTTTTGTATCTAGAAAGCTCCATCAACCAAACTTGTATTACTTGATAGTTTACTGGACCATTTATTTGTTTCGACCTTAGAGTCGCGCTTGTATTATTATGATATCTGGTGGTTTTATTTTCTTTGAGTTCTGAACCTCGCCCTTTGGTGTTGTATACTTTTGTGCATTGGTGTGGTTGTTTCCGCCTGTTGGCGTAGAGCTATCTTCCGTTTGGGGATGCTTTTTATTGTTTATATGTATTTATACTTGTTTGTACCCATTTGGGGCCAGTTTTTACAAAGGAGACTTTGTCGAAATTTTTGAGAATATTGGATGATATTTTTAAACTTGTTTTCTTCATGTTTTCCTTTACTTCTTCTTCTTCTTTTATGGTTTAGATTTCTGGGCTTCGGCTTACTTAGGTTACGTTGCGCCTCTAGACGCTTCGTAATCTAAGTGCCGGTCACATTCCGTACTTTCGGGTCGTGACAAAGTTGGTATCAGAGCGCTAGGTTTAACATTGTATAAGTCTAGGGTGACCCTTGGTTGATGGAGTAGGCGACTTAGGTAGAGTGACGTACCGTGGGTATGATCTGCGGCATACTTACGATACGCTACTCTTCTTAAGTAGCCTCAGGATGTACATTTGTTTGCACCGCATTTCATTCGTTCCTTTGATCTATCTTCGTCGATATCGGATGATGTTTCTGTTATCACGGTCGCACGGGCAGAGGGAGCTGCGGCTCGAATGCGATAACCCTTAGGGTATCGTTTATTCTTGAGGATTGAAGCATTGTTTAGCGTGCGGATGAAGGGTATTCACATGCCGTCCAGACGATGTTAAAGGATTCGAATGATTGTCAGAAACCCATTTTTCCCAAGTTTAAGGTATTCGGAAGAACATGCATGTATTTCTATGGACCCTCTAGAAGAATGAAACCCTAACTCGACATAATGACCACGAGAACGCCCTTGAACCTCAAGGTTTACGGCAGTTCCGCGGTGCCATTAGTGAGGCTTGGGTTTGTCCTTCTACAGCTGGACCATCGATGCTGGGGTATGTACCGGATATTTTTAAACTGTACTTGTGTGTTAAGCTCTCGGGGAATTATGGGATTTTGATGAATCGATCGAAAAGTTTAATGTAGTCTGGATATCAGGTGAAGGGATAGATTACGTGGGAGACTCTAGATATGAGTATTGCCGTTGGTAGCGCAGTCAGCACAGCTACGAAGAGATGAGTTTGAAGCAGTCGACACCAGAGGAAAAGGGGAAAGAGGCGCACATTGACGATAGTATTTACGATTGTGATTTGGTGATTTGAATTTCATATTTCCGTTGATTGGATTTTGGCATTTTGAGGATTTTGTTCTACGATTGGTATTTCTTATGTGTACATTCATTACATTCTATTCGTGTTTCATATATCAGTTGTATTGATGTTGTTTTGCACATACCCAGTGCACTTGATTTGGTTTTATACATTTTGAGATATTGATTTGATTTCGTTCATGGTTACACATGATTTTGACATATGCTTCTGTTAGTTATATGTATGCCCTAGAGGCCATTACTGTACATTGGATGTATATTGTAGTGGATGCTGGGACATATATAGGAAGGACTTTCTTGCTCGACATGATAGTACGCTATATGGTTGCACTTTATCTTAACATGTATACTTTCTGTCTCTCTGATTACATGTTGATAAAGCCCATAGAATGTGTGCTCGACTTCCAGGACTATGATGTAGATCATACTAGTGGGGCCTGGGTAGTCCAAGAGTACATCCTTGAATTGTTCCTAGTCGTGGGAATATCGAGACGGGGCATCGATATTCCAGAGTAGACTAGCGTATATCTTCTCGACCCATGCGATGGGCGATGGATGATCCCATATCCATTGGTGTTTGACATCGAAGATGGTATGCGGGTGCTCAGTGGAGACTGGGTACACTGAACAGACTCGCCGAGAACTCCCAGATGGTATTATACCTCACGTCAGATGGCAGTTCTCTGGTGACACTGGTACAGCTTAGTCTGTTGACCCGAGATCGTCATAGAGTCTTGTGTGTCTCCCACTGTGCTTTGATTTCCACCCTACCACGGCTCTACTGAGTTGTGCAAACAGGTGGTTTTTGGGTACAGTCCCGATTCACATGGAGGCAATGAGCGATAGGAGGGGATTTGTCTCTCCCGGTATTGGGGGTTGATGTTGTGCTATGCTCGACTGGCCATAACAGGAAATCCCTGGCCAGGGTTGCAGTGATATACTGGTAAGAGTTATCAGTAGTTTCACGAATGTTATGGACCTCAAGTCAGCATGACTTATCGAGCTACTGGGGTCTGACGTTTACCACCCCTAGGCGAGATATGCGACATATCAGACGAACAGACCGGACTGTACGGTAAGTGTTACTGGTTGGATTCGCAGGAGTGTGAGCGGGCTTGCTCGTCGACCTTCTGATCGCTCAATACCCGGGTGGCCGTTACGTTTAGCAGACCGCTTGCGGCTTGTGGATGCTTGATATGATCATCATCCGCTGCCGGCGTATTGACGAGTCTTTAGAGTCCTACACAGAGGTTTCCTAGTTCAAGCGAAACGAAATAGGAGCGCATATGAGATATGTGCGGGACCAAGAATAATACGTGTATGTGATACCGTATTTCATTCTCGCGATGAATGTGTCGAATGGTTGTATGCGATATAACCTAGTTATCGAATCAAGGATTGATTCGATAAGCCGATACATTGGATACTAGCCGGTTATATGCGATATAACCGGATCATTGAATCAAGTGTTGATTTAATGATTTAATGTATAATTATATATTTGATATATTACTTTGCATTAACTAGTAATGGTTCACTTTAAAAGGATTTTCTCACTTGAATTGTGCAAGTTGTATATGTGATATATTTCTTTGTGCACATGATTGTATCATGTTTGATGATACATTCTTGTTTGGTTTTGTGTAAAGTATTAAACCATGGTTAGTTAATGATTAGGGTTTCATCTTATTCATTTATCTTTTTATTTTATTTATTTCAAAAGAAAAAGAAAATGAGAAATGAATGGTGGCTATTTTTGTTTTTAGTTGAAGATTCATGAAGCATTGATTTAGTCACCATTCTTGTCTCATGCCTAACCCTAACCACTCATCTAACCTAAGTTAAGTCTCTACACTAAACCATGGTAAAAGATATGATAAGTATTGTATTTTTCTTTTCTATTTTAATTTAACTTATCATATCTTCTTCTTCTTCTTCATCTTCTTCAACATTGAAGAAAGCTTGCTACTCCAATGGCAAGTCATGAAGTCTAGTGAGAAATCCAAAACTAAAGTTTACCCACTTCCTATTTCTTCATCCTCTACCTCTTTCCAAGTAGTATAGGGTGTTTACCTTCACAAGTTTTTCCGACTTGGTGAAGTTGGAGCTTGTTCTAGCAATGCCTCGACGTAGATCATCTTCGGCATCGAACCGATGATCAAGCCCGCCCATTCTTCGATGATGCCGACGCTAGAGCCCAAGACATGATTTGGACAGCGAGGGGACTTCATTGCGGAGCCGTGGAGGTGGTGGACCGGATCTACAAAGGTTGTATATCCGTTCCCTTAGTTAAAATGTTAACTAGTTTATGTTTTCGCCTAAATATCTAGTAAACGATCCGTAGTCGGGTTTGTAGGCACCCGTAAAATTTGATTTGTGCATGTTTGATCACTTGTGAGACTTCACTAGCGTGCCTAGGAACCCTTCAGTGGTATCAGAGCTACTAGGCATTGGATGTCGACCTATGGGGGGTTCTCACTGTGTGACAGTGTGGCGAAGCATAGGCTCTTACCCCCAGGGTGTCCCGAGACCGGAAGGTGTTCCGGCGGGTTGTAGTCCTCGCGAGGGGGCATGCGTAAAAAGTAGCGGCTGAGGGACCCGTTGGTGCCACGGCGACCCCATTGGATGGGGTGGCTGCCTGACCTACAGTGGTATCAGAGCCTAGCTAGAGCCTTAGGCGAAGTCCCGACGGAATCAGAAGTCCGATCGACCCAAAAACCCGACTAAGAATATGCTCTCTGTACATTTTCTAATTTCGAGGATTTTTCCACATTAAAAATATCCAGAAAAATCAGCAGGCTGATGTAAGAATTACTGTGAATTTCGATGGGGTAATTCCATCAAAGCGCCGCGGATCCGCGGCACGAGCATGGCTCGTGCGGCGGTTCCGCGGCCATCTTGTCGTTTTGTGCACCCAGTTTTGCACAGTAATTCTTATTGGCATGTGCTAGTTTTCCTGGGGAGTTTTAATAATTTTTCCCAGAGTTGCATTTTCTGAGTTGTATTGGGACTCGATGTATTCGATCGGACTGTCTAATTTTTGTCGGTGTGCTTTTCCGGGTAATTTTAGAATATGTTAAAAAGTTCGACCGGATATAAATACCCACTTCTTCCCCTGCCGGGAAATTTCCAATTGTTGGATTTTTCCGTAGTTTAACGACGTTCTAAGTAGTGCAAGTAACACGATGGACACTCTAGAAGACAACAAACCTTAACTCGATTATGTGACCGTCTTGAACTGCCCTTTGAACCTTCGGGTTTGGGGCAGTACGGCGTGCCACATGTGAGGCGTTGGCTTGACCCTTCTACGGCTGGACCGTTGCTACTGAGGCACGAACTGAATGTTGTTAGACTTATTTCATGTGTTGAGTAGTATCGGGAAAACTTGGGTGTTCGATTGTTCGATCGAAAAGTTTAGCATTTTCTATTTATCCGGAATGTGATACAATAATTGGAATTCACAAATTGTTATGAGATAACGGAATGAATATTATAAACGTAGCAGTTTAGTCTCACTTGATCGGTTGCCACGGAATTTTGATTTGATCAAAAGTCCGTCGCAATCACGTAGCGTACGCGGATACTCGCCGGGTAAACTTTATAGACAGCCTCACTCCATAGCCCCGACCAAGTGACTGTAGGAGAACCCCATCGCCGAAAGCATCCGTTCGGGTGCTCGCGGTAGCGGTGTTCCGCCTTGGTGCACTTCGTCGACGGTATCAGGGGTGCGGCCGTCTACTGAAGTTTGCGACGAGCATTCGATCAGTATGTCGGGAATCCTGTTGAATTGCCCGACTTGATATTGAAAAGAGTTTTCGATAATGAGACTAAAATGCGGGGTTTATAATTGTTAGGCATGCGATGTCTAAGTATTTCATTTGGTCAGGCATGCGATGTCTGAGGAGGTTGCGGATTCCAACTGTTGTAGTTTTACACTTTCTTTTCTGTGACCGTAAGTGTAATATGTGATGTCGCCGGTTTCGTTGCTATATGTCAACGACAATTGGGATGCGCATATTTACTTACGTTGATGACATATGATGTTATGTATTGCTGGATATGTTATATTGGATCGTCGTGTTTGAATAGCCGGGGGTTTTTATGTGAGATGAGTGTTTTTCATTTTCATTCATGTAAAAACTTGTATGTAATATTCTTTTATTGGGGCACTTCCAGGTTGCGGAAGTAGTCACCGTTTGTATATTATTTACTTTTCCGCATTAGGATAGACCCAAGGAGGGGAGCACAAGTAACCGGGTTCTGGGGTCCAGTGGGAGACCAACTCGAGGAGTCGAGTCCGGGTCTCCTAACCCTAGAGTTGGTAGGGTTGCTTGCCGCTCTCGTAGGGGTCTAGGGGTGTGGGATTGGCTATTCATCACGACCGTGGAATCCGTGTTTTGTACTGGCTCGTATTGAAAACACGGACGTCCTAGTATATCCAATATTTCATATGTTTCTTCTGCTGTGTTTTATCTGTGATCATGCGATGTTCTGTGCTCTGTGACAGATATTATAGTATATATGATATATTATATAGACGTTGCTTATGTTTTACACCCGCGCTAGCCCTGCCTCGCTCTGCCGTTAGTTACCTAACCTAACGGTGCAGACGGGACATCGAGGCGAATGCGGATGGCATAAGCGTACGTTATATTTATCTGTGATGGTTAGGTGGATTTAAATGATGGGATATTCATTAATGAGATTAATGAAAGAAAATAAACCTAATTGATGTTGTGGAATCGAATTTCAAAATAAAACAGGTAGCTACAGTTCTTGCTTTGCATCGCGGTGTTCCTTATAGAACATCTTGCACCTTATTCGATAAGAAAAGGACCGAGATCCCTTCACCGGGAGTGACTCCTTTAGCAATAACTGGCAGATGCTACACACTCGGTTTGTCCTTTGATTGCTTCTATAGTTTCTGCTTTGCACAGTGATATATATGATATATCCCGCACCTCATTCGACGAGGAAAGGGCCGACGATCCCTTCACCGGGAGTGACCCCTTTAGCAAAACTAGAAAAGCCTCAAAAACATTCCATTTAAAAACCATTTGATTCCGCAACGAGATCAAGTTCAAAGCGTTAAAGGTTTTCACAAAAACCATTCGCAACCCTCCGTCATTTTAGGAAGTAGAGTACTTAGTATTCGTGCTGTGTTTGTTGACCATAGTCAAGGCACAGTGTACGGTAGCTAAGTGATGTCTTCCTACACCGCATATGATGCGATTAGTTAGGACAGTCGCGTGACTTTGTTGACCTTAGTTAAGGGTCATGTGGGTGGGTCTAATTAATCACGAAATGACGGGTAGAACTTGACTAGTACTTATGATTTGTTGACCATAGTTAAGGTCATAAGTGTTAGGGGTAAAAACCTTTATCGGGAGTTTCAAGTGTTGAAATTTGCAATGAGATTGCATACCTCCTATGTGATAGTTGGATCCCGATACCCACTGCGAGTAATTGTTACTCCTGGGAGAGTTTTGCACTTTACAATTAGCCGATCAAGTAGGTGTCTAGAAAGGTGTCAACGGGGTTACGCCTCTGGGAAAACGAGGTTTACTGTAATTAGGTCCGTGCGAAAGCACGGGGAACCTCCCTCAAAGTACCGACACTGGCCTGGCTTAAAGATTGGCGAACTTGTAGAGTGTAATTAATCCCGGCTAGTCTTTCCTTTTAGGGTTTGAAGGAAGATTTGATAAAAACAGTGGGAGCCATCCTGATTAGATAAAATAAATAACCAATCTGATCTTGCAAGAGCGCACGCAGAGTGTTTTCTTCTCTCTCTCTCCTGGTAGCGACCGTATCACGCCTTAATCAAGATAATAAAACGGAATTTTGACCGAACCCGCTTGTTATACTGAGCTGGGGAACGTTGGTCCCGCTCCAACTTATAATTGTTATAAGACAGAGCAGGAAATAGGGGAATACCAGAATTCCTATGCCGCCCAAACGAAGAAAGTGCATATGATGCATCTCCTTTGGGTGTGTTCATTACAAAGAACTGTTTCTCAGTATCCTCTGCATCCTGGGTATATGATACCGGATCAGGATCCCAGATATGTAATCTGTTACATAGGGCTACAAAAAGGTAGAAAAACTGAGAACGGGTGATAAGTTTCATGAGACAGAAAACGGGGCAAGTGTTGCAGCCAAGTCTGTTGGTCACTGTCACCCTGTATTACGAATACATTGATTCTGAACAAATGCTATTAGATACCGAACCTGATATACAAAATCATATCAGTCTCTTTATTAGTAAAGAAATGATATAATTTTGTATTGTTGGATAATGTTTTGAACATTTCCTATATCAAAAGTTGATAGGTTCAGGCACGTTATCTAAAAGCATTGACGTTCTAAATCAAACTACAGTTCCTCGTATACAAAACACACACAAGAGGATGAGTTCAGAAATGAACGAATTCTTCTTGAGGTATTGTAGACTAGGTCATATCAATGCGACCCGACTAGCTGAAGTTACATTTAGATGCATATTTAAATCAGTTTGAATTTACATCTTGTGAAACTTGCCAGTCATGTCACAAAGATATAATGACACCAGCTCTGTTTACTGGAAACAGAGAAAGAGTTAGTAAACTCTTGGGACTGATACATGATGATGTATGTAAGGTCTCCTGTCTACACATGCCAGGACTGGTTCTTTTTACTTCATTATATTCTCTGATAATCTCTCAAGATTCAGTCATATGTTCCTGTTGAAACATAAGTCCGAACCTTTTGAGGTATTCACAGAATATAAGTTAGAAGTAGAGAACCAATAACTGGGTATAAGTATTATGTCCTATGATGAGATCAGGGAGGAGAATACTTGTGCATGGAATCCTTGGACTATTCTAAAGGAAAATGAGATTCTCTCTCGGTATTACTCCTCTGAATACACCACAGCACAACGGTGTATCGGGGCGGAGCAATCACACAATATTAGATATCGTGTGCTCTATGATGAGTATTACTGAGTTACCTATTTCCTTTTGGGAGTTATGCACTTGAGAAACTGCATACCTATTGAATTAGGTTTGAATCAAATCACTGCCTACCACTCCATATAAGATATGGTATGGGAAGAACCTATCTCTTAAGTAAGTTAAGATTTGGGATTGTCCGGCCTATGTCAAAAGCAAAATCCGGACAAGATCGAGGCAAGATCAGTTCTGTAGAACTGGAAAGGTTCTAGCTGTACAAAACTGCTAATGATTTGGTAGAACCAAAGGATTCAATAGTTTCCGACAAATCTCAGCCTCTCCGCCGATCTAGTAGGGTTCCTCATCCGCCTGAGAGATACCTCGGTTTCTCGATGACAGTGGGAGCAAGGATTGCATCATGAGATGATGACCCAACTAGTTTCGAGCAGGCCATCGAGAGTAGGGACTCTGTAAGAATGGCTGGATGCTTAGCGATCTGAGATGGAATCCATGTACACCAGCAAAGTATGGACTTTAGCTGCTATATCTGAAGGGTTAAATCCCCATCAGGAGCAAGTATATCTTGAGAAGATTACTTGGTATAGATGGAAAAGTTGAGACTTTCAAAGCTAGACTTGTTAAAGGTTTTCGTCATCGACCAGGCGTGGATAATGATGAAACCTTTTTCCAGTAGCTATGCTTAAGTATATCCAGATCCTACTTACCACGGCTACATACCATGACTACGATATCTGGCGGTTGGGTGCCATGACTGCTTTTCTAAATACTGATTTAGAAGAGAACGTCTATAAGAACACAGCCAGAGGTCTTCGTAAACAGTGGGAGCAGCGGAAACGTGTGCAAGTTGCTTTACATGATGAAGCAGGCATCGCGGAGTTGGAACGTCTGTTTTGATGTGATAGTCAAAGTGTTTGACTTCATCAAAATGGTAGACGAACCTTGTATATACAAAAGGGTAGTAGAGAGTAAGGTGGTCATCCTCGTATTGTACGAAGACAACATACTCTTGATAGGAAGAGAGTTTCCTATACTACGATCGGTCAATCTCCTATTATCACAAGGATTCTCCAAATAGGATCAAAGTGATACCTCCTAAATCCTAAGTTTTGGATCTATGAGATAGATCTAATTGAATATTAGGATACTCACTAGTTGTAGTGAGATGGTATCAATCGATCCTGGGGAGAATCACTGGAAGTGTTCCAGGGTGATAAAGACGACTGAATGTCAGTCACAGGCACTATCTTTACCCTCAGTAAAGGGACGGTATGTTGGAAGAGTTCCAAGCTCGATACCGTGGCAAACTAGACGATAAAGGCTGGTAACATCGCTATTGAAGATACTACCAAAGAGGCAGTTTGGGTGTATATTGGTTCATAAGATGAACTTGGTTCCTGCCATTGTATGACAATGGAAGTGTGTCTTAGGCCCTGGAACCCTGGTCCCATCAGTGACCCAGACATATTCTGAGGAAGCATCACCTGATCATGGAGATAGTTGATCTCCAAGTTGATCGAGGTTAGGAGAGTAGACTCAGAGGACAACACAGCGGATCCACTGACGAAGGCCTTTTTCCCAAAGAGAGACTTTTAGGGGATGGTTGAGTATGTGATACTGCAACCACTGCTACAGATGGCCCTAGTGCAAGTGGGAGATTGTTAGTTATATGTATGCCCTAGAGGCCATTACTGTACATTGGATGTATATTGTAGTGGATGCTGGGACATATATAGGAAGGACTTTCTTGCTCGACATGATAGTACGCTATCTGGTTGCACTTTATCTTAACATGTATACTTTCTGTCTCTCTGATTACATGTTGATAAAGCCCATAGGATGTGTGCTCGACTTCCAGGACTATGATGTAGTTCATACTAGTGGGGCCTGGGTAGTCCAAGAGTACATCCTTGAATTGTTCCTAGTCGTGGGAATATCGAGACGGGGCATCGATATTCCAGAGTAGACTAGCGTATATCTTCTCGACCCATGCGATGGGCGATGGATGATCCCATATCCATTGGTGTTTGACATCGAAGATGGTATGCGGGTGCTCAGTGGAGACTGGGTACACTGAACGGACTCGCCGAGAACTCCCAGATGGTATTATACCTCACGTCAGATGGCAGTTCTCTGGTGACACTGGTACAGCTTAGTCTGTTGACCCGATATCGTCATAGAGTCTTGTGTGTCTCCCACTGTGCTTTGATTTCCACCCTACCACGGCTCTACTGAGTTGTGAAAACAGGTGGTTTTTGGGTACAGTCCCGATTCACATGGAGGCAATGAGCGATAGGAGGGGATTCGTCTCTCCCGGTATTGGGGGTTGATGTTGTGCTATGCTCGACTGGCCATAACAGGAAATCCCTGGCCAGGGTTGCAGTGATATACTGGTAAGAGTTATCAGTAGTTTCACGAATGTTATGGACCTCAAGTCGGCATGACTTATCGAGCTACTGGGGTCTGACGTTTACCACCCCTAGGCGAGATATGCGACATATCAGACGAACAGACCGGACTGTACGGTAAGTGTTACTGGTTGGATTCGCAGGAGTGTGAGCGGGCTTGCTCGTCGACCTTCTGATCGCTCAATACCCGGGTGGCCGTTACGTTTAGCAGACCGCTTGCGGCTTGTGGATGCTTGATATGATCATCATCCGCTGCCGGCGTATTGACGAGTCTTTAGAGTCCTACACAGAGGTTTCCTAGTTCAAGCGAAACGAAATAGGAGCGCATATGAGATATGTGCGGGACCGAGAATAATACGTGTATGTGATACCGTATTTCATTCTCGCGATAAATGTGTCGAATGGTTGTATGCGATATAACCTAGTTATCGAATCAAGGATTGATTCGATAAGCCGATACATTGGATACTAGCCGGTTATATGCGATATAACCGGATCATTGAATCAAGTGTTGATTTAATGATTTAATGCATAATTATATATTTGATATATTACTTTGCATTAACTAGTAATGGTTCACTTTAAAAGGATTTTCTCACTTGAATTGTGCAAGTTGTATATGTGATATATTTCTTTGTGCACATGATTGTATCATGTTTGATGATACATTCTTGTTTGGTTTTGTGTAAAGTATTAAACCATGGTTAGTTAGTGATTAGGGTTTCATCTTATTCATTTATCTTTTTATTTTATTTATTTCAAAAGAAAAAGAAAATGAGAAATGAATGGTGGCTATTTTTGTTTTTAGTTGAAGATTCATGAAGCATTGATTTAGTCACCATTCTTGTCTCATGCCTAACCCTAACCACTCATCTAACCTAAGTTAAGTCTCTACACTAAACCATGGTAAAAGATATGATAAGTATTGTATTTTTCTTTTCTATTTTAATTTAACTTATCATATCTTCTTCTTCTTCTTCATCTTCTTCAACATTGAAGAAAGCTTGCTACTCCAATGGCAAGTCATGAAGTCTAGTGAGAAATCCAAAACTAAAGTTTACCCACTTCCTATTTCTTCATCCTCTACCTCTTGCCAAGTAGTATAGGGTGTTTACCTTCACAAGTTTTTCCGACTTGGTGAAGTTGGAGCTTGTTCTAGCGATGCCTCGACGTAGATCATCTTCGGCATCGAACCGACGATCAAGCCCGCCCATTCTTCGATGATGCCGACGCTAGAGCCCAAGACATGATTTGGACAGCGAGGGGACTTCATTGCGGAGCCGTGGAGGTGGTGGACCGGATCTACAAAGGTTGTATATCCGTTCCCTTAGTTAAAATGTTAACTAGTTTATGTTTTCGCCTAAATATCTAGTAAACGATCCGTAGTCGGGTTTGTAGGCACCCGTAAAATTTGATTTGTGCATGTTTGATCACTTGTGAGACTTCACTAGAGTGCCTAGGAACCCTTCAGCTTCGACCTAGTTCTCATGCACTTTCGTACTGTGATTTCAATTATGATATTCGGTGTATGATTTCGTGCACCATGTGCACCTGATTGAGATTCTTGCGCACACTTGGCGCACTTGATGCGATTTTGTGCACATCAGATGCACTAAATCGGGGTTTTGTGCAGATTAGATGCACCTGATATTAGAGTCGTGCATGCCCGTTGCACTTGACAGATGTTTTTTGGTGCACACCTGTTGCACTCAGTTTTGTTTTTGTGCGTATTCGTGGCATCTGTATTAGGTTTCGATTTCAGTGCGCACCGGACGCACATGATATCTTTATGACGTGATTGGGATTGATTTTAGTTTGAGCAGTATATTTTTATAATCATTACTATTTGATTTAATAACCAGGCGGGACGTGTATGTTAAATAAAAGATATAAATATGTATAGCTATTTTTTTTAAAAAATAAACGTCCGCTACTTGTGCCGTGACACGTGCATCGCACGACGATTCTCAAAAAGGGGTTTTTGCGTGTTTCATTATTAAGATGTTTAGCCGATTTTACTACTATGCGTACTATATATAAGTTATAGTTTTGATATATATTATGCTAGTTTTCTTATTGGGTTTTGGATATTTTATTTTCACCATAACTCCAATGATTGCGTTATGCTTGACGGAGTTGATTTTAGTTATGTATTAATGATTTCGGAGCCCCGACTATTTGAGTGTTTTGACTGAATGTTTTAGTAGTTGGAGGGGAGTTTTAATTTAAATTCGGGGACCGAATTTCTTAAAGGGGGGAAGATTGTAACGCTTCGAAAATCGTTTAGGCAGTTTTTCGGTAATCGGCTAAATTAGCAGTCTTTTCCATAAAAAATCAAAATAGATATTTTTCATTATAGACCTAATTATAAAAAATTTAGATAAGATATTACTATAAATTGGTCAATAAAATGTCACTTAAAATTTTCTAGTTAATTAAAAAAATTTCCTTAATTAATTATTTTTAATATTATTTTAAGCTTTTAAAAATACATTTAATTAGTGATAAATATAAATTTAATTGGGTAAATTACATAATTAGAAACCATTATAAACTAAAATTAAGTGTAACAAAAATTTTAGCAAAGCATTTCAAGTTTAATAGCTTATGGTAAAAGGGGGTTGAAAAATGGAAAGAAAAAGGGGTTTTTTTTGAAAAGTTTTGATGTAACATGCATTAATTGACCTTAGATGATATTTTTTTGTGGAAATTTCCACCCAATTCTCTCATTTCATCCCCTCCCACAACTTGGCCGAGCCACCCTCCAACAACCCCCATTTTCCCCCATTTTCTTTCTTCAAAAAATTCATGAAAAAGTGCAAAAAATCCACCGAAATCAACAAATTTCTTCACAAATTCAAACCATAATCCTATTCCACCTCTTTCCAAACCCTAATTTGTTTTAAAACAAGGTGAAAGAAGACATCTTTGGAGGCTAATTGCAAGAGGTTCAAAGGTTGGGAGGTATAACTCTAATCTAAATGTTTAATTTGTAGTGTAAGGTGCTAAACTAGAATTCTATAAGTGTTAATTTAGTTATAATTTATTGTCTAGGAAATTCTAGAAAGGGTTTTAAAATGAAGTTAGGGTTTTATTAATTAAGAGGGGTTATAATAAGTAGTTTAAAAGTTTTAGAAGTTGAAAATCTTATATGGTTGATATATTGTAAATTGTTCATTCAAAATTGTTTAAATTAAGCAATTTTGCTAACTAAATTTTTATAAATTATATATATTGGTGTGTTAAAATTCTAATTAAGCTTTTTATCATTATATTGTGGTTTTAATGAGAATATTAACATGTTAAATGAATGAAAGACCTAATCTAATTATTAGTTTCAAATTGTTAGTTAATATAATGTGATAAATATGCTATTTCGGTAAACTAGGTTTTAAAAATTAATTTAAAATGTAGTATTAAAAATCTAATTAGGGCTTTAGATCATTATTAAGGTTTCATGGAGTGGTTTAACACTTTAATATATGCAAAATCAAGTTTAGTAGTGGAATTGTAAATTCTTGCTTAACAAGTATTAATTTTGGCTAATTTGCAAACTAGAAATTGTAAATTATGACAAAATGATGTGAGAAAAATATGGTAATGGTTTCCATAATCTAGTTATGTTATTTAATGAATATTATGACCATTAGTTTCTTTTAAACATCAAGTTTTGAAGTAAAACGGTAAATTGGCATTTTCGGGTTTTACGAAATCGGACCATTTGATCGATTATTAGGGTTTCGATGAATTAAATCGTGTTTTATATTATAAGTAATGAGTTTTGAAACTACGAGTTGTTTGTTGGTGTTTTATCTCGATCAATCGGCGTTTGTACGCTGATATCGAGCGATATTTGGTTCTTTTACATGAGCGGGTCATAGGTTTTAACCTATTCGCGTTTCATGCGTCGTTTTGGTTTTATCCGTGATTCAGTTTATGATATTATATATGTTTGCGTATAGGTACCCCTCGCGTGGACTTTGGACGAGGAAGAAGAGGAGGGCGACATCGTCTTCGGCAGACAAGAACCAAGTGAGTAGATGTATATCTACGGGGGAAGTCGGGTGGATGGCGTTTAGCACCCCCGCAAACGTAGAATAGGAATAGTACTCATTGTCATTATGAAACCTGACGTGACCTTAGAATTTCGGTGAGTAAGACCCTAGAAATAACCCTAGGTTGGACTAGATTGATTTAGAAAGACCTTACCCGAGGATGAATATCTTGAAGGAGATTTCGTAGGTTTTAGGTAGTTACGCACACACGCACACACTGAGTATCGATGTGGTGTATACGTGTATGTGTATATATATAGGACTAGGTATAGGTATATATATATACACAATACGTATATGTGATACAAGGATGTGATATGATACACGGGGATGAAACAATATAACTGGGCTGATGCCGTGATTCTTAGCTACGGTCGTGTTAAGATGTTAGCGGATCATTAGGAAATGAGTTAATGAATAGGTATACATAGATAATAAAGGGTGGTGATGATATTGAGGTACATGGGACTCTAAAATAGCACCCAGACCGTAACATGTGACTTGATTACGACATCATACAAGTGTGACTTGATTTCGATATCATACATGCGTGACTTGATTACGATATCATATAGGTGTGATTTGATTACGATGTGATGTAAGTGTGACTTAATCACAATATGACACATATGACATGATATTTCTGAGGATAAATTAACGATGTACATTTATGTTGGCAATGATATATGACTGATGTATGCGTTTACAGTACAGTACCTTGATCATGACATGATTTGATGATGATATTATGCGAATGATTGTACACGTAGGTGATACTTGACCCGTACCCCGATATTGGGATGTCGTACGATGGATTATACCGTACGATGCATAGATGTGATGATTGATCCGCACTGTTGTTTCGAGGAAATCGTACTACGTACGTGACGCTATTGAGGCTGGATCGCCGACTATTAGAGATATGGACTCTGACTTTAGGTGTGCTCCTATTTCTTATCGACTAGTTTCTTAGGTTTAGTTCCTTAGGAGGTTAGATGGACACTAGTTTAGGTTCGAGTCATATAGTGGTAGTGGTATTTGTATATCGCAGATGAGTGGTTATTACACATCCGCCTTTACATTCATACCGTAATCATAATGTGCATGTTCATATATATGTTTCTATAATCAGCATAAAACTTTGCCTGTTAGGACACCAGCACCATTACCGATGATGCGTATATTCCACGCACACTTATTTGCCGGCTCACACACATCATCATCGGGAATTGCTATGTCACGTACACATTAGATCATATTATCTTTTATTGATAGAATCAGCTAAAAGCTTGATCGATGTAGCATTATGATTACTCTCAGATATTAGTCTAGACATGGCTTTTATTACTTAGACATTCATGCATTCATATTTTCATGTTATCATGCAGTATTATGGGGCATATGCCGACACTTATCATATACTTACTCATGATTTTTGGGATTTTGGATTTATATGAGATTTCTGGATTTTTGGGGAAAACCGCAAGAATACATAAAAACTTCTCTCTCTCTCCTCCTCTCTTTTTAAAACATAAGATGCGGTTTTCTCGTGATGTATGTGTCGTCCACCATGAGGTTTCATGTTTTCTGTTGGATTTCGAGACCCGATTTGAGGAGTGGATGAACCGTCTCGGGTACATGGTGGGCTTGGTATGGTACCCCGGGGCAAGAAGATCGAGTTGTAGACGATGAGCCTGGCAGGGGAGGACTACCTACCGATGATGTCTGGCGCGGCGGATATCCGGAGGATACCGACCGTTGACGTGGGATTTGATGATATGGGCCGATCCGGACTGACGGAGCCCGAGATATTGAGACTATGAGACATTGAGATTATGAGGTATTGAGACTTGAGATTTTCGTTTTTTGTGTCGATGCTTGACACGGATTTCCATGGATTTCATCGTTGATATTTCAGATTTCTATGCACATTTTACCATGATAAAAGCTAAAGATTTTTTATACAGATATATCTAGATTTCAGGATTTGTTATTGTACATTCATGGTGCATGCATACTCATTCACATGACATGGTATTATATGAGACACTGACATGAGCACGGAGCATTTTCACTTACACGTAGTTTATTATCCAGTCTTTACTCGATGATTAGTAGTATATCAGTATATTATTATGACCTAGGACAGCGTCGTGCATTCGATTTCTTTTCGCAGATATTTTCTACTCACGATTTGGCAACTCACCCCCGTTGTGCCAAATTTTATTACAGGTTCGATGTACAGGTTTTCCTGACAGCTTGCTGGCACATCTTTTCATTCAGGGTGATTTGCACGGTAAGTTGGTTCACTTGTATCTGGACCTCCATTGTACTTTTATTATTTCTTTTGTATCTAGAAAGCTCCATCAACCAAACTTCTATTACTTGATAGTTTACTGAACCATTTATTTGTTTCGACCTTAGAGTCGCGCTTGTATTATTATGATATCTGGTGGTTTTATTTTCTTTGAGTTCTGAACCTCGCCCTTTGGCCTTGTATACTTTTGTGCATTGGTGTGGTTGTTTCCGCTTGTTGGCGTAGAGCTAGCACCCGTTTGGGGATGCTTTTTATTGTTTATATGTATTTATACTTGTTTGTACCCATTTGGGGCCAGTTTTTACAAAGGTGACTCTGTCGAAATTTTTGAGAAAATTGGATGATATTTTTAAACTTGTTTTCTTCATGTTTTCCTTTACTTCTTCTTCTTCTTTTATGGTTTAGATTTCTGGGCTTCGGCTTACTTAGGTTACGTTGCGCCTCTAGACGCTTCGTAATCTAAGTGCCGGTCACGTTCCGTACTTTCGGGTCGTGACAAATAAGTAGGGTTTACCAACACAATCATCACTTAACCAACATTCCACATAATTCACCATTAAAGCACAAAACTAACTATTTAACACAAATCGATGCTAAACTACACACAACTTAAGCAAACCATGAAATAGGGTTCAAGAAATATACCCTAATGAACCCTAGAAGGCAGGTGAAGAAGTGAATGGGGGAAGAAGAGGGCTTGCAAGTAGCTGGAGCTCCTGCTGCTGCTGTTGCTGCCTGCTGTTGCTGATGCTACAAGCTGTTGTTGCTTCTGGTGCTGATGCTGATGGTGCTGATGCTTGCTTCAGCTGTTGCTCGAGCTGCTTGCTGCTGCTGCCTCTCGAGTTGCTGGAGCTGATGCTGATGGTGCTGCCTCTGCTGCTGAAGCTGTTGATATTGTTGTTGCTGCTGCCGCTTGCCTCTGCTGCTGCTGCTGCTGTTAATGTGTGTGTGTGTTTGTGAGAGTGTGAGAGTGTGAGGGAAATGAGAGTAAGAATGAGAAATGAGAGAAAAAAATCAACCCCCTTTCTCACTCTCTCTCACTTCATTAAATGAGCATGGCTCATGCCATGTTGCCCCATGCTCATTCTCTCTCTCTCTCTCTCACAAGGTCAACACTTCAAACCAAATAAAAAAATCAATTTAAGACCCTTTTTTATTTTTAACAACCATAACTATTAAACCCAAAACACTTAACAATAATTAACTTAAAGAGAATGGGTTAATTCATCATGCTTGCTAATCATGGTCTAACCCCATCTCTAAACCCTAGTTTACATGCACAAGTGTGTGTGTGCCTAGAAAAATTCTAATAAAATACACATAAAATAGGATAAAATAATTAAAAAACAATTTGGTAAACTTTTTATTAAAAACCATACATTAAAATATAATTAGCTACAAAACACATTCTAAGGTGTTACAATCTCCCCCCCTAAAAGAAATGCGTCCCCGAATTTAAAAAAAAAAATACTGCTACGCGTACCTTCAAAGAGAAGATTACAACTCTCAAATCTCGCTCGCAGCCTCCCAGGTGACTATCTCACCATACGGCTACGCCCAAGAAAAACCCTTTATAGATGGCAAGACCCTTGACCGACGTTTCTCTGCCTGCCGAGCCATTAACACAATTGGCTGCGGGTGAACGAAAGATCGCGTCAAAGCTAAATGGTCTGATGCCAATCATGTGAGAAAGGTCAAGAAGGTAATTGTAAAGTACCATCACAAGGAATACGGGGTGAAAATCCAATAATCTGGGCGGAAGTGCCAAATTAAAGGCAACAAAACTAACCCGCTTATAGGATCTCAAAAGGACCTAAATCCTGGGACAAGCATCCCAAAATCCAACACGTCATTCATCGGAAAGTCCGTAGGAATACATGATCTGCCCCTGCGAACTCGAGTCTATGACCAACACGTCGGTATAAGGCCTTAGTTCGCAATGGACAATTTCCATCCTGACCTAACACAACTGGACCATCTCCGAAGTCTCCAGACTAGCTGGTGTCCAAAGTCCTACTTACGCAGAGTCAGAAAAGCAACAGACTGGTGATCGACACGACCTAACCCCTAAACCTAAAGGTGGCCAATTGGAGTGTCTCCTGATAACAGCTATCGAAGAAGAACCCTAACAACGGCAAGTGATGATCCCCAACTGCTGACAACAATCAATACAACCACACAACTTAACAAGAAACAACTGAGCAAATTGAGTATAACCGGACGACAAGAATCCGAATGGAGTCACACCCTGACTAAACTTGGGTAGAAACCATAACGAAATTCGTAGAGATCTGCTCCCACTCCTACTTCGGAACGGTAAAAGGTTGCAACCCTCCAGCCGGCCTCAGATACTCAACCCAAACACACAAAAGACATACTTTGAAACGAAACCTGAAACTACTCTTTACATCCCTGTCCACCCGTAACTATCTCACAAGTAACGTTAAATGTTGGTGGAACTTGAATGCATAGAGAGAGTTGACAGATATGCATGTTCTAGGATTACACGTCTCTACCTGATAACATCAGGTACACCCACGCGTCCCTAACTTAGCACACCATGTCACAATTCAAGGACTCCAAATCATTACCCAGCCGAGTATGCTCAAGTATCTCTGACGAACGAGCATCGGCGGACAGTGTCTCACGGAAGCGATTCAAGAAAAGTGGTCGGGCGCGGACATGAGCAAGGTGTCCCCTCCGTAGTGACGAACTTAAGCTATACTCAACGATCACACAAGAACTGTAAATCTGCAGAAGACTATCACAACAATTAAAATCCGCTGCAGGAAGATGTTCATTAAGCTCTGGTGGTCCGTGAAAATCTGACATGACTCACGAACAGATAGTGTCTCCAAATCTCCAACACAAAACCACCGCGGCCATCTCCAGATCATGAGTGGAATATCCTTCTCGTACTTCCTCCAAATGTAGGGAAACAAAAGCGATAACTCTATAGTGTCACCTCAGTACACACTCGAGCCCCACTCAAGAAACATTACAGTTAAACAACAAAGTCGCCCGAACCAAAGGCAAAGAAAGAACTGATGCAGTTGTTAACTAAATCTTCAACTGCTGAAAACTCCGCACACTTGCCTCAGTCCACAGAAAAGAAACCTTCCTTTCGGTCCATTCAGTCGACGGTGTAGCACTACTCTAGCAATCCTGCATGAAACGGCGGTAAAAACCGGTTAAGCCTAACAATCTGCGGATCTCCGTCCTGCACACAAGTCTGGGCCTAAGCTGTACGGCCACGATCTCCCTCGGAACCATACGAAACCATTTCCCGTGACTACAAGACCTAGGAGTCAACACAAAACAAGCCTGAAGAAACACTCCGAGAATTTAGCAAACTGCCGGTGCTCTCCCAGTATCTGCATAACAAATCCTCAAGTGCTACTACTGTCCCTCAAGACACATTAAATAGACCAGAATGTCGTAAATAACACAACAATAACTGATCGAGGAACGGCCTGCAGAAATCTGGTCCATCATATCTACAAATGCTGCTAGGGCATCAGTGAATCCAACGACTCACTAAAACACAAAGCCCGTCGCACGCATAAGGCAGTCTTCGGAATGCCATCACCCCGAATCCTGAATAATGATGACCTGATCCCAAACAAACTTAGAAAATGTCTCGCATTCTGGAGCTGATCGAAGAAATCGTCAATGCGATGTAAGGGATACCTATTCGCACCATAAGCCAGCTCAATTAACGATCCATCGATACGCAACCTCAAACTGCCGTCTTTCTCCTTGACGAACAGAAATAGGAGCTTCCAAAAGCGAAACACTCAGACGCACAAAACTCCCCAACAAATAACTCTGCAGCTGATCCTTAAGCTCCCTAAGCTTCGCCGGCTCATCCGGAACAACGTCGGAAAAACTCTCGCACGAAAGGAACACCGGTCCAACAAACCCTCTGTGGCTACAGTATCATGAATGAACGTCAAGAATCCACGACATCTCCTCAAAGCCGACTAGCGAAAAAGGTTGAATCAAGCTGTGAGAGGCAGCACAACTATCCACCTGCACAACAAGAACTGACTCGCCGGGAAAACAATTCCTGACTGTTTCCTCACGGAAGTCCACAAACGCCTAACACGTAGCTAAATAGTCCGTGCCCAGGAGAACGTCAAATCCAACATCTCTAGAAGGATCGAAACGACGGACGAATCTCTATCTCCTATCCTATTGGCACACAACTGAAAACGTTTCGCACAACAAAAGAATCGCTGACCGAAGTTAAAATAGCAAACTATGACTAGTCTACCCAACCACGGCACAAGCATGAAAAACAAACGAATACATCAAAAGAACATGCAAAATAAGGATACCTGAAAACTCCACATTGGACGCCTGCGCGTCCTGATGAGTAGAAGCAAACTCCAGTGTCTGCCCTCTACCCGCAACTGGCTGAACTCCTCTGGTAGACTGAGCCCTCTGAGCGAACCTTCCACGTCCACGGCCTCTCTGAGTACGATCATGACGAGATGCTAAGGAACAATCCCTGACGAAGTGCTGAAGGCTTCCGCATCGAAAATATCCACGCGTTGACTGCTGACCATCCTGGGGATGAGAGCTGAACGACTGTCCTCGTCCTAAGCCTCTGCTACTCCCACGACGGCCACGAAATCTGTCTCGATGAACAAACCTCTGTCTCTGGGCTGGTACACCGGTACGAGCCCTCCACTGTCCTGGAATAGGTACCTCGTCAACTGGAGCTGCAACCTCCGGTGCTATGTAGGTGACGGACTGCTGCATGTTGATCGTAAGTGACAACTGAGTAACAGGGGTGACAACCTCCTGTCGTAGCTCCCGAACAACATCAACCAAAGAACTCATCGTCTGGTGGAAGTCCTGCATCTCTGCCAAAAGTCTATCAATAGTATATGTCGTAGGCTGATCCATCTGCACCTGTGCAACTAGAGTGTCATCCTGGTCAGTACTCGTCTCACCCGAGCCAACTCTGACCTCGGCCCTCGCTGCATCACTCTGAGTCCCCATAGTCATCGGCGGCAAGGCTATCAAAAGATATAAGATTCGATGAGAATAAGGAATCAAATCTCAAGGATATGAATCATCAAGGAAGGAATTTCAAGCAACTTGTACTTAGGTCACTTAATGCAAAGTACCGCACCGTGGGTATGCTGCAGACATACACACACTACGTTACTCTGCTTAAGCTACCAACTCCATCATACTAAGGTCATCCTACACTCCGAAAGGTAAAACCTAGCGCTCTGATACAAACTTTGTCAAGACCCGAAATTGGCCCGTGACGGCCCTAATACCACGCAACGCTTAAAGACGTAACGCAGTAAAAGAAAGCCAAAACCCAGAAATCTAAACCAAGAAAATACGGAAAAGATAATATAAGTTTTTGAAACACTTGAAATCGCAACCCAAATTCTTTAAAAGTTCTACTTTCTTTCTTTAAAATTTTGGCAACACCCCCTTTTGTAAAAAAGCTAGCCAAGATGAATACAATACAAATATACGACGCCATAGCGAAGAAATAAAGACAATAGAGAGAAAGTTGTATATAGAAGACAACAAATCCACAAATAATATACACAATCGTCCTCACCAAGTCTCTAAGTCAACAACATAATAGTAGATGGAGAGTACAAGATACAACGAATGTACAATATGAAATACAGATAATCATCTAACCCACCTAAGCAAAATAGTATACTGTGAGCCGATGCGATATCTGTAGCAAAAGATGATAGCTGAATAACTGAATAGCCTGCCTCGACTACTCTGGGGAACAACCTGAAACACCTGTGGCACAACGGGGGGTGAGTTGCCAACTCATGAATAGTAGATAACATATGCAGGTAATCGCAGGAATGTACGTACAGCATGAATCTAAGATATGCGATTACAGTAATAACATGTCATATGAATGCCGAATAATGGAAAGTACACTAGCAGGTACAGTCAATATGTAAAGCAATAATAACATGACAATAATATTCAATAACTATGCAATAGGGATATGAGAATGCAAATATGCAGCTATCATGAAGGGTACACTAACAGGTACTACTAATACACGGAACAATGCATAAGTGAAAAGGTATGAGGTATGGAGTGAAATATGTCATCCCACGGAATCCTGTCATCGTGGTAGGATCACAATCCATCAAGACACTCAAATCTCAATTCCTCAAATCAGCCCCCACGTTGGGCTCTCACATCATATAAGTCTCACGTCTCGTCAATGTACAATATTGAGTAATCTCCTATATCCCGAATGTACAAGTCAATAATCCCATGTGTATGTCCAATCTCAATGAATCACCTAATATCCCAAGTCAAAGTCTCAAGTAAGATTCTAGCATCCTAAATATATATATATATGCAGAAATAAATATGATGGGGTCAATACACATATATTAGCGTCACATTCCACTAATATTGGTGTAAGGGTATATATAACAACGGCTAAATCCCCTGTTATATATACAAAGGTGTTTAAAAGAAATATCATGAAAACAATGTGCCAAGCATCGACACAAAAATCCTGATAGGTACGTATCATACGCTGTCCCGAAAGCACGAGTGCCTAGCTCTGACCTTCGCCTTTCGACGTATGCATACGTGCATGACTCCCAACGGTATCTCCATGATCCCCGCCGAGTCATCAGTACTGTCACCGGTAGGTACTAGCCCGCCTCCAGGCTCAATCGGCAAAATCCATCGATCTTCTTGCCGAGGGGAACCATACCGGGCCCCACCATGTACCCTCTACGGCCTCGACGCCTCCTCGTATGGGTATATATATACATCAGAACCGATAAAGCTCATGGTGGATGCGCAAATATCATATCAAGGAAACCGGGTTTTTCAATGTATGCATAATTTCATGAACTCCCTCGGTTCCCAAATCCAGAAAACATCATCTAAAATCCCAATAAACAATGCGCAAATCCAGGAATAAGTATATACGATATATCTGAAATGCGAGCATATAGATGAGAATGTATAGCTGGAACCATAAGTATGCGAAACCAATAAGGTACAGCTAAGTAACATCAGTAAAGGTAAATATGTAACAGCAACTGAATATGTGGGTAACATACGGGTGTAGCAATGTATAGGTATCTACCTATAAGAACTGATGTGGTATACCCCCCTGGGTATAAGTAGAATCTGTAAGATACCCCCTGGGTATAAATAAAACATGAGCAAGGTATACCTGTAGCTGTATCGTAAGGTGTATATGTGCCTATCACTAATGGTATGATACACTATAGGTATACCGATAAACTACATGTCATGTGTGATAAGCAATATAGAATCTATAATGGTTGGTGTGTGACATGGCAATTATTGACGGTGTGTGTGTAGCATACAATCCGTGCTTGTGCAACATGAACCGTTAATAATATGTGCAGTGCCCTACGGCTAATAGTCACAGTACAACTATATCTAAGTAAATAGGGTAAAGGCGTAATTCTAACACTGACGTAGAATATGCGACAAGTATTTGAATCCTAGCCCAGACGCATAACGCCATGCGGACGATTCCCTTGTAGATGTTAAATCTACTCACCTACGCTCCACGCTAGGTGAATCCTACCATCTGCTCCTCCCTGTAGCAGTGTCCGTAGTCCCTGCCTGCAAACCTGCAAATAAGACATGGAAATCATATATAAGCAAAATATTCCGCAAAACGCGATATCGAACCAAAACGAGAAACTCGCGTCGCGAACTAAACGCGCGTGTGCACGATACGCTGAATCGTGTGTATACGCGTCTAAAACTACCGCGACACGCCGCGATACACTGGATCACAGAACCCACTCACGTATCGCGCGTATCGCGCAAACACAACAGACATGCAAAACGATATTTTGTCCCAGATTTTCCTACAGGTCAAATCTTACAAAACTAGACATGCTAAAATACTACAATACACTGCAGACACCCCTACCCAAAACCCCAAGACCCAACACCCGAACCTGGCCGCAAATTGCGGCCAATATGATTAAATATGCGGCCATGTTTGGGAGAGAGGGGCTCGTGTTTTGGTGGTGTTGTCTAAACTTAGTGAGCATGCTCCAGTATTCTCAAATTTATCCTGAAAGGTCCGGGCCAAAAGCAAATCACAGATAGCCAACATATCGCTTAAAAACGCTAATTTTGCACAAAAAGCAAACCCTATGGTATTTTAGTGTAATCTGGGGTTATTCTCAGTTAAAGTGACCCTAACAACACTTAAATAAGTAGGGTTTACCAACACAATCATCACTTAACAAACATTCCACATAATTCACCATTAAAGCACAAAACTAACTATTTAACACAAACCGATGCTAAACTACACACAACTTAAGCAAACCATGAAATAGGGTTCAAGAAATATACCCTAATGAACCCTAGAAGGCAGGTGAAGAAGTGAATGGGGGAAGAAGAGGGCTTGCAAGTAGCTGGAGCTCCTGCTGCTGCTGTTGCTGCCTGCTGTTGCTACTGCTGCTGATGCTACAAGCTGTTGTTGCTTCTGGTGCTGATGCTGATGGTGCTGATGCTTGCTTCAACTGCTGCTCGAGCTGCTTGTTGCTGCTGCTTCTCGAGTTGCTGGAGCTGATGCTGATGGTGCTGCCTCTGCTGCTGAAGCTGTTGATATTGGTGCTGCTGCTGCTTGCCTCTGCTGCTGCTGCTGCTGTTAATGTATGTGTGTGTTTGTGAGAGTGTGAGAGTGTGAGGGAAATGAGAGTAAGAATGAGAAATGAGTGAAACAAATCAACCCCCCTTCTCACTCTCTCTCACTTCATTAAATGAGCATGGCTCATGCCATGTTGCCCCATGCTCATTCTCTCTCTCTCTCTCTCTCACAAGGTCAACACTTCAAACCAAATAAAAAAATCAATTTAAGACCCTTTTTATTTTTAACAACCATAACTATTAAACCCAAAACACTTAACAATAATTAACTTAAAGAGAATGGGTTAATCCATCATGCTTGCTAATCATGGTCTAACCCCATCTCTAAACCCTAGTTTACATGCACAAGTGTGTGTATGCCTAGAAAAATTCTAATAAAATACACATAAAATAGGATAAAATAATAAAAAACCAATTTGGTAAACTTTTTATTAAAAACCATACATTAAAATATAATTAGCTACAAAACACATTCTAAGGTGTTACAAAATTCCTTCGAGTTTGTATATAACCATACGATGGTTTTGTCCAATGGAAGTGGACGTTCGTAGTAATATGGGGTGTCCTGGAGAAAAGGGAAAAAGTATGAGTGGCAATGAGGTTTGCAACTCTGACAATCTAAAAGCCAGTGTTTAAGAAGGTTTGGTTAATTTTGGTCACTGGGTCATAGTCTTAGGGTCGGGTCAATGGTCGCTGCCAAAGAGAGAGAGAAAAGAAACACTCAGCATGCACTCTAACCTAGATCAGAATGGTTACCAATTTATCTAATCTGGAAACCTCCCACTGTAACCTCAAATTCTCCTCCAAACCTGAAAGAAGAATTAGTCGGGGTCACCCGAGGAGTAAACAAACTAATCAGTGGGAATCAGGATCTAACTATCATCGCATGATAATGTAACGGAATCCGCTCACATTATCACACTCCAGAAGGTATGCGCATATCTAGCAAGTTTCAGTTTCTTTAGAAACTCCCGATGTGATTTTTACCCCATGCTCTTATGACCTTGACTTTGGCCAACATATCATAAGTCACTTGTCAAATTCTACCCGTCATTCTCCAGGTTAATTTAAGCCCACCCGTACATACCCTTGACTTTGGCCAAAATAGTAGTACGACTGCCCCAAACCAACGCATCTATCTATGCTGCATATGAATACCCAATAGCTACCAATCACTGTGCCTTGACTTCGGCAAACATACACAGCTTGAATACTATTGACTATCCATATGAAACGACGGAGGGCTACGAATGGTTGAAAACCTTTAACGTAATGAACTTGATATCGTTGAAGGAACCGGATAGCTTTATAAAAATATAGTGGCGAGAACCTTTGCTAAAGAGGTCACTCCCGGTGAAGGGATCTCGGCTCTTTCCCCGTAGAATGAGGTGCAGGATATTCCAACTGAATACCACGATGCAAAGCAAAAGTAATCGGCTATAGTGAAGTTATTACCCTGACGCAAACTTCTGTCCAAAGGGTCACTCCCGGTAAAGGGATCTCGGCCCTTGCCTCGTCGACTGAGGAGTAGGATATTCCAACTGAATACCACGATGCAAAACAAAAGAGAACGTCCTTGCAATAACAGCTTTTTTGAAAAATGTTCCAACAACATCAATTAGGTTTGTTTAACTTGCATTGATCCGAATCAACGCAGTCCCATCAATTGATCACACCAATAAAGAACGAAAATAATGATGTACGTATATGCCATCCGCATTCGCCACTGGGTCCCGTCATTACCCGTTAGGTTACTTAACTAACGACAGAGCGGGGACTAGACTAGCGCGGATGCAAAACATATACAACATCTACTAGTATATATATCAATATATAATATTTTCGCTCAAGGCGTGATAAAATGCAACATCACAGAAATGTACAGCATCACAGAACAAAACAGATATCTAGGATCCCCAGGTTTTATAGAGCCGCTACTGAAATCCGACGTTCCCCTGGTCGTGTGGATAGCCTGTGCAATGAAATCCTAGACCCCTACGGGCGCGGCAAGTTACCCGCCAAAACCTGAAGCGAGGCAGCCCCCTTCAGCAACGTGAATGGACCACCCAACACTTCACGGAATCCGGTAACTTGGGCACCCCTCCTGGGTCAACCTGTACCCCCTACGAGTGCGGCGAATAGCCTGCCAATTCTAGAGTGAAGCCCCCTCCGTCTCAATGCCATGAGATGCGGGCTTGTTACCCTCTAGAACCCGGCTATCCGTGCACCCCACCTTGGGGTAATCCTAGTACAGAAAGTAAAATATACATACAATGGGTACATCGACCTCGACCCGGTCGTGCCCCAAAAGAATAATATACAAACGGGCAGTGACGGCAGTCCACATGTCGGACGCTCGCCCCGCAATATCAAATGTACATAATACAACCAAAACTGTACTAGCATTGCACCCAGGCTATCCCCCATCACCAATCCGCAACATCACAGCACAACACAGAACATCAACGTGAATGTCACGTTCGCAAATCCGTCTAACCAGGCTATAGCAGTTAGACAGGATTTACCGATCGAGTGACATTCACGGTCGCATATATAATGTAAATACTGTGAACTAATGTGTTTAAAATTCTCGATCGATCAAATTTACCTAAGTGGGCCCCCAAGCACTACTGTAGCACTTAAAGAAATTCTGGGCCCAAAAAGAATATTCCAAAACCCCTATTTTCAAGTCCAAGAGCCTCTGTAAAATTTTGATACGCTGAACAGTGAAAATGGCGGCGGAACCGCAGCCCAAGCATGGGTTTGGCCGCGGTTCCGCGGTGGGGTAATGGGTTCAGGAGACCAAATTTTACCAGAGTTCTTATACTTCCCTGCACATCATTCTGCAACTACCTGAAAAATTTTTGGAGCCAAAAAAAAAATTCGACAGAAACTGATGCACATGAAAACGCAGTTTTTGGAATTTTGTTCGATCGGAAATGTAAACACATTAGACAAAGCTAGACTAGGTTAATGGCGTCGTTCTGATACCAGTGTAAGTGCACGGCGGCGCCCCGGCCGTCAATCCGACGCCGGAATGCGGAAACGAAACTTTTTACGTACTTGTAAACCGGCACCACCGCGCACAAAAATCCCGGATCGGGCCATTAATCTAGTCCTAGCTAACAAGAGAAGGGTTAGAGAGATATACCGAGCGATCTGTGTCCTTCGGTCTTCTCGTCGTCGTCCCGATCTCCCTGCGGAACCTCCGCTCTCCACTTCCTCGCCGGAAGGGCAGCACGTCGCCGGCTTCTTTTACGGGCTCCCACCTCTGGACCGAGGCAACTCGGGCACGAAGTTGGCGAGTCGACATGCCCAAGATTTGCTATAGAATAAGTGTGGTGCTATGTCTCATTGGGGTTTATGGAAGTTGCTCTTTTGGTGGAGGAAAAGAAGCATATGGAGATGAATGATTTTGTAGCAAGCAAAGAAAAAAATGTGATGAACATTTTTCCCATTCCAAAATGAAAATCCCCCCATCCCCCAAAGTGTGGCCGGCCTCTCTTAGAGAAAAAATGGGAGAGAGGAAAAGTCAAGGGAGGGAAGCTATCATGCATGAGAGAGAAAAGAGGCTTATTATGAATCATGATCAAAAACCAAATCCAACACTCCAACAACCTAATCATAACCCATCATCATTACTCCAAAAGTCAAGTAATGATCAAGTCAAGAAGTCAATGAAAGTGCACCATCATGAAACCATCATGATGCAACAATATGCAAAGACAACTCTCCAAATTGCTAATTTGCGTAAATGCAAATAAGCCCTCCTCCACCAATCTTCGGCCAATGAAAGATACAAAAGAAAATGGCCGAAACGGAAAGCAAACTGGCAACTCCAAAAACTGATCCCGTAATAAATTACAGGAAAACCCCGCTACTGTATATACATACTCGCATTTGTATTCCGACCGAAATACAAATGCAATGAGACAAATCTATACAGTACTATACTAGGATCCGGCTTAAACCAAAGCCCGCTAGTATTAACCGTCCGATCCTGTTCCGTGCAATACCGCACGTATCTGATCGAACCCTGCCATATCTCCATACGGCCTCTACAGCGTTTCGCCCGAAACTTGAGCAACTGTCTGTGGGGGACTC
This sequence comes from Agapanthus africanus, assembly GCA_030015575.1. Classification (NCBI taxonomy): domain Eukaryota; kingdom Viridiplantae; phylum Streptophyta; class Magnoliopsida; order Asparagales; family Amaryllidaceae; genus Agapanthus; species Agapanthus africanus. The sequence continues at coordinate 595,709,295 of JASDDO010000024.1, forward strand.
TAAAGACTCGTCAATACTATGGCTGTGGATTTAACTACTAGCACGTCAGAGGTATTAGCCATACGTGACGGGCTACCAGCTATTGACCAAAAGGGACGTCGATGAGCGAACTCATCCTGACACCCTACTGAGCCTGTCAGTGACAATATCCGTACAGTCCGGTCCGTTCGTCTATGAGCATCGCATGGCGGGCCTAGGGGGTTGGTAAAAGTCAGACCCCCAAAAGTGGTACAAATCGTGTCGGAGTGTAGCCCAGAACACCCTGAGATACTACTGGAATACCTACCAGTAAATCTCCTGCCTCAGCCGAGGGCTTCGTGTAATGGCTCTCCTAAACACAGTGCGACCTCACCCCCAATACCGGGAGAGACGAACCCCTGAAGATCCGCTCACTGCCTCCATGTGGCTCGGGACTATACCCAACTAAAACCTGTTTGCACGTCTCCTTTGAGCGTGGTAGGGTAGTAATCAAAGTACAGTGGGAACTCGCACGAGACAAATGACGATCCTCAGGTCGATGAACTAACATGTACACATGTTACCAGGGAACTGCTATCTGACGTCAGGTATAAGATCAACTAGCATGTTCCCGGCGAGTCCTGTCCGGTGTACTCATAACCCAATGAGCACCTGTATACATCTTAGGTGAACCAACTGACACCAGTGGCTTGTGAGACCGGCCACCGCCCCTCGTCGGGGTCTCGACTGTATACACTAGTCTACTCTGGAGTATCGATGCCCTGTCTCGAAACTCCTACGACTAGGGACCTTTTAAGGATGTGCTTATAGACTACCAGCTCCCATGTATATGATTGCCCTCATACTGCTGGCAGTCAAGCAAGAATTTTAGGGGCTCTATCAACGTGTAATAGCGACCTGTCAGGTCACCTAAAGTAGTACACGATGATAAAGATAAACCAGATAGCATACTATAAACTTGAGTAAGACTGTCCTACCGGGATAAGTCCTCCCTCAATCATTGCAATCACGTGCCTGTGATCTAATAATTGACTCTGAGGGCACTATCTCCAACAATTAACCTTGCTTAGTGGACATAACACTTTAAACTAATCCATGCCTAAATTAACCTAGCACTTAGCACTTAGATATTTGTTGTGAGATATTTCCTTAGTTTTTGGAATGGAGGGAGGTGGCAAGGTGACTCATGGGAGGAGTCATGCTTGCATTTATGATGGAGAGGGAGAGAGTAAGTGTATGGGTGCACTTACCCTACACTCACCCTCTCATCTCTATCTCATCTCACACACTCTCTCATTCTTATCTCTATCTCTTTCTCAATTATTTCTCATTACTCCTCAACCCTCAACTGAAACCCTCACTACTCCTTCACTAAACATTGAAAAACCTTCATCAAACACCACCAAATCACTTCCCAAGTCTTGTTTTAGCCTCTAGCATCCCTTGGAGCTTGGAAAGCTAGGATCTTTGAGCACGTGTGGATAGGTATAACCTATAAACTGTTAAATAGATGTTATAATGTTGTGTAGCTTGTTACTTATTGTTAGAACACTAAAAGTAAAGTTTTGTGCACATATCGTATTTTTAGTGTCATTATAGGATATCTGTGAACTGCTTTGACCCTGAGTGTGTACTGGAAAATCTAGCAGTGTAGTTGTGCTGTACCAGAGATCCTAAGCATTCACCAGAAGAACAAACCCCATAGGCTCGGTTTTGGCCGGCGATTTCATGAGGAAATCTGGCGACCTCAGCCATTTACGGGAGTTAGGGCTTGGTTTTTGTACGGTAGCTGTCTGCAGTTGTTTAGAAGTGTTTGGTACTGTTTGATTTTTATGTTTTGACAGTATAAAAAATCTGGGATCACTTTTCTTGTTTCTAGTGTTTCGACTACGTGTGTTACGTTATCCGACACGGTTCGTGTACTTTGTGTAGCTATTGCTCTTGGGTTGGTTTCGTAGTGTCGCTACGCACGTTAGCCACTAAACGAAAACTTGAGAGTTTGTTTGGAGTTTGTGCGTCGGTCAAACGTAGTTTGTACGTGTTATTGGTCGATTGCTAATGTGAACTTGTTATGTTGTTATATGATTTTAGGGTCGCAGGCGGGAACATCGGACGCTGCGAAGAAGGGAAAGCAAGTGGTTGGCTTTACTTATCCCAAGATCATCGGTGAGTAGATTTAACATCTACAGGGGAATCTCCTGCATGGCGTTATGCGTCTGGGCTAGATTCAATGACATGATTATTAATTATAAGTATATGGACATTGATTGTGCTTGTGTACCATTGTTGCATACCTCATTTTCCTATTGCATATGGACATAGTATTAATGGGACACAACACTATTATTGACGGTTCATGTTACACGAGCACAAATTGTATGCTACACACACTCCGTCGATAATTGCCATGACACGCACAACCCATATACATATGTGATATTGTATTGGTTAGGGACATTGAGACATGATCCTTATTTCCATTGTGTATAAGAAAGATAGCATACACATATACCTGTACACCTACATGTTTACACATATACCTATATGGTATTACATCATTATTGATAGGTATATACCCATATCTTGATATAGCTACATGTACATCATGCATACATACTTACATGTACACCCACATACCTTGCTATAGCTACATGTTCACCTTTATATGATGTTGCATGGACTTTGGACAATTTGGAAACCGCATGATATATTTAATAACTTGATGCATTTAAATAGAGGTTTTTCCTTGATATGCTCATATTACTATTTTATGTTGCATATATTATATGTCATGGATTTACGCATTGAGATATGGATTTCATATGATGTTTTCTGGATTTGAGGACCATAGTATTTCATGAAATTATGCATTGTTTGAAAAACCCAGTTTCTCTTGATATGATATTTCGATGCGTCCACCATGAGATTTTTCGGTTCTGAGACTTGTGTTAGAAAACCGATATGATACGTGGATTGCGAGTGTCGGAGCTGGAAACTCAGGTTCCATGAGACGTATGGATATGTGGATTGCGAGTGTCGGAGTTGGACACTCAGGTTCCGTGGATTGCGAGTGTCGGAGCTGGAAACTCAGGTTCCGTGAGACGTATGGATATGTGGATTGCGAGTGTCAGAGCTGGACACTCAGGTTCCGTGAGACGTATGATACGTGGATATAAGGGTCAGTCCTGGTGAAGGCGCCTGAGAGATGTGTATTTAAGTGTCGCTGTTGGACACTAGTTTTCATGATGTTTTCGGGTGCCGATATTGGACACTCAGGTTCCATGAGACTTACAGGATATGTTTTATCCCATACTCAACATTTATTTGATATGCATTGCTTCATCTATTAGTAGTACCTGATTGAGTACCTTTCATGACTGTTGCATATACATATTGCCATATTATACCATCAGCTTGCATGTGATAGATTTTCGCAGTACGTGCATACCTGTGATTACCTGCATGATGTTATTTACTATTCATGAGTTGGCTACTCACCCCCGTTGTGCCACAGTGTTTTGCAGGTTATCCCTCAGAGCAGTCGCGACAGGGCTTCTTCTTATGTATCATCTTTTGCAGCGGATACCGCTACGGCTGACTGTAAGAAGTTTTGCTAGGTGGGTTTTGCGGTTATCCGATGATGCTAATTGTATATCTTGTTGTACTAGTACTCTCCATCTACTACTTCATGTATTGACTTAGAGATGAGATGTGAGGACGATATTGTATATTATTTTGTGACTTTGGATGTCTTTTATGCTGTTGTCACTTTATATTGTCCTTTCTTTCGCTACGGCGTCGTATATCTTCTTGTGGTGGTTGTTTCCGCCTTTGGGCGTGGATTTGCTCCCGTTGGGGATGCTTTACTTATATCTTATGTTGTACCCTTTTTGGGGCTAGTTTTTACGAAGGAGGTGCTGCTAAATTTTAAAGAAAGTAAATTTGAACTTTAAACAATTTTACTTGAGATTCCCAAAAGTTTTCAACTATGTTCTTATCACTTACTACTTTTGATGGTTTAGATTGCTGGGTTTTCGTCTTACTTGAATTGCGTTATGCCTGTAGACGTTACGTGGTTTAAGTGCCGTCACGTGTCAAATTTTGGGTCATGACAAAGTTGGTATCAGAGCGCTAGGTTTTACCTTTCGGAGTGTAGGATGACCTTGGTATGATGGAGAGGGTAGCTTAAGCAGAGTGACGTAGTGTGTGTATGTCCGCAGCATACTTACGACACGGTACTCCGCCTAAATGACCTTAGGACTTTTGCTTGAAATTATTTCTACGATTATATACATCCTTGTGATTCGATTTCCGTGTTCTTATAGAATCCTATTTCCATTTATAGCCATTATGCCACCGAAGACTACGAGGGCTCAGAGAGAGGCAGCGAGAGCCGAGGTCAGAGTTGGCTCGTCTGAGATGAGGATTGACCAGGACGGTACGCTCGCTGTACAGGAGCAGTTTGATCCTCCTTCGATAGTTCGTATCACTTGGCTTGAGGCAGAGATATAGGATTTGCGCCAGATGATGGGATCATTGGTTGAGGTAAGTCGTGCGCAGCGACAGGAGGTTGCCACCCATGTTACCCAGTTATTCCTTGCTATCAGCACACAGCATTGTGTCACGTATACAACAGCAGTGGACGCAACCCTATTAGATGAGGAGCGTCTTCCCGAGACTTTGGAAGTTTTAGGACCGAGGAGGACTCGTACGGGTGTATCAGCCCAGAGACAGATGGTTAGACGCCGCAACAGATTTCGTTCAGGTCGTGTGAGTAGCAGAGGCTTGGGACGAGGTCAGTTGTTTAGCTCTTATCCCCAGGAGGGTCAGCAGCCACCGTATGGATGTTTCTGGTGCGGGAGTTTCCATCACCTCATCAGGAATTGTACCTTGGTACGCCAGAGGAGGGCAACCGTATCATATGTTACCTTACCGCCATTACCTCAGGGAGAGTCGCCTTTTGCGCATGTTGTTGATCCGCGTCAGACTTATGTTCAGAGAGGTCGTGGTCACAGAGGGTTTATTCAGAGAGTACAGGATGGCAGAAGAGGAGGACAACCTGTTGCAGGTAAAGGACATGCACGAGCTTTTGCTTCGACTCATCGGGACACGCGGGCGTCCAATGTAGAGTTTTCAGGTATTTTGTTTCGTATGTTCTTTTGATACGCATGTTTTGTTTAATTCGGGATCTATGCACTTGTTTTTTCTACACACCTCATGCCGAGGTTGGGCCGAGAGTTGTGTTTGCTAAATCAGCTGTTGTTGTAATTACTCCTGTTAGCGATTCTTTTGTTGTGCGACACGTGTTTCGGTCATGTGCCAATCGGATAGGAGATAGAGATTCGTCCGTCGATTTGATCCTTCTAGGGATGTTGGACTTTGACGTTCTCCTGAGCACGGACTGGTTAGCTACGTGCTAGGCGTCTGTGGACCGCCGCGAGAAGACAGTCAGGTTTTGTTTTCCCGGCGAGTCAGTTCTTGTTATGCAGGGGGACTGTGGTGCCGCCCCTCACAGCTTGATTTCAGCCTTTTTTGCTAGTCGGTGTTTGAGGAGAGGATGTCGAGGATTCTTGGCTTTTATTCATGATATCGGAGCCACAGTAGATTCGTTGGACCGGGTTTCTATCGTGCGAGAGTTTTCCGACGTTGTTCCAGATGAGCCGGCGGAGCTTAGGGAGCTTAATGATCAGCTGCAAGAGTTGCTTGTTGGGGGACTTGTACGTCCAAGTGTTTCGCTTTGGGGAGCTCCTATTCTGTTCATCAAGGAGAAGGACGGCAGTTGAGGTTGTGTGTTGATTGATCGTCAATTGAACCGAGTTACGGTGCGGAATAGGTATCCTTTACCTCGCATTGACGATTTCTTTGATCAGCTCCTGGGTGCAGGACATTTTTCTAAGTTTGGTTGTGATCAGGTCATCATCAATTGCGTATTCGGAATGATGACATTCCGAAGACTGTTTCTAGTACGCGCTACGGGCATTATGAATTGTTGGTGGTGTCGTTTGGACTCACCAATGCCCCAGCAGCATTCATGGATGTGATGAACCAGATTTTTTCAGGCCGTTCCTTGACCAGTTTATTATTGTGTTACTGATGACATTCTGTTCTTTTCCAAGTGTCACGACCCAAAATTTGGCCCGTAACCAGCACTTAAACTACGTAACGTCTACAGGCGTACGCAACTCAAGTAAGCCGAAACCCAGAAATCTAAACCACCCAAATCTGGATCAACGGAGAAAAACATAGTTTTAACATTTGGAAAATCATAAGTAAAATCTCTAACTCTAGTTTTCTTTCTTGAAAATTTCGTCAGCACCTCCTTTGTAAAAACTAGCCCCGAAAATGGGTACAACATAGATAATATATAAAGCATCCCAAACGGGAGCAAAATCACGCCCAACGGCGGAGACAATCACCACAACATGTATACGAAGCTGAAGCGAAGAAATATCAGAGAAACGACTATAATAAGAAGTAAACTTTTCAACACACCGGCTCCCACGAGCACGGCACCCCAAAGTCACCAAAATAATACAACAATGAATCCTCATAAGTCGTCTCTAAGTCATATACAAACAGCGGTAGATGGAGAATACTAGATCCAACAAAAGATATACAATGTATAGGCAGATAACCGCAAACACACCTAAAAGCAAAGGCCTCACTGCCTAACGTAGCGGTATCCGCAAAAGTAGAGATGATAAGACGTCTTGCCCCGACTACTCTGAGGTTAAGTCCTGCAAAACACTGTGGCACAACGGGGGTGAGTTTCCAACTCGTGAATAGCAAATAACATCATACTGTAATCGCAGGTATGCACGAACAACGATCTATCTATCACATGTAATCCGATAGCATAAGTATGATAAGTGAATATACAACAATCATATAAAGGTACATCATCAGGGTACTACAACTACATGAAACAATGCATAACCACAATAATCCTGAGTGTGTGGGATGATACAATAAAATCTCATGCAAATCCTCAGCATGGAAAAACACCAGTGTCCCTCACTGACACATCAAATCCCAAATCCTCAGGCACCGCATCCATAGATCGGTCCTCACATTCTGTATGTCTCATGGAACCTGAGTGTCTATCATCGACACCCGAAACATCATGAAAACATATACCTGTAAGTATATATATATATATATATATATATATATATATATAAGGATATCAACCACGTATGTCCACCGACCATATGTAAAAATCAGGGAAACCTGAGTGTCTAACACCGACACTCGAAACATCATGAAACCCGTGTCTAACATCGACACGTAAATCCTCATAATTCAGGCGCTATCACCATGAATTGCCCTGACGATATGTCATACCTTACTCCGGTCGGTATCCCTATGATAACCGCCGAGTCCAAATACAATCACCGGTAGCTAATGGTCCAACCGCCAGGCTTATCGTCTACACCATGAAATCACCGCTCGCCCGGGGGTACCATACCGGGTCCACCATGTACCCGCAGATGGTGCCTCCCGCTCCTCGAATCGGGTATCACAAGACAAATCTCAGAACCGAGAAATCACATGGTGGACGCACTAAAATATCATATCAAGAGAAACCGGGCTTTCAAAAAATACATAGTTTCTTGAAAATACCCCCACGGTTCTCAAATCCATAAATCGTATGAAATCCATATCTCATTGCGTAAAATCCATATAAAATTGATATATGCAACATAAAACATCAATATGAGCATATAAAGGGAAAACCGCTCTTTAAATGAATCCGGCTTTTAAAATATATCTTGCAGTTCCCAAAATCCTCCGAAAACAAATACAGCATCATATGAGGTGTACATGTAAGTGTAGCAAGGTTTAAGTATCTACATGTAAGCAAGTGGGTATTGTTAGTTATATGTATGCCCTAGAGACCATTACTGTACATGAGATGTATATTGTAGTGGATGCTGGGACATATATAGGTAGGACTTTCTTGCTCAACATGATAGTACGCTATCTGGTTGCTCTTTATCTTAACATGTATACTTACTGTCTCTCTGTTACATGTTGATAAAGCCCTTAGGATGTGTACTCGACTTGCAGGACTATGATGCAGATCATACTAGTGGGGCCTAGGTAGTCCATGAGTACATCCTTCAATGTTCCTAGTCATGGGAATATCGAGACGGGGCATCGATATTCCAGAGTAGACTAGCGTATATCTTCTCGACCCATATGATGGGCGATGGATGATCCCATATCCATTGGTGTTTGACATCAGAGATGGTATGCGGGTGCTCAGTGGAGACTAGGTACACTGAACGGACTCGCCGAGAACTCCCAGATGGTATTATACCTCACGTCAGATGGCAGTTCTCTGGTGACACTGGTACAGCTTAGTCTGTTGACCCGAGATCGTCATAGAGTCTTGTGTGTCTCCCACTGTGCTTTGATTTCCACCCTACCACGGCTCTACTGACTCATGCAAACAGGTGGTTTTGGGTACAGTCCCGATTCATATGGAGGCAATGAGCGATAGGAAGGGATTTGTCTCTCCGGGTATTGGGGGTTGATGTTGCGCTCTGCTCAACTGGCCATAACTGGAAATCCCTGTCCAGGGTTGCAGTGATTTACTGGTAAGTGTTATCAGTAGTTTCATGCTTCTTCTCTACCTTACATCGGCATGACTTATCAAGCTAATAGGGTCTGACGTTTACCACCACTAGGCGAGATATGCGACATATCAGACGAACAGACCGGACTGTGAAATAAAGTGTTACTGATTGGATTCGCAGGAGTGTGAGCAGGCTTGCTCGTTGATCTTCTGATCGCTCAATACCCGGGTGGCCATTATGTTTAGCAGACCGCATGCAGCTTGTGGGGGTAATTGATATGATCACCACCTACTGCCGGCGTATTGACGAGTCTTTAGAGTCCTACACAGAGGTTTTCTGGCTCAAGCGAAACGAAATAGGAGCGCATATGAGATATGTGCGGGACCGAGAATAATACCAGTATATGATATTGTATTCTATTCTCGCGATATGTATCATCGGTCGGTTATATGAGATATAGCCGGGTTACCGAATCAAGTGTTGATTCGATATATTGATACATTAGATATTAGTCGGTTATATGCGATATGATCGGATCATTAAATCAAGTGTTGATTTAATGATTTAATGTATAATTATATATTTGATATATTACTTTACATTAACTAGTATTGGTTCACTTAAGATGGATTTTCTCACTTGATGTGCACAAGTTGTATATGTGATATATGTTTGTGCACTAGTTTGTATCATGATTGATGATACATGCAAACTTGGGTGTGTGTATGACTTACACCATATTTAGGTTAGTGGATATGGTTTATATTTATTTAGTAATTAAAAATTAGTGTGCACTTTGTCATGCTTAAAGCTTCATGAAGCTTTTAGCATTATTTGACCAAGTCCACTAACTTTGTCTCACTAAAGATATTTATTAACCAAACCACTAACTTAAACTATGGTTTAGTCTCTACAAAGGTTAACTCACCCAAGGTTGCATTATGATAGACTTTACTTGATTATTCTTTTTAAAACTTGATTATTCTTTTCTTTCTTTTTCTTCTTCTTCATTTAAGAAGAAAAGCTTGCTAGAAATTTTGAAGTGAAGAAATAAAGTGAGAAATCAAAATCCAATGTAACCCACTTCCTATTTCATCATCCTCTACTACTTGCCATTTAGTTTAGTGTGTTCTCTTCACAAAGTTCATGACCTAGTGAAGATGGAGCTTGAGTTTGAGTCTCCTCGACGTAGATCATCTTCGGCCTCGAAGTCAACGAGCTAGCCCGTTCATTTCTCCGAGGAAACCATCACTAGAGTCCGGGATCACGATGATCGCAGTGAAGGGACGTCAACACGGAGTTTTAGAAGTGAAGGACCGGACTACAAAAGTTGTAATCCCAAACTCTTAGAAGTAAAGTTGTTTACTTGCTATTTGTTTCGCCTAATCTCTAGTCTAAGATCTTGGTTAGGGTTGTTCACCATGTCTAAATTTTGAATCGGGCATGGTTGATGCCTTGTAGAACCTTGTGAGAGTACCTAGTAACCCTACAGATATGATGCATTTCATAAGCGCAATGATCAACAACTCAATATCACATATAAAAACAATACCTCTTAGGGTATATACAACTATAGGAAGCATATGCGGTATACATGTCAGTATGTGTGCATGATGTACATGTAGCTGTAATAGACTATGTGGGTGTACATGTCAATATGTATGCATGATGTACAAGTAACTGAAATCGAGTATATGGTGTACATGTCAATATGTATGCATGATGTACAAGTAACTATAGTAAGATATACGTGAAGTGGAATAAGGGTCACTACCTCAACTATTCCTGCCCAATACAATATCACGTACGTATGTGCCCACAATATTTCATTTGCATAATGGAATAAGAGTTACTACTCCAATCATTCCTATCCACTACCATATCACGTATGGAGGTGTTTGTGCGTGTCATGGCAATTACTGAAGATGTGGGTGTAGCATACAATCTAGTGCTCGTGCAACATGAACCGTCAGTAATGTGTTATATCTAAAGGTACGAGTCAAGTACAACAGATAATGCTATGCAATGACATTCATATATAATTAACAAATCTGCAATAACATGCAGCTATCCTATCATATCCGCCCCGACGCATAATGCCATACGGGCGATTTCCCCATAGATGTTAAATCTACTCACCAATGGTCTCCGGCTATGAAAATCCGACCACCTTCTTCCCCTTGTTCGCAGCGTCCGAAGTCCCCGCTTGCGATGCTATATTTCCACAAACACAAGAAATAATGCGAACATCCCAGAATCGATAAATATAACGTTAAACTACGTATTAAATAACGCACCAACACACTAAACTAACTCGCGAGTGTGCGTCTAGTGGCTAACGTGCGTCACAATACCAGCAAACCAAACTGAGTACAGCAGCTGCACCAGATCACGATTCGTGTCGCAAAACGTAACACGCGGACTCAAAACACTAGATTATAGGTAAACGATCCCAGATTTTGCATACTGAATATACTAAAATAGTAAACAGTACCAAACACCCCTAACCAACAGCAGACAACTACCCAAAGAAGCCATACCCAAGCAGCTCCCTACATCGCCGGAGTTTGCTAAAGGGGTCGCCGGCCCCAGCCGGTGGGGTGGTCCCCGTCTCTCAGGTGGTGTCTCAGGTTCACTAGTACATCTCTAAAATTTTGTTTGGTCAAACACTAAATTCTCCAGATCACAGCAGATATAAAAGTTCCAAAAAGACTTTAAACACCCGATATCGCACTAATCGATATAAAAAGCGTTCTACGCTACAACCAACGAGCAAAACAACATACAAACTCCTAATTAACAGTGTAGGGATTATACCTAACAATCTTGCTCACAAGATCCAAACTTTCCCTAGCTCCAAGTGATCCAAGAAGCAAGAACAAGGACTTGGTGTATTGTTTTGTGATATACATGGAAATATTTGGAAATATTTGGGGAAGTTTTGAGTTAGGATTGAAAAGAAATGAAAGGGAAAGGATTAAGGGCAGAAGAGAGAGCGATGGATTCGGCCATGAGAGAAGGTGGGGGGTGGGTGGGGTTTGGTGAGGAATTACCTTGCAATTTCCTATTAAATGCAAAGTTAATGCATTCACACACTCATAAATACATGCATGCACCTCTATTCCTTTTTTTTCTTTTAAACTTAATTCCTAAAACCCAACAAATATCTAGATATGAAGAGAAGGGTGAATTACTCAAACATAATTGATGAAAAGATCGCTTTATAGAAATTTCCCAAAATGTGAATACCGCAATAAAATAATATTAAAATCGGGAAAAATTCAAATTGAACCAAAACGTCCCATATACCCCCAAAGCTTGCGCACTAGCTTTATTTTAGCTAAACTAGGTGCTGGCAAGTCTATATGGTCATTTGAACACAGTCGGGTTAAAACGGAAAATACCGACAATTTAACCCTAAAACGGAAAAATTCGCATAACGATTTCTAAAACGTTACACCAAGAATCGAGAGGAACATGAGCACCACTTGAGGATTTCTTTGCAGACATTGAGAGAGCACCAGCTGTTTGCTAAATTTTCGATGTGTTCCTTCAGGCTTGATAGTGTTGACATCCTAGGTCATGTGGTTACGGGAGACGGTATTCGTATGGACCCGATGGAGATCGAGGCCGTACAGCTTTGGCCCAGACCTGTATCAGTGACAGAGGCCCGCCGCTTTTTGGGCTTAGCCGGTTTTTACCGTGGTTTCGTGCAGAATTTCTTGTGTATCGCTGCACCGTTGACCGTACTGACCAGGAAGGAAGTTCCTTTTTTTAGACTGTGGCATGCGAGCTGAGTTTTTAGAAGTTGAAGGCTCGGTTGATGACTGCGCCAGTTCTATCTTTTCCTTCTGGATCGGGCGACTTTGTCGTTACTGTGATGTTTCGCGAGTGGGGCTCGATTGTGTTTTGATGCAGCATGATAGATTTATCGCTTATGCTTCCCGACAATTGGAGGAAGTACTAGCAGAATTATCCTACTCATGATCTTGAGATGGCCGCGGTGGTCTTGTGCTGAAGATTTGGAGACACTACTTGTACGGAGAGTCATGTCAGATTTTCACAGACCACCAGAGCTTAATCTTCCTGCAGTGGGATCTGAGTTTGAGACAGTGTCGTTGGATGGAGCTTGTGAAGGATTATGATTGTGAGATCCTTTATCACCCGGGGCAAGGCGATTGTGGTAGCTGATGCTTTGAGTCGTAGGCCCAGGGGTTAGCTTGTCCCAGATGAGCTCAGTTCAGAGACAGTCTTCTGCAGATTTACAGTTCTTGTGCGATAGCTGGGTAAAGTTTAAGTTCACCTCTACTAGGGGACAACTTGCTCATGTCCGCGCCCGTCCACTTCTACTTAATCGTTTTCGTGAGGCACAGCCCGCCGATGCCCATTTGTCTGAATTTCTTGGGCTTGTTCGGCTGGGTAGAGATTCGGAGTTCTTGATTAATGACCAGGGTATGCTACGTTTAGAGACTCGTTTGTGTGTACCTGATATTGTTGGGTAGAGACGCGAGATCCTAGAGTAGGCACATCAGTCAGCTTTCAGTGTTCACCCAAGTTCCACCAAGATGTAACGTGACTTGAGATATAATTACGGGTGGGTAGGGATGAAGAGTGATGTTTCAGATTTCGTTTTGAGGTTCCTAACTTTTCAACGAGCTAAGGTTGAGCTTTTGAGACCGGCAGGAGAGTTGCAATATTTAACTGTTCCAGAATGGGAATGAGAGCAGATCTCCATGAAATTCGTTGTGAGTCTACCTAGGTTTAGTCAAGGGTATGAGTCCATTTGGGTGTTTGTTGTCCGGTTAATGAAAGCGGCTCACTTCCATCCAGTGAAGAACACTTTCGGTTATGCTTAGTATGCTCAGTTGTTTTTCGATAAGTTTATGCGTTTGCACGGAGTTCCTTCATGCTTTGTATCCAATTGAGGCACCCAGTTCGCTAGCCATCTTTGGAAGAAGCTTCAGGAAGCCTTAGGTACCAGTTTGAGATTTAGCGCCGCTTCCCATCCGTAAACCGATGGTTAGTGAGAGCGGACTATACAGACTCTGGAGGATATGCTTCGTGTATGCGTGCTTAATTTTGTTGGCAGTTGGGATCGTCACTTGCCATTGATGGAGTTCTCCTATAATAACAGTTATCAGGAGACGATTCAGATGGAAACCTTTTTAGGCTTTGTATGGTAGATTGTGTCGATCGCCAGTCTATTAGACCGACTTCACGAGAACAGGATTTTTGGACCCCAGCTAGTCAAGAAACTTCGGAGATGATCCAGTTGATTCAGGACAGGATGGGAGCAGCCTAGTGCAAACAGAAGTCTAATGCCGACCGTCGTTGTCGCAGACTTGAGTTCGCAGTGTGAGATCATGTATTCCTACGGATTTGTTCCGATGAAATGGCGTATTGAGTTTTGAGAAGAAGGGAAGCTTAGTCCCAGATTGAAGGTCCTTTTGAAATCCTTGAGAGAGTTAGTTTCGTTGCCTATCGTTTTGCACTTCCACCCAGATTTCGGATGTTCACCCCGTATTCTTTATGATGATACTTCGCAAATACCTTCATGACCCTTTTCACATGATTCAGCACCAGACCATTTGGACGCGATCTTTTCGTTCACCAACAGCCGATAGTTATAGTGGATCGGCAGGTGGAGAAACTTCGGTCAAAGGTCTTGCCATCTATGAAGGTTGTTTGGCGTAGCCTGCTTAGTGAGGAGATCACTTGGGAGGCTGCGAGCGAGATGCGGAAGTTTTCACTCATCTCCTTGAAGGTATGCATAATAAGAATTTTAAATTCGGGGACGAATTTCTATAAGAGGGGGGGAGATTGTAACACCTTAGAATGCGATTAGTGTTATTTATGGGATATTGCGGGTTTTTGGAAAAAAGGTTTACCAAAATAGCTTTCTCGCATTTTAGTTAGATTAATTAATATTTTATCATTATTTGTTTTGGGTCACACACACTTGTGCATGTTAACATGGAGGGGTTTGTTTAGTGTTAACCTTGCTTAGTGGACATAACACTTTAAACTAATCCATGCCTAAATTAACCTAGCACTTAGCACTTAGATATTAGTTGTGAGATATTTTATTGGTTTTTGGATTGGAGGGAGGTGGCAAGGTGACTCATGGGAGGAGTCATGCTTGCATTTATGATGGAGAGGGAGAGAGTAAGTGTATGGGTGTACTTACCCTACACTCACCCTCTCATCTCTACCTCATCTCACACTCTCTCTCATTCTTATCTGTATCTCTTTATCAATTATTTCTCATTACTCCTCAACCCTCAACTGAAACCTCATTACTCCTTCACTAAACCTTGCAAAATCTTCATCAAACACCACCAAATCACTTCCCAAGTCTTGTTTTAGCCTCTAGCATCCCTTGGATCTTGGAAAGCTAGGATCTTTGAGCACGTGTGGATAGGTATAACCTCTAAACTGTTAAATAGATTTTATAATATTGTGTAGCTTGTTACTTGTTGGTTAGAACACTAAAAGTAAAGTTTTGTGCACATATCGTATTTTTAGTATCATTAAAGGATATCTGTGATCTGCTGTGACCCTGAGTGTGTACTGGAAAATCTAGCAGTATAGTTGTGTTGTACCAGAGACCCTAAGCGTTCACCTGAAGCACGAACCCCATGGGCTCGGTTTTGGCCGGCGACTTCACGAGGAAATCCGGCGACCTCGGCCATTTAGGGGAGTTAGGGCTTGGTTATTGTAGGGTAGCTGTATGCAGTTATTTAGAAGTGTTTGGTACTGTTTGATTTTTATATTTTGACAGTATACAAAATCTGGGATCACTTTGCTTGTTTCTAGTGTTTCGACTACGCGTGTTACGTTATCCGCCACAGCTCGTGTACTTTGTGTAGCTATTGCTTTTGGGTTGGTTTCGTAGTGTCGCTACGCATGTTAGCCACTAAATGAACACTTGAGAGTTTGTTTGGAGTTGGTGCATCGGTCAAACTTAGTTTGTACGTGTTATTGGTCGATTGCTAATGTGAACTTGTTATGTTGTTATATGATTTTAGGGTCGCAGGTGGGGACTTCAGACGCTGCGAAGAAAGGAAAGCAAGTGGTTGGATTTACTTAGCCCAAGATCATCGGTGAGTAGATTTAACATCTACAGGGTAATCGCCCGCATGGCGTTATGCGTCTGGGCTAGATTTAATGTCATGATTATTAGTTATAAGTATATGGACATTGATTGTGCATGTGTACCATTGTTGCATACCTCATTTTCCTATTGCATATGGACATAGTATTAATGAGACACAACACTATTATTGACAGTTCATGTTACACGAGCATAAATTGTATGCTACACACACTCCGTCGATAATTGCCATGACACGCACAACCCATATACATATGTGATATTGTATTGGTTAGGGACATTGAGACATGATCCTTATGTCCATTGCGTATAAGAAAGATAGCATACACATATACCTGCATACCTACATGTTTACACATATACCTATATGGTATTACATCATTATTGATAGGTATATACACATATCTTGCTATAGCTACATGTACATCATGCATACATACTTACATGTACACCCACATACCTTGCTATAGCTACATGTTCACCTTTATATGATGTTGCATGGACATTGGACAATTTGGAAAACACATGATATATTTAATAACTTGATGTATTTAAATAGCGGTTTTTCCTTGATATGCTCATATTACTGTTTTATGTTGTATATATTATATGTCATGGATTTACGCATTGAGATATGGATTTCATATGATGTTTTCTGGATTTGAGGACCGTGCTATTTCATGAAATTATGCAATGTTTGAAAACCCCGGTTTCTCTTGATATGATATTTCGATGCGTCCACCATGAGATTTCTCGGTTCTGAGACTTGTGTTAGAAACCCGATATGATACGTTGATTGCGAGTGTCGGAGCTGGACACTCAGGTTCCCTGAGACATATGGATATGTGGATTGCGAATGTCGGAGTTGGACACTCAGGTTCCGTGGATTGCGAGTGTCGGAGCTGGACACTCAGGTTCCATGAGACGTATGGATACGCGGATTGCGAGTGTCGGAGCTGGACACTCAGGTTCCGTGAGACGTATGATACATGGATATGAGGGTCGGTCCTGGTGACGGCGCCTGAGAGATGAGTATTTAAGTGTTGATGCTGGACACTAGTTTTCATGATGTTTTCGGGTGTCGATGTTGGACACTCTAGTTCCATGAGACTTACAGGATATGTTTCATCCCATACTCTGCATTTATTTGATATGCAATCCTTCATATATTAGTAGTACCTGATTGTGTACCTTTCATGACTGTTGCATATACATATTGCCATATTATACCATCAGCTTGCATGTGATAGATTTTCGCAATACGTGCATACCTGCGATTACCAGCATGATATTATTTACTATTCACGAGTTGGCAACTCACCCCCGTTGTGCCACAGTGTTTTGCAGGTTATCCCTCAGAGCAGTCGCGGCAGGGCTTCTTCTTATCGTATCATCTTTTGCAGCGGATACCGCTACGGCTGATTGTGAGCAGTTTTGCTAGGTGGGTTTTGCGGTTATCCGTTGATGCTCATTGTATTTCTTGTTGTATCTAGTACTCTCCATCTACTACTTCATGTATTGACTTAGAGACGAGATGTGAGGACGATATTGTATATTATTTTGTGACTTTGGATTTCTTTTATGCTGTTGTCACTTTATATTGTCCTTTCCTTCGCTACGGCGTCGTATATCTGCTTGTGGTGGTTGTTTCCGTCTTTGGGCGTTGATTTTCTACCGTTGGGGATGCTTTACTTATATCTTTTGTTGTACCCTTTTTGGGGCTAGTTTTTAAAAAGGAGGTGCTGCCAAATTTTAAAGAAAGTAAATTTGGACTTTAAAGAATTTTACTTGAGATTCCCAAAAGTTTTCAACTATGTTCTTATCACTTACTACTTTTGATGGTTTACATTGCTGGGTTTTCGGCTTACTTGAATTGCGTTACTCCTTTAGACGTTACGTGGTTTAAGTGCCGTCACGTGCCAAATTTTGAGTCGTGATATCCCTACATTCTTCTTACTATGTTCATCTTTTGTTTTGATAAATTCAATCACCTTGACTGTCACATCAATACAGATGATCTATCTCCGCTATCCATGCTTCAGTCTACGAATAGACATAAGCATCTTGCACACCTTCCGTTACTCCCACTGACTACGATAACCCTCTGGAAGAGTCATATACACGTGCACTTCCAAAATCCCATTTGGAAAGACGTTATAGTCACCCACCTGCCAGATATCATAGCCATGAACTGCATCAATGCCAAATCATATCCATATGGACTTCAGCGTAGACACTGAAGTAAAACTCACATCACAATCCATAACGGGTATTTGATGAAAACTCTTTACAACAAGTCTAGACTTATTAGGTTAGTACTTTTCCACCTACACAGATCTCGAAAGATCTACTTGCTCCTAATGGGTTTTACGTTTTCAGGACCACCCAGCAAAGTCCAAAATCTATAATTTGCTGATATGCGTGGAGTCCATATTGGGTATGAGATACCTGGTCACCTGGAAGTTACCACTTCTTCTGACATGCTGATAACAAGTAGGGGGAACAGCAGTGTCAAGTCATATCCGTACGAACTTCAGCATAGACACTGAATTAAAAGTCTTATCACAATCCACAACGGGTATTTGATGAAAACTCTTTTAGTTGTATGTATGCCCTAGAGGCCAGTATTGTACAGATGATGTATATTATATTGGATGCTTGGACATATATAGAGATGACTTTCTTGCTCGATATGATAGTATGCTATCTGGTTACTCTTTATCTTAACATGTATACTAGTCTCTTTATACTGTCTTATAGTTACATGTTGGTAAAGCCCTTAGGATGTGTACTTGACTACCTGGACTATGATGCAGATCATACTAGTGGGGACATGGTAGTCCATAGATACATCCTTCAAGGTCCCTAGTCGTGGGTGTATCGAGACGGGGCATCGATATACCAGAGTAGACTAGCGTATGCGCTTCTCGACCCATGAGATGGGCGATGGATGATCCCATATCCATTGGTGTTTGACATCAGAGATCGTATACGGGTGCTCAGTGGAGACTGGGTATACTGGACGGACTCACCGAGAACTCCCAGATGGTATTATACCTCACGTCAGATGGCAGTTCTCAGGTGACACTTGTGCAGGTTAGTCTGTAGACCCGAGATCGTCATAGAGTCTTGTGTGATTCCCACTGTGCTTTGATCTCCACCTTACCACGTCCATGAGGGCGTGCAAAACGGTGGTCTTTGGGTACAGTCCCGAGTCACATGGAGGCAATGAGCGATAGGAGGGGTTTCGTCTCTCCCGGTATTGGGGGTTGATGTTACACTGTGCTCGATTGGCCGTAACAGGGAAGTCCCTGGCCAGGGCTGATCAGAGATTTGCTGGTAAGTGTTACCAGTAGTTTCTCGACCCGTTATGAGCCTCATATCGGCACGACTTATCAGTTATTGGGGTCTGACGTTTACCACCCCTAGACTTGATATGCGACATATCAGACGAACAGACCGGACTGTACGGTAAGTGTTACTGGTTGGATTCACAGGAGTATGAGCGGGCTAGCTCGTCGATCTTCTGATCGCTCAATACCTGGATGGCCGTTACGTTTAGCAGACCGCTTGCGGCTTGTGGGTGCTTGATATGATCATCATCTGCTACCGGCGTATTGACGAGTCTTTAGAGTCCTACACAGAGGTTTCCTGGCTCAAGCGAAACGAAATAGGAGCGCATATGAGATATGTGCGGGACCGAGGATAATGTGTGTATGTGATACCGTATTTCATTCTCGCGATGAATGTTTCGATTGGTTGTATGCGATATAACCTAGTTGTCGAATCATTGATTCGATAAATCGATACATTGTATACTAGTCGGTTATGTGCGACATGACCGGATCATTGAATCAAGTGTTGATTTAATGATTTAATGTATAATTGTATATTTGATATATTACTTTGCATTAACTAGTATTGGTTCACTTTAAATGGATTTTCTCACTTGATGTGCAAGTTGTATATGTGATATACTTTTATGCACATCTTTGTATCATGTTTGATGATACTTGCTCATTTGGTTAAGTGTGAAGAATTGAACCATGGTTAAGAGATGATTAGGGTTTTGCCTTTTTATTTATTTATTTGTTTATTTATTTAGAAAAGGTTTAGATGAGAATGGTGGCTTTCTTTGTCTCTTATTGAAGCTTCATGAAGCTTTGACTTATGCAACCATTCTTGTCTTCATGCTTAACCCTAACTCATCCAAGTAACCATGGTATATTCTCTACACTTAACCTTAGTTAAGATATGATAAGTATTGTTTTCTTTTTCATTTTAAATAACTTATCATATTCTTTCTTCTTCTTGATCATCTTCATCTTCAAGAAAAGCTTAAGCCCATCAATGGCAACTTGAGCAAAAGTGAGTGAAATCCAATTCTAAAGTGAACCCACCTCCTATTTCTTCACCCTCTACCTCTTGCCAAGTTGTTTTGGGTGTTTTCTTCACAAGTTTCACAACTTGGTGAAGTTGGAGCTTGAACTTGTGCAACCTCGACGTAGATCATCTTCGGCACGAAGCCGACGACCTAGTCTGCCCTATTCTCCGATGAAGCCGACGATTGAGTTCGGGATTCGAGATGGACAGCGAGAGGACACCTACGTGGAGCTAAGGAAGTGGAGAAACGGATCTACAAAGGTTGTAGTCTCTCTCCTTTAGTTAAAGTGTTAACTAGTTTCGTATTTCGCCTAGATTTCTAGCCGACGATCCGTATTAGGTTTTCTCGGCACCCTAAAAATTGTTAAATTGGCATGGTTGATGCCTTGTGAGACCTCTATTGTGTGCCTAGGAACCCTTCAAACTCTATACAACAAGTCCATCCTCATTAGGTTAGCACCTTTCCACCTGCACAGATCTCAAAAGATATACTTGCTCCTAATGGGTTTTACCCCTTCAGGAGCACCCAGCAAAGTCTAAAATCCATGATTTGCTGAAGTGCATGGAATCCATCTTGGATATGAAACATCTGGTCACCTGGAAATTACCACTTCTAGTGACCTACTGATAACCAGTAGGGTCATCATCACCATGATGCTGACCTCCCTGTCACCGTCTATGAGAAAACCGAAGTATCTCTCGGGTGTCTGAGGTCACCTACTAAAATCTGTGGAGTAGCTAGCGGTTTATCAAGTCCAATTGAATCCTCAGGTTCTACTAAATTTTCGATAATCGTTTGTTGTTATAGAATCGCTTCTAGTTCTACCATACTCTCATTAGTTTCTTTTTCAAAAAGATCCTTTTATAAAATGGTGGTGAGTCAAGAACAATGTAACTATTGATCTTGAAAATGGTAGAAGAAAAATTCTAGCGAATACTTGGGATAATCCATAAGCCGCCATTATCGAAGCGTGCCTCGGTTTTGTCCAGACTCTGCTTTTAAACAGAAACCGGATAACTCCATATCTTAACAACCATAAGATATGCAACCATTCTATATCCATATAGAATCAAGGCACTAATTTAGGTGGAACCAGATTCAAAATGTCATGCAGCTGTTTCCAGTGCATATTACCTAATGGAAAATGGCCAATACAGCATTACTTATCATAGAGCGCGTCAATGGATGAGTAACCTGTGACATAATCAAGATCTCGATATTATTATGATGGTGTAACATTTCAGAGATATAAAATATTATTTTTGGAATTTAAATAATAAAATAATGAATTTTATGAAAATTATAAAAGTATAGAAATTGGTTTTAATGGAATGGTATGATTATATACATATAGTTTGGAAAGTAATTGGGAATTTAATATGAATTATTAACTTTGAAGGCAATTATTTGATTTGGACATTTTATAAAGTATTATACAATTATTTATATATAAGTTTAATGTTAAACTTGATTAATATTTCCTAATTGTGCATTAAACTAAGCTATTTGTTAAAACCATGTTTATGTATCATGACATGCAACATATCATATTGTAACACTTGTTCATATTTGCAACCATGGCCTTATTTATATTTCTTTTAAATTTTCCTTGTTTTAATTTGAGAAAGAAAAAGAAAAGAATAAATAAAGATGAGAGAGAGACTTGAGATGACAAGTATCATGGGTGAGAGAGAGAGGGAGAGAGAGGGAGAAGGTTCCACACAATTCTTGGCCTCCCTTCACTCTTCTTCATTTCTTCATCTTCCATTTCTTCTATCTTCTTCTCCTTCATCCTCCA
Organism: Agapanthus africanus; assembly: GCA_030015575.1. Taxonomy (NCBI): domain Eukaryota; kingdom Viridiplantae; phylum Streptophyta; class Magnoliopsida; order Asparagales; family Amaryllidaceae; genus Agapanthus; species Agapanthus africanus. The sequence goes on from JASDDO010000024.1 coordinate 595,731,152, forward strand.
CCACCTCACTACCACCATACAACCCTCTCAATCATTCAACAAAACCCGTTACAACCTTCACAAAAATCATTCCAAAGCTTACTACAAACACCATGGTGGGATCAAGTTAGGATTTGAGCACTTTGGCCATCCTAGAATTTTCTTGAGTTGCTTTTGCAAGGTAAATCCATCACTTTTAGTTAAGTGTTAAGTTTTCCTAATCTCCTATTGTAAATTAGAGTTAAAAAAGTGTGGGTTAATTATCTTGGAAAATTCTAGGGTGAGATTTATTGGATGTTTTTGTTAGGAATATGTATGCCCTAGAGACCATTATTGTATGATATAATGTGTACTTGGACATATATATAGAGGACTTTCTTGCTCGACATGATAGTATGCTATCTGTTTGCTCTTTATCTTAACATGTACACTAGTATTATTATACGGTCTCTCTGATACATGTTGATAAAGCCCTTAAGTTGTTGGTTTGACTACCAGGACTATGATGCGGATCATACTAGTGGGGCTTGTATAGTCCGCAAGCTGTAACATTCCAAGAAAATAAAATATTATTTTCGGAATTTAAATAATTAAATAATAAATATTATGGATATTTTAAAAAGTATGGAGATTGGTTTTAAATGAAATGGTATAATTATATACCAATAGTTTGGAAAATATTCGGAAACTTATATCAAATATTGTTTTTGAAAGAAATTATGCGAATTGAGCATTTATAGATTATTAAATAATTATTTGAATACAAGTTTAATGCTAAACTTGATTAATATTTACTAATTATGCATTAAACATGTTTATGTGCATGACATGCAGCAAAGCATGTTGCATACACTTGTTACATTTTATTTGAGATGCACCATGTTTTCTCCTTTTTAAAATGTTTTTTGTTTTAAAAATATAAAAGAGAAAAGATAAAAGAAAGAAAAAGAATTTAGGTGTGAGAAAGAGTGAGGCGACTTGTGTCATGTGAGGGTGAGAGAGGGAGAGTGAGAGTGAGAGGCTTCTACATATTTCTCATACTTTCATCTCTTCATTTCCTCATTTCCACTTCTCCTTCATCTCCTTCTCATCCTCCTCCTCTACCCCCATGGCCATCCCCAAAGCTCAAACAAAACCTTATACCCCTTCACAAAATATGTACACAAGCTCACTACAAACCCTAGAGAGGCATCAAGTCAAGACTTTGAGCACTTTGGGCAACTCAAGAAAATTCTTGAGTTGCCAAATGTGGTATTTTCTACACCCTTAGTATAGAATTTGAGTTTCCTTAACTCCTAAAGTAGTTTAGAATCAAACCGATGTGGATTTGTGGTGTTTGAAATTCCAAGATGAGGGTTAGGGTTTATCTTGACATGTGAAGGTGAAATTGAGGTTTAATTGTGATCTCAAGCCCCTGTAGTGCTATTATTCTGGACTAAACCTCAGACTAGAGACCAATATACGAACTTAGAATTTTCCCATGTCGGTTTTCATTGATTTTTGATGCTTAAATGAATTCTGGAGCAACTTGGGGTCTTTATAAGAAAAACAAACAACTGCATTAACCTAGTTAGACTACTAGAAGACCACCACAGAAGAACGAGATGAAGATACCAAAATTGGGCCGGCGACACCCGTTATTGTAGCACTTTTCGCGGTCCAAGTTTTGGGAATTTGAGTTGGGGTTTGGCCTGTAGCTCACACACCTTATAACCTAGCCCCTGTATTGCTAATTTTGCCACTATAGATCTGTGCAAAAATTAGGAAGCATTTTGAGTTGGTTTTGGCAATGTTTTTCCGATTTCTAAAACTTGGTTTTTGGTATTTGAATTTGGTTTTGGTCGTTGGACGTTTCTATATCAACGGCGAGGGTTTTATGATTGATTTTGCGTGCGTAGGCTATAGGTTCTAACCTATGAGCACTTCGCGTGTTGTGTGATCGCACACGGAAAGCGTGTCGGATGTTCAAAGTTCTAAAGTTTACCGCGATCAAGACGGTGTCGCTATGCAGCTAGCCGGTTGAGCACGGATCGATCCACAGGGAGATGGTTGTATTTCCGTTCTTGTCTTAGACGAGTCAATAAAGAATTTGTATGAGTTTGTTCAATCTAACCTATGTGTTTTATTTGCAAGTATAAAGTTGTTAAGAAAAAGATACGAAATTATAAGCTAAAGAAATCCGTACTCAAAACCTTTGAGCCGAGTCTTGACCAATTGAAGCTAGAGCAATCGGCAACAACGTGGATTAGGGGATTTAAGCACGGTATTCGTGGAATACGGCTTATTTACCCTTGTCCTTCCGTTCTTGTCTCTTGCTTTCGCCTCCGGCCAAACCGAACGCAACCGGTCGTGGTTAGGAATCACCGTTACCTTGTTAGGGTAGGGTGCCTAACGGAGCGCTTGCGTATCGTTTGGGCGGAGTTCAATGGAAAATAACGGGAAAAGGAAATGAGAAAAGAAAATCTTAACTTACAATACCGTATTTATTCTTAACAACGATAATTACAATCATTCACAAAAAGAACCAAAAAGAGAGAACAAAAAGAGCAAAGAAAAGAAAAGAAAAGATTACAAGCAAGTAATTAAAGTGCATGGTAATAAATTGCAAGTAATTAAAGACAAGAATGAAAAATGCAAGAAAGTAATTACAAGAACCATAGAACTCAAAACAAGCATGGGATCAATAGCCAACCCTTAAACTTGCAAGCTCAATCAAGAGGTTGCAAGATCATGAGAAGGGTAAAGAACGCATGTGAAATGAAGCCCTAATTCCATAAGAAAAATACGACCCTTGAGATCAATAACAAACTCTTAACCTTTCAAGCTCAATAAAGAGGTTAAAAGATCAAGAGAAAGCAAGAATCTCAAGGGGAAGTTAAACAAAAGAGAATGATACAAAAACCCTCATCTTTATTCACATCCACTCAATGCTCTCACTACATTTCCATGGAGGATGAATGAAGAAGAAGAAGAAGAAGAACTAGAACTAAACTAAAGTTGCTAAAAGAATGGACACAAAATTGGACCCTTGGCTTAGCTCAGTACTGGAGTATTTATAGGCATCGAATGGGAAACCTAGGGCAACAATCTTCCCCTAAATAAAAGTACCAAACTACCCCCGAAAGCCCACCACCTGATGACACCATACGGCCGCGGTTCCGCGGCCTAAGCATGCTTAGGCCGCGGTTCCGCGGCCCTTTAGGGGTGTTAGGCTGCCAAATTTTGTCGTATCCCCTGGTTTGTATTTTCCTCGTGTTTGAAAACTCAATACTGCACAAAAGTCTTCCAGAATATCTTCAGATTTCTTAGTCCAAGATTGCATTATTATCTTTACTTTTGACTTTATCTCCCTCGAGCTCCGCGCACCCATTGATTCTTGTGCAGCCCCCCTCGTGCTCTGTGCTTGTCCCAGACACAAATGACCACTGTCACATGTCTTGTATCTGGAACTGGTACTCGGCACTGGACGGATATGGATGACCGGAACCCGGCTTTTATCTGCTGTGACAGATGTTCTGTATTTTGACGTAACTGTGGAGATTTTGTCTTGATTTACAATATTTGGACTGGAAACCTGTAATCTGTAAACATGTAACAAACACGGATTAAAAGCACCTACCTATAAACACACGAGCGTAAGAATGGGCGGTATAAAATGCAATATTCTGATATGAACAAATACCCCCAAACTTAACTTTTGCTCGTCCCGAGCAAAACCATTTATTCACAAAAACAAAAACCTAACCGCACTTTCGCATGGAACGCGATTGCACTGAGCGCGTGCAACAAGCCGTTAAACCTCTAGGTGTCCCTAGTAGGAGGAGTGTTGTCTCCTGAGGGTTTTCAGCGGATTGCACCCACAAAATCCCGTCAAGCTAGTGGCATAAGTTAACATCGATTCTACTCCTACAGTTTAATATTTATGTTAGAAACTCTATCATCCTAAGTCAGAAATATTCAACCCTTATTTTTCACACCTCCTATCTATTTACCCTTAGATTATATACGTTCCAAAAAAAGTTTAAAAAGATATTGGTTCTCCTGAGTTTTCCTTCAAAAGTGTGGTCTTAAATAAGGGATTTTTATCAACTTTACAGAAAACACAAGTCTTATTCTTTATTTCTATCTCTTATCCAAACATCAATTGTATACCCCTACGTGTGTGTATATTTGCATCCCTACACTCAAGAATTCAATTCAAGCTATAATACCCTTGCCCTAATACCTAATACTACTTCTTTTCATTAAGGATGGACGGATTTGCTCACACACTTTTTTATGCGACTTTTAATGCTTCTTGAGGCACTAACGACCGATTACTGAATGTGTGAACTTTAAAGCATAAATAGCAGTTTCCAGGTCTTGGTTTTATTCTATTTTTTCTTTTTTTTTCTTTTTCTTTTTCTTTTTCAAGACCGGATATATTTTTCAATATGCTCTTTTGGTGTTTAGCTTTAAATACCGTTTTTTCTTTCATACTAGGCTTTCAGGCAAGAGTATTTCTAGGTATCCTCTACTATCCCAAGTTTCAAGGTGCGTGTAAGTGCAGTTTGTAGGGTATCTACATTCTAAATTTGAACTCGAGAAAAGAAACTATTTTTCAGACTTATCCTTCAGTAAAGCATCAATACTTTCCCTTCATCTTGACTTAACTCAAGAACTGAACTCAAGATTACCTATTTCTCAAAAAAACTGTAAGGACGTATACTTACCAAAGTTAGACAGAATGAGGGTTATTTTTAGGGTTTTCAATCCCTAAGCCTAGAATTTAGTTATTTCTATCATATCAACTAAACTTTCGGAATAAAGATCTAAGTTACCCTATTAGCTAACTTGACGACAAAGTTTTTATATTTTATTGGAAAATTTTAAATTTTTGTGGGTTTTTAATTAAGGTATGCAAATGCAAAATATACAAATGAATGCGAAGGAAGAAAGCTTACCGAGCACACCCTCAAACTTAAACTTGACAGTGCCCTCACTGTCAGGCTACACCAAGAGGGTCAAAATTGTCGGCGCTCCCTAGAAACAAATTATATACAAAACAAAAAAGGAAAACAAAAAATATATACAAAAAAGGAGTCCCCCCAAACTTAAGTAAAACAGTGTTTCCACTGTTAAGCATTGAAATTCAGGATTAGGGGGGAAAGAACAATATCTATCTATACAAGGCCTTACACAGGCCAAAAGTTAACACCAACCATTCAAAAATTCTATCTCTGTAAGATGCGGGTTGGTGAAAGAAGGTGAAGAGGAAAGAAATGGAGATTACGCGAGACCGTATGGAGATAGAAGCGGGATACGGTCTCGGTATATGAGAAGAAGAATGGCGGAAGGGAGAAAGAAGTGGAATACGAACTTGAGGGTGCAAATTGAGTAAATAGATTAGCACAATCTGTGATGACAGATGTGCGAAAAGCGATTGTGCTAATATATTTACCCGTCGGGAAATGGGGTCAAATCCCTCAAGATTCGTGAGAAACCATTGGTACGCCGAACTTGGTAAACCAGACATATGAAATGAAAGTGAGACGGGTTCTTGTAAGGTCGGAACGATGGAAAGGATGAAGGTAGGTGATTGAGGAAGGTTATCGGTTAAAGGTTCAGGAGGGTGTACACAGTCAATGAAAGGAACAGGATGAATTAGAAAATCCGACTCATCAATTAAAACTGGTTCATCCTCAAAGCTATCCTCAAAATTCTCCTCAAAATTTAGCACATCCATGCATTTCTCTTCAAAATTCAGACACATATGGGGTTCGGGAAAAACAGTTAATGACTCGGGATGATGAATTGGAGAGAAAAATTCTACCAAATCTACAGGTTCATCATCCAAAATATTCCCGGCGTCAATATCCTCAATCAAGTGAAAATCAATATTCTCAGACACCTCAACAAAAGCATGGATATTAATCAATTCTGGTTCTAGAGTGGAGGTGTAGAGGTCAAAAGAATTGGGTGTGGTTTTACTCGAAAGAGACCCATCACAATCGGGCAAATCAAACACTACAAAGTCACACAACTCATTATCTGTTCTATCTTTAATCAATGAATCGTTTGGAACACTAGATAGACATTCAAAACTGGAGTTATGGGATTCAAATTGAAACGGGTAGGTCTGATTTGGAAGGCTGTACAGCTCACTCTCTCCGCTCAAATTCTCAACCTGTCCTACTGCCTCTTCATACATTGGAAAATTTGGAGCTGGTTGAAAACTAGCTACCGGGTCACTAGGTTGTATGAGGGCGGCCATGGACGCATTCAAATCCATCATCTGTTGGCATGACGCTACCCTAAAGTCTTCCAATGACTGTTCCAGACTAGACATGTGTTGTGATGGAGTTTCAGTAAAAGATTCGAAGTTGTTTGGATACTGGAAACTCCCAAATGGCGGTTCTGAAGCAATGTCTAGGGAAGGTGCAAAAGTTGGGTAGGATTGATAGGAATTGAATGGCTGGACAGGAGCAGGATCAACATTTGGATAAGAAGGTGAATGGAATTGTTGATCCCAAGAATCTGTAGTGGTGAAAGGAGTGAAAGATCGGCTACAGGATTGTTCAATACGTTCAGCGATGGACAAAGGACGACTTGCAAAAGGGGTATCAACATAAGAGGGTGGGGGAGGTTGAAAAGGTTGATACAAAGTGGATTGCGAATGGCAAGTGTTTGTCCTAGACGCGTCTATCCGATCTTTCAAAGAGATTTTGGGCATGGAGAGGTCGTTCGATGTTCGGCCAAAGCAAGAACTGTAAGAAGTAATGTCTGGTTATGGGTACCAAAGTTCGGCAAGAGTTTTGCGAGGTGGGGTACCCATGATATGAAGAGAGAAAGAAAGAAAGGAAGAGAAAAGGAGGGGGAAAAGAATGTGATTTTTTTTTTAGTTAGATATTAACAAAAGAATGAAATATACACACAAAAAAGAATCTGGACAAAAACAATCACGACACAAAAAATACCACACACCTAATCGTTCTAGGGTCACCTATGTCAACTAGACCTGCTCCAGAACTTGATTGTCGAAATAAAACTGTGTCGAGAAACGGGCTCAAGATACACTGATCACGAGGCCAGGTAAGTGCAGAGATAAGGGGAGGTTTTCCAACGCTTTCGCGAAGTTCCTTAATTAAATAACCCTTTCTCTTTTGACGGTTTCGCCGTTAACACTTTCCTAGACACCCCGTAAACAATATACCGTTAAGCGAGGTTCTAAACACAGTTGACTTCTCCTAGTGAGCGCGAAGTCCTTAAGGGTTAAAGTCTAGTTTCTTTTAAATTTTGTGCGGGTAAACGTTATGCTCAAGTTCGTGATTTGTGGGCCACGGAAAAGGTGATGAAATCTTTTACCGTATATTGTGGGGTTCGCTTGCCCTTAAGTCCGTATTAATTGATGCAATGCGCAATTTAATAAAAATTCCATAAAGAATTAAAAAAATCGTTTTTTAGTTTAAGCGCGGCACTGCAACAAATACGGGTTAGTCAATTTTTAGCGTTTGTTAGCGAACTTGCAAAGAATCCTGCAAAGAATAGTATATTGGATGCGTCGGATTTGAGAAGAAGGTGTTAGTAAAGTACGTACCGTTAAGTTTTTGGGTTAGGAAACCCCCGTTGAATCAAATCCGGTAAGCTTGAAAAGTTCGCTTGCGCGGGTCAAACTACCCGGATCTTTGGCACTGTACTTTGCAATCACCTTAGCCTTGAATCTACACTTTGCTCCCCACAATCGCAGTTTGCAAATCTGCAAAAATCTGCACTCTTGCCCACAAAATTGATCAAAAACGACAAAAAGATATATATATATTTTTTATAAATATATACAAAAAGAATATTAACCCGAATAACAAGAAAATAAATACGTTACCGTCTCCCCGGCAACGGCGCCATTTGATCGCACGCGGAAAGCGTGTCGGATGTTCAAAGTTCTAAAGTTTACCGCGATCAAGACGGTGTCGCTATGCAGCTAGCCGGTTGAGCACGGGTCGATCCACAGGGAGATGGTTGTATTTCTGTTCTTGTCTTAGACGAGTCAATAAAGAATTTGTATGAGTTTGTTCAATCTAACTTATGTGTTTTATTTGCAAGTATAAAGTTGTTAAGAAAAAGATATGAAATTATAAGCTAAAGAAATCCGTACTCAAAACCTTTGAGCCGAGTCTTAACCAATTGAAGCTAGAGCAATCGGCAACAACGTGGATTAGGGGATTTAAGCACGGTATTCGTGGAATACGGCTTATTTACCCTTGTCCTTCCGTTCTTGTCTCTTGCTTTCGCCTCCGGCCAAACCGAACGCAACCGGTCGTGGTTAGGAATCACCGTTACCTTGTTAGGGTAGGGTGCCTAACGGAGCGCTTGCGTATCGTTTGGGCGGAGTTCAATGGAAAATAACGGGAAAAGGAAATGAGAAAAGAAAATCTTAACTTACAATACCGTATTTATTCTTAACAACGATAATTACAATCATTCACAAAAAGAACCAAAAAGAGAGAACAAAAAGAGCAAAGAAAAGAAAAGAAAAGATTACAAGCAAGTAATTAAAGTGCATGGTAATAAATTGCAAGTAATTAAAGACAAGAATGAAAAATGCAAGAAAGTAATTACAAGAACCATAGAACTCAAAACAAGCATGGGATCAATAGCCAACCCTTAAACTTGCAAGCTCAATCAAGAGGTTGCAAGATCAAGAGAAGGGTAAAGAACGCATGTGAAATGAAGCCCTAATTCCATAAGAAAAATACGACCCTTGAGATCAATAACAAACTCTTAACCTTTCAAGCTCAATAAAGAGGTTAAAAGATCAGGAGAAAGCAAGAATCTCAAGGGGAAGTTAAACAAAAGAGAATGATACAAAAACCCTCATCTTTATTCACATCCACTCAATGCTCTCACTACATTTCCATGGAGGATGAATGAAGAAGAAGAAGAAGAAGAACTAGAACTAAACTAAAGTTGCTAAAAGAATGGACACAAAATTGGACCCTTGGCTTAGCTCAGTTCTGGAGTATTTATAGGCATCGAATGGGAAACCTAGGGCAACAATCTGCCCCTAAATAAAAGTACCAAACTACCCCCGAAAGCCCACCACCTGATGACACCATACGGCCGCGGTTCCGCGGCCTAAGCATGCTTAGGCCGCGGTTCCGCGGCCCTTTAGGGGTGTTAGGCTGCCAAATTTTGTCGTATCCCCTGGTTTGTATTTTCCTCGTGTTTGAAAACTCAATACTGCACAAAAGTCTTCCAGAATATCTTCAGATTTCTTAGTCCAAGATTGCATTATTATCTTTACTTTTGACTTTATCTCCCTCGAGCTCCGCGCACCCATTGATTCTTGTGCAGCCCCCTTCGTGCTCTGTGCTTGTCCCAGACACAAATGACCACTGTCACATGTCTTGTATCTGGAACTGGTACTCGGCACTGGACGGATATGGATGACCGGAACCCGGCTTTTATCTGCTGTGACAGATGTTCTGTATTTTGACGTAACTGTGGAGATTTTGTCTTGATTTACAATATTTGGACTGGAAACCTGTAATCTGTAAACATGTAACAAACACGGATTAAAAGCACCTACCTATAAACACACGAGCGTAAGAATGGGCGGTATAAAATGCAATATTCTGATATGAACATCGTGTCGGTTTTTGAATCGGATTTTGATGAGATACGATATGTTGTGATATGTAGGTACCTTCGCGTAGACTTCGGGACGACAAGGGAGAGCGTGGCGTCATCGACTTCGGCAAGCGAGGATCGAGGTGAGTAGATGTATATCTACGGGGGAAGTTGGATGGATGGCGTATAGCACCCCGCAACCGTAGCGTAGGGTTATATAGTTATATATATATTTGTGTAGACGTGAGTTTCGGATACTTAGCGAGTAGAATCCTAAGAGACTATAGGATAGTTTAAGTGTAGTTGTAGGAAGATATATCCTTAGCCTTATTACCTTATAGCGAATAGCAGGTTATTTGTTGTCACACACACATACACTAGGTAATTGTCTGTATGTGTGTGTGTGTGTGTGTGTGTGTGTGTGTGTTTGTTCATACACACACACACACTCCCATATACACGTGAGATGAGGTTATGAGATGTTGAATGGTTATGAGTCGATATGTTTGGGCAAGATGCCGTAAGGTTATGATATGTGATTGAGTCGAGACACCATATATGTTATGATATATTAAAGGATCGTTGGGCAATATATACAATCATGTGATAACATGTGACCCGATGAAATAATAGATTGTACGAGACCTTAGATCCGTACACGTGATTTTGATATTGTACGATGAATGAACCATACGAATGATGATATATATGTGATATTTGACCCGTACCCTCGATTTTAAAAATGTCGTACGAAGGATATTACCGTACGAGGTATATATGATGATTGATCTGAAGGGTCACCCTAGCGCCCCGGCCAACTCCCATGGCCTACCACGGAATAAAATTTTTATAGCGATACGAAACTTGGCACTAGAATAAACCTAAACCGGATCTTTACCATAAACCTAGTTAGCAAAAGAAGTAGTGCTATCTACTATGTTAAGAAGTTATACCAAGAGGCTCAAGTCCTTCGGTCTTCTCTCCTCGTCATGTGCTCCAAGTGTCCACCTTGAATTTGCTTGATCTCCATTTCCGACTCCATCGGTCCTCCGGGATCGAGCTTGTTCTCCGGCATTCCTTTGTCGAAGATGATCCATCCGAGAGATATGATCCATGGCTCTAGATCCTTACTAAGTAACAAAAGGAGCAACTAGAGAACTTGGAATGCTAATCCAAGTTGTATAGGATGTAGTGTGGGGATCTAAGTATTTGTTATCTCTTTTCTTGCCTCTTCACTTGTTTCTCAACTCATGAGAGAGTAGTGAAAGAGGAAGATGATGAAGGTGGAGGAAATAAAGGGAAGGGAGGAGAGTGAAGAAAAATGGGAGCTCAAAAAAATAATGAAGCAACCATAGAGAGAGAAATTACACACAAGGTTTTGTGTATGAATTCTTTTAATAAACAATCAACAACCATGCTTCAATAGTAACTCAAAATGAATTAAAAATTCATTTGAAACATGGTCATTGACATTCCTCCTATACCTCACATTTTACACCTCATTTCCATTTATCAAATAAATGGAAAAGACATAATGAGGTGGCCACTTTCTAGAAGGTAATCTGTAATAAATACGGATTACAGTCTGTTGTATATACATACCTGCATTCGGATAAAAACCTGAATGCCCAAAGAGATAGAATAACACGAAGACCATAATACTAGAATATACATATCGAAATACATATATGTAAACTATTAAATCAATACCTGATTTAATAATCCGGCTCATACCCGAGCCGGCTAGTATTACCAACTGTCCGATCGAAAGTCCGAGTACAAAGTACATCAATTGATCGAGACCCTACACGTATCCAATATGGCTACTACATCATTTCGCTTAAACCAGGGAAACCCTTTGTGTGGGACTCTAAAGACTCGACAGTATACCGGCAGTGAGTTACTGGATAAATCCATAACCACAAGCACGTCGGCGGTACTAGCTGTACGTAACGGCTACCCGGGTACCTGTCGAAAAGGAAGGACGACGAGTAAACTCGTCCGAACTCTTACTGAGCGTAACCATGACAATATCCGTACAGTCCAGTCTCTTCGTCAAAGAGTATCGCATACCGGGTCTAGGGGTGGTGAACGTCAGACCTTAATAACCTGATAAGTCGTACTGATGTGGTTCAGGACCAATCCGGGAAACTACTGATAAGCCTATCAGTAAATCCCAACTTCCTTGGCCAAGGTCTTATGGTCCTGACCAATCGAATACAGTGCGATATCAACTCCCTATACAGGGAGAGAAGAATCTCCGACAATCTCTCACTGCCTCCATATGGTTCGGGACTGTACCCAACCAAAACTTGTTTGCACGACTCAGTAGAGCCGTGGTAAGGTAGTGATCAAAGTACAGTGGGAACTCACACGAGACAAATGCCGATCTCATGTCTAAAGACTAACCTGTACTCATGTCACCTGAGAACATCCACCTGAAAATTGGTATAGTACCATCTGGAAGTTCTCGGCGAGTCCGTCCGGTTTACCCACCCCAGTGAGCACCTGTATACGATCTTAGGTCTAAAGACCAATGGTTGCGGGACCAAACCATCGCCCCTCGTTAGGGTCTAGAAACGTATACACTAGTCTAATCTGGAATATCGATGCTCAGTCTCGATACTCCCATGACTAGGGACCATTTAAGGATGTGCGTACCGACTACCCAGCTCCTACAAGTATGATCGTCATCATAACATAGGTAGTCTAGCATTGATCCCATGGGCTTTATCAACATGTATAAAAGATATGTAATAGCAAGTAAAACACACACATGTTAAGATAAAGTCAAACAAAATAGCATACTATCATATCGAGCAAGACTGTCATGTACATATATATGTCCAAGCATCCATATGTATACATATACAATAATGGCCTCTAGGGAATACATATCCAACAATCTCCCACTAGCACTATGGCCATATATTGGCGTACCGAGTATCCAACGTCTGCTCTAGGGCCAGCTGTTGGCGTACCGCATACCCAACATCTCAAAAAGTCTCTCGAACTGTGCTTGAGGAAGGGCCTTGGTGAATGGATCCGTAGTGTTGTCTTCTGTATCCACTCTCCGGACCTCGATCTCCTGGCGATCTACGATCTCCCTGATCAGGTGATACCGCCTTAAGATGTGCCTAGATTTCTGATGAGACCTTGGTTCTTTCGCTAAAGCTATAGCCCCATTGTTATCGCAATACAAAGTTATTGGGTCAACAATGGACGGAACTACCTGAAGTTCATTACTGAAGTTCTTCATCAAGACCGCCTCTTTTGCGGCATCACTTGCAGCAATGTATGCAGCCTCCATCGTCGAGTCTGCAACGGTATCCTGTTTGGAGCTCTTCTAACACACCACCCCTCCCTTGAGGGTAAATACAAAACCCGAGACAGACTTGCTGTCATCCTTGTCACTCTGGAAGCTTGAATCAGTAAAGGACTCGACCTTTAGGTCTCCACTACCGTAAACCAAGAACATCTCTTTTGTCCTTCTCAGGTATTTGAGAATGTTCTTTACTGTTGTCCAGTGGTCCTCACCTGGGTTCGACTGATACCGGCTCACCACGCTTAATGCATAAGCTACATATGGACTTGTACATAGTATCACATACATTATAGATCCTACAGCCGAAGCGTAGGGTATAGTGCTCATGCGAACCCTCTCCTCGTTAGTCTTGGGAGACATCTCCTTGGAGAGGGTGATTCCGTGTAATACGGGTATGTTACCGCTCTTTGAATCTTCCATACTAAATATCTTTAGTACGGTCTCTATGTACCTGGACTGTGAAAGTCCCAGTAATATTTTGGATCTCTCTCTGTAGATCTTAATCCCAGAATGTACGAGGTATCACCCAGGTCCTTCATGGAGAACCTTTGTGATAAGAATAGCTTGACTGATTGTAGCATTGAAATGTCATTTCCTATCAAAAGAATGTCGTCCACGTACGAGACTAGGAACATGACAGTTCGTCCTACAATCTTCTTATAAATACAAGGCTCATCCTCGTTCTTGATGAAGTCAAATTCCTTGACTATTTCATCAAAACAGATGTTCCAGCTCCGTGATGCCTGCTTTAATCCATAAATGAATTTAAGCAACTTGCACACCTTCCCGCTGCTCCCACTGTCTACGAAACCTTCCGGCTGATCTATATAAACGCACTCTTCTAAACTTCCGTTTAGAAAAGACGTTTTTACGTCCATCTGCCAGATCTCATAGTCATGGAAGGCAGCAATGGCGAGTAGGATCCGAATGGATTTGAGCATAGCCACTGGATAAAAGGTTTCGTCATAGTCGACACCTAGTCTTTGATGAAAACCTTTTGCAACGAGTCTAGCCTTATAGGTTTCCACCTGCCCATCTACACAAACTTTCCTTTTATAGATCCATTTGCATCCAACAGGTTTTACCCCAAGTGGAGCAATATCCAAGGTCTACACTTTATTGGCGTACATAGACTCCATTTCAGATCGTCTAACATCCATCCACTTATCAGAGTCGCTACTGATAATGGCCTACCTGAAACTAGTAGGATCATCTTCTTCTAAGATGCAATGCTCTCGATCCCCGTCTACGAGAAAACCGTAGTATCTTTCGGGCGGATGAGAAATCCTACCAGATCTGCGGAGTGGCTGAGGTTCGTCTGGGGCTATTGAATTCTCTGGTTCTACCAAACTTTTAGTGACAGTTTGTCCTTCTGGAATTTCTTCCAGTTCTACCGTGCTCCCATAAATTTCTTTTGCAAGAAATTCCTTCTCTAAGAAGACGGCATGGCGAGCAACAAACACCTTTTGTTCCTCGGTGTGGTAGAACTCATATCCTTGCGAATGCTTAGGATATCCTACAAACTTACAAAGAACTGATCGTGCCTCAAGCTTGTCCGGATTTTGTTTTTTAACATAAGTCGGACATCCCCATATTTTAATAAAATTAAGGTATGGTCTTTTCCCTTTCCATGTTTCATTTGGGGAGGTAGGCATGGATTTTGTCAGAACTCTAGTCAATAGATATGCCGCTTTCAAAAGTGCATGTCCCCAAAATGAAAGAGGTAACTCGGCGTTACTCATCATGGAGAGAACCATGTCCAATATGGTACGGTTCCTCCGCTCCGATACACCGTTGTGCTGTGGTGTATACGGAGGAGTAAGCTGAGAGAGAGTTCCATTCTCTTTTAGGTAATCTAGGAATTCCGTGCTTAAGTACTCCCCTCCTCTGTCAGATCGGAGGATCTTAATACTTTTGCCAGTCTGGTTCTCTACTTCGTTTCTGAATTCTTTGAATTTCTCAAAAGCTTCAGATTTGTGTTTCATAAGATACACATATCCGAACCTAGAGAGATCGTCAGTGAATGTGATGAAGTACGAGAACCCACCCCTTCCAAGTATAGACATTGGACCACATACATCGCTGTGTATGAGTCCAAAGAGCTCTGCTGCTCTTTCTCCGTGTCCGGTGAACGGAGATTTAGTCATCTTTCCTTTGAGACAAGATTGACAAGTTTCATAAGATGAAAATTCGAACGTGTTCAAAAGTCCATCTTTATGCAACTTACTCAGTCTTTTCTCTTCGATATGACCAAGTCTATAATGCCACAAGTAGGATTCGTTCACATCTGAACTCTTCCTCTTGCGTGTGTTTTGTATGCTGATGTGTTTTGATTAAGAACCTAGATGCCATTACACAGTGTACCTTCTGCAACCAACACCTGATTAAGGTAAATGTTCATGATATTTCTATCAAGAACGAACTTATATCCATCATTATTAAGTAAAGAAACCGATATGATGTTGCAAACCATGGAAGGTACATAGTAGCAGTTGTTCAAAATCATAGTATTGCCATTTGGCAATGCTAGGTGATATTCACCGACGGCAAAAGCAACAACTTGTGCTCCATTCCCTACTCTGAGGGACATATCACTAGGTCCAACTGTAACGCCTTGAAAATTCATTTTGGTGTTTTCCCGAAAATCGGTGAAAATTTGGTTTTTTCCGTAAATCGTCTTTTTTGTTATTTTACAGTTTAAGCCTAATTATACCTAATTTGGATAGGTAACTGGTATTTTTTAGTAGCTAATGAGTTACTTATAAATTTCTGGTCATTTAAATTTTTTCCCTAATTTATCAATTTTTAATATTATTTTGAGCCGGTAAAAAAATACATTAAATTAGCGATAAATACAAATTTAAATGGGCTAATTTTAATCTTTAAAATCATGTTAATTAAAATCTAGTTGTAATATAAATTTTTAGTATTTTATTTCAAGTTTTAAATGGTTTTTATTATGGAAAACAAAAATATAATTATTTTGAACTAAAACTTGCAAATATGGTATTGTGGGGGGTCTTTTTGCATATAATTTTTTTTGATATCTCTCACACTCATTCCTCACTCCCTTGGAAAGACCCACTACAGCAGGAATCACCCTCTCCTTTTTGCCTTTAACTCTTGTGAATGAAATAGAATGATAGGATTAAAATATGTTAATTTGAGGTATGGGTTTTATGTGATATGTTATAGCTTTGACCCTTGACTTTTTCCACACAAATCCTCTCACTTTCTCCCCATCCTCCCCTTGGCCGAGAGCTACCTACATCAGCTCAGTTTTTTTCCTTTTCTTTTTCCCATTTCATTTTGTGTCAAATTCCATCAAAATCCAAGAAAAATCCACAATTTCCTTCACAAATTCAACACAAAACCCTATTCCATCTCTTCTCAAGCCTAATTTGGTTCAAATCAAGGAGAAAGATGGCATCTTGGGAGGCTAGAGCAAGCTAGGCTTTGGACTTGTGAGGTATAATTTAAATGTTTGGTTAATTTGAAGTCAAGTGTGCTAAATTAGAACTTGATGTGTTAATTTTTGTTGTTGATTTCATTCTGGGTTTTTAAAGTTAATGGTTTGAGTTTAACTAGGGTTTTAGAAACTATTATTTAGTTAATTAAATTTATTTTGCTATCTAGTTCCTACACAACCTAATCTAAGAGGTTACTTTGTTATGTGGTCTTTAAACTATGCTAATTTAGTAAATTTTAAAAGTGTGAGTTTGGTTGTAAATTGTTGTTTTAGGAAATTCAAGAAAGGGTTTGTGTATGGAAAATGGGTTTTGAAGCATGGTAAATAAGTTGAATTTATGTGATTATGGCTAACTAGTTGTGTGGTTGGATATTTGTGTTGGACTGTGATAACCTTATCGCTAATTTTCGATGTTTGCACCAAATTTGCAAGTTTTGTGCTTACTAGGTTTTTATTAAAATTAAGTGGTGAATTATTTGTGATACCTTGGGGATATTTTTAGCATCTCCTACGACTTTAAGGGTGTGTGAATGCGGATTTTTGGTTTTATTGGGTTTTAGTTTTGCCGGCCGCCCAAAACGACGATTATAGTTAGTTTTTGTGATTTTCGTTTGTGTTCCGCGCACCTTGTGCACGTTGTGCCTAACTCGTGAACGTTGATGATTTCGTTTGGGATTTGCGTCGTTTCATGATATGTAACCTTATGTTTTGTATTGGTGCAAATTCTAGGTTCGGTCGCAGAGACTTCGGACGCGGCACGAAAAGGAAAGGCGGTGATTGGACATTGCTAGCTGGGGATTCCAGTGAGTAGATGTAACATCTACGGGGGACTATCGTTTGGATGGCGCAAGTCGCCCGATAGTTTAAGTAGTTTAAAGATTTCTAGTGATATTAGTAGTTAGGAGTAAATGCTTACGTAACATCTTGCTACATCCATGCTTTATATTGTCATACATATGTGAACCCATTCTATAGGACATCTGCAACATTACCAGGGTTTTTTATATGCAGCACGAGCACTATTAATGCGTACACACACGCCCTGGTAATTGCCATGCCACGACACTAGATAACTTATAATCTAGAATATTGTCACCATATTTGATACTTAAACCTGTACTATTGCAATAAATCCTTAAAATAACATTGTAGAATTGCTATTCATGTGCATGTATACCATTACATCAATTATTTATGCCTAGTTTATTAATCATACATTGCAACTTGGTTATTGATACCATATGCATTCATTATCATTAACATATGCATTTATGATGATTTCTTGAGATTTATGATATTTCTGGATTTCGGGGAAAGCCGCAAAATTTACAACTTATGATCTTTTAAAATATAAAAAGTTGCGGTTTTCTAGTGATGTAAAGTGTCGTCCACCATGAGTTTGCTGTGGTTTTCGAGATCCGTGTCGAGGAGTGGAGGAACCGTCACGGGTACATGGTGGGCCCGGTAAAGTACCCCGGGGCAAGAGGATCGTGTTGTTGACGTTGAGTCTGGCAGGGGATGGATTACCTACCGGTGACTTCATTTGGCACGGCGGATATCCAGAGGATACCAACCATGGCCGCGAGATGATGAGATATTGATATTTGAGATGGGTCAGCCGGACGGCTGAGGCCAGAGATACTATGGTACGGATACATGAGATTGAGATAGTTTTGAGGTGTCGATGCTGGACACAGATTCTTGTTGATTCTATTGGTATTGTACTGATATTTCAAAAGAGGTTCCTAAAGGAAAAATATGATTTCTTATACTTACACATGCAGATCACGAGGTGATTCATATTGCATACATACCTGCTAGTATATTCATGTTGCCTACATACCTGCTAGTATATTCATGTTGCATACATACCTGCTAGTATATCCTGCCATACCTGTATTATAGATGCTAGGATGCTTGTGTGCATGCTTGCGATAGGCTCTATAGATGTTATTTATTACTCACGAGTTGGCAACTCACCCCGTTGTGCCACAGCCTTTTTCAGGTCCGCTCCGTCAGTACTGTAGCGGCGGGCGCACTTGCTACTTTTGCCTCTTTTGCCTGTACTCGAGGCTTTTGCTCGTAGGTGGGTTGTATTATTATTTTGTACCACTTTGTATATTCTTTGTATCTAGAGTACTCCATCTACTGTATTTACCAGTATTGTTGTATATTGACCTAGAGACGAGACTGCGAGATTTGTGGGCTTTTTATGCTGTATTTTGGGGTCGAGCTCACTTGAGTCGACATGTTGTTTTACTTGTGCTTCTTATGTTTATTTATGCACATTGCTGATTTACATTGCGTGGGATTTGTGACCGCCTTGTGGCGAAGAGCTAGCTCCCGCTTGGGGATGCCTTATTTGTTGTATTCATATATATTCTTGTTGTACCCATTTTGGGGGCCAGTATTTACAAAGGAGACTCTGCCGAAATTTTCGGAAAGATTGATATTGTTTTTAAAAAGGCTTGATATGACTTATTTGATAAACTCGCTTTCAATTGATTGGTTTTCCTTCACTCTTCTGCTTTTGGTTTTGATTTCTGGGCTTTGGCTTACTTATTTTACGGACGCCTTGAGACGTTTCGTAACTTAAGTGCCAGTCACGTTCCGTACCCTGCGGGTCGTGACAAAGTTGGTATCAGAGCGATAGGTTTTACCTTTCTGAGTGTAGGATGACCTTGGTAGATGGAGTAAGTGACTTAAGCAGTGTAACGTAGCGTGC
The DNA here is from genome assembly GCA_030015575.1 of Agapanthus africanus. NCBI lineage: Eukaryota > Viridiplantae > Streptophyta > Magnoliopsida > Asparagales > Amaryllidaceae > Agapanthus > Agapanthus africanus. Next base: position 595,750,256 of record JASDDO010000024.1, read on the forward strand.
GTATGTCCGCGGCATACTTGCGATACGGTACTCCGCCTAAGTGACTTTAGGATATACTTGCTTGAAATTCCTTCTTGAATTCCGTGTATCCTATGATTCTATTGCACTGTTCTTATTATCCTGTTTCCTGTACCAGCCACTATGTCGCCGAAGGCTATGAGAGCGCAGAGGGATGCCGCCCGAGAAGAGATCAGAGCAGGCTCGTCCGAGACGAGGACCGAGCAGGGTGGCGTACCTACGCCTCAGGGACAGACTGATCCGCATTCCCCAGGCCGCATGGACAGGCTAGAGTCTGGTATGGAGGAGCTACGACAGATGATGGGAGGTATGCCGGAGTTACGACAGATGGTGGAATCCTTAGTAGAGGTCAATCGAGCGCAGAGATCGGATATTACTCCCCCTGCGGTCGTTTCGAGACCGAGTCGGATTCGCACTGATATGGTAGCATCTAGGAGGGTTCGCAGAGGCCGTGGCGGATTCTTTAGGGGCCAGTTGTATCGCCTTCACCCATACGATCAGCAGCCATGGTTAGGATGTTTTTGGTGTGGTAGCCTGCATCATCGTATCAAAGACTGTCCGGCGAGACGACAGGGAGTGACGACAGTTCCATATGTGACCCTACCGCCATCACCACCTCCTCCTCAGAGAGCCCTACTTCCTACCACAGGCGATACTCCACGTCAGTATGATGCACCCAGAGGCCGTGGACGTGGCGGTCTGATCCAGAAAGGATGAGGAGGCCGAGGCCGAGGCCGAGGACAGCCAGTTATTGGTGGGGGTCAGGCCCGAGTTTTTACTTTGACGTCGCAGGATGCGCAGGCATCCAACGCCGTTGTGACAGGTACCTTGCCAGTTTGCTCTTTCGACGCACGGGTATTATTCGACCCAGGTTCCACACATTAGTACGTATCTACACACTTTGCACCGATGTTAGGCCGTGAGTCGTCGTCGTTAGATCAGTCGCTTGTTGTTATTACCCCGGTAGGCGAATCGTTTGTCGCTCGTTTTGTGTTTTGATTGTGTTCCGTTCGTATCGGGGAGAGGGATTCGTCGGTTGATTTGATTCTCCTCGATATGTTGGACTTTGATGTGCTTCTGGGCATGGATTGGCTAGCCACTTGTTATGCTTCTGTGGACTGCCGTGAGAAGGCAGTCAGATTTAGCTTTCCGGGAGAGCCAGTCCTTGTTATTCAGGGAGACCGCAGTGTCACCCTTCCCAGCTTGATTTCGTCTCTTCGCGCTGGTCAGCTCTTGCGGAAGGGATGTCAGGGATTCTTAGCGTATATTTGTGATACTCGAGCTACAGAGGTTCCATTGGACAGGGTCCCGATTGTTTGTGAGTTCCCTGATGTTTTCCCTAAGGAGCTGCCTAGGCTACCGCCTGAGCGCGATGTTGAGTTCTGCATCGATTTGATTCCCGGCTCGGGGCCTATTTCTATACCGTCTTATCGGATGGCCCCGGCAGAGCTTAGAGAGCTGAAGGATCAGTTGCAGGATTTGTTAGATAAAGGGCTTATTCGACCTAGCATTTCTCCGTGGGGTGCTCCGGTCCTGTTTGTCAAGAAGAAGGACGGAAGTTTGCGCTTATGTATCAACTACCACCAGCTGAATAAGGTTACCGTATGGAACCGGTGTCCCTTACCACGTATCGACGATTTGTTCGACCAGCTTCAGGGTGCGGGATATTTTTCGAGGATCGACTTGCGATCAGGATACCATCAGCTGCGAGTTCGACAGGAGGATATACCGAGGACAGCTTTCCGCACGCGCTACGGCCATTATGAGTTTTTGGTGATGTCGTTCGGACTCACCAACGCCCCAGCTGCATTCATGGAGTTGATGAACCGTACATTCAGGCTGTATCTTGACTTGTTCATCATCGTGTTTATCGACGATATCTTGGGGTACTCCCGGAGCAGAGAGGAGCACGAGCAGCACATGCGGATTACGTTGCAGACTTTGAGGGAGCACCAGCTTTTCGCTAAATTTTCCAAGTGTGCATTCTGGATGGATAGCGTTGGGTTCTTGGGTTACGTGATTACGAGAGATGGCATATGTGTGGACCCGAAGAAGATCGAGGCCGTTCAGCAGTGGCCCAGACCAACATCAGTTACGGAGATCCGCAGTTTCCTAGGCCTGGCTGGCTACTATAGGCGATTCGTTCAGGATTTCTCCCGTATTGCTGCACCTTTGACCGGATTGACCCGGAAGGGAGTTCCTTTCGATTGGACGGAGGAGTGCGAGCACTGTTTCCAGCAGCTACGGACTTGTTTGACTACGGCACCGGTGTTATCTTTGCCTTCAGGATCAGGCGGATTCGTAGTTTATTGTGACGCTTCACGAGTGGGGCTAGGGTGCGTATTGATGCAGCATGACAGGGTGATCGCGTATGCTTCATGGCAGTTGAAGAAACATGAACAGAACTACCCCACTCACGATTTGGAGATGGCTGCAGTGGTCTTTGCACTTAAGATCCGGCGACATTACCTATACGGCGAGTCGTGTCAGATATTCACTGATCACAAGAGCTTAAAGTATATATTTCAGTAGCGAGACCTGAATCTCAGACAGCGACGTTGGATGGAACTAGTAAAGGACTACGATTGCGAGATTTTGTATCACCCGGGCAAGGCTAATGTAGTGGCGGATGCTTTGAGCAGGAAGCCCGGGGGTAGTCTATCTTGTTTGCGCGCAGTACAGAGGCAGTCATCGGCAGATTGGCAGATTTTATGCGACAGCCGGGTTGAGTTCGAGTTCACTCCGACAGGGGGACAGCTTGCGCATGTTCGTGCACGTCCGCGGTTACTTGACCGTATTCGAGAGGCACAGCCCAGCGTTGACCGTTTTTCAGAGATCATAGAGCAGGTGCGGCAGGGCAGAGTTTCCGAGTTTGTGATCGATGATCAGGGAGTACTGCGATTTGGAACTCGACTGTGCATACCAGATTTGGAGGGGCTGCGGCGTGAGATTCTTGAGGAGGCGCATAGATCGACATACAACGTTCATCCGGGTTCCACCAAGATGTACCGCGATTTGAGAGATGTCTTTTGGTGGGACGGGATGAAGAGGGACGTTACAGACTTCGTATCGAGATGCTTGACTTGTCAGTAAGTCAAGGCCGAGCACCAGAGACCAGTAAGAGAGTTGCAGCCTTTGCCCATTCCGGAGTGGAAATGGGAGCAGATTTCTATGGACTTCATTGTGGGTCTACCCAGGACCAGTCGAGGGTATGATTCCATTTGGGTGATCGTGGATCGTTTGACGAAAGCGGCTCACTTCCTGCCAGTGAAGACGACTTTCAGTTTTGCTCAGTATGCCCAGATTTACATCGACGAGATCGTACGACTGCATGGAGTCCCGACGTGTTTCGTGTCCGACCGAGGCACCCAGTTTACCAGTCGACTATGGCAGCGACTTCAGGAGGTATTGGGCACCCGTTTGAGTTTCAGCACAGCATTTCATCCGCAGACCGACGGCCAGTCAGAGCAGACTATTTAGACTCTTGAGGACATGCTCCGAGCGTGCGTCTTGGACTTTGGGGGTAGTTGGGATCATCATTTACCTTTAGTGGAGTTTTCCTACAACAACAGCTTCCAGGATACTATTCAGATGGCACCTTTCGAGGCATTGTAGGGGAGGAGATGCAGATCGCCCGTCTGTTGGACCGAGCTCAGCGAGAGCAGTATATTGGGACCGTAGCTTGTTGAGGAGACGACCATGAAGATACAGTTGATTCAAGACCGGATGAGAGTGGCTCAGAGCAGGCAGAAATCGTATGCAGACAGGCGCCGTCGCAGGCTAGAGTTTGCAGTTGGCGATCATGTTTTTCTGAGGGTCTCTTCGATGAAGCGCGTGATGCGATTTGGGCGAAAAGGAAAGCTTAGTCCCAGATTTGTTGGCCCCTTCGAGATCCTCGAGCGTGTCGGCGCAGTTGCGTATCGTTTGTCTCTTCCACCCAGCTTTCCCGCTGTCCACCCCGTCTTCCCTGTTTCGATGCTCCGCAAGTACCTTCACGACCCTTCGCATGCGATTCAGCACCCGACAGTCCAGCTAAAGCGCCACCTTTCTTTTGTAGAGCAGCCGGTGGTCATCCTGGATCGGCAGGTGAAGAAATTGAGATCGAAAGTTATACCGACTGTCAAGGTCTTTTGGCGTGGCCCGAGCAGCGAGGAGGTCACCTGGGAGACCGAGGACGAGATGAGGAAGAAATATCCCCATCTCTTCGAAGGTACGCGTAGCTATATTTTTAAATTCGGAGACCGAATTTCTTTAAGGGGGAAGATTGTAACGCCTTGAAAATTCATTTTGGTGTTTTCCCGAAAATCGGTGAAAATTTGGTTTTTTCCGTAAATCGTCTTTTTTGTTATTTTGCAGTTTAGGCCTAATTATACCTAATTTGGATAGGTAATTGGTAGTTTTTAGTAGCTAATGAGTTACTTATAAATTTCTGGTCATTTAAAATTTTTCCCTAATTTATCAATTTTTAATATTATTTTAAGCCGGTAAAAAAATACATTAAATTAGCGATAAATACAAATTTAAATGGGCTAATTTTAATCTTTAAAATCATGTTAATTAAAATCTAGTTGTAATATAAATTTTTAGTATTTTATTTCAAGTTTTAAATGGTTTTTATAATGGAAAACAAAAATATAATTATTTTGAACTAAAACTTGCAAATATGGTATTGTGGGGGGTCTTTTTGCATAGAATTTTTTTTGATATCTCTCACACTCATTCCTCACTCCCTTGGACAGCCCCACTACAGCAGGAATCACCCCCTCCTTTTTGCCTTTAACTCTTGTGAATGAAATAGTATGATAGGATTAAAATATGTTAATTTGAGGTATGGGTTTTATGTGATATGTTATAGCTTTGACCCTTGACTTTTTCCACACAAATCCTCTCACTTTCTCCCCATCCTCCCCTTGGCCAAGAGCTACCTACATCAGCTCAGTTTTTTTCCTTTTCTTTTTCCCATTTCATTTTGTGTCAAATTCCATCAAAATCCAAGAAAAATCCACAATTTCCTTCACAAATTCAACACAAAACCCTATTGCATCTCTTCTCAAGCCTAATTTGGTTCAAATTAAGGAGAAAGATGGCATCTTGGGAGGCTAGAGCAAGCTAGGGTTTGGACTTGTGAGGTATAATTTAAATATTTGGTTAATTTGAAGTCAAGTGTGCTAAATTAGAACTTGATGTGTTAATTTTTGTTGTTGATTTCATTCTAGGTTTTTAAAGTTAATGGTTTGAGTTTAACTAGGGTTTTAGAAACTATTATTTAGTTAATTAAATTTATTTTGCTATCTAGTTCCTACACAACCTAATCTAAGAGGTTACTTTGTTATGTGTCTTTAAACTATGCTAATTTAGTAAATTTTAAAAGTGTGAGTTTGGTTGTAAATTGTTGTTTTAGGAAATTCAAGAAAGGGTTTGTGTATGGAAAATGGGTTTTGAAGCATGGTAAATGAGTTGAATTTATGTGATTGTGGCTAACTAGTTGTGTGGTTGGATATTTGTGTTGGATTGTGATAACCTTATCGCTAATTTTCGATGTTTGCACCAAATTTGCAAGTTTTGTGCTTACTAGGTTTTTATTAAAATTAAGTGGTGAATTATTTGTGATACTTTGGGGATATTTTTAGCATCTCCTATGACTTTAAGGGTGTGTGAATGCAGAATTTTGGTTTTATTGGGTTTTATCTTTGCCGGGCGCCCAAAACGACGATTATAGTTAGTTTTTGTGGTTTTCGTTTGTGTTCCGCGCACCTTGTGCACGTTGTGCCTAACTCGTGAACGTTGATGTTTTCGTTTGGGATTTGCCTCGTTTCATGATATGTAACCTTATGTTTTGTATTGGTGCAAATTCCAGGTTCGGTCGCGGAGACTTCGGACGCGGCACGAAAAGGAAAGGCGGTGATTGGACATAGCTAGCTGGGGATTCCAGTGAGTAGATGTAACATCTACGGGGGACTATCGTTTGGATGGCGCAAGTCGCCCGATAGTTTAAGTAGTTTAAAGATTTCTAGTGATATTAGTAGTTAGGAGTAAATGCTTGCGTAATATCTTTCTACATCCATGCTTTATATTGTCAAACATATGCGAACCCATTCTATAGGACACCTGCACCATTACCAGGGTTTTTTTATATGCAGCACGAGCACTATTCATGCATACACACGCGCCCTGGTAATTGCCATGCCACGACACTAGATAACTTATAATCTAGAATATTGTCACCATATTTGATACTTAAACCTGTACTATTGCAATAAATCCTTAAAATAACATTGTAGAATTGCTATTCATGTGCATGTATACCATTACATCAATTATTTATGCCTAGTTTATTAATCATACATTGCAACTTGGTTATTGATACCATATGCATTCATTATCATTGACATATGCACTTATGATGATTTCTTGAGATTTATGATATTTCTGGATTTCGGGGAAAGCCGCAAAATTTACAACTTATGATCTTTTAAAATATAAAAAGTTGCGGTTTTCTAGTGATGTAAAGTGTCATCCACCATGAGTTTGCTGTGGTTTTCGAGATCCGTGTCGAGGAGTGGAGGAACCGTCACGGGTACATGGTGGGCCCGGTAAGGTACCCCGGGGCAAGAGGATCGTGTTGTTGACGTTGAGCCTGGCAGGGGATGTATTACCTACCGATGACTTCTTTTGGTACGGCGGATATCCAGAGGATACCGACCGTGGCCGCGAGATGATGAGATATTGATATTTGAGATGGGTCAGCCGGACGGCTGAGGCCAGAGATACTATGATACGGATACATGAGATTGAGACAGTTTTGTGGTGTCGATGCTGGACACAGATTCTTGTTGATTCTATTGGTATTGTGTTGATATTTCAAAAGAGGTTCCTAAAGGAAAAATATGATTTCTTATACTTACACATGCAGATCATGAGGTGATTCATATTGCATACATACCTGCTAGTATATTCATGTTGCCTACATACCTGCTAGTATATTCATGTTGCATACATACCTGCTAGTATATCCTGCCATACCTGTATTATAGATGCTAGGATGCTTGTGTGCATGCTTGCGATAGGCTCTATAGATGTTATTTATTACTCACGAGTTGGCAACTCACCTCGTTGTGCCACAGCCTTTTTCAGGTCCGCTCCGTCAGTACTGTAGCGGCGGGCGCACTTGCTACTTTTGCCTCTTTTGCCTGGACTCGAGGCTTTTGCTCGTAGGTGGGTTGTATTATTATTTTGTACCACCTTGTATATTCTTTGTATCTAGAGTACTCCATCTACTGTATTTACCAGTATTGTTGTATATTGACCTAGAGACGAGACTGCGAGATTTGTGGGCTTTTTATGCTGTATTTTGGGGTCGAGCTCACTTGAGTCGACATGTTGTTTTACTTGTGCTTCTTATGTTTATTTATGCACATTGCTGATTTACATTGCGTGGGATTTGTGACCGCCTTGTGGCGAAGAGCTAGCTCCCCCTTGGGGATGCCTTATTTGTTGTATTCATATATATTCTTGTTGTACCCATTTTGGGGGCCAGTATTTACGAAGGAGAATCTGCCGAAATTTTCGGAAAGATTGATATTGTTTTTAAAAAGGCTTGATATGACTTATTTGATAAACTCGCTTTCAATTGATTGGTTTTCCTTCACTCTTCTGCTTTTGGTTTTGATTTCTGGGCTTTGGCTTACTTATTTTACGGACGCCTTGAGACGTTTCGTAACTTAAGTGCCAGTCACGTTCCGTACCCTGCGGGTCGTGACACCAACCATCCTACTTTTTCTCAGTCCCCGTAATAAATTACAGATATGAGATCCCGATGCGGTATCGAGTACCCAGGAGGTAGGACTGACCGAAAAACAGTTCTCAATAACAAGAACACCTGAAGGTGACACAATACTATGTTTCTTCTTCGATGGGGTCATCAAGGAATTCAAAGAATCCTCTTTCCCTTGCTCATACTCATGACTGTTGTCATAAGTAAGAGCTGAACCGACGTTCCCCAGCCACGAATAAGAATTCGGATCGTTCAAGCGATACATTTTATTATCTTGATTAGGGCGTGAAAAGGTTGCTACCTGGAGAGAGAGAAAAAGAACACTCTGCGTGCGCTCTTGCAAGATTAGATTGGTTTTTAGTTTATCTAATTAGGATGGCTCCCACTGTTTCCTTAAATTTTTCTTCAAACCCTAAAAGAATAACTAGTCATGATTAATCGCACGTCACAATACTTGCTTAACCTTTCAGCCTGGCTAGTGTCGGTACTTCAAGGGAGCTTTTCCAATGCTTTCGCGAAGTTCCTTAATTATATAACTTCTTTTCCCTGGAGGCGTAGACCCGCTAACACCTTTCTAGACACCTACTTGGTTTATAGCATTGATTGTTTAGTGAAATAATGTCCCGGGAGTAATCCTACTCATCAGTGGGATCGGGATCCAACTATCATTGTGTGATCACCACACTCCAGAAGGTATGCTAAATCTGCAAGTTTCCTGTATGTTTGAAACTCCCGATGTGGTTTTTGCCCCAGACGTCTTATGACCTTGACGGATGCCAACAAATCATAAAGCGCAAGTCAAGTTCTACCCGTCATTATCCAGATTAATTTAGACCCACCCATACTCGCCCTTGATGGATGCCAACAAGGCTGTATGACTGTCCTAAACTAATGCATCTCAATGCTACAAATAAGTATTATTCAGCTACCGTTCACTATGCCTTGACGGATGCCAACAAACACAGCACGAATACTAAATACTACTTATCTGAAATGACGAAGGGCTACGGCTGGGTTTCTGGCGAAAAACCCGTTAACGTCATGAATTTGATATCGTTGAAGGAATACGAGTGGTTTTATAAATATATATAGTGGCGAAAACTTTTTGCTAAAGAGGTCACTCCCTGTGAAGGGGATCTCGGCTCTTAACTCGTCGAATGAGGTGCGGGATATTCCAAAATGAATACCATGATGCAAAGAAAACAATAATCGACTATAGTGAAATTATTAGGTTGACACAAACTTTTACTCAAGGGGTCACTCCCGATTAAGGGATCTCGGCCCTTGCCTCGTCGAATGAGGTGCTGGATATTCATAACCGAATACCACTGTGCAAAGAAAAAGAGAACGTCTGTAATGTCAGTTTTTCGAAATCTGTTCCAACAACATTTTTTTTACGTTTCTTTTCTTGCATTAATCAAAATTAATGCGGCCCCATCATTTTAATCCTATCACATCAGAAAAGAATAAAAATACAATATACGTATATGCCATCCGCATTCTCCATTGGGCCCCGTCTTCACCCGTTAGGTTACTTAACTAACGACATAGCGGGGGCTGGACTAGCGTGGGTGCAAAACATATACAACATCTACTAGTATATATATAAGTATATATCGCATTCGTCCCCGGAATGATAATAAGCAACATCACAGAATCTAAGCCAACAATACAGAAAAGTGGATAATCTTGGAGCCCCGGGTTTCATTTGAGCCGCAAATAAAACCCGATGTTCCCGGTCGTGTGGATATCCTGTGCAATGAAATCCTAGACCCCTACGAGCGCGGAAAGTTACCCGTCAATCCCAGAAGTGAGGCAGCCCCCTTCAACAAAGTGAATGGGCCATCCAGCTCTTCACGGAATACGGTAACTTGGGCGCCCCTCTGTGGGTCATCCTATACCCCCTACAAGTGCGGCGAATAGCCCACCAATTCTAGAATGAAGCCCCCTCCGTCTCAACGCCATGAGATGCGGGCTTGTTGCCTTCTAGAACCCGGCTATTCGTGCACTCTACCGCGGAGTAATCCTAGTACAGAAATAATATACAACCCAGCAAAGACGGCAGTCCACATGTCGGACGCTCGCCCTGCAATAACAAATGTACAAATGAATATAAACTGTACCACTAACATTGCACCACATGCTATCCACCACTACTATCCAACCAAAATCACAGCACAATCACAAAACATCAACGCAAATGTCACGTTCGCAAACCCGTCTAAAAGAACATATAGCAATCAGATGAGTTTACCGATCAAATGACATTCACGGTCGCAAATAAAAGTGATTGTATTCTAAACTATTAAACAGTGTCAAATTTAACGACTTCGAAACACTCCAAATTGCCCCGTACAGAAAACAACAGAGTATCAAACTTGGGCAAAAAACAAAAAACACCAGAAACCCAAACTACCAGAGACAAGAACACAAACCAAAGCACGATGCAATTTGCCATGGGAAAACCGAGGAGGCCGGTTTTTTGGGGTGTGTGGTCGGCCAAAACATGGTGAGATTGCCTAGTTTTTGTTCTGGGTACATCTCACAGTGTAAATATCACACCGCAGTTGTTTAAAAAAATTTTTGAAGCCTTTTAAAAATCAACAGAAACTGCAGTTTGGGTTTTGATGTTACGGAGTCGTTTCGGTTTTGTTATTTTAACACTGTTTAAACTTGCTAATCTAGGGTTAATGGGATGGCTCTGATACCATGAATTGTTACCCTAGCGTCCCGGCCAACTCTCGTGGCCAAATGCGGAACAATTTTTTTTATAGAGATACGAAACTTGGCGCTACAATAAACCTAAACCGGATCTTTACCATAAACCTAGTTAGCAAAATAAGTAGTGCTATCTACTATGTTAAGAAGTTATACCAAGAGGCTTAAGTCCTTCGGTCTTCTCTCCTCGTCATGTGCTCCAAGTGGCTACCTTGAACATGCTTAATCTCCATTTCCGGCTCCATCGGTCCTCCGGGATCGAGCTTGTTCTCCGGCCTTCCTTTGTCGTAAATGATCCACCAGAGGGATATGATCATGGCTCCAGCTCCTAACTAAGTAACAAAAGGAGCAACTAGAGAACTTGGGATGCTAATCCAAGTTGTCTACGATGTAGTGTGGGGATCTAAGTGTTTGCTATCTCTTTTCTTGCCTCTTCACTTGTTTCTCAACTCATGAGAGAGTAGTGAAAGAGGAAGGTGATGAAGGAGGAGGAAATCAAGAGGAGGGAAGAGAGTGAAGAAAAATGGGAGCTCAAGAAAATAATGAAGCAACCATAGAGAGAGAAATTACACACAAGTTTTTGTGTATGAATTCTTTCAATAAACAATCAACAACCATGCTTCAATAGTAACTCCAAATGAATTAAAAATTCATTTGAAGCATGGTCATTGCCATTCTTCCCATACCTCACACTTTACACCTCATTTCCATTTATCAAATAAATGGAAAAGACATAATGAGGTGGCCACCTTGTAGAAGGTAATCTGTAATAAATACGGATTACAGTCTGCTGTATATACATACCTGCATTCGGATAAAAACCCGAATGCCCAAAGAGATAGAATAACACGAAGAATGTAATCTTAGAATATACATATCGAAATACATATATGTAAACTATTAAATCAATACCTGATTTAATAATCCGGCTCATACCCGAGCCGGCTAGTATTACCAACTGTCCGATCGAAAGTCCGAGTACAAAGTACATCAATCGATCGAGACCCTGCACGTATCCAATATGGCTACCACATCATTTCTCCTGAACCATAGAAACCCTCTGTGTGGGACTCTAAAGAATCGACAGTACGCCGTTAGTGAGTTACTGGATAAATCCATAACCACAAGCACGTCAGCGGCACTAGCTGTACGTAACGGCTACCAAGGTACCTGTCGAAAAGGAAGGCCGACGAGCAAACTCGTCCGAACTCCTACTGAGCCTATCCGTGACAATATTCGTACAGTCCGGTCTCTTCGTCAAAGAGTATCGCATACCGGGTCTAGGGGCAAGTGAACGTCAGATCCTAATAACCTGATAAGTCACGCTGATGTGGCTCAGGACCAATCCTGAAAACTACTGATCAGCTATCAGTAAATCCCAACTGCATTTGCGAAGGTCTTATGGTCCTAGCCAATCAAACACAGTGCAATATCGACTCCCTATACCGGGAGAGACGAATCCCCGACAATCGCTCGCTGCCTCCATGTGGCTCGGGACTGTACCCAACCAAAACCTGTTTGCACGACTCAGTAGAGCCGTGGTAGGGTAGTGATCAAAGCACAGTGGAAACTCACACGATACAAATGCCGATCTCAGGTCTAAAGACTAACCTGTACTCATGTTACCTGAGAACTTCCACCTGACAATAGGTATAGTACCATCTAAAAGTTCTTGGCGAGTCCGTCCGGTGTACTCACCCCCAGTGAGCACCTGTATACGATCTTAGGTCTAAATACCAATGGTTGCGGGACCACACCATCTCCCTTCGTCGGGGTCTAGAAACGTATACATTAGTCTACTCTAGAATATCAATGCCCAGTCTCGATATTCCCACGACTAGGGACCATTTAAGGATGTGCGTACCGACTACCCAGCTCCCACAAGTATGATCGTCATCACAACGCAGGTAGTCTAGCATTGATCCCATAGGCTTTATCAACATGTATAAAAGATATGTAATAGAATGTAAAACATACACATGTTAAGATAAAATCAAACCAAATATCATATTATCATATCGAGCAAGACTGTCCTCTACATATATATGTCCAAGTATCCATATGTATACATATACAATAATGGCCTCTAGGGCATACATATCCAACATGATCCGCACTCTTGACTCGAGGATGCCGTATGATGTATTATACAGTACGTGATGCTATGAGGCTGGATCGCCAACTACTAGATATATCGACTCAGAATATGTTTAGATTTTCTTATCACTCCGACTAGGTTTTTAGTTTACTCTCTTAGTTGTTTAGGTAGATGCTAGACTAGGCTCGAGTCATACCTATTTTCAAAACTAACGAATTGTGAGTATTTTCAAAAGACAATCCTAGGGATGCTACGGATTTTCAAAGGACATCTTTTCTTAAAAACACCATAGCCCCTACTCTTCTAAAAATCACGATTCGTGCTATTTCAAATACTAAAACTATATGACTCGTATACAGATGTATATATTTTAAAATGTTGCCTTTACTATTCACCTTTCCGTTATATTCATGTTGTTCTTATTGCATTGCATATATACATGTGTTTACTTTAGCTATTATGCTCTTGTCTCCTATTACTCCTGCACAATTACCGATGATGCGCATGTTGCATGTACACTTGCTTGCCGGCTCATACACTTTAGCATCGGTAATTTCCATGTCGCGCACACTGTGGTTCTCTGGTGTTCTAGTTACATCACATGTAACATTCTGCAACTGTTTAAAAAAAATTTAGAGACCTTTAAAAATTCAGAGACCTTTAAAAATTCGACAGAAACTTGGTGTTAGGGTTAGCAGTTTTGGAATTGTTTCGGTTTCGTATTTTATATACATCATCTAATCTTCTAGATTTTGCTCTGATATCATGAAAGTGTACGCTAGCACCACTACTGGGTTTTTGTAGCATCAAGCATGCCAATTTTAAAAATTTTGGGGTGCTACCTAACACTAACCTAGATTGTTAACTAGTTGATTAGGGTTTTAGGTTTGATATCTACAAAACTATAAGAAGTGAAAGAAGTTATACCCTCATAGATCGAGTCCTTCACTTCTCAAGCTCCTTGTAGTAGTCCTCGCGACTCCACTAGGCTCCACTTGAGAGTTTGATCGACCTTCCTCCGAAGACCTTCGTGCCGAAGATGATCCACGCGAAGCTCACTAGCTCAAGCCACCTCTACACTAATCTCCTATTAGTGAAGGAAACACGCCACACCAAAGTGCTAGTTTGGTGTAGGATGGTGATGTAGGGTATTTGGGGCTCACTAGTATGTTCAAAACTCCATGGTTCACATCACATATGAGGGGTTGGAGTTTTGAGGCATGGGAAGATGATGATGGAAGCTAGAGAGAGTGTGAGCTCAACTCAAGAAAAGAAGGAATGAAAATGATCAAGTGAAGTGTATGCTTATCCTTGGCTCACTCATTCAAGCATGGATTTCTTTGCAATAATAAATTGCAACCATGCTTGAATAGTGATTCAAGTCTAATATAAAAATGATAAAGCCCATGCTTCACACCATGCTCCCATTTTCCACCTTTTATTCCATTTTCCAAAAATAGAATTTCATGCCATGCTTAATATAAATATATATATATATATATATATCAAATATATATATATATATATATTAATATATATTAAGTAAATAATTAGCGAGCTAATAATATTAGTTAAGATATAATTATATCAAATATAATGTATATCACATTATTAAATCAACACTTGATTTAATAATCCGGTTATATCATATATAACCAACTAATATCATTTATCTGTATATCACATTATCAAATCAACACTTGATTCTATAATTTAGTTATATCATATATAACCTAACTGATAACAGATAACTGCCAGATTACTATACGGTATCACATACATGTATTTAATCAGGCCCATGCACATATCACATATGTGCCTACTTCGTTTTGCTTGAACCAGGAAAATTCTGTGTGGGACTCTAAAGACTCGTCAATACGCCAGCAGTAGGTGATGACCACATCAGTCACCTACAAACCGTCAGCGGTACTAGCTGGACGTAACGGCTACCCGGGTATTGAGCGATATGAGATCAACAAGCAAGCTTGTACATACTCTCCATGAAGCCTATTGGTAACACTTACCGTACAGTCCGGTCTCTTCGTCTGATATGTAGCATATCGAGTCTAGGGGTGGTAAACGTCAGACCCCAGTAAATTGATAAGTAATGCCGATGTCTGGTCTATAACGATTCGAGAAACTACTGATAACTCTTATCAGTAAATCTCGGCAGTATCCCTGGCCAAGGACTTCCAGTTATAGCCAATCGAGCATAGCGCAATATCAACCCCCAATACCGGGAGAGGAGAAACCCCTCCTATCGCTCATTGCCTACATGTGACTCGGGACTATACCCGAAATCTACCTGTTTGCACAACTCCTCTTGAGCGTGGTAGGGAGGAAATCAAAGCGCAGTGGAAGCCACACAAGACTCTGTGACGATCTTGGGTTTACAGACTAACCTGTACCAGTGTCACAAGAGGACTGCTATCTGACGATAGGTATACTGCCAAATAGGAGTCCTCGGCGAGTCTGTTCGGTGTACCCATTATCTAATGAGCACCTGTGTACAATCTTTAATGTCACACACCAATGGTTGTGGGATCAACCATCGCCCTCTAAGGGACAAGAAATGTACACACTAGTCTACTCTGGAATATCGATGCCCTGTCTCGATATCCCCTCGACTACGAACAGTTAAAGAATGTACTTTTGGACCACCCTGGCCCCACTAGTATGATCACATCATAATCCTGGTAGTCAAGTACATATTCTAAGGGCTTTATCAACATGTAAGAGACAGACAGTATAATAATACCAATCTACATGTTAAGATAAAGGTAACCAGATAGCATACTATCATGTCGATCAAGAAAGTCCTCTATATATATGTCCAAACATCCACTATATCAACAATAATGGCCTTTAGAGCATACATATTCCTAACAATCTCCCACTTACACTAAGGACAGTTGTTGTAGTATCTCATACCCAACATACCAAAAATCTCTTGAATAGCTTTTAAGGGTAGGCCTTTGTGAGTGGATCCTCTATGTCAACTCTCCTGACCTCGATCTCCCGGAAATCAACTATCTCCCTGATCAAGTGATACTGCGTAAGAATATGTCTGGATCGCTGATGGGACCGGGGTTTCTAGACCAAAGCCACAGCTCCATTGTTATCACAATACTCAGGTATTGGATGCTCAATGGTAGGAACCAAGTTCATCTTATGAACTTATTCATCCATGCAGCCTCTATGGAAGCATCGTTGGTAGCGATGTAATCAGCCTCTATCAACGAGTCTGCTATGGTATATAGCTTGGAACCCTTCCAACATACCGTCCCTCCACTGAGGGTAAAGACAAAACCCAAGACTGACTTTCAGTCGTCCTTATCACTCTGGAAGCTCGAATCGGTAAAAAGACTCCACATGGAGTTCATCGTTACCATGCACTAAGAACATTTCTTTAGTCTTTCTCAAATAATTAAGAACGTTCTTCACAGTTGTCCTGTGCTTTTCCCTAAGATCTGATTGATACCTACTCACTACACCTAGTGAGTAAGCTACATCCGGTCTGGTACACAACATCGCAGAGACGATTGACCCGACTGCTGAAGCATAGGGTATCCCTTGCATGCGAGCCCTCTCCAAATCAGTTTTGGGAGACATCTCTTTGGAGAGAGTGATTCTTGAACACGCGGGTACATTACCACGCTCAGAATCTTCCATACTAAATCTCTTTAGTATGGTGTCTATGTACCTGGATTGGGACAATCCCAATATCCATTTAGATCTATCTCTATAGGTCTATATCTCCAGGTTGTAGGAGGCATCACTTAGATCTTTCATGGAGAACTTATGTGATAAGAAGAGCTTGACCGATTGTAGCATAAGAATATCGTTTCCTATCAAGAGTATGCCATCCACGTACAGTACGAGGAAGATAACCTTACTCTCTACAACCTTCTTATATATACATGGTTCATCTACATTCTTGATGAAGTCAAACTCTTTGACAGATTCATCAAAACAGACATTCCATCTCCGTGATGCCTGCTTTAATCTGTAGATGGATTTAAGCAGCTTGCACACGCTTCTGCTGCTCCCAATGTCTACGAAGCCCTCTGGCAGTGTCATATACACGCTCTCTTCTAAATCACCATTTAGAAAAGCGGTTTTGACGTCCAATCTGCCAGATTTCATAGTTATGGTATGCATCAATGGCAAGTAGGATCCTGATAGACTTAAGCATAGTGACAGGAGAAAAGGTTTCATCCTAGTCGACACCAGGTCATTGACGAAAACCTTTTGTTACAAGTCTAGCTTTGAATGTCTTAACTTTTCCATCTACACCAAATTATCTTTCCTAAAGATCCACTTGTTCCCAATGGGTTTTACCCCTTCAGGAGCAACATGCAAAGTCAACACTTTGTTTGTGTACATGGATTCCATCTCAGATCTCATAGCATCCAACCATTTCACAGAGTCCACACTCGTGATGGCCTGCACGAAACTAGTTGGGTCATCATCTTCCATGATGCAATCTTCGCTCCCACCGTCTATGAGAAAACCGTAGTATCTTTCACGTGGATGAGGAACCCTACTAGATCTGCGGAATGGCTGAGGTTCGTTGGGGTCTATTGAATCCTCTGGTTCTTCCAAATCGTCGGGTATAGTTTGTGTTGCTGGAACTTCTTCCAGTTCTACCTCATTGCCATTAATTTCTTTTACAAGAAATTATTTTTCTAAAAAGGTGACAATTCCGAGAAACAAATGTTAGTTGTATGTATGGCCTAGAGGCCAGTATTGTACAGATGATGTATATTATATTGGATGCTTGGACATATATAGAGAGGACTTTCTTGCTCGATAAGATAGTATGCTATCTGGTTGCTCTTTATCTTAACATGTATACTTGTCTCTTGATACTGTATTGTAGTTACATGTTGGTAAAGCCCTTAGGATGTGTACATGACTACTAGGACTATGATGCAGATCATACTAGTGGGGCCATGGTAGTCCATAAGTACATCCTTTAATGTCCCTAGTCGTGGGTATATCGAGATGGGGCATCGATATACCAGAGTAGACTAGCATATACGCTTCTCGACCCATGAGATGGGCGATGGATGATCCCATATCCATTGGTATTTGACATCAGAGATGGTATTCGGGTGCTCAGTGGACACTGGGTACACTGGACGGACTCGCCGAGAACTCCCAGATGGTATTATACCTCACGTCAGATGGAAGTTCTCTGGTGACACTTGTGCAGGTTAGTCTGTAGATCCGAGATCGTCATAGAGTCTTGTGTGATTCCCACTGTGCTTTGATTTCCACCTTACCACGTCCAAGAGGGCGTGCAAAATGGTGGTTTTTGGGTACAGTCCCGAGTTACATGGAGGCAATGAGCGATAGGATGGGTTTCGTCTCTCTCGGTATTGGGGGTTGATGTTGCGCTGTGCTCGATTGGCCATAACAGGGATGTCCCTGGCCAGGGCTGATTTAGAGATTTACTAGTAAGTGTTACCAGTAGTTTCTCGACCCGTTATGAGGCTCACATCGGCGCGACTTATCGGTTATTGAGGTCTGACGTTTACCACTCCTAGACTTGATATGCGATATATCAGACGAGGAGACCGGACTGTACGCCAAGTGTTACCGTTAGGCTTTTACAGGAGTTGGAGCGGGCTTGCTGGCTGATCTTCTGATCGCTCAATACCCGCGTAGCCGTTACGTCCAGCTACTACCGCTGACGGCTTGTAGGTGCTTCATGTGATCAACACCTACTGCCGGTGTATTGACGAGTCTTTAGAGTCCTACATAAAGATTTTACTGGCTCAGGCAAAACGAAATAGGAGCGCTTATGTGATATGTGCGCGACCGAGAATAATACTTTTATGTGATACCGTATTCTATTCTCGCGACTTTTTGTATCGGTCGTTTTATGTGATATAGCCAGGTTATGGAATCAAGTGTTGATTCGATAAGTCGATACATTGGATGTTAATCGGTTATATGAGATATAACCGGATTATTAAGTCAAGTGTTGATTTAATAATTTAGTGTATAATTTTATATTTGATATACTAATTTACATTAACTAACATTTGTTCACTTAAGGATTTTTCTCACATGTGCACAACTTTAATGTATATGTGATATATATTAAAATGTGTTTTCTTTTTGTATCATGGTTGTTGATACATCATTCATGGGTTTGTAAGACATACACCATTCTATTTATTATGGTGGGTTATAATTATTTAAGGTAATTAAAAAATTAGTGGAGATTTGGAAAGAGCATGAAGCTTGTAGAAGCTTGCTTTGCTTTGACAAAGTCCACTAACTTTGTCTTTACTTTAGATTTTTGTTAACCTGACCATTTGGATTAGCCATGGTTATGCCTCTACATGAGTTAGTATATGATACTCACTCACCCATGGTTAGCACACTCACTTGATCATTATCCTCATCTCATTATTTGTTCATCTTCTTCCTTGAGCTCAAAAGCTCTCTAGGTTTTGATTAAGTGAGAAATAAAATGTGAGATAAATAATTCTAAGGTGTACCCACTTCTTATTTCCTCATCCTCTACTAGACTAGCACTTTAGTTTGGGGTGTTTGCTTCACTAATTCTTTAGTTAGTGAAGAAGAAGCTTGAGTTCGTATTCTCTCGACGTAGATCATTTTCGGCCTCGAAGACTTCAAGCAAGGACGCTCCTTCTGCCTCGTGAAGCCATGCAAGAGCCCGAGAGGACCATGATCGCAGCGAAGGGACTACAACAAGGAGCTTTTGAAGTGAAGGACCGATCTACAAAGGTTTTATTTCGTATTCACTTAGTCGTAAATGGTGTTTACTTGCATGTGAAACCCAAATAATCTAGCATAGATCCCGGCTTTGGGTTGTTCGGCATGTCTAAATTTTTATCCGGGCATGGTTGATGCCTTATAAAGCTTTGTATGAGTGCCAAGGAACACTACAGTGGTATCAGAGCCAAGCTAGAGCATTAGGCGACATGTATACGAAATTAAAACTCCGATCGAACCCCGAAACATCAAAAATGCCCCCCTCTCTGGAAATTTTGTAAAAATGTGATTTTTTCTGCATTAAAAATACTCAAAAAAATTAGCAGGGAATTCTAAGAGTTACTGTAAAACACGACATCCTAATTCCACTAAAGAGCCGCGGAACCGCGGCAATACCTTGCTTGAGCGGCGGTTCCGCGGCGGAACAGTAGAATTAGGGTTAGTGTTTTGTGCAGTAATATCCGTAGGTACTTGTACATTCTTCTGGGTATTTTTAATCTGACTCAAGTGTTGAGTGTTCTGGGGATTATTTTGAATTCGTTGATTCGATCGGAAAGTTTAATTTCGTTCTGTTTTCCGGATAATTTAGAAACTATTAAAATGTTCGAACGGATATCATTAACTCATTTTTTCCCGGCACGAAAAACTTTCAAGTATTGAATTTTTCTTGAGTTTAAATCTTTCGGAAAAACGTGCATGTAACGCGGTGGACCCTCTAGAAGAACACAAACCTTAACTCGATTATGTGACCGTCTAAACCGCCTCTAAACCTTAGGGTTTGGGGCAGTACGGCGTTGCCACATGTGAGGCGTTGGCTTGACCCTTCTACGGCTGGACCATTGGTACTGTGACGTATTCTGGAATTTTTGAACTCCGCTCAAGTGTTGAGCTATTTAGGAAATCTTGGGTATTTGATTATTCGATCGGAAAGTTTAATACTGTCTATTTATCTGGAATGTGATACAATATGTGGAATTCATATAGTTAGGCATGAAATGCGAAGTATGTGATATTTCGGATTTACGATGTCTAAAGAGATTGTGGATTCCAAATGTTGTAGTTTTACACTTTCTTTTCTATGACCGTAAGTGTAGTATGTGGTGTATCGCCGACTTCGTTGCTATACATCAACGGCAGTCGGGATACGCATGCTTGCTTACAATGATAATATAAGATATTATGTGTTGCTGTGATATGTTATATTAGATCGTCGTGTTCTGAATAGCCGGGGTTTTTATGTGAGATGAGGTTTTTTTATTTTCATTCATTTAAAATTCATTGTATGTAATATTCTTTTATTGGGGAACTTCCGGGATGAGGATGATGTCACCATTGTATATTATTTACTTTTCCGCATTAGGTAGACCCAAGGAGGGGAGCACAAGTAACTGGGTTCTAGGGTATAGCGGGAGACCAACTCGAGAAATCGAGTCCGGGTCTCCTAACTCTAAAATTGGTAGGGTTGCTTGCCGCTCTCGTAGGGGTCTAGAGATGTGGGTTTGGCTATTCATCGCGACCATGGAATCCATGTTTTATAGAGGCTCAAAATAAAACACGGACCTCCTAATATATCCATTATTTCATATGATTCTTCTGCTGCGATATCTGTGATGTGATCATTTGATATGTTGAGATGGATACTGTATATAGTTTATATGATATATTATATAGACATTACTTATGTTTTACACTCGCGCTAGCCCTGCCCCGCTCTGCCGTTAGTTACCTAAGCTAACGGTGCATGAGGGGACATCGAGGCGAATGCGGATGGCATAAGTGTACGTCGTATTTATCTGTGATGTTTAAGTGACTTAAATGATGGGACTTCATTAATGTGATTAATGAAAGAAAAGAAACCTAAAATATGTTGTAGAATCAAATTTTCAAAAAAAAAGGGTAACTACAGTTTTTGCTTTGCATAGCGATATATATGATATATCCTGCACCTTATTCGATGAGGAAAGAACTGAGATCCCTTCACCGGGAGTGACCTCTTTAGGAAAACTGGAAGATGCTACAACACTCGGTTTTTCTTTTGATTGCTTTTAGAGTTTTTCTTTGCATAGTGATATATATGATATGTCCTACACCTTATTCGATGAGGAAAGAGCCGAGATCCCTTCACCGGGAATGACCTCTTTAGCAAAACTAGTGAAAGCCTAAAAAACACTCCTTTTCAAAATTCACTCGATTCTACAACGATATCAAGTTCATTATGCAATAGGTTTTCAGAAAAACCTGTCGTAGCCCTCCGTCATTTCAGATAACAACTGTTTAGTATTCGTGCTGCGTTTGTTAGCCTTTGTCAAGGCGTAGTGTGCGGTAGCTGAATGATGCTTATCTGCTTATGCATAGGATGAAGATTGTTTCAGGGTAGTCGTACGACCTTGTTGGCCTTTGTCAAGGGTCGTGCGGGTGGGTTTGATTCAATTAAGAAATGACGGGTTGAACTTGACTAGCATCCTATGATTTTTTGGCCTTTTTCAATGTCATAGGGGTTAGGGGCAAAATATTATCGGGAATTTCAAGCGTTGAAATTTGCAATGAGATTGCATACCCTCTATGAGATAGTTGGATCCCGATACCCACTGCGAGTAGTTGTTACTCCTGGGAGAGTTTTACACAGGACAATTAGCCGATCAAGTTGGTGTCTAGAAAGGTGTCAACGGGGTTACGCCTCTGGGAAAACGAGGTTTACTTTAATTAGGTCCGTGCGAAAGCACGGGGAACTTCCCTCAAAGTACCGACACTGGCCTGGCCGAAAGATTGGCGAAATTGTAGGGTGTAATTAATCCCGGCTAGTCTTTCCTTTTAGGGTTTGAAGGAAGATTTGATAAAAACAGTGGGAGCCATCCTGATTAGATAAAATAATAACCAATCTGATCTTGCAAGAGCATACGCTAAAGTGTTTTTCTTCTCTCTCTCTCCAGGTAGCGACCATATCATACCTTAATCAAGATAATAATATGGATGTATTGACTGAACCCGCATGTTATACTGTGCTGGGGAATGTTGGTTCCGTTCTTTCTTATAAAAGTTATTAGGCTGAACAGGATATAGGGGAATTCCAGGATTCCCAAACCACCCGAATGAAGAAAGTACATATTGATGCATTTTCTTCGGGTGTGTTCGTTACAGAGAACTGTTTCTCCATTTGCTCTACGTCCTGGGTATTAGATACCGGGTCAGGATCCCATATATGTAATCAGTTACATAGGCTGAGAAAAGGAAGAGAACTTGGAGAAGGTGATAAAGACATAAGGGTTGGAAATGGTGCAATTGTTGCAGCTAAAACCGTCGGGGAATATCACCTTGTATTACCAACTGGTAATACATTGATTCTGAATGAATGCTATTTCATGCCGAACCTGATATGCAACATTATATCGGTTTCTTTGTTGAGTAAAGAGGGATATAATTTTGTATTACAGGATAATGTTATGAACATTTTTCTAAACCAAAAGTTGGTTGGATCAAGCACGATGTGCAGTGGCATTTATGTTCTAAATCAATCAACAGTTCTGACCATAACAAACACACACAAGAGGAAGAGTTCAGAACTGAACGAATCCTTCTTGTGGCATTGTAGACTAGGTCACATCAATGCGACACGACTTGCTAAGTTGCATAAGGATGGATATTTGAATCCATTTGAATTTTCATCTTATGATACTTTCCAGTCATGTCTCAAAGGAAAGATGACCAAAACTCCGTTTACGGGACACGGAGAAAGAGTTACGGAACTCTTGGGGCTGGTACATAGTGATGTATGCGGTCCCATGTCTACACATGCCAGGGATGGTTCTTCGTACTTCATTACATTCACTGACGATCTCTTTAGATTCGTGTATGTGTTCCTGATGAAACACAAATCAGAAGCTTTTGAGAAATTTAGAGAATATAAACAAGAAGTCGAGAACCAAACTAGGAAAAGTATTAAAATCCTTCGATCTGATCGAGGAGGTGAATACTTGAGCAATGAATTCCTGGACTTCCTAAAAGAGAATGCGATTCTCTCTCAGCTAACTCCTCCATATACACCACATCACAACGGTGTATCGGAACGGAGGAACCACACCCTATTAGACGTGGTGCGCTCTATGATGAGCACAGCTGAGTTACTTATTTCCTTCTGGGGGTATCGCTGGAGACATCAATATACCTATTGAATCAAGTTCTATCTAAATCTGTACCTACCACACCATATGAGATATGGAGTGGGAAGAGACCATGTCTTAAACGAGTTAAGATATGGGGTTGTCCGGCCTATGTCCAAAGGCAAAATCCGGACAAACTCGAGGCACGGTCAGTTCTATGCAAGTTTCTGGGATATCCCAAACATTCACATCGATATCTTTTCTACCATAGAGAGGAACAAAAGGTGTTAGTTTCTCGACATGCCACCTTTTTAGCTTACAAAAGAAATTAGTGGCAACAAGGTAGAACTGGAAGAAATTCCGGCTACACAAACTCAAACTGAAGATTTAGTGGAACCAGAGGATTCGGTAGTTCCCAATGAACCCCAGCCACTCCGCCGATCTAGTAGGGTTCCTTACCCACCTGAGAGATACTACGGGTTTCTCATGGATGGTGGGAGCGAAAATTGCATCATGGAGGATGATGACCCAACTAGCTTCGAGCAGGCCATCACGAGTGGTGACTCAGTGAAACGGCTGGATGCAATGCGGTCTGAGATGGAATCCATGTACACCAACAAAGTATGGACTTTGGAAGATGCTCCTGAAGGGGTAAAACCCATTGGGAGCAAGTGGATCTTCAAGAAAAAACTTGGTGTAGATGGGAAAGTGGAGACTTTCAAAGCTAGACTTGTTGCAAAGGGTTTTCGTCAAAGACCAGGTGTGGACTATGACGAAACCTTTTCTCCAGTGGTTATGCTTAAATCCATCCTGATCATGCTTGCCATCGCTGCATATCATGACTACGAAATCTGGCAAATGGATGTTAAGACCGCCTTTCCAAATGGTGATTTAGAAGTGAGCGTGTACATGACTCAGCCAGAGGGCTTCGTAGCTAGTGGGAGCAGCGGAAAGGTGTGCAAGCAGCTTAAATTCATTTATGGATTAAAGCAAGTATCGCGGAGTTAGAACATCTTCTTTGACGTCGTTATCAAAGAGTTTGATTTCGTCAAAAACGTAGATGAACCTTGTATCTACAAGAAGGTGGCAGAGAGTAAGGTTGTCTTCCTCGTATTGTACGTGGACGACATATTCTTGATTGGAAATGACATTCCTATGCTGAAATCGGTCAAGCTCTTCTTATCATAAAGATTCTCAATTAAAGATCTAGGGGATGCCTCCTACATCTTGGGGATTAAGATCTATAGAGATAGATCCAAACGGATACTAGGATTGCCCCAATCCAGGTACATTGACACCATACTAAACCGGTTTAGTATGGAAGAGTCCAAACGTGGGTTTTTACCCACGATCTCAGGGCTCACTCTCTCCAAAGAGATGTCTCCCAAGACTGATTTGGAGAGAGCTCGCATGCAAGGGATACCCTATGCTTCGGCAGTAGGCTCTATCATGTACGCGATGCTATATACCAGACCCGATGTAGTACACTCATTAAGTATAGTGAGTAGGTATCAAGTTGATCCAGGAGAGAGTCACTGGACAGCTGTGAAGAGCATTCTCAAGTACTTACGAAGGACTAAAAAGATGCTCTTTTTGTATGGTAACGGAGAACTCCAAGTGGAGTCCTTTACCGATTCGAGCTTCCAGAGTGATAAGGACGACTCTAAGTCGCACTCGGGATTTTTCTTTACCCTTTACGGAGGGGCGGTTAGCTGGAAGAGTTCCAAGCAGGAAACCGTGGCAGACTCGACGATGGAGGCTGAATACATCGCTGCCAACGATGCTGCCAAAGAGGCTGTCTGGATCAAGAAGTTCATTACTGAACTTGGAGTGGTTCCATCCATTGAGCATCCAATACCTTTGTATTGTGATAACAATGGAGCGGTGGCTTTGGCCAAGGAACCCAGGTCCCATCAGCGATCCAGGTATATTCTGAATCGGTATCACCTGATCCGGGAGATAGTAGATCGCCGGGAGATCGAGGTCAGGAGGGTTGACACGAAGAACAACACTGCGGATCCACTCACGAAGGCCATTCCCCAGATACAGTTTGAGAGACTCTTCGGGATGCTTGGTATGCGATACTACAGCAGCTGGCCCTAGTGCAAGTAAGATTGTTAGTTGTATGTATGCCCTAGAGGCCAGTATTATACAGATGATGTATATTATATTGGATACTTGGACATATATAGAGAGGACTTTCTTGCTCGATATGATAGTATGCTATCTGGTTGCTCTTTATCTTAACATGTATACTTGTCTCTTGATACTGTCTTGTAGTTACATGTTAGTAAAGCCCTTAGGATGTGTACTTGACTACCAGGACTATGATGCAGATCATACTAGTGGGGCCATGGTAGTCCATAAGTACATCTTTTAATGTCCCTAGTCGTGGGTATATTGAGTCGGGGCATCGATATACCAGAGTAGACTAGCGTATATGCTTCTCGACCCATGAGATGGGCGATGGATGATCCCATATCCATTGGTGTTTGACATCAGATATGGTATTCAGGTGCTCAGTGGACACTGGGTACACTGGACGGACTCGCCGAGAAATCCCAGATGGTATTATACCTCAGGTCAGATGGCAGTTCTCTGGTGACACTTGTGCAGGTTAGTCTGTAGACCCGAGATCGTCATAGAGTCTTGTGTGATTCCCACTGTGCTTTGATTTCCACCTTACCACGTCCAAAAGGGCGTGCAAAATGGTGGTTTTTGGGTACAGTCCTGAGTCACATGGAGGCAATGAGCGATAGGAGAGGTTTCGTCTCTCCCGGTATTGGGGGTTGATGTTGCGATGTGCTCGATTGGCCATAACAGGGAAGTCCCTGGCTAGGGCTGATTTAGAGATTTACTGGTAAGTGTTACCAGTAGTTTCTCGACCAGTTATGAGCCTCACATCGGCACGACTTATCGGTTATTGGGGTCTGATGTTTACCACCCCTAGACTTGATATGCGACATATCAGACGAGGAGACCGGACTGTACGACAAGTGTTACCGTTAGGCTTTTACAGGAGTTGGAGCGGGCTTGCTTGCTGATCTTCTGATCGCTCAACACCCGGGTAGCCGTTACATCCAGCTAGTACCGCTGACGGCTTGTAGGTGCTTGATGTGATCATCACCTACTGTCGGCGTATTGACGAGTCTTTAGAGTCCTACATAGAGGTTTTACTGGCTCAGGCAAAACGAAATAGGAGCGCATATGTGATATGTGCGGGACCGAGAATAATACGTGTATGTGATATCGTATTCTATTCTCGCGACTTTTTGTATCGGTCGGTTATATGTGATATAGCCGGGTTATCGAATCAAGTGTTGATTCGATAAGTCGATACATTGGATGTTAGTCGGTTATATGAGATATAACCGGATTATTAAGTCAAGTGTTGATTTAATAATTTAGTGTATAATTGTATATTTGATATACTAATTTACATTAACTAACATTTGTTCATTTAAGGATTTTTATCACATGTGCACAACTTTAATATATATGTGATATATATTAAAATGTGTTTTCTTTTTGTATCATGGTTGTTGATACATCATTCATGGGTGTGTAAGACATACACCATTCTATTTATTATGGTGGGTTATAATTATTTAAGGTAATTACAAAATTAGTGGAGATTTGGAAAGAGCATGAATCTTGTAGAAGCTTTCTTTGCTTTGACAAAGTCTACTAACTTTGTCTTTATTTTAGATTTTTGTTAACCTGACCATTTGGATTAGCCATGGTTATGCCTCTACATGAGTTAGTATATGATACTCACTTAACCATGGTTAGCACACTCACTTGATCATTATCCTCATCTCATTATTTGTTCATCTTCTTCCTTGAGCTCAAAAGCTCTCTAGGTTTTGATTAAGTGAGAAATAAAATGCGAGATAAATAATTCTAAGGTGTACCCACTTCCTATTTCCTCATCCTCTACTAGACTAGAACCTTAATTTAGGGTGTTCGCTTCACTAATTCTCTTGTTAGTGAAGAAGAAGCTTGAGATCGTATTCCCTCGACGTAGATCATCTTCGGCCTCGAAGACTTCAAGTAAGGACGCTCCTTCTGCCTCGTGAAGCCATGCAAGAGCCTGGGAGGACCATGATCGCAGCGAAAGGGCTACAACAAGGAGCTTTTGAAGTGAAGGACCGATCTACAAAGGTTGTATTTCGTATTCACTTAGTCGTAAATGGTGTTTACATGCATGTGAAACCCTAATAATCTAGCATAGATCTTGGCTTTGGGTTGTTCGGCATGTCTAAATTTTTATCCGGGCATGGTTGATGCCTTATAAACCCTTGTATGAGTGCCAAGGAACCCTACAACAAACACCTTTTGTTCCTCGGTGTGGTAGAAGATATTCCCTTGCGTTTGTTCAGGATATCCTACAAACTTGCACAGAACTGACCTTGCCTCGAGTTTGTATGGATTTTGCTTTTTAACATAGGCCGGACAACCCCATATCTTAACTTGTTTAAGAGATGGTCTCTTCCCATTCAATATCTTATATGGAGTTGTAGGAAATGGATTTGGTCGGAACTTTATTCAATAGAAATGCAGCTATCTTAAGTGCATAACCCCAAAAGGAAATAGGCAACACAGCAATACTCATCATAGAGCGCACCATATCTAATAGGGTGCGATTCCTCCATACTGATATACCATTGTGTTGTGGTGTATACGGAGGAGTAAGCTGAGAGAGAATCTCATTCTCTTTTAAATAGTCTCTGAATTCCGTGCTCGAGTATTCTCCTCCCCGATCATATCGAAGGAATTGAATACCAATCTGGTTCTCAACTTCATACTTATATTCCTTGAATTTCTCAAAAGATTCAGATTTGTGTTTCAACAGGAACACATGTCCATATCTTGAGAGCTCATCGGTGAATGTAGTAAAGTACGAGGAACCATTCCTGGCATGTGCAGAGATAGGACCGCATACATCACTATGTATTTGTCCAAGAGTTATGTAGCTCTTTCTCCGTGTCCAGTAAACGGAGATTTGGTCATCTTGCCTTTGAGACATGACTGGCAAGTTTCATAGGTTGTAAATTCGAACGGATTCAAATATGCATCCTTATGCAACTTTAGCTAGTCTTGTCGCATTGATATAACTTAGTCTATAATGCCACAAAAAGGCTTCGTTCATTTTTAAACTGTTCCTCTTGTGTGTGTTTTGTATGCTTAGAACTGTATTGTGATTTAGAACGTATATACCGTTATATAATGTACAATATGAAAGTCGACCTTAGCACCACCATGAGGTTTTAGAGGCATCAAGCATGCCAAATTTTAATTTTTATTAAGTGCTAAGTTAGACTAACAAGATCTTTACTAGAATATTAGGGTTCGCCTTTGATGATGTTATGAACTAAAGAGAAGAAAAGAGTATACAACCTTTATAGTTCGAGTCCTTCTCTTCAATAGCTCCGGGTTGTGGTCTACGCGACTCCACTAGGCTCATCTTCAAGATGAAAGAACCTCCTTCGTGATCTTCGTGCCAAAGACGATCCACCCGAAGTCCACAAGCTCAAGCTAACCCTTCACTAATCTCATTAATGAAGGAAACACTCCATATCAAATTACTAATCTAATGTGTAATGGTGAAGTAGGGGATTAATTTGCTTACTATGGTTTTCACAAGTTCAATAATTCACATCACATGTGAGGGTTTGAACTTGGAAGTGAGGTGAAGAAAATTGTATAGAGCAAGAGGAAGCAAGAGCTCAACTCAAGAGAGCAACTCAAGAAAAAATCTCACAAGTGTAGAATGAAGTGAAGTGAATGGCTAGCTTTGACCCCCACTCATTAAAGCATGGAATTATTGCAATATAAAATTGCAACCATGCTTGAATAGTGAGTCAAGATGAATAAACAAACAATAAAAGCCCATGCCTCACCATGCTTCACAAAGTCTCTTCATTTTCCACCTCATTTCTATTTTTCATAAAAATAGAAATCATATGCCATGCTTCATATAATATATATATATCAAATATACATTAATATATATATATATATACATTAATAAAGCAATTAGTGAGCTAATGATATTAGTTAATATATAATTATATCAAATATAATTTAAATCAAGATATTAAATCAACACTTGATCTAATAATCCGGTTTTATCACATATGACTGAATAATATTATTTATCTGTTTATCACATTATCAAATCAACACTTGATTCGATAATCGGGTTATATCACATATAACCTAACCGATAACAGATAACTGCCAGATTACAATACAGTATCACATACTCGTATTTAATCAGGCCTACACACATATAACATATAGGTCCTACTTCGTTTCGCTTGAACCAGGTTACTTCTGTGTAGGACTCTAAAGACTCGTCAATAGCCAGCAGTAGGTGATGATCACATCAATCACCTACAAGCCGTCAGCGGTACTAGCTGGATGTAACGGCTACCCAGGTATTGAGCGATATGAAGATCAACAAGCAAGCTTGTCCATACTCTTCATGAAGCCTATCAGTAACACTACCGTACAGTCCAGTCTCTTCGTTTGATATGTTGCATATGAAGTCTAGGGGTAGTAAACGTCAGACCCCATTAACTTGATAAGTCATGCCGATGTGTGACTCATAACAGTTTGAGAAACTACTGATAAATCTTATCAGTAAATCTCAGCAACCCTGGCCAGGGATTTTCTGTTATAGCCAATTGAGCATAGCGCGACATCAACTCCCAATACCGGGAGAGACGAAACCCCTCCTATCGCTCATTGCCTCCATGTGACTTGGGACTGTACCCAAAATCCACCTGTTTGCACGACTCCTTTGAGCCGTGGTAGGAAGTAAATCAAAACACAGTGGGCGCCACACAAGACTCTATAACCATCTCGAGTCTACAGACTAACCTGTACCAGTGTCACCAGAGGACTGCTATCTGACGATAGGTATACTACCAACTAGGAGTTCTCGGCGAGTCCTGTTCGGTTTACCCATTCTCCAATGAGAACCTGTGTACAATCTTTGATGTCATACACCAATGGTTGTGGGATCAACCATCTCCCTCTAAGGGACAATAAACGTACACACTAGTCTACTCTGTGTTGGATATATATGCCCTAGAGGCCTTCATTGTATAGGATGCTAGGGATATGTATGTACATGACAATCTTGCTTGATATGATAGTACGCTATTTGGTTTGTCTTTATCTTAACGTGTGATATATTTTACTCTGTATTTATAAACATGTAGATAAAGCCCATAGGGTGTTTGCCTGACTACCGGCGTTGTGATGGCAGTCATATTTGTGGGAGCTGCATAGTCAATAGGCACATCATTAAATGTCCCTGGTCGCAGGAGTATCGAGACAGGGCATCGATGCTCTAGAGTAGACTAGTGTATACATATCTAGACCCTGACAAAGGGCGATGGATTGGTACCGCAGCCATTGGTGATGTGCACCTAAGATTGTATACAGATACTCACTGGGTGTGAGTACACCGGACAGGACTGGCCGAGAACTGACTGGATGGTATTTATACCTAACTTCAGATAGCAGTTCTTAGGTGACATGTGTGCAGATAGTCCGTTGACTTAAGGTCGTCATTTGTCTCTTATGAGTTCCCACTAGGCTTTGATTACTACCCTACCATGGTTCAAATGAGTCGTGCAAACAGGTTTTAGTTGGGCACAGTCCCGAGCCACGTGGAGGCAGTGAACGACTGTTAGAGATTCGTCTCTCTCGATATAGGGAGTTGATATCGCACGGTGATCGGTTGGTCATTACCATAAGTCCCTGGCCAGGGCTGATTGGGAATTACTGATGGAATAATCAGTAGATTCTCGGATGGTCTTGAACCATGCCGGCACGACTTGTACGGTTATTAGGGGTCTGATGTTCACTACCCCCTAGACCATACATGCGATACTCTTAGACGAACAGACCAGACTGCGCGGATATTGTCACGGACAGGCTCAGTAGGAGTTCGGATGGGTTTCCTCATCGGCCTTCTTATCGACATCTACCTGGGGACCGTTACGTACAGCTAGTGCCGCTTGCGGTCTGTGGTTAAACCCACTGCCAGCATAGTAGTCGAGTCTTTAGAGTCCCACACAGCGAGTTCCCTACTCCAGGAGAAACGATATAGAGGTCGTATGGTTTTACGACAAAGGGTTCGGACGAATACGTGTTTAAACGCACGTACGACATTCGGACAGTTTTTACTAGACGACTTTGGTTTAAGCCAGATTCTAGTATCAGGTTATTGGATTTATACAGTCTAAAGTTTTTGCAGGTTTTAACGGATAGGAGGGGCGTTCTCGTAATTTTACGGGAAGCTTCTAGAAGCATGGTGACTTGAGGGTTTAGGTGGCATTTTCATTAAATGCATTTGTGACTCATTTTGTGTGATTCATCATATCATTAATGCATCATTAAATGCTTAATGACTCATATAGGGAATCACTCATATTGAATTAATATAGCATGATGATTAATCACATTTATTCATTTATTTGATAAAACATTATGCTTCATATATTCAAGTGAGAAACAATTTCATTATCATTATCATGTTCACCTTCTCTCTCCTCAAGCTCACTCTCTCTTCAAACCCTAATTCTACCACTCATGAGTTGAGATCAAGGATTAGAATAGACTAATTAATCCACAACCTAACTCTATATCACCTAAGTTCCTTTGATTAGCAACTAGAGAAACTTAGTTACCTCAAGATTGGAGGTGAAGCTTGGATTAGGGCTCTCGGGCGGATCATCTATTACGTAGAGGAGGCCGAGGAGGACGTAGAGAATTAAAAGACGAAGGACAATGTTCACTAGGTATAATCTCTTCTCATAGTAGTTAAGAACTTCTATGGTTATTGTTAATTATCGTTTAGTAAAGATCTTCGGTTAGTCGATGTTTACATATAGAACAAGATCGTTTTTCTTATTTCCGCCTCCCCGCAACTCGTGGGGTGTTGTACATCGACTTACAGTGGTATCAGAGCCTCACTAAACAATAATTAACTCATTTGCAAAGTCGTATGAATTTCGAACGCAAAACGAACCGGAAAATATATCGTATTCACATAGTTTCTGTCGAATTTATATTGAGGTCTAAAATTTTTTCAGGGTCCTCTAAAAATACCAGCAGGGAAATCTAAGAACACTGGAGAAATTTGGGTGCATGAATCGGTCAACCCACCGTGGAACCGCGGCTGATCCCACCGATCCGCCGCAGATCCGCGGCCGAGTTGAGACCGATTCATCCCAAATCTCCCCACTTATTCTCCTGTGAATATTTTATCTTTTCTGGGATGTTTATTTTTTGCTCAAAACTCAGGTTTACAGAGAAGTTTTGGAGTAGAATCTAATGTGTTTGATCGATCGAAATTATACAATGTTTGCAAATTTGATTGTATCTGTGAACTGTATTATGTGTTCGTAAACCTCCCCTAACTGCTAGTATGTCGGTTGGCAGGGGGTTGCACATATCTGTAATGTTTTAACTGTTTGTGATTATGAACTGTATTGGATTGTTGTGATGATTAGCCGGGGTTTTGTGATGGGTTATTATATTAATTCATTCGATGTAATTGTAATATATTAAAATATTATTTTGCGGGGCACATCCAGGTTGCGGTTGTAGCCACCGTGGTATTATTTCATTTTACTGTTTAT
Source organism: Agapanthus africanus (assembly GCA_030015575.1). Lineage (NCBI taxonomy): Eukaryota > Viridiplantae > Streptophyta > Magnoliopsida > Asparagales > Amaryllidaceae > Agapanthus > Agapanthus africanus. The sequence continues at coordinate 595,783,376 of JASDDO010000024.1, forward strand.
GCTCCTAGGATAGACCCAAGGTGGGGTGCACAAATTACCGGGTACTTTGAAGTGTTTAGTGGCCTACTCACGTTGTTGAGGGAGACCGTTTCATTTCGGGCACTTGGCGGGTAGTTTGCCGTACCCGTATGGGTCTTGGGTGGGGTAATGGTTATTCATCACAACTGTGTAATCCGTCTTTTGTTGCAGGCTCAAAAGAAACGCGGATTGCTTGTATATCTAATAATGTTCATCTGTGATCTGGAATGCCTATTATTGCGTCTGACGAATGTACAATATCTATATATGATAGCTATTTAGACGTCACTTATGTTTTACACCCGCGCTAGCCCAGCCCCCGCTCTGCCGTTAGTTAAGTAACCTAAACGGGTGATGACGGGACCCAGTGGCGAATACAGATGGCATAAGAGGACGTTGTATTTTCGTTGTTTTCTGTAATGATAGGTTAATGATGGGACACATTATTATTAATGCAAAGAAAATAAAACCTAATCTGAATCTTTGGAACAATTTCAAAACCACTCGGTTTTCTTCAAAAAGCTAATTTTAAATGTGGAGCTTAAACCACTCCTTTTAAAAGGGGCTATCTTGGTTCCTTCGATCATATCAACTTCACTATGTTAACGGTTTTTTGCCAAAAACCAGCCGTAACCCTCCGTCGTTTCAAATAAATAGCACATCATATTCATGCTATGTTTGTTGGCCAACGTCAAGGCATAGTGTATGGTAGCAATGCGTTGCTTATTTGTTGCATAGATAGATGCATTAGTTTAGGACAGACGTACAGCCTTGTTGGCCTACATCAAGGGCATGTACGATGTACCTAAATTAATCAGGACAACGACGGGTAGAACTTGACTTGCGTCTTATGATTTTTTGGCCTACGTCAAGGTCATAAGAGCTTGGGTTAAAAATCATATCAGGAGTTTCAAACATAAAGGGAACTTGCAGATTTAGCATACCTTCTGGAGTGTGGTGACTAGAGTGGCTTCCATATAGGGCATCATGCAATGATAGTTGGATCCCGATCCCACTGATGAGTAGGATTACTCTCGGGAAATTTTCTCACTTAACAATCAATGCTATAAACCAAGTACGTGTCCAGAAAGGTGTTAGAGGGGCTACGCCTCCAGGGAAAAGAGGTTATTTAATTAAGGAACTTCGCGAAAGCGTTGGAAAACCTCTCTCGAAGTACCAACACTGGCCTGGCTGAAGGTTAAGCAAGTATTATGACGTGTGATTAAATCCTGACTAATTCTTCTTTTAGGTTTTGAAGAAGGATTTGAGGAAACAGTGGGAGCCATCCTGTTTAGATAAACTAATAACCAATCTAAACTTGCAAAAGCATATGCTGAGTGTTTCTTTTCTCTCTCTCTGACAGCTACCATGACAGGACTAAAACTATTACTTGAAAAAAATATACTGACCGGGCAGAACTATAAAGATTGGCTAAGGAACATCAACATTGCACTGACTTATGACAAAGTAGCATATGTTACCACCGTTGTTCCTCCCCTAATCCCAGGACCAGATTCCTCAGTTGCGGACAAGAAAGTTCATAAAACCTGGGATCTAGACTGTGAGAGAGCTAAGTGTATCGTGCTGGCGTCCATGAACAATGAACTCCAGAAACAGCACGAGAGTATGGATATTATATCTATCTTTCTCCATTGCAAGGAATTGTATGGGGAGCACTCCCGTATCGCGAGGTACGAGACCTCAAGGAAACTCTTCCAGATGAGGTTAGCTCCAGGATCACCTGTAGGAGAGCACGTCCTGAAAATGATCAGCCTCATTGAGGAACTCGCAAACCTGGGATGCGTGCTAGAGAATGATTTGTATATCGACTTGATTTTGCAGTCCATTCCCCAAACCTTCTCTCAGTTCGTGCTAAGCTTCAACATGCACGAAATGGAAGATGATCTTCCAAAGCTCCTCAACATGTTGAGGGTAGCAGAGACCTCCTTGGAAAAGGAGAAGACCCCTGTTCTGTATGTTGGCCAATCATCCTCTTTTAAATCTAAAACGAAAGCTAAAGGGAAGAAGAAGATGAAAGCCACCAAACCGAAAGGCGGGGTCAAGAAGGTGCAGGGAACGAACAAGGCAGGAAGGGTGAAGGCAGATATAAACGAATGCTATTATTGTCACAAGCAAGGGCACTGGAAGAAGGATTGTTTGGCCTTCAAAGCCAAGGACAAGAAGCAAGCTGTTGCTTCTGCTTCAGGTGTGTTTGTAATCGAAAATTGTCTTTCAGTAAACTCTACATCATGGGTACTTGATACCGGTTCTGGTTCTCACATCTGTAATTCATTGCAGGATCTGAGAAATAGTAGAGCACTGGGGACAAGTGATATGACTCTCCGGATGGGTAATGGAATACATGTAGATGCTATTGCAATAGGGGAATATCACCTAGATTTGACTAGTGGGCACATTTTGGTGTTGTACAGCTGGTTTTGTATTCCCAATATGTTGTGTAATATTATATCAGTATCTTTGTTATCTAATGAAGGATATAATTTTGCGCTTGAAAGAAATGTCATGAACATTCTCCTAAATCAAGAACTGGTTGGGTTTGGCACATTGGAAAACGACATATACATACTTAATCAACCTCGAATTTTCAATATTCAAAACACGCTTAAAAGAAAGGCTCCAGATTCAAATCAAGCCTTCCTATGGCATTGTAGACTTGGTCATATAAACGAAACAAGGTTGACTAAGTTACATAAAGATGGATATTTAGATCCATTTGAATATTCATCTTATGCAACTTGTCAATCATGTATCAAAGGAAAAATGACCAAATCTCCGTTCACCGGACACGGAGAAAGAGCCACAGAACTCTTGGGACTTGTACACAGTGATGTATGTGGTCCAATGTCTATGCATGAGAGAAGCGGTCACTCCTACTTCATCACTTTTACTGATGACTTCTCTAGGTATGGACTTGTGTTCTTAATGAAGCATAAATCCGAGGCCTTTGAGAAGTTTAAGGAGTATAAAAATGAAGTGGAGAAACAGACTGGTAAAAGCATCAAGACACTTCGAACTGATCGAGGTGGAGAATACTTATGTACCAGTTTCCTTGAATGCTTAAAAGAGAATGGAATTCTCTCTCAGCTTACTCCGCCTTATACACCTCAGCATAATGGTGTATCAGAAAGGAGGAATCGCACGCTATTAGATATGGTGCATTCAATGATGAGTAGTGCTGAGTTGCCACTTTCCTTCTAGGGTTTTGCTCTAGAATCAGCAGCATACCTATTGAATAGAGTTCCGACTAAGTCTGTGCCTACCACTCCATATGAAATGTGGAGCGGGAAGATACCATATCTCAAGTATATCAAGATATGGGGGTGTCCAGCATATGTTAAAAAGCATAGTCCGGACAAGCTCGAAGCACGATCGGTTTTGTACAAGTTTGTAGGATACCCCAAACATTCAAGGGGGTATATGGTCTACCACACTGAAGAACAAAAGGTGTTTTTCACTCGCCACATTGTCTTCTTAGAGAGCGAATTTCTTGCAAAAGAAATTAGTGGGAGCGCGGTAGAGCTGGAAGAAATTCCAGAACCTCAAACTGCTGCCGAGGACTTAGTAGAACCTCAGGTTTCAATAGAACCCGATGAACCAACGCCACTCCGCAGATCTAGTAGGCTTTCTCATCCTCCTGAAAGATACTATGGTTTTCTTCTAGATGGGAATCGAGAGGATTGCATCATCGATGATGATGAGCCAACTAGTTTTCAGCAGGCTATCATGAGTATAGACTCGGTGAAGTGTCTGGATGCTATGAGATCCGAAATGGAATCCATGTACTCCAATAAAGTATGGACTTTAGAAGTTGCTCCTCCTGGGGTGAAACCAGTTGGATGCAAATGGATCTTCAAAAAGAAGATTGGTGCATTTGGACAAGTGGAAACCTACAAAGCTAGACTCGTTGCAAAAGGTTTTCGTCAAAGACAAGGATTGGACTATGATGAAACTTTTTCACCTGTAGCTATGCTTAAATCCATTCGGATCCTGCTTTCCATTGCTGCCTTCCATGACTATGAAATCTGGCAGATGGACGTAAAGACAGCTTTTTTAAATGGACATTTAGAAGAGAGTGTTTACATGGATCAACCAGAAGGTTTCTTAGACAGTGGGAGCAGCGGAAGAGTGTGCAAGTTTCTTAAATCCATCTATGGATTAAAGCAAGCATTGCGGAGTTGGAACATCTGCTTTGATGAGACAGTCAAAGAATTTGAGTTTATCAAAAATGTAGATGAACCATGTATTTATAGGAAGATTGTAAAAGGAGCAGTTGCCTTCCTCGTTTTGTACGTCGATGATATACTACTGATAGGGAATGATGTCCCTATGCTACAATCTGTAAAGGTCTTCTTGTCACAAAAATTCTCCATGAAAGACTTGGGAGATGCAACCTACATTATGGGCATTAAGATCTATCGTGATAGATCCAATAGAATGTTGGGACTTTCACAGTCCAGGTATATTGACACTATACTAAAGAGATTTAGTATGGAAGATTCCAAGCGCGGTAATATACCCGCTTGTCACGGGATCACCCTCTCCAAAGAGTTGTCTCCAAAGACTGATGAAGAGAGGGCTCGCATGGGCATTATACCCTACGCTTCAGCAGTAGGATCTATAATGTATGCAATGTTATGTACCAGACCAGATGTACCTTACGCACTTAGTGTAGTAAGCAGGTATCAGTCTAACCTTGGTGAGAAGCATTGGATAGCGGTAAAGAACATTCTCAAGTACCTGAGAAGGACTAAGGAGATGTTCTTGATTTACGGTAATGGGGACCTCCAGGTTGAGGCTTTTACTGACTCCGGATTCCAAAGTGACAAAGATGACTCTAAGTCCATTTCGGGTTTTGTGTTTACCCTCAATGGAGGGGCGGTATGTTGGAGGAGTTCTAAACAGGATACCGTCGCAGACTCAACTATGGAGGCTGAGTATATAGCTGCTAGCGAAGCCGCGAAAGACGCTGTCTAGATGAAGAAGTTCATCTCTGAACTTCAGGTGGTTCCGTCTATTGCCAATCCAATAACTTTGTAATGTGATAACAATAGGGCTGTAGCATTAGCGAAGGAACCAAGGTCCCATCAGAAATCCAGGCATATCTTGAGGCGTTTTCACCTGATCAGGGAGATCGTGGATCGTCAGGAGATTGAGGTACAGGGAGTGGACAAAAAAGACAACACGACAGATCCATTCACCAAGGCCATCCCTCAAGTCCAGATCGAGAGGCTGTTTAAGATGTTGGGCATGCGGTACGCCAGCAACTAGATCAAGTGCATGTAGGGTTCCTGGGCACACTATAGAGGTCTCACAAGGCATCAACCATGCCAATTTCAAATTTTATGGGTGCCGAGAAACCCTAATACGGATCGTTGACTAGAAATTTAGGCGATAAACGAAACTAGTTAACAACTTAACTAAAGGAGAGAGGCTACAACCTTTGTAGATCCGGTTCTCCACTTCCTTAGCTCTACGTAGGCGTCCTCTCGCTGTCCATCTCGAATCCTGAACTCAAACGTCGGCTTCATCGGAGAATTGGGCGGACTAGGTCGTCGGCTTCGTGCCGAAGATGATCTACGTCGAGGTTTCACAAGTTCAAGCTCCGACTTCACCAAGTTGTGAAACTTGTGAAGAAAACACCCAAAACAACTTGGCAAGAGGTAGAGGGTGAAGAAGTAGGTGGTGGGTTCACTTTAGAATTGGATTTCACTCACTTTTGCTCAAGTTGTCATTGATGGGCTTAAGCTTTTCTTGAAGAAGAAGATGATCAAGAAAAAGAAAAGAATATGATAAGTGATTTAAAATGAAAAAGAAAACAATACTTATCATATCCTAACTAAGGTTAAGTGTAGAGAATATACCATGGTCACTTGGATGAGTTAGGGTTAAGCATGAAGACAAGAATGGTTGCATAAGTCAAAGCTTCATGAAGCTTCAATAAGAGACAAAGAAAGCCACCATTCTCATCTAAACCTTTTCTAAATAAATAAAAAAATAAATAAATAAAAAGGCAAAACCCTAATCATCTCTTAACCATGGTTTAATTCTTCACACTTAACCAAATGAGCAAGTATCATCAAACATGATACAAAGATGTGCACAAAAGTATATCACATATACAATATGTACATCAAGTGAGAAAATCCATTTAAAGTGAACCAATACTAGTTAATGCAAAGTAATATATCAAATATATAATTATACATTAAATCATCAAATCAACACTTGATTTAACGATCCGGTCATATCGCATATAACCGACTAGTATCCTATGTATCGGCTTATCGAATCAATCCTTGATTCGATATCTAGGTTATATCGAATATAACCAATCGATACATCCATCGCAAGAATGAAATACGGTATCACATACACGTATTATTCTCGGTCCTGCACATATCTCATATGCGCTCCTATTTCGTTTCGCTTGAGCCAGGAAACCTCTGTGTAGGACTCTAAAGACTCGTCAATACGCCGGTAGCAGATGATGATCATATCAAGCACCCACAAGCCGCAAGCGGTCTGCTAAATGTAACGGCCATCCGGGTATTGAGCGATCAGAAGATCGACGAGCTAGCCCGCTCACACTCCTGTGAATCCAACCAGTAACACTTACCGTACAGTCCGGTCTGTTCGTCTGATACGTCGCATATCAAGTCTAGGGGTGGTAAACGTCAGACCCCAATAACCGATAAGTCGTGCCGATGTGAGGCTCATAACGGGTCGAGAAACTACTGGTAACACTTACCAGCAAATCTCTGATCAGCCCTGGCCAGGGACTTCCCTGTTACGGCCAATCGAGCACAGCGCAACATCAACTCCCAATACCGGGAGAGACGAAACCCCTCCTATCGCTCATTACCTCCATGTGACTCGGGACTGTACCCAAAGACCACCGTTTTGCATGCCCTCATGGACGTGGTAAGGTGGAGATCAAAGCACAGTGGGAATCACACAAGACTCTATGACGATCTCGGGTCTACAGACTAACCTGTACAAGTGTCACCTGAGAACTGCCATCTGACGTGAGGTATAATACCATCTGGGAGTTCTCGGCGAGTCCGTCCAGTGTACCCAGTCTCCACTGAGCACCCGTATACCATCTCTGATGTCAAACACCAATGGATATGGGATCATCCATCGCCCATCTCATGGGTCGAGAAGCGTATACGCTAGTCTACTCTGGTATATCGATGCCCCGTCTCGATACACCCATGACTAGGGACCTTGAAGGATGTACTTATGGACTACCATGTCCCCACTAGTATGATCTGCATCATAGTCCAGGTAGTCAAGTACACATCCTAAGGGCTTTACCAACATGTAACCATAAGACAGTTTAAAGAGACAAGTGTACATGTTAAGATAAAGAGCAACCAGATAGCATACTATCATATCGAGCAAGAAAGTCATCTCTATATATGTCCAAGCATCCAATATAATATACATCATCTGTACAATACTGGCCTCTAGGACATACATACAACTAATAGTGCAGACAGTGGGTACTCATTGCCAATTATAGGCCTTAGTGCAAGTGGGAGATTGTTGGATATATATGATGTTAGGGATATGTATGTACATGACAAACTTGCTTGATATGATAGTACGCTATTTGGTTTGTCTTTATCTTAACGTGTGATATATTTACTCTGTATTTATAAACATGTAGATAAAGCCCATAGGGTGTTTGCCTGACTACCGGCGTTGTGATGGCAGTCATATTTGTGGGAGCTGGATAGTCAATAGGCACATCATTAAATGTCCCTGGTCGCAGGAGTATCGAGACAGGGCATCGATGCTCCAGAGTAGACTAGTGTATACATATCTAGACCCTGACAAAGGGCGATGGATTGGTCCCGCAGCCATTGGTGATGTGCACCTAAGATTGTATACAGATGCTCACTGGGTGTGAGTACACCGGACAGGACTGGCCGAGAACTGACTGGATGGTATTTATACCTAACGTCAGATAGCAGTTCTTAGGTGACATATGTGCAGATAGTCCGTCGATTTAAGGTCGTCATTTGTCTCGTGTGAGTTCCCACTGTGCTTGGATTACTACCCTACCACGGTTCAAAGGAGTCGTGCAAATAGGTTTTAGTTGGGCACAGTCCCGAGCCACGTAGAGGCAGTGAACGAATGTTAGGGATTCGTCTCACCCGGTATAGGGAGTTGATATCGCACGGTGATCGGTTGGTCATTACCATAAGTCCCTGGCCAGGGCTGATTGAGAATTACTGATCGAATAATCAGTAGATTCTCGGATGGTCTTGAGCCATGCCGGCACGACTTGTACGGTTATTAGGTGTCTGACGTTCACCACCACCTAGACCATACATGCGATACTCTTAGACGAACAGACCGGACTACGCGGATATTGTCACGGACAGGCTCAGAAGGAGTTCGGATGGGTTTCCTCATCGGCCTTCTTATCGACATCTACCTGGGGACCGTTACGTACAGCTAGTGCCGCTTGCGATCTGTGGTTAAACCCACTGCCAGCGTAGTAGTCGAGCCTTTAGAGTCCCACACAGAGAGTTCCCTACTCCAGGCGAAACGATATAGAGGTCGTATGGTTTTACGACAAAGGGTTCGGATGAATACGTGTTTAAACGCACGTACGACATTCGGACAGTTTTTACTAGACGGCTTTGGTTTAAGCCAGATTCTTGTATCAGGTTATTGGATTTATACAGTCTAATGTTTTTCCGTGTTTTCACGGATAGGAGGGGCGTTCTCGTAAATTTACGGGAAGCTTCTAGAAGCATGGTGACTTGAGGGTTTAGGTGGCATTTTCATTAAATGCATTTGTGACTCATTTTGTGTGATTCATCATATCATTAATGCATCATTAATTGTTTATTGACTCATATAGTGAATCACTCATATTGAATTAATGTTGCTTGATGATTAATCACATTTATTCATTTATTTGATAAAATATTATGCTTCATATATTCAAGTGAGAAACAATTTCATTATCATTATCATGTTCACCTTCTCTCTCCTCAAGCTCACTCTCTCTTCAAACCCTAATCCTACCACTCATAAGTTGAGATCAAGGATTAGAATAGACTAATTAATCCATAACCTAACTCTATATCACCTAAGTTCCTTTGATTAGCAACTAGAGAAACTTAGTTACCTCAAGATTGGAGGTAAAGCTTGGATTAGGGCTCTCGGGTGGATCATCTATTATGTAGAGGAGGCCGAGGAGGACGTAAAGAATTAAAAGACGAAGGACAAGGTTCACCAGGTATAATCTCTTCTCATAGTAGTTAAGAACTTCTATGGTTATTGTTAATTATCGTTTAGTAAAGATCTTCGGTTAGTTGATGTTTTCATATAGAACAAGATTGTTTTTCATATTTCCGCCTTCCCGCAACTCGTGGGGTGTTGTACATCGACTTACACTCTGGAATATCGATGCCCTAGTCTCGATATTCCCACGATTAGGAACTGATTAAAGGATGTACTTTTGGACCACCCTGGCCCCACTAGTATGATCTCTTCATATTCCTGGTAGTCAAGTACATATCCTAAGGGTTTTATCAACATGTGAGTGCAAGACAGTAAAGAATACCTGTCAACATGTTAAGATAAAGAGTAACCAAATAGCATACTATCATGTCGAGCAAGAAAGTGTAAGTGCACGGCGGCGCCCCGGTCGTCAATCCGACGGCCAAATGCGGAAACGGTGATAAACTTTAATTTTGCGAACTTAGCAAACCGGCACCACCGCGCACTAAACCCCGGATCGGGCCATTAAACTAGATCTAGCAAACAACAAGACGGGTTAGAGATATACCGAGTGATCCGAGTCCTCCGGTCTTCTCATCGTCGTCCCGATCTCCTGCGGAAAACCCCGGTCCTCGCCTCCTTGCCGGAAGGGCACCACATCGCCTGCATCTTTTACGGGCTCCCACCTCAATACCGAGGCAACTCGGGCACGAAGCTGGCAAGTCGACGTGCCCAAGATTAGCTGTAGAATGTGTAGTGTAGAGCTTATGTCTCATTTGGGGTTTGTTGCCTTTGAAGATGATGGAGGAATCAAGATAAGAAAAATGGTGCTTGCATTTTTCTAGCATGAAATGAGATGAACAAATTTTCCCTCTTGAAAATGATCCTCTCTTCTTCTTCTCTCAAGTAAGAAAAACTTGTCCTCTTAGAAAATGGTGGAGGAAAGAATATTAAGCATGAAGGAAGGTGATGGTAGGAGCACAAGTGGTGACCACATCCAAAACATCATCATAACCATCTCACATCAAACTCTAATCACTTCTAATCAACAAAAAGCAAGTGATGAGAATGGTATCAAAAGATGCTTTCATAATAAATACATCATGGATGAAAAAGCAAAGAATGGTATCATAATTAATCCATATGCAAGAAAACCCCTCCACAAATGTTATTTGCACAATTGCAAATAACCCCCTCCATCGGAAAAGTCCGGCCGGGAAAGAACAAAGGAAAACCGGCCGGAACGGAATGCAAACTGGCAACTCCAGAAAACTGGTCCCGTAATAAATTACAGGAAAACCCCGATACTGTGCATACACACCCGCATCTGTATTCCGTCCGGATACAAATGCAAAGAGACAAAATCTACACTGTACTAAACTAGGATCCGGCTTAAACCAAAGCCGGCTAGTAATATCCGTTCGATCCTGATCCGTGCAATACCGCACGTATCTGATCGAACCCCGCCATATATCCATACGGCCACTAGTACAAACCGTCCGATCCTGATCCGTGCAATACCGCACGTATCTGATCGGACCCTGCCATATCTCCATACGGCCTCTACAGCGTTTCGCCCGAAAGCTGAGTAACTGAATGTGTGGTGGACTCTAAAGACTCGTCAATACTATGGCTGTGGATTTAACCACTAGCACGTCAGAGGTATAAGCCAATACGTAACGGGCCACCAGCTATTGACTAAAAGGGACGTCGATGAGCGAACTCATCCTGACACCCTACTGAGCCTGTCAGTGACAATATCCGTACAGTCCGGTCCGTTCGTCTATGAGCATCGCATGTCGGGCCTAGGGGGTGGGTAAAAGTCAGACCCCCAAAAGCGGTACAAGTCGTGTCGGAGTGTAGCCCAGAACACCCTGAGATACTACTGGAATACCTACCAGTAAATCTCCTGCCTTGGCCAAGGACTTCGTGTAATGGCTCTCCTAGACACAGCGCGACCTCACCCCCAATACCGGGAGAGACGAACCCCCGAAGATCCGCTCACTGCCTCCATGTGGCTCGGGACTGTACCCAACTAAAACCTGTTTGCACGACTCCTTTGAGCCGTGGTAGGGTAGTAATCAAAGCACAGTGGGAACTCACACGAGACAAATGACGATCCCCAGGTCGATGAACTAACCTGTACACATGTCACCTGGGAACTGCTATCTGACATCAGGTATAAGACCAACTAGCATGTTCCCGGCGAGTCCTGTCCGGTGTACTCATAACCCAATGAGCACCTGTATACATCTTAGGTGATCCAACTGACACCAGTGGCTTGTGAGACCGGCCACCGCCCCTCGTCGGGGTCTCGACTGTATACACTAGTCTACTCTGGAGAATCGATGCCCTGTCTCGAAACTCCCACGACTAGGGACCTTTTAAGGATATGCTTGTAGACCCCAGCTTTCACGTATATGATCGCCCTCATACTGCTGGTCGTTAAGCAAGAATCCTAGGGGCTCTATCAACGTGCAATAGCGACCTGTCAGGTCACCTAAAGCAGTACACGATGATAAAGGTAAACCAGATAGCATACTATCATCTCGAGTAAGACTGTCGTCCCGGGATAGGTCCTCCCTCAATCATTGCAATCACGTGCCTGTGATCCAATAATTGACTCTGAGGGCACTATCTCCAACAATCTCCCACTTGCACTCAAGGCTAATTATTGCGATGTCGCATACTCACAGCCCGTGTGATACCGAACACCCAACTCCTCTACTAGTCAGTCTCACAAAGCCTGTTTGCGAAACTCTTGCGTTCGAGGAATAGCCTCAGCGAGTGGATCCGCTCTGAAGTTTCTTTCTATGTCTCTCTCTATATCTCAAGTTCGCGGAGAAAGCCATCTCCCGAAATGAGCAATACCTGTCTTAGACTGTCTGGATGTCTGATGGGACCTAGCTCATAAATGAACTCCAAATCCAAACTTCTCAGACTGTATCGTCAACTGAACTTAATCAGTATCCTGCGCCATGCCTCCCTCAGTATTTCCTTGGACCACCTGTCCAAAATACTGCCCCTCGTTAGAAGGAAAACTATAACTCTGACAACCTCCTTGTCGTCCATGTCACCTTGGAAGCCTGGAATGATAACTGTCTGCCAAATGAGGCTGTCGTTATCGTATCCCTAGAACATCCACTTATGTTCTAAAACTGCTTCCGACTGTTTCTTCAGGATTGGATCAATGTCAACTTATTGCATCTAGTGCAAGAACAACATCTGGTGTGGTACTTGCCATCTCATGATTGACTCAATTGCCTAAGCAAGTGATCTGTCAATCATGCACATCCCTCTCTCCTTTAGTCTATAAGACACCTTTAGAGAGGGTGACTCCATTACCTGCAGGTACACTACCGTGCCAGGAGTCGTCCATTCTAAATACTCTTAGAATGTTGTCTAAGTACCCAGATTGGGAAACCACCCAAATCTAGATCTAAAACCATAGATCTAGTGACCAGTATGTCTGATATAATGTCCAAATCCCATGTGGAGAAACCACTGTGTGACGACCAAAGTATAACCGATCGTAGTATAGGAATATCACTTCCTACTTTGTGTATGTCATCCAAAAACCCGGATATCACACCCTACTACCTTCTCAACAGATCCATCCCCTATTCTGATGACGTCAAACCTATGACTGTCACATCAGAAATAGATGATCTATCTCCGCTATATCTGCTTTAGTCTATAAATAGACATAAGCCTGATGTCCACCAATGCTTCCGCTGCTCCCACTGACTACGACAACCCTCTGGCAGAGTCATATAGACGTGCACTTCTAAAGCTAGTTTAGAACGACGCTATACTCATCCTCCTGCCGGGTCTCGCAGCCTGGAACAACAACAATGGCAAGTGTGGGTAAACAAGAACTTCCCTGTCACCGTCCTTGAGGCTACCGGAGTACCTCTCGGGTGCTTGAAGTTACCCACCTTATCTGCGGAGTGGCTAATGGAATGTCAATCCAGATTGAATCTTTAGGTTCCTTATCAAATCTTCAGTAATCGTTTGCGGTTCTGGAATCACTTCCAGTTCTACCATACTCCCACTACTGTTTTTGAAAAAATCCATTTTTAATAAAACTGTGGCAAGTCCAGAACAATATCACTATTGATCTTTCTTATGGTAGAAAATCAACCCTCGTCATAGCCTGGGTCAACCCACAAACAGCCATTACAGAAACGTGCCTTGAGTTATCCAGAGTCTGGTTTTAATCATAAGCCGGACAACTCCCCGTACCTTAACAATGTTAAGATATGAACTGTACTATATCCAATATAGAACCAGAGGCACTGATTTAATTGAACCAGATTCAAATCATGCAGCTATCTCCAGTGCATGTCAACTAAATGGAAGGAGGCCGATCAGCGTTACTCAACTTAGGAATGCTTCCAATTATGAGTAACCTGAAAGAGAAGCAATTTCTCTTTATCATTACTATCAACTGAATACCATACACAAGTATCTACATCTTCGATCACTTTGAAGAATCCCGATACTTGCTATACCTGGTTCTCTACTCTATTCAAATACCTATAACTCCTCAAAACTTAGACCCTGTGTTTCTACGAAACACATGTCTAAGAACTAGAGAAGTTAAAAGTAAACAGAATATAGTATGAGGACCAACCCCTCTGTCCTAATGGACACTGGACAACATACAATACTCTGTATAAGTCCGCTGAGTCTAACAACTCTTTCACTGTGTGTCGTAGGTTGAAAACTGTACTTATGGTTAAGAAGAATTACACCGCTGTTTAATGCTCCTTACCTAACCATCCACTGATATAGGTAAATGTCATCGACATAATATCAAAAGGTATATATCACTCTATGAAAATAGACGTACAGATATATCAATTTGAAATTGGTGCATAACAGCGGATATTCAAAACCAAATATTTACCGACCGGCAAACAACCCAGGTGGCTTCCTCAAATATCACCAATTACAAAGAATCCCGATATAATGAGGATGGTCACCTAATTCCCAATAATTTACTCCCACTCATCATCTGTAAAACCATACAGATGTGAGAATCATACCTGGTAAATACATACCCTGGAGCAAGTGTCTAATCGGGAAATCAGTTTTCTTTTAACAGTACACAGTTGAACTGAAACATTGAACTGTTTTTGGGGTATCCTGGTATTCCTAGTAATGCCTCTACCATTATCCAGATTCACAACTATAACCGTATAATTCTTTGCCACCTCTCCAAATCCCTTTATATGTCTTTAGTCATTACCTTCTGCACACCCCTTTAGGCCAATTGGTTTTCTTCCTTCCCTACCGTTCGGCACCAGCCTATGGTTTGGAAGAAGACTATCCAATAAGCATAATGGGGGTACTGTCCTAATCCTAGGAGCACTCGCAATGCGAGAGAAGGTGAAGATAAAAGACAACTGAATAGACATTATTCCGATTTCTCCTGGACCAGAATCCATCCCCGAACTGGAACAAGTTCCTTTCGAGTTCGTATATAACCATACGATGGATTATCCAATAAACTGTGGATCTTCGTAGTGATACGGAGTGTCCTGGAGAAATACAAAGGTGATTTAGGATTGGCGAAGAAATACTTGGTTTGGTCGTGAATATCAGTCGCAATTTACTTTGCCCTCTTACTAATCCCTTGCTTTGTCTTAATCTTAATACCTTCTGCACACCATTTAGGCTAATTGGTTTTCTTCATTCCCTACTGTTCGGCACCAGCCTAAAGTTTGGAAGAAGACTATCCAATTTGCGTAATAGGTGTACTATCTCCTAAACCAAGGAGTACTCACAACTTTAGAGAATGTAAAAGGGAAAAGACAACTGAATAATCCTATCCGTTTTCTCCAGAACCGGAAACCATCCTCGAATTCCTTCGAGTTCGTATCTAACCATACGATGGTTTTGTCCAATGGAAGTGGACGTTCGTAGTAATACGGGGTGTCCTGGAGAAAAGGGTAAAAGTAGGAGTGGCAACGAGGTTTGCAACTTTGACAATCTAAAAGCCAGTGTTAAGAAGGTTCGGTCAACTTGGTCACTGAGTCGTAGTCTTAGGGTCGGGTCAATGGTCGCTGCCAAAGAGAGAGAGAAAAGAAACACTCAGCGTGCACTCTAACCAAGATCAGAATGGTTACCAATTTATCTAATCTGGAAACCTCCCACTGTACCTCAAATTCTCCTCCAAACCTGAAAGAAGAATTAGTCGGGGTCACCCGAGGAGTAAACCAACTCATCAGTGGGAATCGGGATCCAACTCTCATCGCATGATAACGTGACGGAATTCGCTCACGGTATCACACTCCAGAAGGTATGCGCATATCTGGCAAGTTTCAGTTCTTTTGAAACTCCCGATGTGATTTCTGCCCCATGCTCTTATGACCTTGACGAAGGTCAACAAATCAGAAGTCACATGTCAAGTTCCACCCGTCATTGTCCAGGTTAATTTGAACCCACCCGTACGAGCCCTTGACGAAGGTCAACAAGGCTATACGACTGTCCCAAACCAACACATCTATC
Source organism: Agapanthus africanus (assembly GCA_030015575.1). NCBI lineage: Eukaryota > Viridiplantae > Streptophyta > Magnoliopsida > Asparagales > Amaryllidaceae > Agapanthus > Agapanthus africanus. Next base: position 595,799,174 of record JASDDO010000024.1, read on the forward strand.
TATGCTGCAGAAAAGCAACAAGCAGCTACCATACACTATGCCTTGACGAAGGCCAACAAACATAGCATGAATACTACTTGCTACCCGGCTGAAACGACGGAGGGCTACGAATGGTTTCTGGCGAAAACCTTTAACGTAATGAACTTGATATCGTTGAAGGAACGGATAGCTTTTTAGAAAATATAGTGACGAAAACCTTTACTAAAGAGGTCACTCCCGGTGAAGGGATCTCGGCTCTTTCCCCGTAGAATGGGGTGCAGGATATTCCAAATGAATACCACGGTGCAAAGCAAAAGTAATCGGCTATAGTGAAGTTAATGCCCTGACGCAAACTTCTGTCCAAGGGGTCACTCCCGGTGAAGGGATCTCGGCCCTTGCCTCGTCGACTGAGGAGCAGGATATTCCAAATGAATACCACGATGCAAAACAAAAGTGAACGTCCTTGCAATAACAGCTTTTTGAAAAGTGTTCCAACAACATCAGATCAGGTTTGTTTATCTTGCATTGATCCGAATCAATGCAGTCCCATCAATTGATCACACCACAAAGAACGAAAATATACTGACGTACGTATATGCCATCCGCATTCGCCACTGGGTCCCGTCATCACCCGTTAGGTTAGCTAACTAACGGCAGAGCGGGGACTGGACTAGCGCGGATGAAAAACATATACAACATCTACTAATATATATACCAATATATAGTATTTCGCTCAAGGCGTGAATAAAATGCAACATCACAGAAATGTACAGCATCACAGAACAATACAGATATCTGAGATCCCCGAGTTTCACAGAGCCAATACTGAAACCCGACGTTCCCCTGGTCGTGTGGATAGCCTGTGCAATGAAAACCTAGACCCCTACGGGCGCGGCAAGTCACCCGCCAAAACCTGAAGCGAGGCAGCCCCTTTCAGCGCCGTGAATGGACCACCCAGCATTTCACGGAATCCGGTAACTTGGGCACCCCTCCTGGGTCAACCTGTACCCCCTACGAGTGCGGCGAATAGCCCGCCAATTCCAGACTGAAGCCCCCTCCGTCTCAATGCCCTGAGATGCGGGCCCGTTGCCCTCTAGAACCCGGCTATCCGTGCACCCCTCTGCGGGGTAACCCTAGTACAGAAAGTAAAATATACATACAACGGGTACACGACCGCAACCAGGTCGTGCCCTAAAAGAATAATACAATCAGGCAGTGACGGCAGTCCACATGTCGGACGCTCGCCCCACAATATCAAATGTACATAATACAATAGAAACTGTACTAGCATTGCATCCAGGCTATCCCCCACGACCGATCCGCAACATCACAGCAAAATCACAAAACATCAACGTGAAAGCCACGTTCGCAAATCCGTCTAACCGGGCTATAGCAGTTAGACCGGATTTACCGATCGAGTGACATTCACGGTCGCAGATATGATGTAAATACTGTGAAATAATGTGTTTAAAATATCCGATCGATCAAAAATTAACAAGTGGGCCCCCAAGCAATACTGTAGCACTCACAGAAAATCTGGGCCCAATTTTAATATTCCAAAACCCCTAAAATAAGCCCAGAAGCCCACTGGAAAAATACGACGCAGTGAAGACACCAATGTGCGGCGGAACCGCGGCCCAAGGTGGGGTTTGGCCGCGGTTCCGCGCTTAGGTGGTCGACTGAATGTGTCGAATTTTCCCAGTAGTCATAGAATACCCAGTACATCAATATTTTACAACCTGAAAAAATTTTCGAGACCAAAAAAATTCAACAGAAAACTGATGTGAACTAAATTGTAGATTTTGGAATTTTGGTCGATCGGAAATGCAAAACACATCAAACGAAGCTAGACGAAGTTAATGGTGAGTCTCTGATACCACTGTAAGTGCACGGCGGCGCCCCGGTCGTCAATCCGACGGCCAAATGCGGAAACGGTGATAAACTTTAATTTTGCGAACTTAGCAAACCGGCACCACCGCGCACTAAACCCCGGATCGGGCCATTAAACTAGATCTAGCAAACAACAAGACGGGTTAGAGATATACCGAGTGATCCGAGTCCTCCGGTCTTCTCATCGTCGTCCCAATCTCCTGCGGAAAACCCCGGTCCTCGCCTCCTTGCCGGAAGGGCACCACATCGCCTGCATCTTTTACGGGCTCCCACCTCAATACCGAGGCAACTCGGGCACGAAGCTGGCAAGTCAACGTGCCCAAGATTAGCTGTAGAATGTGTAGTGTAGAGCTTATGTCTCATTTGGGGTTTGTTGCCTTTGAAGATGATGGAGGAATCAAGATAAGAAAAATGGTGCTTGCATTTTTCTAGCATGAAATGAGATGAACAAATTTTCCCTCTTGAAAATGATCCTCTCTTCTTCTTCTCTCAAGTATGAAAAACTTGTCCTCTTAGAAAATGGTGGAGGAAAGAATATTAAGCATGAAGGAAGGTGATGGTAGGAGCACAAGTGGTGACCACATCCAAAACATCATCATAACCATCTCACATCAAACTCTAATCACTTCTAATCAACAAAAAGCAAGTGATGAGAATGGTATCAAAAGATACTTTCATAATAAATACATCATGGATGAAAAAGCAAAGAATGGTATCATAATTAATCCATATGCAAGAAAACCCCTCCACAAATGTTATTTGCACAATTGCAAATAACCCCCTCCATCGGAAAAGTCCGGCCGGGAAAGAACAAAGGAAAACCGGCCGGAACGGAATGCAAACTGGCAACTCCAGAAAACTGGTCCCGTAATAAATTACAGGAAAACCCCGATACTGTGCATACACACCCGCATCTGTATTCCGTCCGGATACAAATGCAAAGAGACAAAATCTACACTGTACTAAACTAGGATCCGGCTTAAACCAAAGCCGGCTAGTAATATCCGTTCGATCCTGATCCGTGCAATACCGCACGTATCTGATCGAACCCCGCCATATATCCATACGGCCACTAGTACAAACCGTCCGATCCTGATCCGTGCAATACCGCACGTATCTGATCGGACCCTGCCATATCTCCATACGGCCTCTACAGCGTTTCGCCCGAAAGCTGAGTAACTGAATGTGTGGTGGACTCTAAAGACTCGTCAATACTATGGCTGTGGATTTAACCACTAGCACGTCAGAGGTATAAGCCAATACGTAACGGGCCACCAGCTATTGACTAAAAGGGACGTCGATGAGCGAACTCATCCTGACACCCTACTGAGCCTGTCAGTGACAATATCCGTACAGTCCGGTCCGTTCGTCTATGAGCATCGCATGTCGGGCCTAGGGGGTGGGTAAAAGTCAGACCCCCAAAAGCGGTACAAGTCGTGTCGGAGTGTAGCCCAGAACACCCTGAGATACTACTGGAATACCTACCAGTAAATCTCCTGCCTTGGCCAAGGACTTCGTGTAATGGCTCTCCTAGACACAGCGCGACCTCACCCCCAATACCGGGAGAGACGAACCCCTGAAGATCCGCTCACTGCCTCCATGTGGCTCGGGACTGTACCCAACTAAAACCTGTTTGCACGACTCCTTTGAGCCGTGGTAGGGTAGTAATCAAAGCACAGTAGGAACTCACACGAGACAAATGACGATCCCCATGTCGATGAACTAACCTGTACACATGTCACCTGGGAACTGCTATCTGACATCAGGTATAAGACCAACTAGCATGTTCCCGGTGTACTCATAACCCAATGAGCACCTGTATACATCTTAGGTGATCCAACTGACACCAGTGGCTTGTGAGACCGGCCACCGCCCCTCGTCGGGGTCTCGACTGTATACACTAGTCTACTCTGGAGAATCGATGCCCTGTCTCGAAACTCCCACGACTAGGGACCTTTTAAGGATATGCTTGTAGACCCCAGCTCTCACGTATATGATCGCCCTCATACTGCTGGTCGTCGAGCAAGAATCCTAGGGGCTCTATCAACGTGCAATAGCGACCTGTCAGGTCACCTAAAGAAGTACACGATGATAAAGGTAAACCAGATAGCATACTATCATCTCGAGTAAGACTGTCGTCTCGGGATAGGTCCTCCCTCAATCATTGCAATCACGTGCCTGTGATCCAATAATTGACTCTGAGGGCACTATCTCCAACAGAAAGTCCTCTATATATGTAAGTCCTTGTCACGCACCCCACGAACTTGCGGGGAGGCGGAATATATGAAAAACGATCATCAAAGCTTCGTAACACGGACTTGAGCGCATGAATCGTATCTAAACCGTTACTAGAAAACTACGAGAGGTTTAACTACTCGGATTCGAAATTATACCTCACGTTACTTGTCCTTCGGGTCTTCATCGCTGTCCTCCACTCCTCGTAGGCTCCTTGGAACATCGGCACCTCAACGGCCTCCTCGAGTCAAAGACGATCCACCCGAGAGCTCCTACGCCAAGCTTGATCTCTAACTTGAGATAACTAGGTTGCTCAAAGTGCTAATCTAAGCTACCTAGGGGATATAGAGTGAGGTTATGGATGTATTAGTCTAGCTAACTCATGATCTCAACACATGAGAAGGTTTGGGTTAGGGTTTCAAGAATGAGAGAGCTTGAGGAGATAAAAGGTGATGATAAGAATGATATTGAAAAATGAACTCATTAGAATATATCAACCATAACAATTTATCAAATAATTAATATATAAGATTAATCATCATGGTTGATGCATTCACCATGTGTGATTCATCTCATTAGTCATTAGCTCAATAAATGAAGCATTAACTCTATGGATGAATCACACAAATGAGTCATTAAGCAATAAATGCTTATGGCACCTTAACCCTCAAGTCACCATGCTTCTAGAAGCTTCCCGGAAAATTACGAGAACGCCCCTCCAATCCGTGAAAACACGGAAAAACTTTAGACTGTATAAATCCAATAACCTGATACTAGAATCTGGCTTAAACCAAAGCCGGCTAGTAAAAACTGTCCGAACGCCGTACGTGCGTTTAAACACGTATGCGTCCGAACCCTTGTCGTAAAACCACACAACCTCTATATCGTTTCGCCTGGAGCAGGAAAACCCTCAGTGTTGGACTCTAAAGACTCGACACTACGCTGGCAGTGGGTTTAACCACAGACCGCAAGCGGCACTAGCTGTACGTAACGGTCCCCAGGTAGATATTGATAAGAAGGCCGATGAGGAAACCCATTCGAACTCCTACTGAGCCTGATGTGACAATCTCCGTACAGTCCGGTCTGTTCGTCTAAGACTATCGCATATCGAGCCTAGGGGGCGGCAAGCGTCAGTCCCCTAATAGCGGTATAAGTCGCGTCAGAGCGTAGCCCATTACACCCTGAGAAACTACTGGAACCTACCAGTAAATCTCGCTTGCCCTGGCCAGGGACTTTGCGTAATGGCTCTCTGACACAGCGCGATATCAACTCCCAATACCGGGAGAGACGAATCCTTTCTAACCGCCACTGCCTCCAAGTGCTCGGGACTGCACCCAACTGCTACCGGTTTGCACGACTCCTTTGAGCTGTGGTCGGTAGCAATCTAAGAATAGTGGGACACACTCGAGGCGAAGTAGCAGTGTGAAGTCTGTGGACTATGCTGTACTCATGTCACCTGGGAACTGTTAACTGACGATTGGTATAATACCAACCAACAGTTCCCCTGCGAGTCCTGTCCGGTGTACCCGTAACCTAACGATTACCTGTATACTATCACCAGTACGACGTACTGATGGCTGTAGGACAGACCATCTCCCCAACTGGGATGAGAAGCGTACACACTTGTCTACTCTGGAGTATCGATGCCCAGTCTCGATAATCCCATGACTAGGGACAAGTATAGGATGTTGCTTATAGACTACCCCGCCCCCACTAGTGTGACTACCATCACAATGCTGGTAATCAAGCAAAGATCCTATGGGCTCTACTAATATGTATAAGTGATACGTTACAAGAAACATATTAAAGTAGACACAAACCAAGTAGCATACTACCATTTTTAGCAAGACTGTATATACAACTGTGAATATCCCAAGCTTCCATTAAGTAATATACATACAAGTATGATACAATAATGGCCCCTAAGGCATATACACTAACAATCTCCCACTTGCACTAGGACCATGAGCTGGCATATCGTAGACTTATCATCTCGAATAGCCTCTCGAACTGCGTCTGAGGAATGGCCTTTGTGAATGGATCAGCAATGTTATTCTCCGTCTCTACTCTTTTTATCTCGATCTCCCGGCGATCTACAATCTCCCTGATCAGGTGATACCGCCTTAAGATGTGTCTGGATTTCTGATGGGACCTGGGTTCCTTTGCTAAAGCTATAGCGCCGTTGTTGTCACAATACAGAGGTATTGGATCAACACTGGTAAGAACCACCAGAAGTTCTGTGAGGAACTTCTTCATCCAGACAGCTTCTTTTGCGGCATCACAAGCAGCTATGTACTCCGCTTCCATCGTTGAGTCAGCAACGGTCTCCTGTTTGAAACTCTTCCAATAGACCTCCCCTCCATTGAAGGTAAAGACATAACCTGACATGGACTTGGAGTCATCTTTGTCACTCTGGAAGCCGGAGTCGGCAAAGGCCTCCATCTGGAGGTCTTTTCCGCCATACACCAAGAACATATCTTTAGTCCTTCTTAGGTACTTGAGAATGTTCTTTACTGCTATCCAGTGATTCTCCCCTGGGTTTTCCTGATACCGGCTTACAACGCTCAATGCGTATGCTACATCTGGTCTGGTACATAACACCGCATACATTATAGAGTCTACTGCTGAAGCATAGGGTATAATCGACATGTGATCCCTTTCCAAATCAGTCTTGGGAGACATCTCTTTGGAGAGGGTGATTCCGTGACAAGCCGGTAGGTTACCACGCTTAGAATCTTCCATACTGAATCTCTTCACTATGGTGTCTATGTACCTGGACTGCGAAAGTCCCAACATCCTCTTTGATCTATCACGATAGATCCGGATCCCCAGAATATAAGTGGCATCACCCAGGTCTTTCATGGAGAATTTCTGTGGTAAGAATCTTTTGACTGACTGTAACATAGGAATATCATTTCCTATTAGGAGAATGTCATCCACGTACAAGACGAGGAATACTGCAGCTCTCCCTACAATCTTACTGTATATGCAAGGTTCATCTGGAATTTTGATAAAGTCGAATTCTTTGACAGCATCATCAAAACAGATGTTCTGACTCCGCGATGCCTGCTTTAGTCCATAAATGGACTTAAGCAATTTGCATACTTTACCGCTGCTCCCACTCTGAATGATCCATATAGACGCTCTCTTCTAAATTACCATTTAGAAAGGCCGTCTTTACGTCCATCTGCCAGATTTCATAATCGTGGAAAGCAGCAATAGGAAGAAGGACCCGAATGGATTTAAGCATAGCTACTGGAGAAAAGGTTTCGTCATAGTCCAAACCAGGTCTTTGACGGGAACCCTTTGCAATAAGTCTAGCCTTGTAGGTTTCAACCTGTCTATCTACACCAATCTTCTTTTTGAAGATATATTTGCTGTTGGAGATAGTGCCCTCAGAGTCAATTATTAGGTCACAGGTACGTGATTGTAATGATTGAGGGAGGACCTATCCCAGTAGGACAGTCTTGCTCGCGATGATAGTATGCTATCTGGTTTACCTTTATCATCGTGTACTGCTTTAGGTGACATGACACGTCGCTATTACACGTTGATAGAGCCCCTAGGATTCTTGCTTGACCACCAGCAGTATGAGGGCGATCATATAAGTGGGAGCTGGGGGTCTACAAGCATATCCTTAATAGGTCCCTAGTCGTGGGAGTTTCGAGACCGGGCATCGATACTCCATTAGTAGACTAGTGTATACAGTCGAGACCCCGACGAGGGGCGGTGGCCGGTCTCACAAGCCACTGGTGTCAGTTGGATCACCTAAGATGTATACAGGTGCTCATTGGGTTATGAGTACACCGGACAGGACTCGCCGGGAACATGCTAGTTGGTCATATACCAGACGTCAGATGGCAGTTCCCTGGTGACATGTGTGCAGGTTAGTTCATCGACCTGGGGATCGTCATTTGTCTCGTGTGAGTTCCCACTGTACTTTGATTACTACCCTACCACGGCTCAAAGGAGTCGTGCAAACAGGTTTTAGTTGGGTACAGTCCCGAGCCACATGGAGGCAGTGAGCGTATCTTCAGGGGTTCGTCTCTCCCGGTATTGGGGGTGAGGTCGTGCTGTGTCTAGGAGAGCCATTACACAAAGTCCTTGGCCAAGGAAAGGAGATTTACTGGTAGGTATTCCAGTAGTATCTCAGGGTGTTCTGGGCTACACTCCGACACGACTTGTACCGCTTTTGGGGGTCTGACTTTTACCAACCCCCTAGGCCCGCCATGCGATACTCATAGACGAACGGACCGGACTGCACGGATATTGTCACTGACAGGCTCAGTAGGGTGTCAGGATGAGTTCGCTCATCGACGTCCCTTTTAGTCAATAGCTGGTGGCCCGTTACGTATTGGCTTATACCTCTGACGGGCTAGTGGTTAAATCCACAGCCATTGTATTGATGAGTCTTTAGAGTCCCCCACACTTTCAGTTACTCAGCTTTCGGGCGAAAGGTTGTAGAGGCCGTATGGAGATATGGCAAGGTCCGATCAGATACGTGCGGTATTGCACGGATCAGGATCGGACAGTCTGTACTATAGGCCGTATGGTTATATGGCAGGGTTCGATCAGATACGTGCGGTATTGCACGGATCAGGATCGAACAGATATTACTAGCCGGTTTTGGTATAAGCCGGATCCTAGTATAGTACAGTGTAGATTATGTCTCATTGCATTTGTATTTCGGTCGAAATACAGATGCGGGTGTGTATGCACAGTATCGGGGTTTTCCTGTGATTTATTACGGGACCAGTTTTCTGGAGTTGCCAGTTTGCTTTCCGTTTCGGCCAATTTCCTTTGTTCCGTTCATTGGCCGAAGTTTGGTGGAGGAGGGTTTATTTGCATTGTTGCAAATAGGCATTTGTGGAGGGGGTTCTTTGCATCTTGTTGCATCATGATGGTTTTCATGATGAGCACCATCATTGACTTCTCCTTCTCATGATGGATTGACTTTGGTTTTGTTGATGGTTGTTTTGAGTGTTGGACTTACCTAGCTATCATTCCTTCACATCATAACTTCACACTCCCTTGTATGATGGTTTAACCACTCCCCCTTGACCTTGTTCACTCTCTCTCTCCAATCACAAAAGAGAAATGTGTGGCCGGCCATTAAAAGAGGAATGGGATTGATTTTCATTTTGTGTGTGGAAAATGTTACTCTCATTTTGGTATGCTACATTTTCCCCACCTCTCTCCAAGCTCTCTTTTCCTCCACCACAATGGCATCTCCATAAACCCCAAATGAGACTTCTTCTACTACATATTCTACAACGAACCTTGGGCACGTCGAGTAGCCGGCTTCGTGCCCGAGTTGCCTCGGCATTGAGGTGGGAGCCCGTAAACGAAGAAGGCGATGTGGTGCACTTCCGGCGACGAGGAGGAGACGGGACTTTTCCGCAGGAGATCGGGACCATGACGAGAAGACCGGACGACTTGGATCGTCGGTATATCTCTATTCCCTTTCTTGTAGTTAGCTTAGACTAGTTAATGGTAACGATCCCGGGTGATAGTGCGCGGTGGTGCCGGTTTGCTAAGTCCGCAAAATTTAAGTTATTCACCGCTTCCACATTCCGGCGTCGGATTGACGGCCGGGGCGCCGCCGTGCACTTACAGTGGTATCAAAGCCTCGCCATTAACTTAGTCTAGCTTTGTGTATTGTGTTTTTCTGTTCCGATCGATCGAAATGTCCGAAAACCCCAATACACCCACATCAGTTTTCTGTTAAGATTTTTTGGTGTCCAAAAATTTTTCAGGTGATCTCAGAATGATGTGCAGGAGATTCTAAGAACTCTGGGAAAATTCGACGCACTGATCCCTCTTCCAGAGCGCGGAACCGCGGCCTCACCCTTCTATTGGGCCGCGGATCCGCCGCAACTTAGAGAGATCAATGGGCCAAAATTTCCCAGTGGGCTTCTGGGCTAGTATTAGGGGTTTTGGAATATTAAAATTGGGCCAATTATTTCTGTGAGTGCTACAGTATTAGTTTGGGGCCCACTTGTTAATTTTTGGTCAATCGGAAAATTTTAAACACATTTTTCACAGTATTTACATTATATCTGCGACCGTGAATGTCACTCGATCGGTAAATCCTGTCTAACTGCTATAGCCCGGTTAGACGGATTTGCGAACGTGACTTTCACGTTGATGTTCTATGTATTTGCTGTGTTGTTGCGGATCGGTCGTGGGGGATAGCCTGGATGCAATGCTAGTACTGTGCTGTCGTATTATGTACATTTGATATTGCGGGGCGAGCGTCCGACATGTGGACTGCCGTCACTGCCTGTTTGTATTATTCTTTTGGGGCACGACCTGGTTGCGGTCGATGTACCCGGTGTATGTATATTTTACTTTCTGTACTAGGATTGCCCCGCGGAGGGGTGCACGGATAGCCGGGTTCTGGAGGGCAACAAGCCCGCATCTCATGGCATTGAGACGGAGGGGGCTTCACTCTAGGATTGGCGGGCTATTCGCCGCACTCGTAGGGGTACAGGTTGACCCAGGAGGGGTGCCCAAGTTGCCGGATTCCGTGAAGTGCTGGGTGGTCCATTCACGGCGCTGAAGGGGGCTGCCTCGCTTCAGGTTTTGGCGGGTGACTTGCCTCGCCCGTAGGGGTCTAGGTTTTCATTGCACAGGCTATCCACACGACCAGGGGAACGTCGGGTTTCAGCGGCTCTGTGAAACCCGAGGATCCCAGATATCTGTATTGTTTCTGTGATGCTGTACATTTCTGTGATGTTGCATTTTATTCACGCCTTGAGCGAATATAATATATTGGTATATATATTAGTAGATGTTGTATATGTTTTGCATCCGCGCTAGTCCAGTCCCCGCTCTGTCGTTAGTTAGCTAACCTAACGGGTAATGACGGGACCCAGTGGCGAATGCGGATGGCATATACGTACATCAGTATATTTTCGTTCTTTTTGGTGTGATCAATTGATGGGACTGCATTGATTCGGATCAATGCAAGTTAAAAACAAACCTAATCTGATGTTGTTGGAACACTTTTTCAAAAAGCTGTTATTGCAAAGCCGATTACTTTTGTTTTGCATCGTGGTATTCATTGGAATATCCTGCTCCTCAGTCGACGAGGCAAGGGCCGAGATCCCTTCACCGGGAGTGACCCCTTGGACAGAAGTTTGCGTCAGGGCATTAACTTCACTATAGCCGATTACTTTTGCTTTGCATCGCGGTATTCAGTTGGAATATCCTGCACCCCATTCTACGGGGAAAGAGCCGAGATCCCTTCACCGGGAGTGACCTCTTTAGCAACGGTTGTCGTCACTATATTTTCAAAAAGCTATCCGTTCCTTCAACGATATCAAGTTCATTACGTTAAAGGTTTTCGCCAGAAACCATTCGTAGCCCTCCGTCGTTTCATATGGGTAGTCAATAGTATTCAAGCTGTGTTTGTTGGCCTTAGTCAAGGCACAGTGTTTGGTAGCTGTTGGGTATTCATATGCTGCATAGATAGATGCGTTGGTTTGGGACAGTCGTATAGCCTTGTTGGCCTTAGTCAAGGGCTTGTACGGATGGATTCAAATTAACCTGGACAATGACGGGTAGAACTTGACATGTGACTTATGATTTGTTGGCCTTAGTCAAGGTCATAAGAGCATGGGATAGAAATCACATCGGGAGTTTCAAAAGAACTGAAACTTGCCAGATATGCGCATACCTTCTGGAGTGTGATACCGTGAGCGGATTCCGTCACATTGTCATGCGATGAGAGTTGGATCCCGATTCCCACTGATGAGTTGGTATACTCCTCGGGTAACCCCGACTAATTCTTCTTTCAGGTTTGGAGGAGAATTTGAGGTACAGTGGGAGGATTCCAGATTAGATAAATTGGTAACCATTCTGATCTAGGATAGAGTGCACGCTGAGTGTTTCTTCTCTCTCTCTCTTTGGCAGCAACCATTGACCCGACCCTAAGACTTTGACTCAGTGACCAAGTTGACCGAACCTTCTAAACACTGGCTTTTGGATTGTCAGAGTTGCAGACCTCATTGCCACTCCTACTTTTACCCTTTTCTCCGGGACACCCCGTATTGCTACGAACGTCCACTTCCATTGGACAAAACCATCGTATGGTTAGATACGAACTCGACAGATTTATTCGAGGATGGTTTCCGGTTCTGGAGAAAACGGATAGGATTATTCAGTTGTCTTTTCCTTTTACCCTCTCTCAGGTTACGAGTACTCCTTGGTTTAGGGGTAGCACACCTATTACGCAAATTGGATCGTCTTCTTCCAAACCATAGGCAGGTGCCGACCGGTAGGGAATGAAGAAAACCAATTAGCATAACGATGGTGTGCAGAAGGTATTAAGTTCAGACAAAGCAAGGGATTAGTAGGAGGGCAAAGTAAATTGCAACAGATATTCACGACCAAACCAAGTATCTCTTCGCCAATCCTAACATCACCTTTGTATTTCTCCAGGACACTCCGTATCACTACGAAGATCCACAGTTTATTTGGATATTCCATCGTATGGTTATATACGAACTCGAAAGGAACTTGTTCCAGTTCGGGGATGGATTCTGGTTCAGGAGAAATAGGAATAAGGTTTATTCGGTTGTCTTTTATCTTCACCCTCTCTCATTGCGAGTGTTCCTAGGATTGGGACAGTACACCCATTATGCTTATTGGATAGTCTTCTTCCAAACCATAGGCTGGTGCCGAACGGTAGGGAAGGAAGAAAACCATTTGGCCTAAAGGGGTGTACAGAAGGTAAAGACTAAAGACATATGAAGGGATTTGGAGAGGTGGCAAAGAACTATACGGTTACAGTCGTGATTCTGGAAGAGGCATTACTAGGAATACCGGGATATCCCATCGAAGCATTTCAATGTTTCAGTTTCACTATGTACTGTTAAAGGAAAACTGATTTCCCAGTTAGACACTTACTCCAGGTTATGTATTTACCAAGTACGATTCTCACATCTGTATGGTTTTACAGATGATGAGTGGGAGTAAGTTATTGGGAATTGGGTGATTATCCTCATTATATCGGGATTCGTTGTAATCGGTGATATTTGAGGAAATCACCTGGGTTGTTTGCCGGTCGGCAAATATATGGTTTTGAATATCCGCTGTTGTGCACCAATTTCAAATTGATATATCTGTACGTCTATTTTCATAGAGTGAGATATACCTTTTGATATTATGTCGATGACATTTACCTATATCAGTGGATGGTTAGGTAAGGAGCATCAAACAGCGGTGTAATTCTTCTTAACCATAAGTACAGTTTTCAACCTACGACACACAGTGAATGAGTTATCAGACTCAAGGGACTTATACAGAGTATTGTATGTTGTCCAGGGTCCATCAGGACAGAGGGGTTGGTCCTCGTACTATATTCGGTTTACTTATGACTTCTCTAGTTTTTAGACAAGTGTTTCGCGGAAACACAGGGTCTGAATTTTGAGAAGTTATAGGTATTTGAATAGAGTAGAGAACCAGGTGTAGCAAGTATCGGGATTCTTCAAAGTGATCGAAGATGTAGATACTTGTGTATGGTATTCAGTTGATAGTAATGATAAAGAGATCTTGCTTCTTTTTCAGGTTACTCATAATTGGAAGCATTCCTAAGTTGAGTAACACTGATCGGCCTCCTTCCATTTAGTTAACATGCGCTGGGGACAGCTGCATGATTTGAATCTGGTTCAATTAAATCAGTGTC